>JAVGWX010000005.1:41846777-43046777 GCA_036924085.1 Ariolimax columbianus | reverse complement strand
GAACAGAGAAGAATTTCAGGTGACTTAATAGTTAGTTTTCTTTCCACTTGTGCCGTTAAGCGTAGTGGGGAACTTAAGTCTATCCTGCGCCAAGTGCGCTGCGTCGGCCAATGTGACCCTTGTCGCTATACAATCACTCTAATGTCATCTATCCACCTATCTCACTGCTGTAATCTTGCCCTGTAGCCAGATCTACCAGCATTGTAAGCCATCAGTGGAAGTTGATGAGGGTGCATTCTCATGAGATTACCAAACCAACTTATTTTCTGCCTAGAAATGTATTCGACACAAGATGTAGTACCAACCAGACTTCGAATGTTGTCGTTCCACATTCTGTCTCTTCTGGTAACACCGATGACCTTCCTCAAGCACTTCATTTCACAAGCCAAAATTCTGCTCTCGCAGGACAGAGGACATGTTTGACACTGGTAACACAGAGTCGGCATAAATATACTGTTTATCAGCTGTTGATTTGTTGCCAAACTAATGCTCGGGTGTCTAAGTAGTGTGGACAGCTGATAAGTCACCGCAGATGCTTTCTGACACCTAGTCTCAATATTACTTAATACAAGTTTATAAATTAATAAATGGAAAGGATAAATTAGAATATATGAAGTTTTTCAAAGTATGATCAGCTACAAAAATAAGAGGGCACAGCTACAAATTGTTTAAAAACTGGTCCAGATTACATATTAGGAAATTTATTTTTAGTCAGAGAATGGTGAAACCTTGGAATGCATTGCCGCAGTATGGTGTGAATGCATAGTCAGTTAATGCATTCAAAAATAGATTGGATGCTCACAGTATTTTCAGTCTCGGTGGAGTGAAATAAACCGGTTTACAGACTGTAGAGCCGTCTAAACCAGTATAAAAGAAATGAAGTTAAGTTACATTTTGTCTTTGATCAATATATTACTCATTAGCACAAATTCAGCTTAATGACAGTTTCCAATCTATCAAACAGCAAAGTAATCCTCACCTTGATGACAACATCACAGTTCCCTCTTCCTACAGTTGTAAAATCCCGAAGTGGAACAAGCGTTCCATCTGCTCCCTTTAAATGTGCTTTCATTGTGCTGAATTTACGCTGTTAGTCCGACTGTTAGTACTAATTAGTTAATCGTATGTTCCAACAGTTGTTAACATTAATAATTTAAAATTTATTAAACGATGCAATCGATATCATTAATAAGTCTAAGCCTGTAAATTCAGAAAGCTGCAAGTTTGATACTAGCCAACCCTGGTCAACTACAACGCCCCAACGGCATTAAGTTTAACTTAAATTATAATCTCTACTCTATCACCACTCTATGCTATTGCTATTTTTTAACGTGTCGTTACGTTAACTTTCTTAGGATTAAACAAAAATAACTAGATCAAACAGTTAATTGGTCCTTCTTTATCATAAGTAAATGACCATTCAATCTAACAATCGAACCTAGTAACATTAATCGCGTTCATTCCCGCAGTCAAAATTAATTCGCCATTTTGGACGTGAGAAGGCGGCGAGTATACAACATCTATTTACATGTTATTCTCAACCATTGTCCGCCATAGCAACCAAACACTCATACTCTCTAACCTAGAAACAAGGTGTTATAATTATGCAATTTCTATTTCATCCCAAAAATAGTATGTGCATATTTTTTATAGACTTTTAAGTTTCATGTGATTTATTCATTCATTTTTATATATTAATTTTACAAATCGATACGTTTTACAAAAATGTCTCGCTTCCCACATCTCAATTCATACTCATAGCCATTGCGACATTACCTGTAATGTAGACTAAATATAAATATAGTAATATACTGTGTTTGGTTGGTGATTTTATATATCTAAATATTACGTTTGTTGATCAAGAAAAAGCTTTCGCTCATGTAGATAGACAACATCTATGGATAATATTAGCTCACTGTGGAGTAAACAATCACATAACCAACCTATGCAAAAGCCTTTACATTGATAGGCTGTGCTCTGTTAGAACAATAACCGAACTCTCAGTAAATGTAATATCAAATCTGAAGTACGATAAGAATGTGTGCTAGCATCCCCTTTGTTGTTCATCACATAAGTAGGCAATATTTGAGAAACAGCCAACCCAAGTTCACCAATATTGTTGAGCTCGTAAGCGAACTTCTTTTCGCAGACGATCAAGCCTTCAAGCAGTTATACCAATTTCAGAAATACAATTGCAACAACACGTGGACAAACTAAATATAGCAATAGCATGCAAAGAATAAAACATGAAAATCAATGTAGAAAAGCCGAGGTCATGAATATATCTACATGAGCAGGACAAACCAACAGTTAGTCACCTTTTACGACATGATCTCTGTGCGGCAGTCGTCGTGCTAGTCTTATCTTTGTCATTCACAAAGATCCCCGCAGACCACTCGGGGTCTACAGTTTGTGTAGACGTAGTACGATCACTCTGGCAAAAACTTCTCCAACAACACCGAGCAGTGATATGCCTCTGTAACTATTGCGGTCACTTCTATCACCTTTATTTTGGTATAATGAGACACTCTTTGAGTCTCTTGTGGCATGATGGCCTGTTTCCAACTCTGGCATAGCAGTAAATGTAGCGGTTTCAAGAGTGCATCTTTACGGTGGTTGTTCAGGTCAAGTGGGATCTCATAGCTATTTGCTTCTCTGCCCAGGACCAAGTTGTAAACGGCTTCTAAAATGGTTCAACATCTAGCTCCTCCATTCTATGATAACCTTGAACATCGTCAAAGGCTGTAGAAGTGATCATACTGTCGCATGAGTAGAGTTCGCTCAGATTACTGCTCTGGATATCGCTCTATCTGCCTTCCTTTGTCAATTATTTTCTCGCAAGTGATGGATTTGAGCCGCGTTGTCTTCTTGTACACAGGACCAATAGCGTTTGTTATACCCTGTTTGTGCCGCAGTTTCGATGTTTTCATTGAGCTGAAGCTTGTACTCATTTGCATAGCGGCGAACTGTTTGTTGAACTTGGCGCCTGACGGATTTTAGAGATTGCAGAATAGTTGTATTTGGAAGGTAGTTGCGTTTACTCAGAGCAGTGCGCTTTGCCTTGATGATTCGATGTCATATCATTTAATTTGGCTTCGAACCAGTCATTTAATTTGGCTTCGAAACCAGTCATTTAATTTGGCTTCGATCCAGTCATTTGATTTTGCAGTTCTTCTACTAAAGATCGCAAACGCAGTACTGTGGATGTTGGTTCGAAGTTGTTCTCAGGTTTTGTAACCATGGTGATATTTTGAGGAATTATGAGAGTTTCGTCGAAGGCGTTGTTAAAGCGATTGATCCGCTAGGGTTGGACATTTTGCTCGTGTCAATACGTGGTTTACCTGTCTGTCTGGTGTGATGATACTTACTTGGTTGCAATTTGTTTTCACGGCGATCCTGTGTATGGTCCGCATCGCAGTCTGCGCAATGGTAGGGTCGTGCGAGGAGCACAAATTTGAGAATAGATCTCCTCACAAGAATCAGATCACGCTGATGACTGTGCTTGGATCAAAAGTGCATCGATGAAACCTGATGTTGGGGCTTGGTCTGAAAATAGGAGCTGGTCCCACATAGTTCATGGTAGACTCAGAGGTCGAAAAGCCGTTGTCAATTTTTATTAATTGTTCTGACTTCAAAATTGTCAAAACATGAAGGCTGCGAATCGTAATTAGTACCAACTCTAGCACTGAAGTCGCAGAGTAGAACAAGTTGTTCCTGACTCGGTATGCTTTTAATGACTGCTGATACATTCTCACGAAAGACGTCTTTGGCTTTAGTTGTGGAGCACAAGGTAGGAGCATATGCACTGACAAGAGTGACTGGACCGGCAGTAGTTTTGAGACACAGTGTGAGCATGCGATCTGAGTCCTTTTCGCCTAGTTCAATTATGCGTGTTACGGACTTTTTCACAGCAAAACTTAATCTATACTCTTTTGTTATTAGAATCGTTTCCTTGCCAGTAAAATGTGTAGCCCTTCTCACTTATTGATTCTGATTCCACTTTGCGAGTATCATGGAGTGTTGCAATGTCTACATCGAGGTTTTTTAGTTCGTCGTTGAATATTGCCTGTTTTCCTGACAGTTTATTTGTTGAAGGTTATCAGACAGTCCAGTCAACATAGTACGGACGTTCCAATATCCCATGTTGATATTTGATGTGGTACGTGTTGTGTCAGTGTCACAGGTAAGATTTTAAGATCTCTCCAAGGTGCAAGCTTGGGCATATTTCTAAGGAGAACAAGCTGGTGCTCGAGCAGCAGGTTCCCCCCTCTCCACATAGCTAATTAATCCTGGGGAACCACATTCGCCGATATTACCTGGAATCAGCAATGTCAAAAGAGTCAGAAAAATGAGGGAAACACCATAAGACTGCTTTAGGGACTCCAGCTTCAGATTTATCCTCTCGATTTACTCTCGAAATCTCTTTCCAGTGAATAGATCTTTCACAAGGCAGTGAAACAAAGTAGGTAATTCAACCAAAATATGATGATTTGCGCAAAACCAAAAGTACAAGACACACGTTTTCGTGAATGGTACTGGCAACTGAATAAATTGTTGATCTCTGCATGTATACCCCTTACTACATCTAATCTGTGGCCATGGTCAAATACAACTTATTGGTTACAAGTTTTATTTGCGTAACAGACACCACCGTTCATAATGAAATGACAGAGGCTTCATTAAATTATTAATCACAATGATAAAACGAAGTCAAAATGACCGAACAGTGAATGTTCATTGGGAGCAACCAGCAGTATTAATCATTGCACGATAGAAAAAAGGAAAATTGATAAAAAGACTGATAGAAAATCGGCAAGCCGTTCAAGAAGAAAAGATAGTGGCAAAGGATAACAAAACGGGTGTAGCAAAGTCAGAAGAAAATAAAAATAATTGTATAAAAACAAAAAAGAATTTGAAGCAATGAAACCGTTGACTAACACGGAAATGCTGCATAAAATTAAACGAACTAGACAGAAATTTCAAGAAATCAAGATGCAGATGGTGCGAAGGTTGTAAAGACATGGAACAGGAAAAAAAAAAAAAAAGGCAGATCGGATATGGTTTGTCGGGAAATTAAGCAAACTAGCCCGCATTATAAGGGAATACAAGCCACATACCATGCAAGATAAAACGGGAAAAGTCGTTACAGACCAAAATCAAAAGAAAGAAAATGGAAATCGTGTGTACCAGAACTATACGAAGAATATAACTATACAGCTCATATAACTAAACTAGCACGCGAGAAAGAAATATAAACTGAAATCAAACAGATAATGCGAGAGAAATTCGACGAGGCCCTCTGTGAGATCCCAAAATCCAAAGCAGCGGGGCTAGAAGACATACCCCTAGAAACCATTAAAGCAACAGACGAACCACTGCGGGAACGGCGTTTCCAGCATGTAAAAGCTTTTTATTGCACGAGAGCGTGGATATTGATAATTTAACTCCCAAAGATGTCCGACGCGACAGAAGGCACACATTTCAGAGCCATACGCCTGATATTACATGGTCCAAAATCCTCTTAGTAATAATGAGAATGAGAACAACAAACCACATTGACATATTATTGAAAGAAAATCAGTTTGGGTTCAAAATCAAAAGATGGTCAGGCACCAGAAAGGCAATTTTACACACTGAAGTTCTTTGCAGAAAACAATTATCGGTCAGGGAAGATCCATGTTTATCTGCGCCAAGACACGAATTTGACTGGAATTTATGTTTGTATGACGACTTCTGCCTGTATCCACATCACCAGATTGTATTTTCTCATTAGATTGTTTGCTAGTTAGTTTTGTGGTGTTTTTCATTCGAGTGTTCTGGCAAGGTCATCGCTCAGCTGTTCGAGGTAGGGTTTGGTTACCATGAAACCATGTGACTGTGTTGTTTGTTATCGACCCATTGAAAACGTCTGAACTTCACGTGTTTGGAACCTTTCACATTGTTTGAAATCAGTGCCAGTATAATGGACCTGAATAATATTGGACACATTACAATGGTGACAGCCAGTCAGTTTGGCTACAGCACTGAACCTACTCAATATTACACACGTGCTGACCTACTTACATTACGGCTGAAGTTACCTGCCTCATCTCCGATGATACGGGAGGTCAAGAGTAGGCTTGCATACATCCGTATTCTGAAATAACGATGTGTCATGCTGATCAGAGCAAGCAGTGGACACAAGACAAGAAAATCTACACACTTGATGGGACGGAGAGGTGGTGCAAGAAAGATACAGGATCAGCGTATAGAACTATCGTTATAATGTTCAGGAATGAGTGGTGGTGGTAACGACGTGTCAGTAATTCAACTAAAAAATCTAAATCAGAAACGGGGAAAACAACAACACAATACTCTAAAATGTTTTAATGCAAATGTTAGAAGCATAGTAAATAAACGAGAAGAATTGGAACTGTGTGTAGAGGAAGAAAAACCAGATTTAATAGGATTAACAGAATCATTAACATATGAGAAAATTGTGGATAGTGAACTTGAAATAGAGGGATACACAAGGTTAAGGAAGGATAGGTTAGTTAGGCCTTAGTGACAAGGCTAAGGGAGGGGGCGTTTTATTATACTATGCATTATACACCTGGCAACAGAAATGAAAGTGTATGGGGAATAATACATAGTGGGGGTGAAAAAACAATGGTTGGAATATGCTACAGATGTCCTTCAAGTACAAAAGAGGAAGGTGAGGAGCTAATTAGTAACGTTAAAAAACCTAGTGCAGAGAAATTATTATTAAATGGGGAATTTCAATTTTCCTAAAATAAAATGGGGTATGGCAGAAGCTTTTGCAGAGTCTAATTCTTTTGTTAAGTGCATAACTGACAATTTTTTTATTCAGCATGTAGAGGATGCTCAGGTCAGGTCAGGTCAGGTCATTCCGTAACCGATGAGGTCGTTCTGGCACATATGAAGACATCCTCATAAACCAACGCCACCATTCTCTATCAGCGGCCGCTGCCTGTGCCTCTTCTGGTCGGAGATTGGTCCATTCTGCTATATTGTCCTCCCACCTATTTTTGAGACGGCCTCTTCGTCGTCTGCCTTGCGCATTTCTGTGGAGGATCGTATTTGCAAGACCATTTGATCTCGATATTGATATTGATATTGATCGTACCAAGCGAGTTTCCTTCTTTTGACAGTTGTCAAGAGGTCTTCAAAAGGCCCTATTGCTGTTGTAATTCTATCTCGTATTTCCTCATTTGTAACTCGATCTTTGTACGTGACGTTTAAATGTCTTAGGAAACATCTCATCTCCAAAGCCTGTATCCTTCGCTGAAGGTTAACTATAACTGTCCATGTCTTACAAGCATAGAGCAATATTGACAGGACCAGTGTACGCATTAATCTCATTTTCGTGCATAGTGATAACCATTAATCTTGCCAGATCGTGTTAAGCCGTGCAAGCGCCGCTATTGTCTGTGCTATTCTGACCAACACCTCACATGTTGATCCTTCATCACTGACAATCGACCCCATATATTTAAAACGGTCAACCACTTCGAGTTTCTGACCATTAGCTTTTATCCTGCTGTTGAAGCCCTCTGCGTTGTTGGTCATTAATTTTGTCTTTCCAGCGTTTATCTCCATACCATAGTCAAGAGCTGTTTCATCGAGCCTTCTGACCAACTCCTGGAGTTCTGCTTCTGAACCCGCCAACCCGTCGATATCATCTGCAAAACGAAGGTTGGTAATCGTTCGGCCCCCTATCTTGACAGTACCAACGTGACCTCCAAAGTGCCTCACTCATAATTCCCTCACGGAATATATTGAGAGAGTGTACAACCCTGTCTCATACCAACTGATGTGCGAAACCAGACCCCTCGCCTCCCATTCACAAGAACTGCGCTGGACGCCTTGTCATACAGGTGTTCAAGGACCTTTATAATATTTCCGTTGATTTTATACATCCTCATGGTTGCCAATAAGGCTTTATGCCATACCCTATCAAACGCCTTCAACAAACACATGATACAGTTTTTTCTGCTGTTCTAGATATTTCTCGCTTAGCAGCCTTAAATTAAATATCTGTTCTGTAGTGCTTCTTCCATGTCTGAACCCTGCTTGCTTCTCAGCAATGATGTTATCTGCTGGGGTTTCAATCGGTCGAGGATTAATGAAAGCATGACCTTGCTATGGTGATTATTGCTCTGTAATTTTGGCACCGTTTTAGGTTTCCAGACTTATGTAACGGTATAACCATTGATTTTGTCCATAAATCTGACCAGTTTTCTGTCGCCCATATTTTGTTGCAGATGTGTGTCAGGCCTTCCTCCACTACCTCCCTACCTGCCTATAAGAGCTCTGCTGGTATATTGTCCACACCGGCCGCCTTCCCTCTTCTGGATGTCTTTACCGCTGCAGTTACCTCTTCCTTCGTTATCAGTTGGTTATCCTCTATATTTGTTGATGTTAAGCGGGGGGGGGGGGGGGGGGGGGGTTTCTCAGGTTCGTTTCGTCCCTAATAGTTGTATAACTCGAAACAGTACTCTGTCCATCGTGCCAGTACGTCATTTTCTTCAATATGGCACTTGCCGCTTTTATTATGCCTTGTCTTCGTGTTATCAGTTCTTTGACCACTTTGTATGCTCCTTTAGCGTCATTTCTGATTAATCTCTCTTCGATATTTGTATATTGCTAACATAACCACGCTTATTTCGCCTCTCTCATCTTTTGTTGCAACTCTTTCTTGACCTCTTTATGTCTGCTGACCTCATCAGGTGGATGATTTTGGTTTTTCAGTGACCTTCTTCTATCACAAAGGTCTAGAATTTCTTTGGTCATCCATGGCTTCTTTTTTATTTGGTGGCATCCCTGGACCTCTGTTGCTGTATCTATGAGAGCTGCGTTAAGAGACTCTGTTACTGTATCGGTATCCAGTCTCTCTCTGAGAGCCAACAGTGGAGCAAATCTCCCTCCTACCCTTGATTGGAACACTTCGATGATTGCTGGGTCTTTTAGTTTGTCCAGGTCAAACTTTAGTCTAGTCACATCTTTCTTTGCGACTTCCTTCAATCGCAGACGCACAGTCATCATAACAAGATCGTGGTCGCTTCCTATATCCACTCCGGGGAAACTTCTCGTTTTGTCTGTGTTGATGCTAGATCTAAACCTTCTCTTGACCAGTATATAGTCAATCTGGCTGTGCACTTCATTGTTTTGGTTATGCCATGTCCAGCGTCTAGAAGGCTTGTTTAACCCGAAAGTGTTTGCTAATAACAGCTTATTGCATCTTGCAAATTCTAGGAGTCTGAGGCCCCGGTCATTGGTTTCTTTGTTTCCGTATAGGCCACATGTTCCCCTCCAGTCATGAACCGCATTTTCTCAAATTTGTTGCGTTCCAATCACACTGGACTACCAATATGTATATTGTTTTTTTGTTTTTTGTTTTTTGGGGTTTCGGTTATCAGACTCTGAAGTTGATCATAGAATGTTTATATTTCACAATCGTCATAGTCTGCAGTGGGTGCGTAGCACTGTATTATAGTAATATTAAACGGTGCTGCCTTTAGCCGTAAGATGATAAAACGGCTAGATATTGGGCGGCAATCCAATATGCATCTGGCTGTGTCTATATGTACCAGTATCCCCACTCCATGTAAATGTTTGTCCTCCCTGCCACTGAAGTAGAACGTGTGTCCCTCCTCCGTGGTAAACTCACCAAAGTTTTTCCATCGAGCCTCGCATTCACCAAGGATCTTCCACCGGTAGTTCTTCATCTCGTGCGTTAGCTTATTGATTTTGCCACATAAGCTCAGTGTTCTGGCATGTCATGCTACCAGAGGCAAAAACATACTCGACCTAATATTTGCTACAGAGAAACATATTATTGAAAACGTTATCGTTGGGGAACTGTTTAACTAAAGGGATCATCAGATCATTCGTTGGGATTTTATAGCGAAAAGAGATGTAAATATAAACTCGCGAGCATACGACTGCTCTAAGGCAGATGTACAGAAGATGACAGAGACAGCCAGCCACATAATCTGGAAAGATATTGTCAGAGTTACAGCTGTTGAACAAGGGTGGGAGAGTTTCAAAACAGTTTTAGAACAACTAAAAGTGGAATGTGTTCCATGTAGGGAGGTAAACACCAAGCATAAAAAGTGAATAACTAGGTTTGTAGTTAAATGTAGAAGAGCTGGAAATAAAGCATGGACAAAGTATATGAAGGTAGGTAAATCTAAAAAAAAAATATTTAAAATATTTGGACAAGCAGAACATAGTTCAGAAAGTGAATAAAGCAGCAAAAATAGACTTCGGAAAAAAAAACTTGCTAATAGAATCAAGACTGATAGTAAAAGCTTCTTTTCTTATGTTAGAAATAAACAAAGAATGAAAGGCAAAGTCTCTCATAACATAGGTAAAATAATAAGAGAAAATAGGGAGACAGCTAACTTACTAAATCAATTCCTTGGCACAGTCTACGCAAAAGAAGACTGCTCCAAGATCTCAGAGCCTATAAATATTTTCAAAGGTGAAATAGATATAGTGGGATTAAAATCATTCTGTATTACGGAGGAAATGGTTTTTAATAAATTGAATGGGTTGAAAGAAAAAATAATGGTTACTGTCTGACTGCGTACGAAGAAGAAGAAGAATGGGTTGAAAGAATAAATGTCCAGGAGAAGATGGTTTCCATCCAAAAAGGCTATTTGAAATTAGAGACCAACTAGCAAAACTATTGGCTATATTATGTTCTCAATGACTTACAAAAAAATTGTTCCAAGAGATTGGAAAGATGCAGAAGTGATTCCCGTCTTCAAAAAGTAAAAAAATCAGATCCAGCTAATTATAGACCGGTAAGTTTAACGAGTCAATAATAAAAGAAAACATTGTAATGCATCTAGACAGGTTTAATCTAATCAGAAACAGTCAGCATATGTTTACTAGGGGAAAATCGAGCTTAACAAATCTATTGGAGTTCATGGAGGAGGTTACTAAAATGATAGATAAGGGGAAATGAGTGGATGTTATTTAAATAGATTTTACAAAGGCTTTTGATAGAGTACGTCATCAAACATTATTTTTAAAGTTGAAATCACATGGAGTAGTTAGAATGCCGAATGGATTGACAGTTGGTTAATGGGAAGAAGACAGAGAGTGTGCATAAATAAGATGTACTCTGAGTGGTGTGAAGTAAAAAGGGGAGTGCTACAGGGCTCGGTTTTGGAACCGATATTGTTCTTGGTATATACAAACGATTTGTACATTGATATACGTTCAATGATTAACAAATTTTCAGATGACACAAAACTATGTATGAGTGTCTCATCTATAGCAGAAGTGGATATATTGGGTTCGGATTTAGATACAATTCCAGACTGGTCTGTGAAATGGCAAATGGAGTTTAATATAGACAAATGTACAGCAGTCACCCACATGGGTAGATCCAATATGAAACATAATTACAGCATGGGCGAGAACAATATTAGAATGATAAATATGGACAGGGACCTAGGGGTTATAACATAGCATACGGAAAAAGGAATGAGCAAGTCCAGGTAGCAGTGTATAAGCCAAATGCAATGTTAGGCATGATAAAAAGAAATATTAAACATAAGAGTAAGGAGGTGATTGTAAAACTGTATAAAGCATGTTAGACCCAGATTGGAGTACTGTGTACAGGTGTGGAGTCCTTATCGTAGAAAAGATGTAAACGTGCTGGAAAGGATACAAAGAAGGGCGACAAAAATTATAGTGGGATTCCAGAATTACAGTTACGAGGAAAGACTCAGAAAACCAGGCCTACAGTGTTTAGAAAAGAGAATTCGAGGTGATTTAATACAGGTTTATTAGATAATCATAGGAAAGGATTAGACTATAACAAGTTTTTTTTTCAAAATGCAACCACCAACGAGAACAGGACACAGATACCAATTAACTAAAGAAAGGTCCAGATTGGATATTAGGAAATATTTTTTTAGTCAGAGAGTGGTGAATGCTTGAAATGCATAACTCTAGGAGGTGGTTGAGGCAGAGACAGTTAATGCATTTAAGAATAAATTGGATGTGCATAACTTTTAAAGCAGGATAATTCAAATGTGACTGGTTGTCTACAGACTATGATGAGTCTTCTAAACCAGTATAAAAACGTTAAGTTATGTTAAGACTACGAGAAGGCTTTTGATCGAGTGTCCTGGAAAAGGATATTCGAGACCCTTAAACAACTCGAAATTGCGGAGCCAGTGCTCCGTCTGATGCAAAACTTATACATAAATCAAAAGGTCACCGTTTCACTTAGCGAAGACACCACAAACCCAGTATCTATAAGAAACGGAGCGAGACAGGGGTGCTTACTTTTACATTGGACTGTTCAATACATCCTCAGAATTGATGATTGCCAAGGCTATGAAGAAATGCTATCTGCGAATAAATGTAAAAGACGATCAACTGGGGGCAATAAAGTTTGCAGATGACCAAATCATTTTGTCAGAGACAAAGGAAGATCTACACACACTGCTCAATCAAATTAGCGAGACAGTAAATTCCTTCTGTCTTTCTTACTTTCTTAATTCACTTATCCTAGTATGCCTTTCAATGTCAGGTTATGAGGGGATTTATAGAACGAGCCCGACTGTGTGCCTCAGGCACAATGGCTTTCACAGCGTCAGATATTTCCGTAAGTAACTTTTGTTGTTGTTGGCCTTTGGCATTGAAACCGTTGTATCTAAATAACATTGCATGGGGGGGGGGGGGGGGGGGGGGGGGGCTGCTGTGTGGTGGCCAAAATATTTTAGTTAGTATCTTTTGATGTAGTCTAATACTGGTGTTGTTTCCACTAGTCCCCTGATGTCATCGTTTTTTATCATGTCTGTCCTTGTTACATATAATACTTTTTCGCAGGCATTTTATTTCTGTTGTTAGATGCAGCGTTTTTCATTTGATGTTAGTGTCAAGCTTTGACATTGGTAGCATATTGTCGGGACGGAAATCGTGTTGTATAAATCTCTTTTGGTAGTTATAGTCATGCGCTTGCAATTAAGTATTGGAGTTAATTGTCCATTGATCTTATTTACATTTCTTGGTCTGCCCATTCCTATCTTTAATTGTGTTGTTTTGTGATCATACCAGACCAGTCGTTGTTTTTTGTATATTCGATAGCAGCTTTCTTTTCTCTCATATTTCCGCCAATACCCTTTCGTTTGATTTCCATATTTCGGTAACACTACTTCTAAAAAGCCTGGAAGTATGTATCTTCTTTGAAATGTATTGTAAAATCTTAGTACCGCACAATGCCACTCATCAGACATATGACAATGATTCTTTTCCATTGCGTACTAATGCTACCTTATATTAAGATTCTATGTTTCTCTCTTACGGCCTTCTTTGTAAACTCAATTCTAGTTCTTATTGCTATATGGATTTGTGCATCTTCTGTTTTGATTTGGCCCACGTATACTTGCTTGATTTTTTCTTCTTCAATGGTTACCTTTACTTCTGTTGGTTCTTTGTCTATGATCATTGTCTAAGTCTTTTATATGTTTATATTTATAGGCTTTTGCCTATTGCAAATACAACATGTAGAGAATGCAGCATGAAAATAAAAGTAGAAAAAAAGACTGAGGTTATGAAGATATCTAGATTAGTCGAAGATATCAATAATCTCCTTGAAAAGCAGCAAATCAAACAGGTGAAAGATTTTACATAATTAGGGAACACACTGGAAGCAGACGGGGGAATTACTGCGGAAATCCAACACATATTAATGCTTCTCAGTCCTTTTATATTGCCTTCATTGGCCTGACAAAGGTGTTTGATGGTTAGTAAGGATGGACGCTTTCAAAATATCCTCTTTAATATAGGCTGTCCAACCAAACTGCTACAGCAATAATATCGTTCCATGTGACAATGAAAGGAACAGTTCCATTGCATGATAGTATAACACAATGATTTGGTATTAACAGTAGTGGCTGCTTCCTGGTCCCTACGTTGTGCAGAATCTTCTTTGCTCTGCTACTAAAGCATACATTTGAAAACGCAAATGAAGGAATCTGCCTTCAAACGATGTGGGATGGCCGACTGTTTATTTAATCTTGCAAAGCTCAAGGCAAAAACGAAGATCATGAAGGTAATGATGCTGCAATTATCACCCGCAGTCAGCAGAGTTTGATAGATTGCTTTTCCCAGTTGTACAAAAGATTTTGGCCCCACAAGAAAACCAATGTGCTGGAACAAAAAAGTAGATGCCACATAAACTCTTAAAATAGGCGAATATGAATTGGCAGCTGTGCTCCGACTCACGTATATGAGATCCCTTGTCAAGAATACGCTTTCTCTAGACCCTTAAATTGACAGTCGCACTGGCAAAGCTGCTGCCACATTTACTCGCCTCACAACCTGTGTTTGAGAAGACCAGAAACTTACAATTAAAACTAAGCCCATGATTTACAATGCGTGTCATCAGCGCGCTTCTATATGGTAGTGAAGCTTGGACAAGAGTAAACGAGGAAAGGGTTAACCATTTACGGCGCCTGCCCTCCATCATTGGAATTACATGGAGAGACAGAACGACAAATGCAGAGGTAAATTCTCGGACCAGTCACAAAAGGACGTTAATACGAAGATTACGAGGAATTGACCATGTTTGTCGCATGGACGATGGTCGCATCCCCAAAGATATTATCTATAGACAGTTGCTAAATGGCAAAATAACAGCACAAAACAACAGCCTGGGTTCAAAAGTGTGTGTAAGCGTGACATAAAGACATTAGACATGTGTCAGACATTTTGGGAAGACGAAGCTGCACACTGATCCATACGGAGATGGCGCCCTGAAGAACCACATCAGACGTGTCGAGAAAAAAAATCTCTTGAACCACGAAGAAGTCAAAATGCAACGCCACAAGGCAAAAACAAAAAAAAAATAAGTAAAAAAAAATACCACTTCAAGGTCGCATCATCCTACAGTCAGTCATAACTGAAAGGGACTACTGTACTATATTTAATATATATTAAAACTTCATCAAACATGAAACAAGTAATCGTGAATCGGCTAGTAAAAGAAAATTTACCTATTTGTCACAATAATTTCAAACCAGAGGTATTACAGCTTGCGCAGCGGACTACGAAGGCAAAGATGTTTTTAATTCACAAGATAATTGCAGAACATGGCCACATTTCTCTTCGATTACCGCCGTCTCATTCACACCTCACCCTATAAAACTTGTGTGGGCTGCAGTCAAAGGTCAACTTGACGCACAGAACAAGAATTTCAAACTGCGTGATGTTAAAGAATTTGCCTTTGATGTCCTCTCAGCAATAGATATTGAGTACTGGAATAAATGTCAAGAGCATGTGCTCCGAGAGGAAGAAGCTGGCAACGAGATGGGTTGTATTTTATCAAATAATTAGCAGTAGAGAATCTATTCGAGCCGTCAGTATCATAATAGAGCAGTTCACATGTGAATCTCAGTTGCTGACATCTCCACCAATTGCCTCACAATATAGTACAGACTACCTCTTTATGAGTACAAACTTTGTTACTGCGCACTAAGAAAGTACACCAACTGATGAAGACCACAATAGCGACAATTGAATGTCTTTACTGTTCGAGGTTCTGCAATATCCAATTGATCATGTAAGTCATATTCGCACCAACAAACAGGGATGTTTTTCGGCGGTATGAAAAGATTGAATGGTTCTAATATTTTGGGGGAAAAACAACAGCAACAACTGGTACTTTATTTTTTGCTTTGCACAGGGAATCTTTCGTGATCATCTTGGGTCATGTGACGATCTTAACATCACAGTCTCGTTCAGGACCCACGCCGCAAAAAATAAGCATAACACGATTTAATAGCAACAGAACATTTAACTTCACATATACTTATAGAGTAAAGTTCCCTACGACATTGAATGGTACCATGTGTAGTATTGATAGGCCTTTGGAAAAAGTTGCCACCATTTTGTGTAAATTGTGAAATCTAAGGTTTGATTAACATTTTTTTGTGCATTTGCAAAATTACATAACAAAAACGACTCTAGACAAAAACTACTTTTCTTGTTAATTCGAAAATGTTAAGATAGTAAGAAATACAATACTGCTTGCAAAAAATAACTGTTTAGCAGTTTTTAAGTATAGCAGTTTTTAAGAAAATTAAGTGAGAATAGGTTCAACAATGTTGGAGCGAAATATACATTCAGTTCCACCGCAGCTTTGATTTATTCTTATATTATTGTGATGTATTAGTGTGTTTTTTTTTTTTGGTGTTGTTTATTATTTGTTCTTTTCTGTGATAACGGTTTTCAGTTGTTTTAATATCGCTCTCTTGTACCATTAATTCCCTTTAAATATATATTTTCTCTTTGGCTAGAGAGTCACAACCTATTACTAGTTAAAATGTTTTATATGGGAAATAATATTACTGTTTAATCTGTGTTACCTGCTATCACACACTAGAAGGTCAATCTTGTCGCGAGCCGCAGAAAATGGCTTCGGGGACAGCAAGTTTGAGACTCCTATCTTGTGGGCGATGGTCTTTTGGGTGGTGAAATTTCTCTCTTATTAAGAAACATGTATGTCATTCTGATTACGCATAAAAGATTAAAATAAAACGTGTTCATTTATGAACTTCATTTTCTTACTTTGACCGGCAAACGTTTGTACAATTTACGAGTTAACCTCGAACTTGAAAGTTTGAAAACCCCTGCTCTAAATGTACGTGACATTACTTTTCTGGCCATTACTTACTGGAATAATTTGTCCGTCATCACTTATATCAGCGAGATTCACCAAACTGCTTGATGCAACTATAACTAGACATCGGGCCCTTTTTTGCTGGAGTAAATCCCACATGGTCATCGTTATTACACTGACATCAACATATTTCCTGACTAGGTACAATTAACACGTCACACTGCAGACATTCATGTCGAGGATGATATGTGAAAGACTTCATTGTACAAGGTCGCTGTTTGATTATAAGGTGTGGTGGACAGTTTCCTTCTTAGTTAACTGCCCTTCCCTAACAGAAGGTACCCGTGTTCCGTTAGCTCGACTAGAGCGTGCCGGTAACGGGTGTTGAACCGCGTACTATTGCCGTGAAAAGTGAGTGCTCTATCATTAAGCTAATCAGACACGGTTTGCAGTGGTAAAATCCTGATCTCAAGTGTCGAAATACACAAATGACAATTTGTGATTGAAGGGATTAAATGCCACATGATGATAACTGATGCGTTATGCATGTTGTTCTGAGTTACTCATGCTGAGTACTTCGCTCTTGACAATGTAGCGTGCTGTAGTAGCTCTTATATCACGAGGAGCACTGATAAAGACTTAGCTTCTCAGTAGACCCACTACTATGGGGATGACAGTCGTGATCCCTATCTCTTTGGCAGACTGATATGGTACAGCCGGTTTCCAGTTCGGACAGGAAGTGATGTCTTGGTCAGTACATTTCACCTGAACCTGAAGTTGGCCTTCTCTTCAGGTTGTTGCCGCTAATGCCACTCGTACTTGAGTTAGGTACTCGACTATTTTCTTTGGTGATAGATTACAGTGGTTCTCCTAACATTCCGAGGCGGACTTGAGAAGTTGGGAAGAAGATGGAATACGTTCACCAAAAATAAGTTCCCCAATTATGACGATTGCAGTGAGTGCCAATCCCCACCTCGTTAGCTAGATTGCCATGAAACTTGTCTGTTTCCAGACAGAGCTGCTTGGAAATGCGTGGGGGTTGAACCCTTTCTGATTGGCCCATACAATAAAAAAACAACTTATTATAATAAATAAATAGAAAAAATAAAAAAATGTGACATAATGCGTTTTGACGGGTTTGTTGTCAAAAGCAAATAACAAAAAATATTAACTTTTCTCCGATATATATATATATATATATATATATATATATATATATATATATAGAGAGAGAGAGAGAGAGAGAGAGAGTGAAAGAGAGAGCTTTCAGTGTGTGAGAAAGAGTGAGAAAGAGCGAGAGAGGCGAACAAAATGTGAGAAAGACAGAGAGAGAGAGAGAGAAAGAGACAAAGAAAGAGAGAGAGAGAGAGAGAGCAAGACTGGCAAGAGAGAGAAAGAGTGTTGTTTAGAATCCGGAAGTAAAATGGCGTCTGTGGTAACAATCTAACAGAATGGCAGTAAAAAAGGGCAGGATAAAACTGCATTTTCCAAACATTCAATGTACAATAAAGCAACAATATTAATTTGAAGCTGATACATTTTGCTAGCTATTTATATCTAGTTGCTAATGTCAGAATTAAAGTAATTGAGAATGGATACAAAGTTGCACACAGCCGTTCGTTATGGAAATGTAAATGCAGTTTTGGAAGCCTTGAAAGATGGCCTTAACCCCAATGAAATGGGCTTGTTCAAGTGGAGCTCAGTTCACGAGGCAGCAAACAATGGAGAGAGAGATATTCTTAAGCTTTTACTTTCCTATAAAGGTTAGTTAATCTTCGATTTTCAAAGATGGAATCTGAAATTATTGTTCTAATCTAATAACATAATATAACTCTATGATCTATGTGTAGGTCTGTCTATTGTGAGCTTCAGTGTGTGTCATCTAACTGTATGCCCTATAATTTATTTTTGCTTCAATAAATCTCGTACACCTCCCGCTGTAATAATAAAAAAAAACAAATAAAAAAACAACAACAATCCAATTGAATGTGTTTACAATTTTTATTGTTGATTGTCAAAACTAGAAGCACATCATACGTTAATATAACCGCAACATATTCTCATGCATCATTTACATTAGTATTATTAGATCTAATAAAAGTGCAAAAGTATTATTATAGAACTTACAAAGTGTAGTACTCAGTATTCAACTTCACACTAATGATAACTAATCATTCACAGTCATTAAAAACAGTGAACTTGACAGCCTGTATTCAGCATTAGTGGAAGCCATCTATACATTATATGCAAAATTAAAATACAGTTGATAACTTTTTACACAAAACATATTGAAATGAGAAAAACAAAAGGCTTGCCAATTGTAAAGGCAATAAAGAGCAAATTAATGACAGGACAACTTACTAAGAAATTAAAGTAATAACCAATAATGTGTAGAGTAAAAGAAACAATAGTAAGGAAATACACAATTGTATTAAACTAATATTCATTTCTGATAAAAGATTTTGGATAACTTTAATATAAATGCTGGCAGACAAGAGCACCATCTGTCATCATATTGACACAAATAGTTGATAGACCTGTGTCCATTAGTATGAGGTGGACATAAGCAAAGCAGTACAATATATTCTGGCAAAGATGGCGCCGTAACTGACTTGCGAGTCTACATTTCTCTACTGTTTTGGATCATTATGGATGCCGCCAGACCACGGATTTGCCTGGAATTCACACTAGTCGACGACTTACACTTGTGTTCACGGATACGTGGAGTTGTTTTCCGTCTGGACTTGTTATTTCGTTCTTTCTTTGTGATTTCTTCCAGCCGTTTATCCTGGTCTGGACGCCGGCTGAATGGCGCTACGCTTAAACTAGTTATAAATGTGTCGTATCTCACAGGTTAGTTCTGCCGGTTCACCTTCACGAATATGGCGTGTGGAAATTTTAGATGCTACTATGATGAACTGAATACAGCTGGGAAGAGATGCCAGATTCACTCACACGCTGAGTGTTGTCCATACGACCTCTTGTGGTTATCGAAAAGGCACGACAAACTGCGTTAGATGCCATCCCACCTTTCTACCCTGCGGGTTACATGTTTACGGAAAGGCTTCGGTGGTAACCCTGAGGCAAAATCTGCATCCTATGCTATCTCCAGTCGTCTTGATGAATGTCTTGCCACTGGCTTAGGCTCTGTGAGTGAGGTTGACAAAAGGCGCAATTTCTTCCTCACTTTAATCCAAATCTCCGCACAAGTCACCCATTTCAGCGGACACAGCAAGAGATACGACTGTCTACACGGCTGAACAAAGAGAGTGGTCTTCATCACTTGTGATGGACAAACAATATATTCCATGAATA
Organism: Ariolimax columbianus; assembly: GCA_036924085.1. NCBI lineage: Eukaryota > Metazoa > Mollusca > Gastropoda > Stylommatophora > Arionidae > Ariolimax > Ariolimax columbianus. Next base: position 43,026,814 of record JAVGWX010000005.1, on the reverse strand, counting down.
TCTACTCAGTGAGAGCAGAAGTCAACAATATGACCTTTCCTACAAACGCTGTGAATGTAAATGCTATATAGGGAGCTAATACAATATAAACCACTTATTTACTCTATATGTAAGTATTTGATAATGAACAAAGAGAAAAAAGAACTATTCAACAGTGAACAGTTTTGTTTATTGTAAAATATCAACATCATCTGGTTGATATGTTGTAAGATTGTCTCAGCATGGTTTTCTATTTTACTCTGTCCTCTGTAACATTCTTCATTTTAGCATTGGTTCGTACTTTAATGTCTCTGCATGCCTGCGATGTAAAAGTAAGTCATGGTCGTGCTTTCCTCTTTTCCCCTGGATCTTTCCTGCTAGTATCTTCTATAAAAGACTTTTATGTTGCATATTGTGTCCCAGCCAACTTAATTTTGTATCATTTTCAATATTTGTCTTTGTTCGTCTACCTCAGGGAGGACATGGATCTTCTTTCTGTCCAATTTACTCATTCCATTCTATAGTAGCACCACATTTCAAACACTTTCAAGTTTTTTTCCATTTTTTACTAGAGTCCATGTTTCAGCCACAATGCAATTGGCTATACATGATTATTCATTTTCATATTTCTTTCCTGATATTCTTTGAGGTTAACAATTTCTCTTTTTCTCTGAAGGCCTCTTTTGCCAGGGAAATATTTGTCTTAATTTATGTCTTACTGCGGGCATTTTCTTTGGAGGTTTACCTTAAATATGTAATCTTCTGTACTTATTAAATTATTTCTCCATTGATGATTATGTTCATTTTCCTATCTTACTTGGCTATTACCATAGTCTTTGTATGCATTGTGTTTATTTTCATGCCAAACGTATAGGCTATGCTGTTAATATTTTCAATCAGTCTTTGCAATGCTGCTACTGTTCCTCCTACTATGACTTGATCATTGGCAAATTTCTTGGCATTAATTTTTATGTTGTTGATTTTGGCACCCTCTGAACTCTGAGCAACTTTTCCATCATCATCTATGAATATGCATCATCGATACTTAGTGAAAGCATCACACTTTCACTTTCATAACACTTTCTTATTGAAATTGGATCTGTTAGTTCTTCTTTTATAAATGTAATTGCTTCTTGAATTTCATACATGTTCTGGATTAACCTAATGATTGGTCTCTCTGTACTTATTTGTTGCAATATCTGAAAAAGTTTCTTCCACAGGACTTGATAAAGATATTCTAGTAGTCAATAAAGCAGATAAATAGTGGTTGTCCTTGATCAACCATTCTTTCTGTGAGAAGCTGCAATAATCTGATGGCATGCCGTGTACCTCTGGCCTTGCAAAATCCAAACTAGTTATCTTTTAACACCTCGTCTATGTTACCATTTGATTCTCTCCAAATATCTTTAACAGCATTTGAAATGCATGTGGTGTTAAGTTCATCATTTGGAATTAGCTTCATTATATTAGATTAACTTTTTTTTGGAAAAGAAATGATTATTGAAGTTACATGTTCCTTTGGCCATATTCCATTGTTGTAAATATCATTAACATGCTTCAAAGGTAAATTTAGTAAATTTATGATTATGTAACACAAAAGATACAGTATCATTTCTTCGTGATTTTTTTTTTGACAGGAGAGAGTTGAAAGCAAATCTGAGCTTATTTTGTTTTGTTTTTTTGTTTGTATTCACCTTATTTCTCAATTTTCGAGGCGGTGTGCATTGCACTGTGGTTTTTATTTTGCGCATGTTGGCCCAGTGCATCCGACTTCAGCATGAACTCTGAGCTTATAACATTAACATTTTTTTTTCCCCTCCAATTTTGTCATTTGTGTTTCCAATTTAGACACTTCAAATATATTGCTATTGCTATTTATGAAGCATTTCCAAATATTTTATACTTTTTCTTTACATTCATTACATTGCAGTCTTGTTTTTCTGTATTATCCTGCTAATCTTGTTGTTTATGTGGTGACAGACATAAATGATCTGGTTAATAATTTTCATTTGCAGTCTTGTTTTTTTGTCACACAACTCATTAACAACAGAGTTAGCAGACAACCTAGTCTCATCCTGTTTAAATTATAAAGGTTTTTTGTTTTATTTTATATTTCCCACATTAGTAAAATATTTTTGTTAAAACATTATCATTTGCCATGACTAATCATAATGTCTTGCCTTTGGCTTTGTTTAATACTATATGTCATGTATCATGGTCAGATGCCGGAGTGATGCCCTTTGTGATGGCCATCAATGTTCACCTCTATTTGTAAAATATTTGTATTCCATTGAATTCTAACCCCAATTGTGAACAATTTGGTATATAATATGTGTTATTTCAAAGAACTTTTATTGAAGATAAAAAGGTCACAATTAAGTGATGCTGTTTGAGTTTTACATAAAAAAACTGCGTCCGGAGGTCCAAAATATTTGGAAGTGAATGAGTTAATGATTGAACCTGGCAAAAATGGATCTGAAAACCTGCTTATAAGCTATCTCAATAACACTGTAGGTCCAATCATCACCTGTGCTCCATACCTGAAGCGTAAGTTGAATTCTATCAGGATTTATCAGCAGTCGTTAGAAGTATGCATAGTCAAGAGCAGTTCGTTTTACTAGGTGGCTTTATTGCTAGAGTTAATGCTGATCATGATTTGTGTCTTTCATGTCTTGGCAATTTTGGAGTTCACAAAAATAATGAAAATGACGAATGGCTCCTAGAGTTCTGTGTCTATCATGAGTTCTGTGTGACCAATTCCTATTTTCAGAACATATTTTTAGAATAAGGCCACCACTGCAGAAAGCCTGTGCCAAAGTATGCTGTGTGCTCTTGCAGAGTTGGATTCTGTAACAAATTGTGTTAGATGATGAGGCTGCAAGCCCCATGCACAACCCTCTCTAATTGCTTTTTGTGGCATGCATGGAAAGTTACAGTGGCCTTATTCTTACATATCTGGTACCACTTGTGTGTCCATTTGTTTATGAGAGCATAAAAATAAAAAAGTAACAGTTTTTGGCAATAACATTTTACGCTATGGTTATGTTCCATGATGGCTTTTATTTATTGATTATTGCAATGTGTATTTATTTAAATCCTCAGGAGAAGTCAACTTGAGAGACAATCTTCATGGTAACACCCCCTTGCATTATGCCACACGTGAGGACAACTCTGCATGCGTTACTGTCTTATTAAAAGCTGGGGCTAGAATTGATATAAATAATTATGAGGGCATGAACTGCCTAGATGAAGCTACACCTTTATGCAGAGAAATTATCCAGGAGTTTGGTATGTAAGCCATATTAATGTTCAGTTGTAGTCTAATCTTGTTTCCTCTGTTGGTATATAAGGGGTTACTATGTTTATTTGTAGCCTATAATCCTGTTCAAGGATTGTCTTGTGTGCATTTTTTATGCTAAAATTCTTGAACACAGAATAAGACAAATTGTCAAACCTCAGCCTAGCAATACTCAATTCAGATTTTGTTAGGGTATAGACTGCACTGATGCCTTATTCGTCTTAAAAAAACAATAGAACATAACAAGTATTTGAACTTTACATTTATTGATCAATAAAAAAACTCGATCAAGTAAGTAAGGAAAAATTGTGGGCGATAATAGAAGACTCTAAAATATAAGATCAACTTCTGGATAGTGTGATAGCGCCGTACCATATGAATACAGTTGGGATAAGAACGATTGAATGGAACCACGTATGTTTTTTAAATAACTACAGAGGCGAGTGATCTCACCCCTGTTGTCTGCCATTTACATGGAAAAACAACAGAAACCAGCAATAAGTTGCAATAACAGAAATGGATCCTCACTAAATTCATGAACTTCTTTTTAGTGGCTACCAAAGCTTTATGTACGAAGATGAAGATAGACTGCAAAATCAAATGAAAGCGCATGTCACAACCTTTGAAAGATATGATTTGAAAATTAGCTAATCAAAGACATAATAGGTCCACTATCTATATGTGTGAACAATTTATTTTGATCGACAGTGGTCCCAAGAGTTCACATTTATGGATAGTATTTTCTCAGAAAATGGAAGGCTTGAAAGAGAAATAGAAGCACGATTTCAGAGAGCCTCCACTGTTACTTATCAATTGTTACCACTTCTTAAACACCTGAACATCAGCTTAACAACTAAACAGCAATGGCTTGGCTTCGTTCGTTCTCAATCTCCCGCTACCAAACCCTGAAAGGGCTTAAGTAGCAGAATATAGTTCAGAGAATGGAATGCGTTGTGTCGTAGTTTACAGCTTGACTGCGATATTTGCACCTTTCGGTCCAACACATCCGACTTCAGCAAGCATTTTTTGAGTACCGGGTTAGCATTCCCTCTTCGATCCCTTCTCCCTAGCAAGTCTGCCCTGCTGCAGCCTGTTATCCAGGATCACCGCGTGGAGGTGTAGAAGGGTCTTGGCAGCTCTTGTTAGCTGGCCCTGACGCTAGCAGTCAGCTATGGGTCGCTAACCGCTGCAGCTCATGCGCTGTGCAGCATCTTGATCCATTATACAGCATATGATAAACAGGGTATTGTACCAACTGTGTGCTACCAGTGTTAAACTTATCCAAGGCCCAAAAAATTAAAATAACAACTCCTGAAATTAAATATATAAGAAAGGTCATCTATGTCACAGGAGAGAAAGAATAAGAAATGAAGACATGAGAAATATAGTGGGAACTATCCCTTGTGTTGAATACATTTCAAGACAGAAAATGCGTTGGTTTGGTCACCTCATGAGAATGCATCCTGATAGACTTCCACTGCACACTTATAGCACAAGAGATTCTAGTTACAGAGCATGAGTGAGACTACTTTCAGACAACCAGGCTGAGACGCATACTCAGCATTCGTAGGTAGGACCATGTTCCCGACACTGAAGTCCCGACGAGAGCAGACATGCCAAGAATCTACGTATCGCTGCAGGAGGCACAGCTGAGATCGGCTGGGCACCTTGTGTGCATGCCAGACAAAAGACGACCGAAGAGACTCAGGTACAGTGAGCTTAGTGAAGAATGGCGAAAAGGTCTCCCAAAAAGTGATTTAAAGACAGCCTGAAGGAAACTATGAGACGCTGTAGCATAGATGAAGACAACTGGGAGAGCATCGCGGAAAACAGATCGGACCGGAGAAGTACAGTAAACATAGGCGTTGCTCAAGGAGAGAGTCACTGTTTGCATACAGCGCAAATCAAACGCCTGATCCGGTAGGAAAGAGCAATAAAACTACCCTCGCCAACATAAAAAAAAACATTGTGTGCAAACCGTCCAATTGAAGATTCCGTTCTAGCACTGAACTGATAAGCCACATGAGGTCCAGCAAACACTGGATCGAAACATGACAGCAGTGCAGCAACAAAACAAAACAGAACACATACAACAAGGATGATGTCGGTGATAGTCATTGACAATGACGGACAGTTATCATGTCATGTTCCTATCAAGGTTATGTTTCTGCCAACATTGTCAAGTTCCTACCATGATTGTCATGTTACTACCAGGGTTATCATGTTCCTACCTTGGTTGTCATGTTCCTACGAGGATTGTCATGTTCTTACCATGGTTGTCAAGTTCCTACCATGATTGTCATGTTACTACCAGGGTTGTCATGTTCCTACCTTGGTTGTCATGTTCCTACGAGGATTGTCATGTTCCTACCAAGGTGGTCAGGTTCCTACCAGGGTTATCATGTTCCTGTCATGGTTATCATTTTCCTGTCATAGTTGTCATGTTCCTATCATGGTTGCCATGTTCCTAGCAGGTTTTCCATTCATTGTCTGAAGATTTGTCGTCGACCTGACTTCCATTTAATGACCTTCGTCAGACGCGCGACGCCAGCGACCTTGCTTCCATTTAATGATCTTCGTCAGACGCGTGACGCCGGCGACCTGACTTTCATTTGATGACCTTCGTTAGACGCGCGACGCCAGCGACCTTGCTTTAATTTAATGACTTTCGTCAGACGCACGCCGTATGCCTCCGTAGTAGTGGATCCTCGATCGTCAGGCCAGTGGTACTATTATCTTGACTATTAGTTACAGTTCCTGTAACAGTTGTTTTCGGGCATCTTAAAAATGTCCCTTATTTTGTGACGCTCTCACACGAAGCTTCAGGTTTTATTGGTATCAATACGATTTTGTTTCTCATTCTATTTCAGCACGTCTACGGCCTTCGTATTTTAATTGCCCAAATATGGTTCTATAACGTCCAGCCAGGTCCTCCCAACATTTCACTCGCTCTTTATTGACACGTTTTCTTTTTTAACCTAAACTGGGGCACTCAATACCGCTTTACTAACAGGGCCTGTTAATTATCCCTAGCACCCATACCACGCACGCTATGTTGTACACTTCATGGACTGGATACATGCACAACACACTTAAGGCCCATTTCTTTCTACATGCCTGTTTAATTCACCTTCAATATAAGATTGACCCTAAAGTACAAATGAAGACATATTTGCACGTAGACTGTGTCCGCCACGTGGATTACCAGATTTGAAAGCTAAACTGTAACATCGTGTTCAAATATTATTGTTCCTATTCCGTCGCTTGTTGGGTTATATGCGATCTAGCACAGGAAATCATTCTTCAGTTTGACTTGTTGGAAGGATGGGTTTTTGCTTGCGTTATATGTCACATATAGTTTATGAAGAGTCCTTGGACAATTTTTGAGAACAAAAAACTGAGTACTCCATCCACTATATCAATCGTATAACTTTTTGCATATTGTGCACTGTTGTGAAATCAAAGTTAGTGTTAGCCCTTCATAAGGTTGCGTGTATATTCATCACAACGGATATCGCCGATTTAATCTTGAAGACGGTAAGTGCAGGGTTATGATTGGGTGGCCTTCATTGAATAATCAGAAGCGTTCAGAAAACACGAATGAATCTCGTTTCGGTGATATAATTATAATCATCATGTAAATTATTTCTTTTCGGGGGAGTAGGGGGGACTTTTGATTGAAAGGAGGACGGGCGTTGACTATGACCATATTTGCTGTATTCAGCAATGTCTCCTTTCATTGCTTGAGTATCGTATCTGCCCTCTTTCGCCGGTTTTCAGTAGTAACCACTTTTCCAAATTTTTTCACTTGCTTCACTCTTTCGCTGCGTTTCGTCATCGCCTTGGACCATCTTCTTGGGCCTTTCGCCGTTCAATCTTTGAACGTACTATTTTGGTAAATTGCCCCAATTAAATGTCTTATGTTTGGATTGTACATATTAATACTACTTATTTTGTGATTAAAATTGTCACGCTATTCATTCGATGTTATTTTTGTGATTATATAATATATTTCAGTTATTTCTTTGTAAAACAGAGTAATTAAAGTGTTCATTATACGCGTACAGTACATACTATTGTAACAGTTCCAGCCGGAGCATGAACGTTTAGGGCAGGGGTGATATGGTCAGCGACTCTGAGAACAACGGTACCTGAATGTGTGCCAAGGTCATTCTCTGTCTCGACACTATGCCAAGGTCACTCACCGTCTCGATACTATGCCAGGGTCACTCACCGTCTCGATACTAAGTCAACAAAGGAAACCGAGGGGTTGGGGGAAAGAATGTGTCTAGTACAGGTAGGGACTAGGACCTGATCACTCTGGCGTTCCGATTTGAGTAGTGGGGCTTAGTGACAGACATAGGCCAGCGGATCTTGCTGCGACATTTTGAGTGACAGGAATTCAGAGTGATTCAGGCCATTAACAACTAAATGGAGGAAGATCCTAATTAGAGGATGGCTGGAGCAGACATTCCACATAGGCCATTAGACAGCTCTGATACTGCTTGAGACTATATAATACTAGACAAAGTTTAACTCAAGCAGACGACACAGCCCACTTCTCTCTTCTCAGTTCACTCTGTTCCATTTGACTCTGCTCTACAGTCACCCTCTTGCACAACTTTCACACGCGCCCTCAGGGTGAGGCCCTTCCATTGCACTTCGGTTGGGCTACCTTCTGAGAGCACACAAACCTATCATAGGTACATACAGATGCACACATACATCCTATCACTGGTTTATGCATCTGAATATCGCCCAAATTTACTACGGTCTAGGGTGAAATAGGTGCGCCTCCGCCCGTAGAAACTAGTGAGGCAAACACATAAATGATAAAAAATAAAAAAAATAAAAAAACTCAAGCAGACTAGCCACGGAGAGAGAGAGAGAGAGAGAGAGAGAGAAATTTAGCTAGGAGTGTTTAGCTCGCCGACTTTATAGAAGAGCGATTGATAGGCTGTTTGACGAATGTTAGTGAGGTAGAATGGAATACAGGGTTGCTGAACCAGCATACGCATTTGAGTCTTGGCCAGTCGCTCTACAAGGTGTGTGTTGGGCGCCATGTGTCTAGAATAGATCTGAATGTGTGTTGTACGTGCAGGACGCCTTGTGAACGATGTATGTCCTGAATGGTTACACGAGTGTACAGATCGCTTAGAAGAGATCTGGATGTGTGTGTGGTGTGTGAAGGACATCGAGGGAACTATGTATGTTCCAGAATGTGTGTATACGCAGATCGGTTGAGTGTGTGATCACATGTGAGTATACGTTGAATAGATTGAATGTATACTGTCAAGATCACCCGCCTGAAGGGATCTGAGTGTGAGTGAATGCACATAATACGAACGTGGGACGAGTTTTTGAGAGAATGTTGATGGTGCAGATGAGGAGAGGGGAGTGTGTGGCTAGAACTGGGTTGGGGTAGTTCGGAGCAATATTCTATTGCTTTTGATTACAACCTCCGCGAAGATATAAATATTTTGTTGATATTAATTTGTAATAATATCAATTTTGCTGTTTGTTTGCTAAATGTTGATTTTTTAAATATTCACGTAATAAATATATTACCTGCCGTTTGATATGTTAATTACTGTGTGTGGTCGTGAATGATGTAGATGCACGTGGTAACATTCTAGATAGAAAAGCCCCAGTGAAAACATGGACTCTTCTACACTATACTTTTGTATGATTGCGCTATATGAAACGTATTGTGCATTAATACATTCATAATGGGTCATGCATCTAGTGACACAGAAAATAATCCACAACGTTTTCAATTTGCATGAAAAGCTTGAGATAATCAAGTGTAGCACAATTGTGAATGTCAAAACGAAGTTTTATGAGACATTAAAGTCCGTACCAAACTTATTAGAGGGAGAGGCACAGTGTAATTGTTGAGACGGAGAAGGTGTTACATGTGTGGATTGAAAGCCAAGTCAGCACACCATTCCTCTAAGCCACGGTCTTACCAAGGCTAAAGGCCAAACTTTACAATGAAGTATGAAAAGGAAGACATAAGCTAAAGAGAAATTGGTAGTTAGCAAGGGCTGATTTGGCACATTTAAGAAAAGGTCACATTTACACACTATAGCAGTGAAGGGAAAACCAGATAGCGTAGATACTGCATCTACATAAGCTTTTATAGTGGAGTTTGAACAAAATATAGAAGACCACGGCTACACAAAGCAGCAGATCTTCAACGTAGATGGCACGGGTTACTTTTGGAGGTAGATAAGTCCATTACTTTAATTGTAAAAGATCAAAAGGAATTGCTGGATTTAAGCTGGCAAAGATAGACTTACTCTAACTTAACGTCATTATACTGGTTTTAGCATTATCTGCAGAGTCTGTATACAACCAGTTTCTTCAACTCCTTGTCTTGTCTTTCCCGTAATAACAAGAGGTCGTCGGGGCATCACTCAGCGTGTCCGTGATGTTTCTTGGCCATCTTGCAAACTGAACAGGTCCCAATCTCTCCCGGATAATGGTATTCAATGTTAGTCGATTAGTAGCCCGTGTGTGAATTTAGTAGCTACACAAAAACCGACTCTGTTAGCATTCAAAGCGAAGGGCGTCAATCTCGTGAATGCAAATACGACACATGTTAACCTAAATAACATTTCCTATAGCCGATTACCATGTCAGGATAATTGGAGGGAAAACACCACAAAATGAACGAACTAACTAATCTAAATGAAAAACCGCAACATATTTCAGTGGACACAAGTGTAAGTCGTCGACTAGTGTGAAAACAGTCAAATCCGTTGTCTGACGGCACTCATGATGGACTGAAGTACAAGAGCAAAAATAGACCCGTGACCTGTTAGGCGCTATCTTTGCTGCTAGTGGCTAATGCAGCTGGTTGCTCCAAGCTAATGCACATAATAATTTGCAACCACAAGAATTCTATTGCCCTGAAAAGTATTTAAGGTCTTCCCTTCGTCGAGTTCATTTTAAATCTAATTTGAATGAAAAGCATAAGTTCGCCATGAGTCGGCTCGCAATATTGTAGCCATTTTTGGACGCCGCGTTCAAGCAACGCGCCCCCTTGCCCCATTACACTTGATCATTCAAAAACACACATGCCATCAATTTGACGTCACAAATATCTTCTTTTCAAAATAATTTTGTATGGGGTAAAGTAAATATAATATAAACCTAACTAATATATAAATAAATCAACATTTAACAAACGAAAAATAGCTTTAATTAATTTGACTGGTCCTATCGGATTGCTTAGCTAATTACAGGTTTATAGATTCTTTTAAAAATGGTAACTAAAAACTATGTCAGTGAATGAGTTCTCTCTATAGTTATCATTATCCCAAGGCAAGATTTGATGCTCCTCCACGCCATTGAACGAACGGGAAATCCATACGTGTCTCTTCCTGAACATCATTTATTGGGAGGGAAATTCCAACTAAATAAAATGGAAGTGTAATTGTATGCAGTCTACTTTGACTATATTTCGATAAAATAATTTTCCCGCAAAAAGTTTACGTTCAATCACCAGTAGGTATGCAATATACATTTTGTTTTTATAGATCGGTTAGCGATCGTAATATATATATATATCACAGTTAGTGTAGGTCTTGGATATATGGTTACATTTAGTTTTGCACTTTTGTTGTTTGCTTACCAACGTGTATTTTAGTGTTTCCTCGAAAGTATTTACACTTCTATATAATGTTGTTTCCCCACGCAACTCTGTCGTCAGCCATCTCCTTGCACTTTTGAAAATCGATGAAGAACTCTTTCATTAAGGTTTTACACATATCTTTGTATCTTAACATTGGTCTACCTACTGCTCTCCGAAAGTTAACCGAATAGCACATGTTTGGGTTTGCGGTTGTTTAGCATTTTCTCATATCCCAGCCACCTCAGTCTTCTACTATTGAGTGTTCCCATAATGGATGTAGCTTGACTCGTTTTGTAGTTATCGTTATGCCACTTGATTTTCATTATTTTCTGTAGGCAACGAAGATTTTGAGTCTTGTCTCGAGTAAGTGGACAACGCTTCGGAGCCATACAATTAGGTGCGTGTGGGTGTGTGTGCGTACATGATTGTACTATTTTGAATCAAGGTATTCAGACGGACATGTTGTTAATGCCTGTTGCCAGGTAGCCGAAGGCTATTCGTAGAATACTAGACCTACTAGACTTCCTGCAGCTTACTAGACCTTGAGGAAGGTAGAAATAATGAGCGTAGATTCTCATAAAGACACAGCCAGATGCATATTGGATTGCCGCCCAATATCTAGTCGTTTTATCATCTTACGGCTAAAGGCAGCACCGTTTAATATTACTATAATACAGTGCTACGCACGCACTGCAGTCTATGAAGATTGTGAAATAGAGGTATTCTATGATCATCTTCAAAGTCTGATAACCAAAACGCCAAAAAAAGACACATTGGTAGTCCAGGGTGATTGGAATGCAAAAATTGAAGAAGATGCAGTCCACGACTGGAGGGGAACATGTGGCCCATACGGAAACAAAGAAACCAATGACCGAGGCCTCAGACTCCTAGAATTTGCACGATGCAATAAGCTGGTAGTAACAAACACGTTTGGGTTAAACAAGCCGTCCAGACGCTGGACAGGGCATAACCCAAACAATGAAGTGCACAGCCAAATTGACTATATACTGGTCCAGAGAAGGTTTAGATCTAGTATCAACACCGACAAACCAAGAAGTTTCCCCGGAGCGGATATAGGAAGCGACCACGATCTTGTTATAATGACTATGCGTCGGCGATTGAAGGAAGTCGCAAAGAAATATGTGACCAGACTAAAGTTTGACCTGAACAAACTAAAAGACCCAACAATCATCGAAGTGTTCCAATCAAGGGTAGGAGGAGATTTGCTCCACTGTTGGCTCCCAGAGAGGGACTGAATACCGATACAGTAACAGCGTCTCTTAACGCAGCTCTCATAGATACAGCAACATAGGTCATGGGATGCCACTAAACAAAAAAGAAGCCATGGGTGACCAAAGAAATTCTAGACCTTTGTGATAGAAGAAGGTCACTGAAAAACCAAAATCATCCACCTGATGAGGTCGGCAGATATAAAGAGGTCAAGAAAGCGATACAACAAAAGATGAGAGAGGCGAAAGAAGCGTGGATATGTGAGCAATGTACAAATTTCGAAGAGAGATTAAACAGAAATGACGCTAAAGGAGCAAACAAAGTGGTCAAAGAACTGGTAACGTCATGACAAGGCAGGAACCTTATGATCTAGGATAAAAGCGGTAAGTGCCTTATTGGGACCAATGACGCACTGGCACGATGGGCAGAGTACTGTTCCGAGTTATACAACTATGAGGGACGGAACGAACTTGAGAAAACAATTCCTCCAACACCAACAACTATAGATGATAACCAACTGGTAACGAACGAAGAGGTAGCTGCAGCGGTAAAGACATTGAGAAGAGGGAAGGCGGCCGGCGTGGACAATATACCAGCAGAGCTCTTACAGGCAGGTAGGGAAGTAGTGGCGGAAGGCCTGACACACACCTGCAACAAGATATGGGCGACAGGAAACTGGCCGGATTTATGAACAAAATCAATGTACCGTATCAATTATACCGTTACATAAGTCTGGAAACCTAAAGCTGTGCCAAAATTACAGAACAGTAAGCCTCATCAGCCACTCTAGCAGGATCATGCTTAGATTAATCCTCGGCCGATTGAAACCCCAAGCAGAGAACATTATTGCCGAGGAGCAAGCAGGGTTCAGACAGGGAAGAAGCACTACAGAACAGATATTTAATTTAAGGCTGCTAAGCGATAAATATCTAGAACAGCAGCAAAAACTGTATCAATGTGTTTGTTGATTTTAAGAAGGCGTTTGATAAGGTATGGCATAAAGCGCTATGGGCAATCACGAGGATGTATAACATCAACGGAAATATTGTAAAGGTCGTTGAACACCTGTATGACAAGGCGTCCAGCGTAGTTCTTGTGAATGGGAGGCGAGGAAACTGGTTTCGCACATCAGTTGGTATGAGACAGGAGTGTACACTCTCTCCAACTCTTTTCAATATATTCCTTGAGGGAATTATGAGTGAGGCACTTGGAGGTCACGTTGGTACTGTCAAGATAGGGGCCGAACTGAAGCAGAACTCCAGGAATGGGTCAGAAGGCTCGATGAAACAGCTCTTGACTATTGAATGGAGATAAACGCTGGAAAGCAAAATTAATGACCAATAACGCCGAGGGCTTCAACAGCAGGATAAAAGCTAATGGTCAAGAACTCGAAGTGGTTGACCGTTTTAAATATCTAGGGTCGATTGCACGGCTTAACAAAATATGGCAAGATAAACGGTTATCATTATGTACGAAAATCAGATTAATGCGTACACTGGTCCTGTCAATATTCCTCTATGCTTATGAGGCATGGACAGTTATAACTGACATTCAGCGAAGGATACAAGCCTTGGAGATGAGATGTTTCCGAAGACATTTAAACGTCACGTACAAAAATCGAGCTACAAATAAGGAAATACGAGATATAATTACAAAAGCAATAGGGTTTTTTGAAGAGCTCTTGGCGACTGTCAAAAGAAGGAATCTGGATTGATACGGTCACATATCGAGATCAAATGGTCTTGCAAATACGATCCTCCACGGAAAGGTGCAAGGCAGACGACGAAGAGGCTGTCCCAAAAAGAGGTGGGAGGACAACATAAAAGAATGGACCAATCCCCGACCAGAAGAGGCACAGGCAGCGGCTGCTGACAGAAACGTAGCGTGGTGTTCTGAGGATGTGTATATGCGTGCTCCAACGACTCATCGGTTACTGGATGACCTGACCTGAGATTCTTAACTATAATTTTTTAATTTTGCCCGAGCAGTTGTCTATAAGCCTAGAACATGCAATTTTAACTTTTTCCCCGTTAAATCGATTCCCCAAATATTTTAGATGAGACAACAATAAGAATATATATTGTCGACAGGGATTTATCTAGAGCGGATGATTATCGTACTGAGTTCTTCACTCTCGAAGCTTGTTAGCTCTGATACCGAGTTACAGTGGGTCTTCTTATATCCTTGGCGTACTGAAAAGGTCAGCTGTACATACATCGTTAGATGTCTCACCATGCTCATCACTAATGTCGATTCTCACCTCGTTGGCCACGCTGTCGTAACACAGCATGTTTTCAGGGTGTATACTGTAGACATGACGAGGGTTCTTGCTCAGTATGCTACACCTAACTCTGAAATTAGACAGAGGATGCGCTAACAAAATTGTATGTTCTAATATTATTTTTAGAAAGACGGATCTAACACAGATTTTTTTTTTTTTGCTTAGATGTTTGCCTCACTAGTTTCTACTGGCGGAGGCGCGCCATTTTCCACCCCAGACCGTAGTCAATTGGGCGATATCAGGACGCATAAACCAGTGCTTGGATGCATGTGTGCATCTGTATGTACCTATGCTAGGTTTGTGCGCCCTCAGAAGCTAGCCCAACCAAAGTGCAATGGAAGGGCTTTACCACGAGGGCGCGTGTGAAAGTTGTGCAAGGGTGTGACTGTAGGACAGAGTCAAATGAAACAGAGTGAGGTAAGAGGAGAGAGAAGAGTTGCCCCCAGGGTAGAAGACCCATCAGCTATGATACTGTCTAACACATATATTGAATGTGCATTTACTTTATTTGACGTACACCCCACAACTTGTGTCGTTAAGCGGCGTGGGAGCTGTCGTTTCCAAACAAACCATTTTTGAGCTACGTGTGTTATTTCGGTGTTCTAAAGCATATATTGTGCCAGAATTTCCTTTATATTATCTATCGATCTGCTACGTGCACTCCCTCGTACCATGCCACTATATATTTGTGTTGTACATGCGCACAGTGGTCGCTGATAAGTTTACATTATCTTGCCTCTCATGTGTCTGTCTTGATGTGCAATCGGCACAAGGAACAGTTCTCACGATACATGCATTTATAATGTCATCGTTTCTTAATTCTATCTTTCTTGTAGTATTGATGCCTTTTCTCATACATTTCATTTCAAATGTGCACATTTTCTAATGGTCCTTGAATAGGGACCACGTCTGGTACTGGTAGCAACTATTAAAATACCACAATTAATTATTTGGCAGATTTAGCAATGCCTGTACGCAACCCTCCAATGTTTTAAGACAATGGTTATCAACATCGTCTACTGACCTTACTTTTACCACCGGCGACCTTTGTCAACAACCCAAAAGAACAATGCTTGTACCTCTAGCAGAAAGTGACCACAGACCAATCCAACTTACTATTAACCTGGGAAACATTCCATCAGACCACAAACTATTACCAAGATGGAACTATAGGAAAACAGACTGACAGAAGTTTGCCACAAGTACATATCTCTACTGCCAGTCCATCAACACCGTCCACAGGAAAGTAAGATGGTTAAGAAATTCAACCAGTACCTTCTAAAGACAGCGAAATATCGCAAAAAGATCTAGAAGAAACTACGACGGGTATTTGTCACCGAAAGTACAACAGATGGAACTTCAACAAAC
Organism: Ariolimax columbianus; assembly: GCA_036924085.1. Taxonomy (NCBI): domain Eukaryota; kingdom Metazoa; phylum Mollusca; class Gastropoda; order Stylommatophora; family Arionidae; genus Ariolimax; species Ariolimax columbianus. The sequence continues at coordinate 43,011,019 of JAVGWX010000005.1, read as the reverse complement.
AGAGACAAGCGAAAGAGCAGATATTAACAAAAATCAACAATGCAATATCACTCAAGGCAATTGCGTCAAGATATATGAAAACAATCAGCCATGCATGCAGGAAAACTTGGCAAGATCATACAGCAACGCTTAACTTTGATATGGAGAGCAAGAAGCTCTGGAAGTTAGCAAAGACCTTAAATGACCAAAACAGCTACAAGCCAGCAATGGTGACTGAAAAAGAAGGAAAAGCACTAACCGGAAAAAAAAATGTTCTAGTCCAAAAATACACATAAACAAGTAGAACAAAAATTCCTACAGACATATAAAGATATATTAGAAGAGGAATAAACCACAAGGTGCACTCAGGGCTGAGGAACGTATGATGATAATTATCACCAAGACAGAACTAGAATAAACCATTAATGAACTCATAATGACAAAAGCCACAGGAAAGGGTGACATCACTAATTAAATGTTCTCTAACACTGGGGGAATAGCTAAGAATATATCTTTAACGCAAGCTGGAAACAAGAAACTGTTCCCCAGTGTAGAAGTGGGCAAGGACTATCCTCGTCTTTAAACCTGGGAAGGACAACATGAAGCTAGGCAGCTACAAACCTGTTACTCTACTCAAATGTGTGGGAAAACTAATGGAGGGAATCATGAAGACCAGAATAACCTGACATACGTCATCCAAAAACCAACTTATTCCACAACAAGCAATCTTTCGTAGAAACAGATTGACCAAAGATTATGTGCCATGTTTCTCGCAGGAGATAGAACATTTAATATCAAGCAAAAACAAAAAAAAGCTAAAAAAAACAACACTAGCAGTCTGGAAAGGTTTAGAATAAAGCTTTACGATATGGAAAATGGGACTAAGACTCAAACTACTGCAAATGGTGTTATCAGCAACATGCACAAATACATTATTGATTACTTTGATAACGTGACTGCAAAAAGATGAACATTTAACAGGGAGTTCCGCAAGATGGAATACTCTCATGCATACTGCAACTTATGTATATCAATGATACAATCACATAAATCCATAAACGAGTACACATTGCACTATAAGCAGATTAGGTAGTGCTGTGATGTCTGAACAGTCTACAATCACATCATGCTGTTCCACGAAAGCACTAACAATGTTGCCAATTTGTATTTATCTGTCACGTGACCTGGCCCCTGACAAGTGGGCCACCTAGCAGTAATAGGGCACAATTGTCCCTAACTTATGATAGTAGTTCCAGCACGCTAAAACCCATTCAGGTAGTACTAGAACAAACAGTTTTGGGTGGATTTGAACGCCCCTCGTAGATACACGTATAAACAGATGGTTCAGTCAACAAAGTGACATTCAATAAAGGGGGAGGGATTTATTACAGACTAAGTAACGCAGAAGAAAACCCTTTAATACTAACAATGGAAACATACTCCAATAACTTCCTCACCGAAGTAGAGGCACTGACGACTACTGCTGACCTTGTAATCCAAGATGAAGATACCCACCAAGAAACTAAAGTATTCTTAACTGTGCCTCGTCAGTATTAGCAGTTCTAAAACAACATTGTTACTGAGATCTCGAGCAGTGTGTGTATTACCTGACACAGCTCTCAGCAGAACATCCAAGGTTGCTCGTTCAGTGGATCCTCTCTTACTGCAATATCGAAGGCATTGAAGCGGCAGACAGACTAGCAATGTGTGGAGGGGCTTCTCCGCAAACAGATCTGAGAATCACATATAATGAGGCCAAGACCATAATTAATGCCAGGTTAAGGGGTAAATGGGCTGATCATCACCCCCGTTTCGTAAAAGTAAACTACTTTGATTTAACTAGAGCAGAGTAAGTCGTCATTTTCAGACTGAGAACTGGGCAAAATTGACCCAAGGGGCATCGTTTCAACAAAATGAGGATTGGAACAGATGGCAGGTGTCCATGTGGGGAGCATACAATAATCTCGATACACATCTCACAAAGCTGCACGCTCACCACAGGCAGAGAAAGAACAATACTGACCACGCGGGACATATATGAGGAAAAACCTGTGCGAAGATAAAACAGTCTTACGAACAAGTCATTTGTAAAATGAAACCTGGACCTTGATCTGAGGATGAGCTCATGTCAGTGCTTAGCCTACCCTACAACAATAACAACAACAAACACTCATAAAACACAGCGAGGCATAGAACCTTATATTTCAATACCAAGATAACCAAATTTTGTCAACAGGTTGTGAAGAACAAATTAGTATTCTCAATTTATAATGTAAAAATAGAAGATGTAAAGGTTTGTGAACATTTGGAATCAACAATCAATAATTCTGACCACAGCGAAAATGAAATGAAACGAAGACTTGCAATAGCTATACCACAATTGATACATATGGCACATTTGTGGCAAGGCACAGCAAGTAAACAAGGATCCATCTGATCAGGACAGGCATTTTTCCATCGGCGTCATACGTTTGTGAGGCATGAACATTAAACAAATCAATTTTAAAAAAGATCACAGCTTTTGAAATGAAGTGCTGCAGAAGGATGCTCAAAATACGGACATAAAAAAAGGACATAGTGACATTTGCAATCGCTGCATGTTAAAGAAAATTTACCCCTATGCAACATCGCAAGAAAATAGCTTAGATATTTCGATCATGTGAAGAGACATACCGGTTTGGAGAGAATGATAATGGAGGGCTTGGTTTCTGGAAAAAGGAAAAGAGGTCGACTCCAATGAAGATGGTATCAGGTCATTACGGACAGACTGTGTATGTTCTTGTATGACGCGGACCGAATTGTCCTAAACTGAGATACAGACAGAACTGTTATAACTGAGACTACGTTCTGGAAAGGATGAGGATGTTCTCGAAATAATATTTCATACGATGATGGTTCAGAAGACTGGGTTTTCAGCTGTTCTTTATTGAAGATAATAGCAAAAGCATTCAAAACAGCAACAAATAATTTAATATTTATTATAATTCTAATTACATCTTTTTAGTTTATTTAATTAAACATAATTGATAACGGATCCAGTGATTTTATGTTTTCAAAGTATGGTAGTCATTTAGCAAGAATATTAGATGCGACATGTAGTAACTAGGTAGAATACCTCACTATTCTGTAAATTTGTAATGTGATTGCTGATCTTGGTGAAGTGATACTAGTTTGACAATGCCTGTTTTAAAGTCACGTACTGCGTTTAGTAATATGGGGTCGATTTGTAGACTCAGAAGTAGGCTGACCACACTAAAACCACGTTCCACCAAATATGATGTTGGAAATGCAAACTAAGAACTCTCAATAATGCAGGATAGCGATACGAAATTTTCATCTGTAACCAAAATCCGTGGTACGATTAAAAAATTTTTGACTTTAGCTCAGTACTATTAGTTAGTGAAATTAACTTTTCCCAAACTACTCCAATTTCCTCAATATTTGAAAATCAATTTGTCACCCAGTCTGGCTGGCATTTCCACCATAAGAAGATCATCGAAACGCTCATACATATATCTTCATGCAGCAAATCCGGATGGCCACAAAACAATTGCAAATCGTCACCTTTTATCCCGCCTTGCAGTTCTTGCTCAGAAATTGGTAAATATCGAACGGCCTGCATTGCGATTGAGTAGAGCTAATTTTGCAATAAACGTAGATACAACAGATTTGACCATTTTGACATTTGTTGTCATTTCCTTACAACTGCAAATTTATTTAATTGAACTTTGCAAACACATACATTGTCATGTCTGATTTCTTTAAGATCATTACATTATATGAGATCCATGATTGCAAAATTTGCTGATGACACAAAACTATGCAGTAGTGTCTCATCTAAAGCGGAAGTGGATATATTGATGTCGGATTTAGATACAATTCGAGAATGGTCTGTAATCTGGCAAATTGAGTTCAATGTAGATAAATGTACAGTCATCCACATGGGTAGATCCAATATGGAACATAATTACAGAATGGGAGAAAACAATATTAGAAAGATATATAAGGAAAGGGACCTAGGGGTTATAATAGATCATACAGGAAAGGTGAGTGAGCAAGTAAAGGTAGCAGTGAAAAAGGCAAATGCAATGTTAGGTATGATAAAAAGAAATATTAAACATAGGAGCAAGGAAGTGATCGTCAAACTGTATAAAGCTTTAGTTAGACCTAGATTGGAGTACTGTGTACAGGTGTGGAGTCCTTATCATAGAGGGGACATAAACATGCTAGAAAGAATACAAAAAAGAGCGACAAAGATGATAGTGGGATTCCAGAATTACAGTTATGAGGAATGACTTAGAAAAACCGGCCTACAGTGTCTCGAAGAGAGAAGAATTCGTGGGGACTTAATACAGGTTTATAAGATGATCAGAGGAATCGATAAATTAGACTATAACAAGTTTTTTAAAATACAGCCACCTACAATAACACGAGGGCATAGCTACAAGCTGACTAAAGAGAGGTCCAGGTTAGATATTAGGAAATATTTTTTTAGTCAGAGAGTGGTGTCTGCTTGGAATGCATTGCCGGGGGAGGTAGTGGAGGCAGGGACAGTTAATGCATTTAAGAATAAACTGGATGCGCATAGCTTTTAGAGCAAGGTGATGTAAATGTAACTGGTTGTATACAGACTCTGCAGGGTCTTCTAAACCAGTATAAAGACGTTAAGTTAAGTAATAACGTTAAGTTATTACTAAGCAAAGCATTCATCTCTTTAAAAAAAAATCCACAGCAATGTCTTAAAGGTTGTAAAAGCGTCTCAATTCCCTTTTGAAAGCCAACGAACTTTAGTATGAAGCACCAAACGTTAAAAGTCTTCATATTCTCAGCACTGAGCTCCCGGAATAGTCGATCATTGAGAGAATTATCTTTAACTTAATTGACGTCAGTAATGACTATGTGTAATTAATTGTGTAGAGGCCACAGAGGTTTTATGCTTCCAGATATTGACACAGGGAATGGAAAAGATAGTTGGCACTGGTTGTTATCTAGTAGGCAGTACACGCACGATGGCGATCAGTCATTGATGATGCCCCGTCACTTGCATTAACAAGTATGCTAATAAGTGTCATTTACGTTTCTTTGAAGAACTCCTTAACCCCACGAAATATTGATTCCCCTTTAGTAGAAGTTTTAAATTGCCTTGCAAATAGCAACTCTTGAACCGAATTCTCTAAAATGCACATGAGCGAGAAGTACAGATCTATTGCCTGTCAAAGTTGACTCATCCAGCTGTAGTGGAAATGTTGTCCTAATTTACTGCACAGTGTATCTCTTCCACATTCTCAGCCATTTGATATTTGCGTCTTTGCACCAAATTGTTGCTGAGAGCAATCGTCTTAATTATATCACATGATGACTTATGCAATGTTATACTCAGAACCTCACTAACTAATGGCAGGATGTTAAAGTAAAAACAAGATTTGTTCCACAGTAAACTGATACTACATAATTATTGGCACAGCTGGAATACGACTACTTTCAGTTTAATTTAACTTTACAGGAATATATTATATCATGCGACATTTTGACAGAAAACAACAGCAATAAAAGGCATTAAAATGGCGAATGTTGACTTTTTTTTTTTTTTAAGTTGCCAAAATAGACGACAGTTTTTAAAAAGTAGGTAACAAAAACATTTTTTTTAAAAATTAATGCTGGTTGCCAAACCAGAAAAAAGACGCGAAAGCGTTTAAGAAATAGCAACGATTCTGGAATTTGGCAACTAAGTTGCCATTATGGCAACCCTGGTCTAACTAGCTCTGGTGGCGTGGCCTGAGGATGCAAGCGCAACATGTAACGGGGCCTTGGAAAGGAAGGGTGTGTACGCTCGAAGTGGCCTCTGGAATGAAGCGAGTTTGCGCAATGCGGTTTCTAGAAGGGAGGCAGAAACTTGAAGCAAGGATGGTATTTCGCTGGTCAGTCTTAAATAAGGAAATAACACGCTCAAAAAGGACAACCAAGGGGCTCCTTGCCTTGCCGCCCTTTGCCTCATAGTGCCCTTCTGTGCAATCTCATCGCCTCCCAGAAAGGGTACCACACCTTTGGGAGCCACTGAACTTTTTCTGAACACTGTCAGTCCACATTTTATGTTTGTCAAAGTCGTGTGACATCGTTTTTATGTTGAAGTTTCCCTGTGCGCTTTGTGTTTTGAGCATCATATGTTTCTCACCACGGTAGTTACATATGTTGACAAATACACACATACGCATGCACACAATCACATACAGGCACATACATGTTTGGCCGTACAAGCACATACAAATACATGCACACTTACACAGACGGACACAAAGGCGCATACACATTGGCGCACACATACGCGAACACATATGCGCTACATACACACTCAGACGCATACATACATCCACGCATACGCATATAGGCGCATACACCAGCGTTTACAGGTGCCTACATATGCGGATACATACAGCACAGACAAAAACATATGTACACATACGCGCACACTTACACACAAACACGTTCATATACACATAGACACCACACACATGATGCAAGTATACGCGCTCATATACGCACACAGGCGCATAATACGCGCTCATATACGCACACAGGCGCATAATACGCGCATATTTACAAACACATGCACACTTGATCGTACACACTGCGCACAACACACACACACAACACAAACCATAAACCCCACGCTTCCTCCCTCCTGTGTTCTAATGTGAACATTTGCTCACCACATTTTATCAGACACAGAAAGACTGCGTTTACGGCCGAGATACCGATTCGGCTGATACGTATCGGATGAGGTCACCATTTTAGTATTGACAAGATGTGCGAACATCTGGTTTATGGTCTGTTCACTTGATTATAGATATTACAGCGGTTACGGCTGGTTTCAGACAGGAGTATTAAGTTACTTGCAATATAAACAAAGATATACACGTCTTATTTGATCTTTATATTAAAGATGAAAAGTCTGAGCTAGTCATCCCCCAAGTCCAATGATAACTATATTAAAATATCAAATACAACAGGAAATTCAATATCACAAGTATATCAATAATACTTGTATATCAGTATAACAAGAAAATGAACATGACAGGCAAATCAATATAACAAGTATATCAACCAATATTACAAGCATATCAATATAACAAGTATATCAATGTAACAAATATATATATCAATTTGACAGTAATGCCATTATAACAAGTATATCACTATATCAGGTATTTCATTATGGTACACCCATCAATGCAACATGTTTATATATATGACATATCAATAAATTAGTCAGAACCTTTCAGCTCCCTGCGTAACATACGTCTTCAACAAATACTCACCAAGTCTTCCTGTCCTGCGTTTTCCATTCTATCTAGCTTTGTTCGCGTCTGCTTTGCTTCATCTATGTTTGCGCAAGCTCTATTCTTCCTTTATTTAGGCCTGGCTCTACTTCTCTTGCCTTTGGCATTCCAAAACAGAGACTGTCTTGCAATGCTAACAGCTGTTTTCCGTAATGTGTGCCCTCTCCAACGCCAGAGCCTTTTCCTTACCTCAAATCCTACTGACCGTCTCTTTCCCAGAGTTCCATATAAGTGACTTTATCATACAATTCTAATCCTTCTTTTGGGGCAGTCATCCATTGATGGAAACTTACTCATGTCGTAGAATATTTGTTGTTTCGCACATTACAGAACCATACAACAGGAGGGATTTAATATTGGAGTTGAAGGTCTGTATGTTTGTGATGGACTTCATTTCCTTCATTTCTTTGGACTTCCATAAATTCAATAAATCAACGAAAACACCTCTGGCCTTTCATAATTGGAGATCTCTATATGTATCTCATACTTTATCTATATAACTACCAAGATATGAATGATTCCACCATGTGTCTCTCAACACAATCCAATTGTCGTTAATATGACATCAACTCTGAAATAAGAACACCGTAAATCTTCTTCTTCTTCTTCTTCTTCTTCTTCTTCTTCTTCTTCTTCTTCTTCTTCTTCTTCTTCTTCTTCTTCTTCTTCTTCTTCTTCTTCGTACGCTGTCAGATGTCAACTTGATTTTGTTCGAATAAAGCAGCTGTCATCCTGAGGCTGTCGACACTGCCATAGAGCTTGTCTAGTGTTGCCACTGGTGATGGCCACATGTGCTTTCTCTGGTCCTCGTATGTCGGGCAATTTTGCAGCAGATGTTCAGCGATCATTTTCCCTGTACCACAGGTGCATTCGTCAGTGCCACCTATCTTCAGTTTATTGAATAGATGGTACTTCAGTCTGTTGTGGCCTGTGGGGAGTCTGAAGACCACGGCCTGCTCTCTTCTGTTCAGCTGGTAATAGGCATAATTTTTTGTTTTTTTTTGTTTTTTTGTTTTTTGTTGAGAGAGAGACAGAGAGAGAGAGAGAGCGGGGGGGGGGGGGGCGGGGGAGGAGAAGAGAAAGAAGGAAAGGAAGGACAGCTCAAAGTTGGATTAAAGATGTTCTGTGAGAAGACAATATTTGTGTATGCATACACATGCATACTATTTTAACTTATGTGTTGGGCAATTACTGTTATGTAATATTTAACAAGGTTTTCACATATTGCCATCTAAAGAACAAACCCAGTACGTCCATTTATATAACGATCTATAGTCTCCATAAAAAAAAAAAAAGTATTATGTTAGTGGTCTTGAATAGTTTTTGGTCGCATGGACCTCGTAACGTGCATAAACATTTAGCGTTAAAAATAACACCATCTGTTATTCCAGCAATATCTTTTATTAGCAACTGCTTGTATCATATTATTCGCTTACTTCTTTCCTCTGCCAGTGGAGCATAAGTCCTCCACCTTCTATCTCTTTCTGAACTATCCCGTCAATATGACAGTCTTTTCTGGCTGGGTTCTCTACATCGCTTGGAACATATCTTACATGTTTAACTGACTCATATAGTCAAGACATTTTCTCCACCTTGAAATTGAGCGAACATAACAAATACAAAACCAGGTTTTCTGAAGAACAGATTGCAATAAAAAATATAACAAGTAGCGTATCTGGTAGCTGAAGTGAGACTTCGAGACTGACATGTCTGTCTACTAATTGTTTCGCCGAGTTTTTCTTCCACACACAATGGGGTTTATCATAAGTCTTTACTCTGATTATGAAGGAGTAAGAGTAAGTTGAAGTAAGGAGTAAGTTGAAATTGGGCACCTATGTAGCTCATTGAATTTGTACTGGACTTGAGAAGTATGAATTTCCCTTCTTGACGGGTTTATCCGGTATGGTGCACACCTTATTGACCAGATCTTCTACTCAAACGGTTTGTCAGAACAATGGAGAAATCAGAGGCCAGAACTGCAGTGAAATTCTTGATGTTGCGAGGAAAAACACCTACAGAAATACACAGGGAGATGGAACCAGTGTTTGAGGAATTCTGTCTTTCGTATGGTTCTGTAAAAAACTGGTGTAGGCAGTTTGTGTGGCCGTTCCCATGTTGTTAATCTTCCAAGATTGGAAAGACCATCCTCAAAGAGCAGCGATGAAAATGCTGCAAGAGTGAAGAAAATCATTGACCAGGATAGGAAAATGACAATTGTATCAATCTAGGTCAGCAAAACTGATTGATAGTACAGTTCCTTAGAATTTTACACAAGTTTGTTGTGAACATGAGAAAAGTGTGTGCCCGCTGGGTCCTGCATTAGCTGACATGTGGCCAGTTGCTCAAAATATGTTGATCGAAAAACATGTTGACGACCATGGTGACAGTAGATGAGACTTGGGATCACCATTATGACCCAGAGTCCAAAATTTCCAGCATGCAGTGGAAAACCCCGGGCTCACCAACACATCTCAAGCAAAGGGCACAGAAATCAAGAAAAGTGATGCTGACTGTTCTTGGGGACGTCAAAGGTGTCATATTGAAAGATTACGTGTCTCATGGCAACACGGTTAATGGACAATACTATGCAGATCTCCTTACCAAAATAGAAAACGAGGGATAGCTTGCACTCAAATTCTGCCTTTGCTTCAAGACAACTCACCCTCCCATAAAGCAAGGATTGTGCTGCAAACAGCCAACGATTTGAATATTTAAAATATTCCACACCCACCATATTCTCCGGACTTAGCTCCATCAGACTTTTTTCTTTTCCCAAAACTTAAAAAAACAGCTGAGAAGAAATCATTTTGACAGTGACGAAGACAGTGGTTTAGTTCAACAAATGAGTTATTTTATTCTGAAGGTCTTTTCAAGGTCACGCAGAGATGTCAGAAATGTATAAATTTAGATAGTGGCTACATTGAGAAGGAATAAGCACTGTGCCAAATTTCAATTTTCTGCTCTTACCCCTTCATGGTCAGGGTAAAGACTTATGACAATCCCCTTGTAATATAATTTTAATTAAGAATTTATATTTATTTTCAACATTTTTTAAAATTGTCCTCGTTCATTTATTTGTCATATTTGTTTTATTTTTCTTTCTGTTTTTCATTTTAATTAAAGTTTTGTTACGCATAACTCTTAAATGTATTTGTGTGCGTGGCTTTTATCCATTTTATGAAGCTTTTCTCATCTTCCATGAACGGTTAGTTACAGAAACTATAGTTCAAGTATCCTTGCCACAACCCAAAAACTAATCCTTGGAACTATGTTTTGTTAGTGTCAATGAATGTCTTTGGATTAGATTTGAATACGTATGAGTCTTAGAGTGTGAATGTGTGTGGGAGGGAATATGTATGTGTATGTGGATATTTAGTTGGGCTGTTCTGCCGAAGACGGATGTGTCGGACCGAAAGGTACAAATATCGCAGTCAAACTGTAAACTAGTGACACAACGCATTCCGTCCTCTGGACTACATCCTGCTACTTACAAAGCCCTGTTCTGGGCTTAGTAGCTGGAGATTGAGAACGAACGCAGAAGAAGAGGAAGTTGGGCTGTGCTGTGCAATCTGAAGCTGTGCACGAACTACCGAACTATCGCGCTGATCAGCCACGCAAGCAAGATACTCTTGCGAATCTTATTAAGAAGGATAGAGAAAAGGTTTGAATCTGAAATTCACGTAGTCCAGGCAGGTTTTTGAGAAGGCAGAGGGACCAGGGACCACTTATTCAATTTAAGGAATATCTACGAAAAATGTAGAGAGTTTAATGTAGACACATGTTTCATTGATTACACCAAGGCCTTCGACACTGTAAAACATCACAATCTGTGGAGAATCATGAAGGAAATGGGGGTTTCCCTTGCTAATAGTCCATCTCATTGAAACATTATACCAAGATCAACAAGCCGCTGTCCGAGTATCTGGTTAAACATCAGATTGGTTTGCAGTACAAAAGGGAGTCCGACAGGGATGTATCCACTCACCTTATCTGTACAACATATATGCAGAATGTATAATGAGAAATGTTCGAGAAGACGAGAACATTGAAAGGTTCGACCCATTTACGATTGGGGGGTACCAGATTTCAGAGTTACGATACGCAGATGACACAGTGATACTATCAAGAAGTGCAAAAGAGCTAGGGCAGCTACTTTCAGCCGTTAATGGACATAGTAAAGATTAAAACCTTTTCATAAACATAAATAAAACAAAGATAATAACCACCGACAAAACACAATGTCAGCATAAATTTACAGTGGGTGGTGAGGAAATAGATCTGGTCACACGTTTTGAATATCTGGGCTCCAGAATTGACAAAAACGGCGACTTCTCGAAAGAAATCAGAAGAAGACTAGTTATGGCAATGCAGAGACTGAACAGCCTGAAGAAATTATGGCAGAGCACCAACAAAATGATAAAAGTAAAAGTCTTGAGAGCCTGTGTTTTTCCTGTGGCAGCTTATGGCTGCGAATATTGGACGATTACCAAAACTTCTAGACAAAGAATCGAATCCTTCGAGTCAAAATGTTACAGAAAGATCCTCAAAACACCATGGACAGAGAAAAAAGCAAATGTAGACATTCGGCAAGAGTTGAGCATAGAGGAGAACTGGTTTATTAGTTCCATTTTGGCTAGGAAATGCAAAAACTTTGGGCATATCAAGAGACACAACAGTCTTGAGAGAACAGTGATGGAAGGTATGGTGCCAGGCAAAAGAGGAAGGGGTAGACCAAGAAGACGATGGCACCAAGATATCCAGGAATTCCTGGGTATGACTGTGGCGGAAGCTGGAGTTTTGGCAAGAGAACGAGTTTCATTCAGACAGACTGTGATGGGAGCGACGTTCTACAAAGGACATGCTACATGATGATGATGTGCTAGCTATAGCATGAGTGGATAATGGGCGTAGAGGCCTCGAACCTCTTTGTGAACTTGTGTGGATATTCTGTCCTGACCATGCTGGGGTTTGTGGGAATGAAAGAGCTGACATCCTGATCGTAGGGGCATCTGCAGTGGGGACATTGGCACTGGATAGAGGTGACATTTTGAAGTTGTTGAAAGAAAACTTTTAAATGAAGACACTATAGTCAATGAACCTGCAAATGCACAGATTGCAGGGTTATGAAATTATACGCGGATCCAGCAAAGAGTGGCGCCTGTAAAGACGGAGCAGGATTATGTACAACCAGAGAGCTACAGGAACCATAAATATATATACTCTTCGTCATTTGTTGAGAGGGACTGAGCGCCTATAGATCTGCCTGAAGTACAATGACGTTGATTCTTAACAGAACATAATGTATTTGTGTGTGTGTGCGTGCGTGCGCGCGTGCGTGGTTTTTTTTTTTTTTTTTTTCTTCCATTTAATTCAGCATATGATTTTACTGCTACATTCCGCCACGTTTTTGTGATGTAGGTCGCTCTTTGCCTATCTTACCTTGTTTTTTTTTTTTTATCTGTAAGGAAGTATTGCTTTGGACAAGCTCGTCTCAAATTGTGACCAAGTCTCCTAGTTATTATCAGATGTGCTTCCAGCACATTTTTATTAGATTTCTTTTGTGTCCAGCTGTTCTCTATCTTTCGATAGCACCATTTTCAAAAGCCTCCAATTTTCTTCTTCTCTATTGTTAATAGTCTATTTCTCATTGCCATACAGCGCCTCATGGTAGATAGATATATGCGTTGAGAATTCTTTTACGGAGGGAGATGTTTGTGCTTTTCGGTTTGAGAATTCTTTGTTTCCCTCTGATCACTATTGTCGCCTTTGTAGTTCTAGTTCTAATATCTTTCTGGCAACTGGCATCTTCAGTAATGATTTGTCCCAAATATGAAAATTTGTTCAATGTTTCCATATATTGGTCTTCTATTTCTAGATTCGCTGCTCGTGGTTTCTTCCAATGACCATAATCTTTGTCACCTCAACATTTATCTTCATTTATATTCCTTTGCGATGCTGCACATTTTATTAAAGGTTGTAGAGTCCCTTTTGTCTCAGAGACTGGTCCGATCGTCTGTGGATTTGATAGCATCCAAGCGTTTGTAGTCGGCAGTTATTCCCAAGTTACAGTTAACGATGGCCTGATCCATCATTCTCTCATAGTAAGCGTTTAATAATCCAGGTTATAGTAGACTAAATGGTAATGTTTATACAATTGGTGAGAGAACCAATCGCATTGTCACAGACAATGCACGTAACATGGTCCACATGCGGATTATGAAATTATACGCGGATCCAGCAGAGAGTGGCGCATGAAAAGACGGAGCAGAATTGTGTACACCCAGCGAGCTACAGGAACCATAAGAATATATACTCTTCGTCATTTGTCGAGAGGGACTGAGCGTCTAAGGATCTGCCCGAAATAAAATGACGTTGATTTTTAATAGAACATGAAGTGGAGCACAAAGGAGTCTCAAGCAAATTGACGACCAAGGTTACGTTGCACGCGTTAAAATAACTACTATTGACGATCTCACATTCAGTGGGTTTACAGTTTGAATGTTTTGCAAATTGCTACTGCTATAAGAAGCTTGGGTATTTTAAGAAGAAAGTAACGATGGGAAAAGATCTACCTGGACAAACTTGAATGCATTTTTTAACTGAGCTGAAGGTATTGACTAGTAATCGACTATCTGTGAAGAAAAGGAAAATTGCCCTGGCAGATACAAACACTGATTCGTCATACAAAGAACAATGCTTACAGCTCACTTTTAATGAGGAAGATCAGATTTCAGGAACTGATAATCCTCCTACGTGGTGGAAACTAAACGACCACACATTTCCAACGTAGTCCAATGTCGTTTTTCAAAGACCATCTGCTGCATCTGTCCCATTTGAGGAACTCCTCAGGCTATGTTGTAAACAAAATGTGAGCTAATTTGTTTCCCCCTAAACATGTGCTTGCGAAAATGATTAGGAAAACAAACAGGCACGGTAAATATAGGCAAAGTAGGCATAGTAATATTGACAGTTTTGTATAAAAGTCCAAATGGAATATTTAATAGCTTTTAATAATTTAGAAAATATTTGCATCTTTTGAATATGTATTCAGTCCCGAGTGGTCCGCTGGGGTCTTTGTGTGTGACAAGGACAAGTATAGCACAACTGCCCCACAGAGAGCATATTTAGAACTACCTCAAAGACGTGGGAATATTTATGTTAGCTGCTGCCTCAGACACACTCCTAACTCGCCAAACATCGTCGTTGTCCCTAAATATTGACTGTGGAGTCAGAGTGGATTAGATAAGCCTTAAACAGCTCGATGTGCGTCGTATACTCAGTATCCCACTGGCAGAGCACACACATATTACGTTCGTGTACCGCTTCCTTCCGTATTAGTCAGTGTCGTTCTATGTTTAGGACATGTCTTTAGTGCTAGCACAGCTTAGTCGTAGGAAAGTTAATCTAGGCAAGCGTGTTGGTAGACGTTGTGCTGAGTTTGTTGATACCTGGCACGTCGGTCAGTGTTTATAAATATACACGTGCTTATATAACTGCTTTTTCAAAGGTTTATGCGTTAACACAGTCGATATGTTTGATGGAGTTTCTTATATATGTGAACGATTTTCATGACACATTCCTGGCCTCTGTTTTGTATTAGGTCTCGGTCAATCCGTCTTATATTTTATTAGTTTTATTTCTTGTGTATAACAGCGCCGTACCTGGCCCGTGGAAGGACACACCACCCACTTTGTGCTCGCTGGTCCGTAGGCGCTGCACACATTTTTGTCAAAGCTAGGAGGGTCTTAAATGTGACACTTGTATATCTTCCCTCGGTTGTTTCCCGGAATGTTTTTAGGGTATATAAGCACATTAAGCTGCATACACTTGTGGTAGCAGGTTTTTATATAGAAGACGTGTGCGCATTGAACATAATTGTTGATGTTGAACACAATGTCTGCTTATTCTCTGGGCTGGACGGACTTTATCATCAGTGAAACATTCTTGTGAAACCGTTTAGTCTTGTTGTAAAATGTTATTGCTAAAACGGAGGTTAAAAAAGTAGATGATCAGTGACGTTTCGGTCCTGTGAACAGGTGGGGTAACTGACGACTGTGTTGGATGAACGCCAGGTGTATCTATGGTGAGTCGTGTTGGAAATATCCTCTATACACTGTCACAGGACATTGGATACGCGTGTGACACCCAGCACATTCTTACCTGGATGCCCCATCGGCCATATCTACAAAATGTGCTTTTCTTTATTTTGCGAAGGTAATTTGTGTTTTGTTTATTTTCAGTGTCACGTGGGTGTGATATATGTATGTTCTCTTCTGTTTTGTCTATTTTCAATGTCATGTGGGTGTAATACGTGTATGTTCTCTTCTGTTTTGTTTATTTTCAGTGTCATGTAGGAGGGATATATGTATGTATGTTCTCTTCTGTTTTGTTTATTTTCAGTGTCATGTGGGAGGGATACGCGTATATTCTCTTCTGTTTCGTTTATTTTCAGTGTCATGTGGGAGTGATACGCGTATAATCTCTTCTGTTTCGTTTATTTTCAGTGTCATGTGGGAGTGATACGCGTATAATCTCTTCTGTTTTGTTTATTTTCAGTGTCATGTGGGAGTGATATATGTATGTTCTCTTGTTTTGTTTATTTTCAGTGTCATGTGGGAGTGATATATGTATGTTCTCTTCTGTTTTGTTTATTTTCAGTGTCATGTGAGAGTGATACGTGTATGTTCTCTTCTGTTTTGTCAAGGATTATCGTCATTTTTGGGAGGCTTTCTTTTGGTCTTTTTGAAAATGGGGGAGTGGATGTTCAAGTAAAAACTATCCTTTAATATCACTGGTTGTCTTGACCCGATTTTGTTGTTGTCGGCGAACATAGACGTTTGAAAACATCCATTGTGACTGATTATGTAATTAATTTGTCTCGACTGCTGGACACACTATTGGCACCGAACACATATGTGCTTCTGTGATACGCATTCTGAATAAGCGGATATTGAATACGTTTCTGTGGTCGCCCGAATCATAATTACCATTCTGGGATCTGTGCATTTGATAATTGGAAAATAAATGAACTGATCATCATCAGAAACCTGAAGGCGTGGAGTACTTTTAAGCTTATGGCAATCCGGTTACTATGTGAAGAATATATATATATATATATATATATATATATATATATATATATATATATATATATATATATATATATATATATATATATACTTACTTGCCTTTATGGAACGCTAAAGCACACTTTCGCACAAATATTTGTTGTATAGAATGCACATGATTTTCTTGGATCCTGCTTTTGTTATTTTTGTTTTATTTTGTTGACTGTGCTGTTATATTTTTCAAGATGTGTTACTGCCAATACTTGCATTTCCTCCATATATATGTCTCACTTAACAGGGACCAGAGCGGGAAAGAGTTTACATTATTACCTGACTTCCTGTATACTATGTTTTTAATAAGCGGTTTCCAATTCTCATAGCTGCTGTTTATACATCATAAATGTGGCCCTGCTATCTAATCTAGAGCACAGGTGACATGACTCAACTAATGACACGTGTACTCGAAGACTACAGGAAAGTTCTGAAATGGGCGTGGATCAAAATGGACACTGGAACACCCTCTGCCACTTCAGCCCAGTCGTACCTCACCTACTGTGGTGGATCCTGTCGTAGCCAGTAATCTTGCCAAAGGTTGAGTATCAACTTCAGAAGAAGACAAGATTGGGAGGCTAGCAAGGTAAACGCAAAATCAGAAAGGAAAAGTCCTAAGGTATTGCAATCCCTAGATCCCTATATCTGACGGAAAATGACGCCAGCCAATTCGAAAAATTACCACGTCCACGGTTTCGTATCAAACCATATTTCTTTCAGATTTGGCCACCTGGCCAGTTTGAGGGCAATCAAAGGCTATGAATGCAAACCTGAAAACATTATTGCTGGAAATGGAAGTGATCGACCGAAAGGTGCATATAAAGCAGCTCGCTGCTGCAAATAACTATACTGCGAATGTCAGCCAAGGATAATCAATGACCCGGACTTTACAGAGAGACATCAATTGCCGCGCACACAAAGGCAGGTCTCTCCAATCATTGGCACAGTGACACATCTTTCACGCAATCCCTGCAGGTTTTGTAATGGAACGTTGGAAGTATAAACAAAACACAAAAATATAAAGGAAAAAAAAAGAATCGTTTTCTGGAGGACTACTAGGCGAAGGAATACATATCCAGAAATCTCACGTTAACCTCCAATACAGATTATGCATAAGAGGATATGAAATCCACAGACTGGGTAGGGATGATCGTACATGTACTGTGTTCATCCACTTTAAACCATTCACAAGTTATCTCAGTGGAAACCAACTGAGAAACCGAAACAATTGGAATACACATAATCATAACACATACTGTCTGCTAACGAAAAACCTGACCCTATATCCGTACATATTATGAACCAGGCAACTATAGCAGTAGTGCATTTTAACAGCCAGTCTGAGAGGCGGGGTTACGGATAGACCAACGCAAAGAGACAACGAAAGAGAACTAATGACAAGTTGACGGTAATCTTACAAATGACCATCCTTCTTTCTATTCAAGCCGATGATAATCAACATCATGCCATGCCTTGCTGTTACCACCGATAATTCACAAGAACAGTACTCACAGAAAGTGACCAGACCCATCAAACTTACCGTAAACCTAGGAAAGATTCAACCAAACCAGAACCCATTGGCCAGATGGAGTTATTAGAAAGCAGACTGGCAGAATTTTGCAACAAGTACCCATCGCTACTGCCAGTCCATCAATACCCGCCACCAGTGCCTTTTAAAGATCAATGGAAAACATCCCAAGAGGCGGTAGAAGAAATTACAAACCAGAAGTGCAATAGATAAACCTATAATTAAAGAGAGGAAAATAGTCAAAATCGATAAAGTAATATCGCACTCAGGGCAGTTGCGGCAAGATATAGGAAAACAATTTAGCGATACAACGCATTCCGTTCTCCGAACAACATCTTGCTACATGCAAAGCCCTATTCAGGGTTTGGTAGTGGGAGCCTGAGAATGAACGCGGAAGAAGAAGGAGGAGGAAAACAATCAACCAGGCATGCCGGAAAAGCTTGAATGATCATACGGAAACGCTCATTTGATAGGAATAGCAAGAAGCTCTTGAAGCTCGCAAAGGCCTAAATGATTAAAACAGCTCAAAGCCAACAATTGTGATTGAAAATGAAGGAAAGGTACCAAAATATGTTCTAGTACAAAAAATATATAGAAACAAGTAAAAACACAATATCTACATATTAAAATGAATGTTTAGAGAGAAATAAACCACGTGGATCACTCAATGGATCACCCGATGAACATCTGATTATAAACATCACCAAAATTGAACTAGAAAGCCGTTAGTGAGCTTAGAAAAAGAAAAGTCATAGGAAAGGATGACATACGTTTCTAATGAAATGCTCTCTGACATGGGATAAATAGCTAAGAGAATATCTTTAATGCAAGTTAGAAACAAATAATTGGGCCCCTCAATGTAGAAGCAGGAAAGAACTATCCGCTTCCTTACTTAAACATGTATAGGACAACATGAAGTCAGGCAACTACAGACCTATTAGTCTACCTAGCTGTCTGGGGGAAGCAAATGGAGGGAATTGCTAACACTAGAATAACCTGCTATTTGGAATCGAAGAACTTACTAATCCCGCAACAAGCAGGCGACTGTTTTCAATATCCATATCGATCGAAGATCAGGTGACATATATATAACAAGTTGTTGAAGACGCATAACAAGAAGGAAAAAAATGAAAACACTTTCTGTATAAATAGATCTACAAAAAAGCGTGTGATAAAATATGGAAGATCGGACTAAAATTCAAGCTGCTGCAAAAGGTACCGACATCATGTACACATGGATCAGTGATTTTGTGGATAGCAGGACAACACGACTACAAGTTCAGGGACACCTCAGCAAAATTATGAACATTGAACAGGGAGTTCCGCAATGCGGAATACTCTCACCCGTATTGTACCTCATACATATCAATGAAATAGTCACATAAATGCATACAAGAGTATATAATGCACCACATGCAGATAACTTCGCGCTATTGCAATCTGAGAATTCTACACTTGTATTTAGAAACTGAATACAGGAGATCCTAAATAAAATATAGACAGGCAAAGAAATGACAAATTACCATTATCGAATCTACAAGCACATACAACAATCTTCTCCTTATCCCCCTAACTCCAATAAGTAAATCCTGCAAATGAATAGCCATCTTCTCATAGATATAAGTTCAACCTATCTAGGAATAACAATGGACCCACGGATGACATGGAAAAAACCAATATAAAAATATTCAATAAATCAAATTCCAGAATGGCAATGGGGCGCTGACTCGAATACACAAAAGATGCTATACACAGAAAATGTAAGACTAGTGCTTGTAAACGGAATAGGAGCATGGTCCACATAATAAAAAAAACTTTAAAAAAAAATGAAGGTACACCAAAACCTAGGTAATTTAAGTATTGCTATTGAAAACATCACAGAAATTGAAAGTACGGAGACGCAAAGACCATAAACCACTCTGGCCGGGGGGGGGGGGGGGGGGGGGGGGGGGGGGGGGGGGAGAGAGAGAAGTTCAAACGCATTGCAAGAGCATCCAATAAATTACAAGATAAATCGCATGGGAAGAAGGAAAAATCATTTCATATAAAGAAACGAAATGCCTTACAAACAGCAGACCCAATCATAAGCCAGATAGTAGTTGGACCTGAAACAAACATCTCAAATTCCACCATGGAAAAAAAGCGAAATTCCATCGAGAAACCATCGAGGTGAGAGAAGTAGCGATCAATGATATATCCATTACAAAAATAGATAATGAGAGAATGGACAGTTTCTGAGATATTTCGACAGCGAGGTACACATTTAGAGTGTAGGATAACAGAAGGGAACACAGACAGATTTAGAAAGGAAATTTATCACGGAAGAATATCTTAGAGTCTAACCGTCTGAAACATAGATACACATATATACGGATGGCTCACCTAACAAAAACACACCCAATGAAGATGGATAAATCTATTGCAGACTAAGGAACGGAGAAGGAAAAACAACTATAGTAACTTGAACATACTCTAATAAACTTCCGCGTGGAAGTAGAGGCACTGAAGGCCTAAGCATGCTAAGCTTTTAATCTAAGATGAAGATGTCTACCATGAAAACATAGTATGTAAGAAATCTCAGCTCTGAAACAACGTAAAGATATAGATCTCGAGAAATCACGTGCACCCTGATACAGCTCATAGCAGAACACCCTAGGATAGTTCAATGGATCTCCTTGCACTGCAATCCTCACCAGACCTGAACATCACGTGATGGAACAAAGCCAACTTCAGAGAAAAATAAGCCGATCAACAACCCGACTTTAAAAAAAATAATAGATAACTACTATGATTTATCTAGAAGAAGATCAATTCATCTTCAGACTGAAAACTTGGCATAATAAACTCAAGGGTAATCTTTACAACTAAATGAGGATTGGGACGGGTGTCCATGTGGGGAGCATACCATGACTGCTGAACGCATCCTACAAAGGGGCATGCTCACAAAATGAAGAGAGAGAGAGAGAATACTGGTCTCACCAGACATGAGAGACAAAAGATGTTCGGAGACAAAACAGCCTTAGAAACAACGGTGACCTTTGTAAGAGAAACTGAGACCTTGGTATGACGATGAACGACGAAGAGGAGGAAGAAGAGGGAAGGAGGCAAATAAAATGAGTGTATTTGATATTCGCTGTGAATGAGTTTATTTGTATGATATAGTTTCTCATATGTGGTGAGCATTATCCCACTATTCGTCCAATACATGATATGTCTTCCATTCTTCGCTCGCGGAACTACCTCGCGTATTTGCTTCGGGCAGCATCAGGTACGACGTTTTCTCACTAACAATATTCTTACCGCAACAGAGTTCCGAAAAAGTTAAACCGTTGCCTTTTACAACTGTCCATGTTTGTGAGACTTCAATATCGCATGTTTCTTGTAGTCGAACTTTAAGTTTGCGGACAGTAACACATTCATTTACCTTACAAATTTTCAAAATCGCACTTCTAATCACATATTTGTCGAAATCGTCTATTTTTCTTTTTCTTCCTAGCCTTTACAGATTCATAGCCATGTCTCATCCGCCGAATTTATGATGTCCTTTCTACATCAAGCGCCTGCTGTGTTATCTTCTTAGATTTTTGAATGTCATGATATAAACACCCCATCTTAGCTTCCCCTCAGAAGTACCTCCACAATATTACAGTAACCTTCCGCATTATAATGAATTTACACTTTAAATCCATTACGATGTTCATAATGAGTTGGTTCAGTAAACAAAGTCATTCTACTGCCGTCACTTTGTGTTTCAAAATGCTTAGTGCTTTTTGATCTGCCCCTGCAACATGAAAACAGCAAGGCCACCTTACGCATCACTGATTGCTCAATTGGCATTCCCATTTACTCGTTTGTGACTTACCTTCAATTTTGTGGCGTGAGTAGTTTTTGAGCGAAGGAGGTGACTGTCTGTAAAACTTCTAAACTCTACCCCTACGACATCTAGTGTTTTTGCTAAAGAAGACAAATCCAACATGAAATCAGTTTTGTATAGGCAAAACATATTTTATCAAGGTCATGAAGATCAATAACGCACATAACCAAATTTCAATAAATTCTGTAAAATTAGAAGAATGGACACGAATTTCTGTATGAACTGGTTAGTCTTTCTAGGTCAGTCCGAAACAAATCCGATCATGTCTGTTTGACTGGATTGGTGAATATTTCAGCGCTGAAGTGGTAAACATTTCACCGCTGGAGTGGTGAACATTTTAGCGCTGGAGTGGTAAACATTTCACCACTGGAGTGGTGAACATTTGAGCGCTGGAGTGGTGAACATTTCACCGCTGGAGTGGTAAACATTTCAGCGCTGGAGTGGTGAACATTTCAGCGCTGGAGAGGTGAACATTTCACCGCTGGAGTGGTAAACATTTTACCGCTGGAGTGGTAAACATTTCACCGCTGAAGTGGTAAACATTTCACCGCTGGAGTGGTGAACATTTCAACGCGATGATTAGTGATGATCGTTGACTTGTTTTGTTTTTATTTTTGGTTAAAACAAACCAAAATTAAAATTAGAAATCTCTGTTAAAATATACAAATGAGGATGTCCAGAGAAATTCCAGTGTGCTGAGGAAGAGCGGGATACGCTTTTGCTGAATAAACGGGTACTGTATGAAGGCAGACTAAATTGTCCCACAAATAAATGCCACAAAGATGAGAGAAATGTTGGATAGTTAAACGGCTTTGAGTGAAGTAATCGACCGGTGCTTTGTGCAGGACGGTATGATTTACACCGGTAAGTGGGCAATAGTACGTGAACCTAGCTTATGTAACGTAAGCTTTGAACGAATTCCACATGGAACTACATGGTATTCGACAGTGCCACTCCTTTCAATGGCGGATGTATTGAATACCCCTTCTAATACACATTGACGACTTTGTGTGTCAATCAGATAAGGTATTCACCAAGTCTTCACAGTGTTCTTTAGACTAGAACACATGTATGTCATGTACTTCTTTTGTCCCGTTCGCACATTTTTCACACACATACACCCACTCTACCACGGTGAGAGGAGTAACGATCAATGAAATATCCATTTTAAAAATAGATGAGAGAATGGACAGTTTATGAGATATTTCGATAGCGAGGTACACATTTAGAGTGTAGGATAGGCCATAGTAGGTGTTAGTTGTGAGAGGGGAAAATATATACAGAGAAAATGTCAGTTACTGAAAAAGTGGAAATTATTGACGGAGAAGATGTCAGTTACTGATAAAGTGGAAATTATTGACAGAGAAGATGTGGTATTGTTAATCATAGAAGGTCTCGACAGAGAAGGTCTTAGCTACTGGAACGTAAGGAAAGAGGTGTTAGTTACTGGTAGAGTGAAAAATATAGAAATAGGTGTTAGTTACTAGTAGAGTGGAAAATATAGTAAGATGTGTTAGTTACTGGTAGAGTGAGAAAAATAGTCAGATCTGTTAGTTACTGGTAGAGTGGAAAATATATAAAGAGGTGTTAGTTACTGGAATAGTGGATAATATAGTTAGATGTGTTAGTTACTGCTAGAGTTGAGAATATAAAAAAAGGTGTTTGTTACTGGTAGAGGTGAAAATATAGAAAGAGGAGTTAGTTACTGGTAGAGTGGAAAATATAGAAAGAGGTATTCGTTACTGGTAGAGGGGAAAATATAGAAATAGTGTTAATTAGTGATGGATATATCGACACACGTTGTTGCTGTTATGGAGGGAAATATCAACAGAGTAGGTGTGAGTTACAGTAGTGAGGGGAATATCGACAGAGTAGGTATGAGTTGCTGTTAGGAAATTATTGACAGAGTAAGTGTGAATTATGTTAGAGAGGGAGATATCGACAGAGACGGTTAGAGTTACTGTTATAAAATATCGACAAAGTAGTTGTGAGTTACGTTATTGGGGGAGATATCGACAGAGTAGGTGTGAGTTACGTTATTGGGGGAGATATCGACAGTGAGGGTGTGAGTTACGTCAGTGGGGGAGATATAGACAAAGTAGTTGTGAGTTACGTTATTGGGGGAGATATCGACAAAGTAGTTGTGAGTTACGTTATTGGGGGAGATATCGACAGTGAGGGTGTGAGTTACGTTATTGGGGGAGATATCGACAGTGAGGGTGTGAGTTACGTCAGTGGGGGAGATATAGACAAAGTAGTTGTGAGTTACGTTATTGGGGGAGATATCGACAAAGTAGTTGTGAGTTACGTTATTGGGGGAGATATCGACAGTGAGGGTGTGAGTGGGGGAGATATAGACAAAGCAAGTGTGAGTTACGTTTATGAAGCAGATTTCGACAGAGTAAGTGTGAGTTATATTAGTGAGGGGGATATCGACAGAGTAGGTATGAGTTGCTGTTAGGAAACATCGACATAATAGGCGGAGTTACGTTAGTCAGGGAGATATCGAAAGAGTAGGTGTGAGTTACTGATAGGAAATATCGACAGAGTAGGTATGATTTGCTATTAAGAAGCATCGACAGAGTAGGTGTGAGACGGTGAGAGGATATATCGACAGTTGACTGTTATGAAACTGGGTTAATGAGATTGTGTTGATGAGATTGACTTACGGTTGACCGCAACGAGAAAGAAGAAGATTAACGAAAAGAATACGTTCATAACGTTTCAAGTTCGCACTTTAACCTTGTGTCATCAAGTTGCAACTTTGCAGAACCGGATACTGATTGACGTCTATGGTATGCCGACATTTTGTTTTTACCGTGACGGGTCGGTATGCCGTCAAGGTCAGATATATTTGGGATTTTGAATCATGGCTCCTATCAATATCAACTTATCTGACTGTCTAAATTATGCATTTGTTGGTTCCTACCAGCCAATATGAATGTATGGAGGGAGATTAGCATCAACTGACGTATTGTCTAAATTATTGATCCTGATTTAATGGTTCAAGAAGTAGAAATAGTTATAAATAACAATGCTAGGAAACCACCATGTATTGACGACATAGCAGCTGAGGTCATTCATGATTTTAGGAAGACATGGGCTACTGGCAGCAATCTGGAAGAAAAAAGCTAAAATGAATTGGGACACATGCAGAGGCTTATCGCTACTTATTCACACTCGTGAAAATAAATGCGTAAATTAAGACAGTCAAAAGAACAATACAATGTGACTTACTTGAATCCTGGTATGTAGTCAGGCAAGGTTGCGTGATGTCAGGTAGCCAAAAGCTTCTTGAATCTGTGTCTGTACTTCGCACTGGATTATCATGATAGTACAAAGACGTTATGCATATAATCTCTCCACCTCGTTGGCACGCTGCCACGCGGGCAGTTGTATTTGTATGGCCAGCAGAAAGACATCCTCCGCGTCCATCTATCGTCAATCATGCAGACCACATGACCAGTCCAACTGTACATTCGCATTGACTCAGAGTCGACGACATCCCGGAACTCTGGTTGGTCGTCGATGTAGGTATTTCAGATGTGCTCTCTTAGGGAGATATTTAGGACTCTTCACTCCACTGCTCTTTCGATAATACGTAGTTTCTCTGCGTCAGATTTGCGTAGACTCCAAACTTCTCACCTATATACCATTGCTTGGATAACCATGCTACTGAAGGCGTTAGTCATGACCTTGGCATCCGTTATCTGCTGGTGTGTCGGTTTAATGTGCTTAAACCGCATTACAATATGACAAACATCTTAATATTGCTTTCATTAATCACGAAGAAAGCTTAGGAGTAAGTATAAATAAATTGTCGGCATGTTAGAGGATCCCAGATTCAATGTAAGCACCTTGATAATGTGAGAAACTGTATCGTATGAATAAAAACGCCAATACAGCAACCATTGACGCCACATATACCTTTGAGATATGTGTGTGTGTGTGTGTGTGTGTGCTGGAGGTAGGGGGTGGGAGTGGTCGCTTGATGGCTATTAAAATCACGTGGTTTGTTTTCTTCATGGTGAGTGTATTATATGCGATATGCTGTCCAATATGGACATTTGCGTGTTTTATTTATTGTAATGTTCTCGGCACACAACTTCATATTCTTATCTTCTTCTTTTGTGGTCTCACTTTCTACCGGATTGTAGCCCAGTGTCATCGTATGTATTTATCTTTCGCCTCTCTCGCGGTCCGAGTAACATTTGATCCCATTTTACGGCAGGTCTCGTTTACTCTGTCCACATTTTCGTCGGTCTACCTCTCACCCTTCTTCCTCATGTTCTTCTGTACCAGGTTACAAAAACAATGTCAGTTGGACAAAACTATCTACCAGATCTGGGGTTGAATGGGGTGTGTCTTCGCCAGTAGTATCCAGAAAGTTAACCTTTAAAGTTTCATTTAACATGCGGGGCCGAAGATAAATTGACAGACGACGAGGCTAGTGACTTATAGTTAGCTGCTTGCGTCAGTCAGTGAACCATATTTTGACCAGGACCATATTCCGCTTCCAATTGGCGACCCTGTGAACAGGTTGCACTACTGTAGTATGGCTAAGAGAATAGGTAAGACACACTCGATCTCAAAAATACCGTGCTGAAACAGGATGTGTCGGGCCGAAATGCGCGTATATCGCTGCATACATCACGTTACAACTCCCATTTCGGGAAGAAAGAAAGAAATGCAACATGCAGAGAATAGGTCTGTTAAAAATAATACATTAGCTTTATCTTTCTCGTATCCTGTCTCTCTCTTCTCTCTCTCTCTCTCTCTCTCTCTCTCTCTCTCTCTCTCTCTCTCTCTCTCTCTCTCTTTCTCTTTCTCTCTCTCTCCCCGCCACATACATTGTGTTCTCATTTCCCACCTTACTGTCTAACAAAGTATGTGCCTATGATCTTCCGCCTTTTGCGTACTTGTACTACATCCACTTCACGCATCATAACTATTCCCACCTCTACACGCAATAGGAGCATACATCTAGTAAGATCAGTGCTGTTCAACGTGTACGTTACCACTAGTAGGTGATTTTAGCTTTCAGGTGGGGTGTATCAGAATAATTACACGCTGTATTAAAAACACAATGTGAGGCAGACTAACAAAAGTTTATATTTTGAGAACCTGTGTTTCTCCCGTGGCAGCATACGGAAGTGTAAGATGGACAGTTACTCAAACCTCGAGTCCTTCGAGTCGAAACGTTATAACATACTGAAATTAGATGTGTCGGACCGAAAGGTGCAAATATCGCAGTCAGACTGTAAACTACATAACAGCGCAACCATTCTCCGGACTACATCCTGCTATTTACAAAACTCTTTTCAGGGCTTGGTAGCGGGAATTTCAGAACGAAAAAGAAGAAGACATGTTATAGAAAGGTCCACAAAATATCGGTCAGAACGAAGAAGAAGAAATGTTATAGAAAGGTCCGCAAAATACCGTTCAGAATGAAGAAGAAGAAGAAGAAATGTTATAGAAAGGTCCACAAAATACCGGTCAGAACGAAGAAGAAGAAATGTTATAGAAAGGTCCACAAAATACCGTTCAGAATGAAGAAGAAGAAGAAATGTTATAGAAAGGTCCACAAAATACCGGTCAGAACAAAGAAGAAGAAGAAATGTTATAGAAAGGTCCACAAAATACCGGTCAGAACGAAGAAGAAGAAGAAATGTTATAGAAAGGTCCACAAAATACCGGTCAGAACGAAGAAGAAGAAGAAATGTTATAGAAAGGTCCACAAAATACCGGTCAGAACAAAGAAGGAAGAAGAAATGTTATAGAAAGGTCCACCAAATACCGGTCAGAACGAAGAAGAAATGTTATAGAAAGGTCCACAAAATACCGGTCAGAACGAAGAAGAAATGTTATAGAAAGGTCCACAAAATACCGGTCAGAACGAAGAAGAAGAAATGTTATAGAAAGGTCCACAAAATGCCGTTCAGAATGAAGAAGAAGAAGAAATGTTATAGAAAGGTCCACAAAATACCGGTCAGAACGAAGAAGAAGAAGAAATGTTATAGAAAGGTCCACAAAATACCGGTCAGAACGAAGAAGAAGAAGAAATGTTATAGAAAGGTCCACAAAATACCGGTCAGGACGAAGAAGAAGAAGAAATGTTATAGAAAGGTCCACAAAATACCGGTCAGAATGAAGAAGAAATGTTATAGAAAGGTCCACAAAATACCGGCCAGAACGAAGAAGAAGAAGAAATATTATAGAAAGGTCCACAAAATACCGGTCAGAACAAAGAAGAAGAAGATATGTTATAGAAAGGTCCACAAAATACCGGTCAGAACGAAGAAGAAATGTTATAGAAAGGTCCACAAAATACCAGTCAGAACGAAGAAGAAGAAGAAATGTTATAGAAAGGTCCACAAAATACCAGTCAGAACGAAGAAGAAGAAGAAGAAATGTTATAGAAAGGTCTACAAAATACCGGTCAGAATGAAGAAGAAATGTTATAGAAAGGTCCACAAAATACCGGCCAGAACGAAGAAGAAGAAGAAATATTATAGAAAGGTCCACAAAATACCGGTCAGAACAAAGAAGAAGAAGAAATGTTATAGAAAGGTCCACAAAATACCAGTCAGAACGAAGAAGAAATGTTATAGAAAGGTCCACAAAATACCGACCAGAACGAAGAAGAAGAAGAATTGTTATAGAAAGGTCCACATAATACCGTGGACTGAAAAAATAAGAATGTAGACATTTGACAGGAGTTGGACGTAAAAGGAGAACTGGTTCATAAATTCCACCATAATCAGAAAATTGAAATACTTTGACCACATCAAAAGACACATCGGTATTTAGACGCGGTTGTTGTTGTTTGCGAATGCCCACACTGAGTAGGTTACTCTTTTGTGCGCCCTTAAAAGAGCGTTAAGTGCGGGTTGCAGTAGCTTTCCTCACATCGCGAGCGTGCTGTATGAAGGTGGACCGGAGTCCTCCAGGCGGTTGTGCTATGCTTGGCTTTATCTGCGTGCTGCTCACTACTACTGGGATGACGTCGAACCTCACCTTGTTAGCGAGACTGTTGTCCTCGACAACAGCCCGTTTCCAGGATGACCAACGAGGAGGTCAGGTGAGGGTCTTGGCCAATATATTTCTCTTGACCCTGGCTAACATGGTCTGATCAGTGTGTTCTGCATGACCAGATGTTAGCCTCATCGTTCCTTGAGACACGCTAAGGAAAGATGTGGTGATGCACAAGAGAGGCATGGACAGACCCAGAAGGCAATGGTACCAAGATGTCAAGGAATGCTTGGGCATGAAACCGGAGCAGGCTGGAGATTTGGCAAGATAGCGAGTTTGATTCAAATGAGCTTGTAATGGGAGCGACGATCTGCCAAGGACATGCTACACGATGATTAAGAACATCTAAAATACACATACTCAGCTGACCATCCATACATTTTCGATTTCATTTGGCAGTACAGAAAATTGTATCTCACGAAAGTTGTAAAAGTGGGCGCCAGGTATAAAAAGATTGAAAAGCACTGTTCTAGAGTATCTTAGTGCTTTTTTTAAAAATCAGTTTGTGCAATGCAAGAAAGATGGATGACGCCCAAGGCTTGTATGTGCCTGTGTACACAAAGCTTGTATATATAAAAACCTGTACAAACTGTGAATATGCTATTAGTTTGGACAGAAAAGAGCTGCTCTCTCCACCTGTGTCAGTATTCCTTTTTTGTTACGCTTTGTAATGTCTATACTTTTGTCAAATAGGGTAAAGGAAAGCCTTTCAATGACCTAGCGTTTTGCGTCACGTGTAGATAAGATACGATGGCATATTCAGCACTTTGAAAAGACTGGCATTTTAGATACCTTGTCCCACGTATCTTAACCTCCCTGGTCCCACGCATCTTAACCCCGCTGGTCCCGCGCATCTTAATCTCCTTGGTCCCACGCATCTTAACCTCCCTGGTCCCACGCATCTTAACCTCCCTGGTCCCACGCATCTTAACCTCCCTGGTCCCATGCATCTTAACCTCCCTGGTCCCACGCATCTTAACCTACCTGGTCCCGCGCTTCTTAACCCCCTCCCCCCTGGTCCAAGCATATTCCCCCCCCCTGGTCCCGCGTATCTAACCCCCCCGCCCCCCTCTGGTCACGCGCATCTAACACCCCACCCCCGCTGGTCCAGCGCATCTTAATATCCCTGGTCTTGCACATGTAAACCCCCCCTATCCCGCACATGTAAACCCCCCTATCTCGCACATGTAAACCCCCTTGGTCCCGCACATGTAAACCCCCTTGGTCCCGCACATGTAAACCCCCCTATCTCGCACATGTAAACCCCCTTGGTCCCACACATGTAAACCCCCCTATCTAGCACATGTAAACCCCCCTTAGTCCCGCACATGTAAACCCCCCTATCTAGCACATGTAAACCCCCTTGGTCCCGCACATGTAAACCCCCCTATCTCGCACATGTAAACCCCCTTGGTCCCACACATGTAAACCCCCCTATCTAGCACATGTAAACCCCCTTGGTCCCGCACATGTAAACCCCCCCTATCTCGCACATGTAAACCCCCTTGGTCCCGCATATGTAAACCCCCCTATCCCGCACATGTAAACCCCCCTGGTTCAGCACATGTAACCCCCCCCCCCCCCCCTGATCCCGCACATGTAAACCCTCCTGGTCCCACGGATGTAAAACCCTCCTGGTCCCACAGATGTAAACCCGCCTGGTTCCACACATGTAAACCACCCTAGTCTCGCACATGTAAACCCCCTATCCCTCACATGTAAACCCCCTATCCCACACATGTAAACCACCCTATCCCGCACATGTAAACCCCCCTGTCCCGCACATGTAAACCTCCCTATCCCGCACATGTAAACCCCCCTATCCCGCACATGTAAACACTCCTGGTTCCGCACATGTAAACTTCCCTGGTCCCGCGCATATAAACCAGGTCCCATGCATGTAAACCTCCTGGTCCCACGCATGTAAACCCCTGGTCCTACGCATACAACCCTCCTGATTCCAAGGATGTAAACTGCCCTGGTCCTGCACATGTGAACCCCCTGGTTATGCACATGTAAACTCCGCCCCACCCCCTGTCGCGTGCATGTAAATCCCCTCTTTTCCCGCGAATGCAATACCTCTGGTCCCGCGCATGTAAACTCCCCTGGTACCACGCATGCAACCCCCTTTTCCCATGGACGTAACCCCCCTGCTCCCGTGCATGTAAACCCCTGGTCCCGTGCATGTAAACCCCTGGTCCCGTGCATGTAAACCCCTGGGCCCACGCATGTAAACCCCTGGTCCCGTGCATGTAAACCCCTGAGCCCACGCATGTAAACCCATCTGGTCCGGCGCATGTAATCCAGGTCCCGCACATGTAAACCTCCTGGTAAAGCGCATGTAAAACGCTCTGGTCCTACACATGTAAACTCCCCAGATCCCGTGCATGCAACCCTTCCTGATCCCATTGATGTAAACCCCCCTGGTCCCGCAAATGTAAATCCCACCTGGTCCCACACATGTAAACCCCACCTGGTCCCACACATGTAAACCCCAACTGGTCCCACACATGTAAACCCCACCTGGTCCCACACATGTAAACCCCCGGGCCAGCGCATATATCAGCCCCCCTCCCCCGGTCCCGCGCATATAAACCAGGTCCCGCGCTTGTAAACTCCCAATACCTTCTGAAGCGCAAATATGGCACGGGCTCTATGATGTAGAAACATAACAAGTGCGTGTAAATTTTCTCAACTTTAGCCGTTTAATGCATCAATCTGCACCATCTCATTCTGGCTTATGGTTGCTCACCGTCACTGGTATGTAGTGGTCACCATTCTGGTTGCTTTCTGTTTGGTGGTCATCGTTCTGTTTGCTCTCTGTCAATGGCGTCTGATGGTCACCATTCTGATTTCTCTCTGTCAATGGGGTCTGATGGTCACCATTCTGATTTCTCTCTGTCAATGGGGTCTGATGGTCACCATTCTGATTTCTCTCTGTCAATGGGGTCTGATGGTCACCATTCTGATTTCTCTCTGTCAATGGGGTCTGATGGTCACCATTCTGATTTCTCTCTGTCAATGGGGTCTGATGGTCACCATTCTGATTTCTCTCTGTCAATGGGGTCTGATGGTCACCATTCTGATTTCTCTCTGTCAATGGGGTCTGATGGTCACCATTCTGATTTCTCTCTGTCAATGGGGTCTGATGGTCACCATTCTGATTTCTCTCTGTCAATGGGGTCTGAGGGTCACCATTCTGATTTCTCTCTGTCAATGGGGTCTGATGGTCACCATTCTGATTTCTCTCTGTCAATGGGGTCTGATGGTCACCATTCTGATTTCTCTCTGTCAATGGGGTCTGATGGTCACCATTCTGATTTCTCTCTGTCAATGGGGTCTGATGGTCACCATTCTGATTTCTCTCTGTCAATGGGGTCTGAGGGTCACCATTCTGATTTCTCCCTGTCAATGGGGTCTGGTTGTCACCATTCTGATTTCTCTCTAGTAATGGTGGTCTGATGGTGTATCATTCTGGTTGTTACCTATCAATGGGGTTTGGTTGTCACCATTCTGGTTGATCTCTGTCAATAGGGTCTGATGTGGTCACTATTCTGGTTGATCACTGTCAATGGGAACTGATGGTCACCATTCTGGTTGTTCCCTGTCTGATGGTTACCTTTCTGGCTGTTGTCTGTCTGATGGTCATCATTCTGTTGTTCCCTGTCTGATGGTCACCATTCTGGCTGCTTCCTGTCAGTGGGGTCTAGTGATCAGCAATCTGGTTGCTGAGTGGTAATAATGCTTGCTTTTCACATACCCAGACCCTGTTTTGACATATTTAAATCAGAACAGATCAAGGTGGCATCTTGATGGATCTGGTCAGCACTCATTGCAATAAATAAAAACCATGAATGATAAACCATATGTCTACACATTCCTTTTCAAAACCATTCCTGGATATACTGCCCTTAAACCATGGCTTTTCCAAACCATTCCTGGATATACTGCCCTTAAACCATGGCTTTTCTAAACTATTCCTGGATATACTGCCCTTAAACCATGGCTTTTCCAAACCATTCCTGGATATACTGCCCTTAAACCATGGCTTTTCCAAACCATTCCTGGATATACTGCCCTTAAACCATGCCTTTTCCAAACCATTCCTGGATATACTGCCCTTAAACCATGGCTTTTCCAAACTATTCCTGGATGACTCACTGTACTATTTTTCATGATGTTCTTTCAGTGAATAGTCGCAATGTTGGATCTGATTGGAAAGGAGGGAAGAATGATCACACCCAGAACAGAAACATGAGCTTAAGTGGGACTCAAATTGAGAATGAGAAGGAACATCTGCCAAGTGTTCCAGATCAGGCGGGTAGGCAACTGTACCATCTAGAAACTGTTTACTAATATTGTGTAAGTGTGGAAGAAGTTGCATGAGAGAAAGTACAAGTGGATCAACCACTACCTCAAACAAAGAACGGCCAGAGTCCAAGTACAAGGGCAGATGAGCAAAAAGGTGACACTCGAGCAGGGAGTACCCCAAGGGGGAGTATTGTCACCCACACTCTTCCTGGTATATATAAACGATATTACAGAAAATATACCAAGAAGAGTCCATAGCTCAATGTTTGCAGACGATCTGGCTATGTGGACCTCTGAAAAGAATCTCACCATAGCAAGAAATCGGATGCAGACGGCCCTAACATCGCTGGAAGAGTGGGCGAACTCATGGCTGGTCAAAATAAACGAGGAGAAAACCACGTGCACAATATTCTCGCTCTCATTAAAACCCCAAAGTACCAAATTAAGCCTAAATGGCAAAATCCTGCAGCCAAACGACAACCCAACCTATCTGGGAGTCACATTTGATCGGCGCATGACATGGAAAAGTCAGATTGAGAGAAACCGAATGAAAGCCAGAGAAAGAATGGCGATCATGAAGAAACTTGCTGGCACAAGCTGGGGAGCAGACGAAGGCATACTAAAGAAACTGTACACTGGAAGAGTGAGACCAGTTCTCGAGTATGGCATTGCGGCATGGACAACAGCAGCGAAGGCGAACTTCGATAAAGTTAACAAACTTCAAAACCAAGCCATGAGAATTATAACAGGTGGCATGAAGTCAACGCCAATTGTAGAACTTGAAAAGATTACAAAACTGCAATCCATGACCGACAGAAGAGACTGCAGAGCCCAGCTGCAGTCAGAGAAACTCCGAAGACTGACGGACCACCCAATGTACCAGAGACTAAACAATTTGGGAACTGGGAAACTAAAGCGGAGAAACTTTGCAGAAATAGCCAAAGCAAAGATGCACGAAGATCCCATAAACGCACTAACAACACCAAAACCCATCACTACTGTACGAAAACCTACTTGGAGGCAGGATATATTTCCAGAGGTGGTAGAAAATATACCAGGTATTGCAAACAAAAACTGCCAGACTGAAAAAGAA
Organism: Ariolimax columbianus; assembly: GCA_036924085.1. NCBI lineage: Eukaryota > Metazoa > Mollusca > Gastropoda > Stylommatophora > Arionidae > Ariolimax > Ariolimax columbianus. The sequence goes on along the minus strand of JAVGWX010000005.1, from coordinate 42,976,746 downwards.
AGGAGAGACACTACCCTAAGCTTCATAACGAAAAGCTACCCAAGCATGGACTGGACCCATGCATACACCGACGGTTCTGTAACAAACACTACACAGAACGGAGGGGCAGGAGCATTCCTGAACCTACCAAATGGCAGAAAAATAACACTGTCATTCGCTACTGGTAAGTACACAAGCAATTTCAGAGCGGAGGCAGAGGCACTGAGGGCGGCAGTGGAAGAAATGGTAACACACAGTGAAAATGAGAGCCATATAGTCCTGCTGACAGATGCTCTCGCCGTAGTCACAGCGCTAAAAAGCCAGAAAAACACTGAGCTTAATGACTTACGAGCAGCACTCTGCAAACTGTGCCAGCAGTCCGCACCAAAAAGGGTAGTGGTACAGTGGGTTCCGTCACACTGCAACATCCAAGGCAACGAGGAGGCAGACAGACTGGCAAAAGAAGGTGCAAGGCTACCACAAACAGATACCAGTATGACGTACGAAGAGTCAAAACGGCTTATCAAAGCCAGGTACATGACCAAATGGGAAACCGAACATACTGGTTACACCAAAAACAATGCCTATTACCAGTTGAACCGAAGAGAGCAGGTCGTTGTCTTCAGACTTCGCACTGGCCACAACAGACTGAGGTACCACCTATTCAACAAATTGAAGATAGGGTGTACCGACGAATGCCCGTGCGGTACTGGTAAAATGACCACTGAACATCTGCTGCAGAACTGCCCGACATACGAGGATCAGAGAGAGCAGATGTGGCCATTGCCAGTGGAACTGCAAGACAAGCTCTATGGTAGTGGCGAGAGTCTCAGGATGACCGACGCTTTTTTCGAAAAAATAATGGTTACTGTCTGACTGTGTACGCAGAAGAAGAAGAAGAAGAAGCATGAGAGAAAGTATAACCAGCACACATAGTTACTAAGATTGTAAGAGAAAAATAAAGGTTGAACGAGAGAAAGTTGAAGCAACATACATGATACTAAGGTTGTGAGAGACAAAGGAAGGTTGAATGAGAGATACTGGAAGCACCATACATGTTCTATTAAGTTGCCCATCAGAAGCGGTGATGGCAACATCAGCATCTAGATGACTGGAGGCAACTCAGGATGCAGGCACCCCACCTATCGTGAAATCAGGGGTCACTTTAAAACTTGTGGAATTCGGTCGTCCACCGTTTCCGTTCATCTCTTTGAGTGCCTGACCACAGTGACCCGCAGAAGACTCTGCAGAGTCTGTGAACAAGCAGTTTTACATTTTAGTCATTTACTTTTGTCACAAAGTGACCAGCGGACGATTGGGATGTTCTTGCCCCCGAAGTCACACACACACACACACCCCCAAGATCTAAGGTTGTCATTGGCCAGCTCTTTCATGATCAGAGGGCCAGTACAGATCAGAGATGATCGTTTCACTAGTTCTGCCCAGCTGCATACTAATCCGTTTGCCTTCATCCTATATAGATTACTTGGAAATTTGCTGCCTCTTAAGATGTGTACATACATCTTACTAACATTATGAGAGATGGGGGAAGGTTGAATGATTGAAATTGGAAGCAACGTTCATGTTACTAACATTGTGTGATTCATATACCAGAAATATACAAACAGAATAAAAGAATATATGTTCTTGTGTAAATGTGAAACACTTGTTAGACGTTTTGGGCCAATTTAAGTTTGTGTTATTATTCTGGCAGCCATTGGTCAGCTCCACCTGTCCTTTGAATATCGCAAGATGACCCTGAAGATTAGAGTGTGGCAAGTTGATGACTTGCTGTTACCACCACGTAAGTTGTAGTTAGTAACTAACTTACTGGTACCAGCACAACTTTTGTGGTGGCAACAGTAACAGTGGTCTGCATAAGTTGTAGCTAGTGAGTTACTAGTACCACCACATAAGTTGTAGTTAGTGAGTTACTAGTACCACCACATAAGTTGTAGTTAGTGAGTTACTAGTACCACCACATACAAGTCATAAGTCTTTACCCTGACTATGAAGGAGTAGGAGGAGAAAGTTTAAATTTGGCACATATGTAGTTCATTCAATTTGTACTGGACTTGAGAAGTATGAATTTTCCTCCTCGACGGGTTTACTCGGTATGGTGCATGGCGCGACACACCTTATTGACCGGATCTGCTACTCTAACGGTTTGTCAGAACAATGGAGAAATCAGAGGCCAGAACTGTGATGAAATTCTTGATGTTGCAGGGGAAAACACCTACAGAAATACACAGGGAGATGGAACCAGTGTTTGAGGAATTCTGTTCTTCGTATGCTTCTGTAAAAACTGGTGTAGGCAGTTTACGTGTGGCTGTTCCCAAGTTGCTGATCTTCCAAAATCAGGAAGACTACTCAGAGTGTAGCGATGAAAATGCTGCAAGAGTGAAGAAAATCATTTACCAGGATAGGAAAATGACGATTGCAGAGATATCTAGGTCAGCAAAACTGAATGAAAGTACAGTTTTTAGAATTTTACACAACAGACTGAACATGAGAAAAATGTGTGCCTGCTGGGTCCTGCGTTAGTTGATATGTGAACAGAAACAAACAAGGGTTGATTGCTGTAGCCAGTTGCTCAAAATTTGTTGGTCGAAAAACATGTTGCCAACCATGGTGACAGTAGATGAGATATTATGACCCAGAAACCAACATTTTCAGCATGCAGTGGAAAATCCCGGCTCACCAACACATGTCAAGCCAAGAGCACAGAAATCTGGAAGAAAAATGATGCTGACTGTTTTTTTGGGACAATCAGTGTCATATTGAAAGATTACCTGCCTTATGGCAACACGGTTAATGGGCAATATTTTGCAGATCTCCTTACCAAACCCTAACCAAACTAAGAAAGACTGTGGCCAGAAAACGAGAGATAGCGTGCACTCAAATTCTGCCTTTGCTTCAAGACAATGCGCATAAGTTGTAGTTAATGAGTTACAAGTACCACAACATAAGTTGTAGTTAGTGAGTTACTAGTACCACCACATAAGTTGTAGTTAGTAAGTTACTGTTATCAACATGCATGTAAATTTTATTTGTTGTCTATTTTTTTTCCCTAGTGTCAGTATTAATTTAAGCATTTGTTTCATATCACAAAATCTTGTTGAAAGTTGATGTTTTCAAGATAAATACTTTTTAAAGTGAACTTGTTTACTTGTTTTCTTTTCCAAATAGTTTTCATGTTTCTTCTTGCTTGGTTCTTGTTAGAGAAACAGTCACATGTTTTGAATCGTATGTGGATTCAATAATGACACATCATCTATCCTTTTTGGGATCAAGATGCTGAGCAGCGAATGAACTGTAGTGGTCAGCGACCCATAGCTCACTGCTAGTGTCAGGGCCAGCGAACCAGAGCTGCCAAGACCCTTCTACACCTCCACGCGGTGATCCTGGATAACAGGCTGCAACAGATCAGACTGACTAAGGAGAAGGGATCGAAGAGGGAATGCTAACCGGGTACTAAAAAAATGCTTTCTGAAGTCGGATGTGTTGGATCGATAGGTGCAAATATCGCAGTCAAGCTGTGACACAACGCATTCTGTTCTCTGGACTACATTCTGCTACTTAAGCCCTTTCAGGGTTTGGTAGCGGGAGATTGAGAACGAACGAAGCCAAGCCAAGCCATCAATTCTTTTCTTTACTGACACAATGTTTACAAACTAGAGGTGATAAAGGCTTATTTGTTATTGATGGACAGTGGGAACTAGATAAAGGGTGTTGAAACATTTACATTTTTTAAAAATTTGTGATTTTGTACTCTATAGATTACTTTGAGCATTGTTACATTTAAGACTGTTATTAATCAATAGTTCCATTGGAAAAACGCTGGAAATACAAAATTAATGACCAACAACCCGAAGGGCTTCAACAGCAAGATAAAAGCTAATGGTCAGAAACTCAAAGTGGTTGACCGTTTTAAATATCTTGGGTAGTGTCAGTGATGAAGGATCAAAATGTGAGGTGTTGGCCAGAAAAGCACAGACAATAGTGGCACTTGCACAGCTAAACAAAATCTGGAAAGATAAATGGTTAGCACTATGCACGAAAATCAGATTAATGCGTACACTGGTCCTGTCAATATTCCTCTATGCTTGTGAGACATGGACAGTTACAGCTGACCTTCAACGAAGGATACAGGCCTTGGAGATGAGATGTTTCTGAAGACTTTTAAACGTCACTTACAAAGATCGAGTTACAAATGAGGAAATACGAGATAGAATTACAACAACAATAGGGCCTTTTGAAGACCTCTTGGCAACTGTCAAAAGAAGGAAACTAGCTTGGTACGGTCACATATCGAGATCAAAGGGTCTTGCAAATACAATCCTCCACGGAAAAGTGCATGGCAGACGACAAAGAGGCCGTCCCAAAAAGAGATGGGAGGACAACATAAAAGAATGGACCAATCTCTGACCAGAAGAGTCACAGGCAGCGGCATGTGACAGAAAAGGGTGGCGTGGCGTTGTGAGGATGTCTTCATGTGTGCCCCAACGACCTCACCGGTTACGGGATGACCTGATCTGACCTGACCATTGAATTAGTATACAAATTACTGTCAGTGCCACTGGAGAATAATACTTGTGTGCCTTGACATTGTCTATTGGTATGACATTTCCTAGTAATAGTTGCTGCCTAATGTCAGATACTTTCCTCAAGTAAGTGAACTGTATGTAGAAGAAGAAAAACCAGATATAATAGGGTTAACAGAATCATGGACATATGAGGAGATTGCAGATAGTGAACTTGAAATTGAGAGATATACAATGTTAAGGAAAGATAGGATAATTGGAGACAGGACTAAGGGAGGTGGCGTTTTATTATACTGTATAAATTCTGTTAATATAACGATCAAAGATTATTTATCATGTGGTAATAAAAATGAAAGTGTATGGGGAGAAATAAAAAGGGGGGGTGAAAAAACAGTGATTGGAGTGTGCTATAGATGTCCATCAAGTCAAAAAGAGGAAGATGAGGAGCTGATTAGTAGCATAGCAAAGGCAAGTAAAGGGAAATTATTATTAATGGGAGATTTCAACTATCCAGAAATAAAATGGGATATGGCAGAAGCACTTGTATAGTCAAAACCTTTTGTTAAGTGCATAACTGACAATTTTTTAATTCAACATGTAGAAGCAGCCACCAGAGGCAAAAACATACTCGACCTAGTTTTTACCACAGAGGAAAATATGATTGAAAACGTTACCGTTGGGGAACTGTTTTGCTCAAGTGACCATCAAATCATCCGTTGGGATCTTATTGCAGGGAAAGAAGTAAACATAAACATGCAAACATACGACTACTCTAAGGCAGATGTTAAGAGGATGAAAGAGGCAGCGAACCACATAATCTGGAAAGATATTGTTGTAGGAACAGATGTTGAACAGGAGTGGGAAAGTTTTAAAACAGTTCTAGAAACACTAAAAGAGGAATGTGTTCCATGTAGGGAGGTAAACCCCAAGCGTAAAAAGTGGATAACTAGATTTGTAGTGAAATGTAGAAGAGCAAAAAGTAAAGCATGGAAAAAATATATAGAGGCAGGTAAATCAAAAGAAACATATGTAAAATATTTGGACAAGCAGAACATATCTCAGAAAGCGAATAAAACAGCAAAAATAGACTTTGAAAAAAAACTTGCTCAGAGGATCAAAACTGACAGTAAAAGCTTCTTTTCTTATGTTAGAAATAAACAAAGAACGAAAGACAAAGTAGGCCCTCTCATAGACAGTACAGGGAAAATAATAAGTGAGAATAGGGAGGCTGCTAATCTGCTCAATCAGTACTTTGGCACAGTCTTCACAAAGGAGGACTGCTCCGAGATCCCAGAGCCTATAGATATTTTTCAAAGAGACATGGATACAGCGGGATTAAGATCAATCTGTATTACAGAGGAAATGGTTTTTAAAAAATTGGAGGGGTTGAAAGTGAATAAATGTCCAGGTCAAGATGGTATTCACCCAAAATTGCTGTATGAAATTAGAGACCAACTAGCAAAAATATTGGCTATATTATGTTCTCAATCACTTACAAAAGGGATTGTTCCACAGGATTGGAAAGATGCAGGAGTGATCCCCTTATTCAAAAAAGGCAAAAAATCAGATCCGGAAAATTATAGACCGGTGAGTTTAACGAGCATAGTCTGTAAATTGTCAATAATCAAAGAAAACATTGTAATGCATTTAGACAAATTTAATCTAATTAGAAATAGTCAGCATGGGTTTACTAGAGGGAGATCATCCTTAACAAATCTATTAGAATTCATGGAGGAGGTTACTAAAATCATAGATAAAGGGGAGCCACTGGATGTTATTTATCTAGACTTTGCAAAGGCCTTTGATAGAGTACCTCATCAAAGATTATTTCGAAAGTTAAAATCACATGGAATAGGTGGGCAAGTTGCCAAATGGATTGAAAATTGGTTAACGGGAAGAAGGCAGAGGGTGGGCATAAATAAGGAGTACTCTGAGTGGAGTGAAGTGAAAAGTGGTGTGCCACAGGGCTCGGTTTTGGGACCAATTTTGTTCTTGATATATATAAATAATTTGGACATTGATATGAGATCCATGATTGCAAAATTTGCTGATGACACAAAACTTTGAAGTAGTGTCTCATCTAAAGCGGAAGTGGATATATTGATGTCGGATTTAGATAACATTCGAGAATGGTCTGTAAGCTGGCAAATGGAGTTTAATGTAGATAAATGTACAGTCATCCACATGGGTAGATCCAATATGGAACATAATTACAGAATGGGAGAAAACAATATTAGAAAGATAGATAAGGAAAGGGACCTAGGGGTTATAATAGATCATACAGGAAAGGTGAATGAGCAAGTTAAGGTAGCAGTGAAAAAGGCAAATGCAATGTTAGGTATGATAAAAAGAAATATTAAACATAGGAGCAAGGAAGTGATCGTCAAACTGTATAAAGCTTTAGTTAGACCTAGATTGGAGTACTGTGTACAGGTGTGGAGTCCTTATCATAGAGGGGACATAAACATGCTAGAAAGAATACAAAAAAGAGCGACAAAGATGATAGTGGGATTCCAGAATTACAGTTATGAGGAACGACTCAGAAAAACCGGCCTACAGTGTCTCGAAGAGAAAAGAATTCGTGGTGACTTAATACAGGTTTATAAGATGTTCAGAGGAATTGATAAATTAGACTATAACAAGTTTTTTTAAATACAGCCACCTACAATAACACGAGGGCATAGCTACAAGCTGACTAAAGAGAGGTCCAGGTTAGATATTATGAAATATTTTTTTAGTCAGAGAGTGGTGTCTGCTTGAAATGCATTGCCAGGGGAGGTAGTGGAGGCAGGGACAGTTAATGCATTTAAGAATAAACTGGATGCGCATAGCTTTTAGAGCAAGGTGATGTAAATGTAACTGGTTGTATACAGACTCTGCAGGGTCTTCTAAACCAGTATAAAGACGTTAAGTTAAGTTAAGTCAAGTCACTGTTTCCTTTTTTTTAATCAAAGTTCAATACTCTTAAGCTGGTTTTCCTTTGGCTAAATATTTTGGTTATTGTTTCTATGTGGGTAGTGGCTGGCTGGAATGAATGTTGATCTTTGACCATGAGGACATACGTTCATGTCCTCGTTCAGGCATGCATTATTTTTCTATCAGAGGTAAAATAAAAACTTAGGCTGAAGAGTGCAATGCGACTGCAGGAGCAAGTGGCTTTATTACTCAGCCCTATATATCCTCTTGGTAGACCTCAACAATAGGAATACACACGCAGAGATAGTTTTCTTAGTACGGTAGTTTCTATTTGTCAACTTTTGTTTGTAATTCATGTGATCTGATACTGATGTTTCTCTTCTTGTCATGTAGCCCAGATCTCCATGATTGATTCCATGTTTGTAAGGAGTTACCTCATCCCAGACACAGCCAAGAAAACATATAGACAAACAGAAGCTGTCCGGGTGGAGCCCCAATCAAAGGATTCCACCCTGGCTCCACAGAATGGCATACAGCATATTTTCTCTCCTTCCTCATTCAGGTAAATGTGAACTAAGGATTTCACGGAGATAAAAAGAAGGAGAGAATTTCAGAGAGGATGAGAAGAATGAAGACGTGAGGAAATAAGGACTCAGGATTGTAAAAAGTGCAAGTGTGATGTAAAAGTGAATATGTGAAGCAATAAAAGAATATGAATGCTTGTCATATAAAGTGAACAGGGGCCATAGATACAGTGGATGGCCGACTGCTTGGTTATATCAGGCTCATCGAATCAGATGACATTATTCCACTTCTAAGAGACGGCCCTGAAAACAGACTGCACCCATATGACATGGCTGAGAGAATAACGATCAAAAAGGGAAGGCAAATGTGGCCCATAAAATACTGTGTTGAAACCGGATGTGTAGGATTGAAAGGTGCAGATATCTCACAGTCTCACTGTAAACTACAACACAGCATTTTTTTAAAATGTCCTCTACAAGACAAATACAGAAGATGAACAAGATACAAGATTCAGTGAATACCGAATGAAGGTTAGATTCATAGTATGAAAGTTTGGAGGGATATTTAGATTTATGATGAGTCTGTGGCGTTTAAACCATTAGGGAAATATTGCTTAGAAAGTTTATGTAAGATTTAATGTAGGTCAGAATATAGATTTAATAATTGAAGAAAATTGTCAGTACTCAATCTGATTTATGACAGGGTTGCCTGCTGTCGCCTTTCCTGTTCATCCTGGCAGTAGACCGGATATGAAAGTAACAACAAATGAGATAAATGGAATCCAGTGTACCTTGAATAAACAGCTGGAGGAACTAGATTTTGCAGATGATATAGCCCTTCTGTCCCACAGCCAAAGCCAAATGCAAAGGAAACTGGATTATACCTCTAAACAAGTCGGTTTGAAGATCCATGAGAAAAAGACAAAAATAATTAGTGTCAATGCAGCAAACACAGACCCAATTCAGCTGAGAGGAACGCTACTGGAAGAGGTAGAAGTATTTACATACCTAGGAAGTATCATCATCAAGGAAGGAGGGACAGATGAGGATATAAAAACAAAGATACAAAAAGCAAGAGTTGCGTTCGGAATGTTGAAACCCATATGGAACTCCAAGGAAATAAGAAGGAACACAAAAATAAGGATTTTCAATTCAAATGTTAAGCCAGTTCTGCTCTATGGAGCAGAGACCTGGAGGATGACCTAAGCCAATGATAGGAGACTGTTTTGTCAACAGATGCCTGAGAAAGATTCTTGTTATAAAATGGTTTGACAAAGTTACAAACGACACTGTGGAAGAGAGCGGGACAATGTCAATTGGAACAGGAAATCTTAGGAAGAAAGTGGAGATGGGTCATACATTAAGAAAGCCCCAGGCCAGTATCACCAGGCAATCCCTGTCATGGAACCCCCAGAGAAGGAGAGGTCTTAGGCAGACCAAGGAATACATGGAGACAAGATCTGGAGGCGGAAGTAAAGAAAACAGGAAAAAGCTGGAAAGAAGTAGAAAAGATTGCACAGGACAGAACTGCTTGACGAGGATTGATTGATGGCCTATGCACCCCTGGGTGAAAGGTGAAAGACAGAGAGGATAGGACATCTCTAGTAGCTTTCTGCTATTTTATTTTGTACTTCTACAATCAAACATCACAGGGAGATTTATTGATGTTGATATGCAAATTCAATGTTTATTCTTCCTTGTATTTTATTGGAGTAGTTTTCCATGGGGTCACCCTGGAAACAAGATGCACTAGCCACTAATATAGTCTGGCCAAGGGATAGGGATCACAGAGGGAAGGCTAACCCAATACTAAAAAAAGCTAGCTGAAATCGGATGTCTGTGGTCAAAAGGCACAGATATCACAGTCTTGCTGTAAACTACGATACGCCTGAACTCCTTTTTCAGGATGAGTACCGAAGAAGAAAGAAGACATATTTTATTGAGGGCTGTTGGTTTCTTCATCGACTGACCAGTCCACTATTTACTTGTTAAGCAGACCACCATTGCACTGGAACTGTAACCAGCACTGGTCAGAGTTGCACAAATCGGTTATCATGGCAACTTTAGCAGCCCTGTGGGTCACTTAGTACATCAGCTCCATAATGGATACTGCTTTGACATGCTTTTATTTTACATTAGTTTGGTTGGTAGTCACCTTCCAAATGCAAATACACATAGACAAAAATTGGGAATGAGAAAAATATCAGGAATATAACACGACATCTAAGGTCAGCCATGCTTCTTTAGAATCATGTTACACAGAGTCATCCTTGGCCACAGCTTCATGTCCTGAAACACCAAATATTCAGAAGATATATGAAAATGTAATTATTTGCGTAATATGGATTGATTCAGCTTTAATATTGTAGTGTATCACATTTGTAATTTTCATCTTAATATATTACTTTAGATAGTGCAGAACATTTTGAAGACCTTTTAAATAGACCAACTCCACACGATCCCCCAGATATTCAGTCAGGGGAAACAGAAACCAAATTGCAAAAAACTAAATAAAGAATAAATTAGGCCATAATGCTTCTGAGAGATGTGTAAACCACTAGACCAGGTGGTATCTCAGCAGAAACAATCAAATCAGACATTAAATACTTAAATAGAGCTTTTGAACTCAATTACTTAGTAAATTTGAGACAGAGAAGAAGTATCAGCAGCCTGTAAGGTAAAGTTGTAGTCAAGTTGCCAAAGAAGGGAGATCTACAGAAGTATACAACTTATAGAGGAATAATATTATTATCAGTGTTGGGAAAAGCATTGAACAGGATCATACTAGAGAGATTAAAAGATGTCATAGACAAACAGCTGAGAGAAGAATAGACAGGCTTTTGAGAAAATAGGTTCTGTGCAGGCCTCATAGCTACATTGAGAATAATAGTTCAACAAAGTGTGGAATGAATTTAACAATGGAACTCGCCATTTTTTATGAGATTGATAGGCTATGAAAAAAAACATTTAACAGCTTAGACACAGAATCGCCTTGGAAGTTGCTCAGGCACTTTAGTGTCACTGAAGTTCATTAAACATAATTAAAAAAACGTCTGAAAATATGAAATGTAGTTCTGAGGCGTAGGTTTCTGTGCTCTTTCTCATCTGAGAAAACATAAAGTGAAAAAAAAAAAATAGGTATGGTCAGATATCACACTGAGATGAAAACACAAACAAAACCAACATTATGACCATTAGGCCTTAATCGGAGGCAATGGACAACAACATTAATGTACTAGCGAATCATAGAAGAAGATAAGAATACATAAATGGGGGATGTCAATATATATGGAGAAAATAGGGTACTTAACTGAGAAATCATCACATCACTACTCTCAGATTGGGTGCATGATCACAAATGTGCTGGTGCGTGGTAAGAATGTGTCTTATCACCATTTCTCTTTCTGTTTGCTATTGACTGGATTATGAAGACAACAACATCAATCAACAAAAATGGAATTCTGACAAAACATTTTTGATTTGGATTTGGCTCTTTCACCTCATAACCATAATCAGATGCAGAATAAATTAAGTATACTTGATATAAGATGAATGCATGCGCCAAATAATGAGATTTAAATTGTATGATAAGATCACTAATGTGGTACTTTTGGAAAGAATCAGATAGATATTATAGTGGAACATGATGTGAGGAGAAGGTGCCTGGCATTGAATTGGAAACCACCTGACAGCATTGAAAGGTAGTCTTTGTTCTGGAACCCCCAAGGCAAGAGAAGTAGAAGCAGACTTAAACAGACATATTATAACTTACTTATTTTAAGAGACAGATTTTATCTAAATAGACCATTTTACAGTACCTTGACTCATGTCTCCAAATATGATTATTTAAAAAAAAAGATGCATATGTAAGGTATGTGTTTGTTGTGATGTATTTTTTATTTCTTTTTTTTGCCATCTTAGGTTTGAGACTCCTCTACTATATACAGGCATAACACAAGATATTATTGCAGAACGCAGTGTGCAACTGGAGGTGTGCATGACACAGAAGTTCACACATAAGGCATTCCTAATGGCCATGGTCCACCTTCCTCTTCGAGCAGCTGTAAGGCATCCTATTCGAGAAAAGTACCCACTAATTCCATGTATGAACTATACCATCCCCAATAATATGCGGGTATACAGCGCCAGAGAATTTATTATTGAGAAATCTCAATTTTTGCTGGATCGGCCACCATCAAGGTCAAATTCTGTGCAGTCTAGTTTCAGCTGTCCACCTACATCAAGAGATACATATTTGGAAGATGTGGAGGTGGAGAATTTAATGCGTAGAGCTTCCTTGGAGCTATCAGATTCTGATTGTGATGATGATTTGGGAAGTAGTTCCTATAGAAGATCTAGTCTTGGGAAAAGTGGTGCTTCATCAGCAGTTACAGTTGATGTCATGTCTCTCAGCACAGATAATGAAGACATAACAGGAAGCTTCAGAGACGCAGTTGGGCTTCAGAACAAAGTGTCTCATAGTATTGCTGTAGACACGGATAGTTGGGAGAGCCAAAAACCAAAGAAGAAGATCATCCCCAATGAACTTTTAGACAAGAGTTCTGGTTCAGAGAAGGACTTAATGAAAATTTATAAAGATGAAAGTGAGGATTCAACTGTGATAAAGAAAGAGGTGCTCAACAACAGAACTTTGGTAAAGATTTCAGCACTTCAGAGCAATGAAGCCTTAGATTGGACATCAAATGATAATACAGCGAAAATTAACAATCAGATCATCTTAAAAGATCTCCCAAATGGCAGAAAGAAGATAATTCCTCCTGAGCTGCTGAATACATCAGAGATGATGCCTAAAGAATCTCAGAAACAATCAGTCAGCCAAAATTCTGATAAGGTATGTATAGCACATGAGTCAATCGACGACCACAACTGTTTTTATGATGATATCCAGAGTGATTATAAAAATAGCAGTCACAATAATGCATCAGAAAGTGCACATCCGGATCTGGAGGATACTTGTCGGGTAGAGGAGACTGGGAACAGTGAGCACAATCATCTTGAACAGAACCAACAAAATGAAGATCAGGAATATAACATGACATCTAAAGTCAGCCATGCTTCTTTAGAATCATGTGACACAGAGCCATCTTCATCCACAGTTTCACGTCCTGAAACACCAATTTGGGATTTCTATGATTTCACTCTTGAAGAAAGTGCAGAAAGTGGTGCTGAAGCAGAAACAGGTTCTCTGGCAGATGAGGCTTCCACAGCTCTGGGTACTCTGCAAGAGAGCATTTCACGTCTAACTCGAGCCTCAAAAGCTCTAGACACCTGCAGAGTCACTGGTCCTGTGCTGCCAACTGTGATGATTGAAGACTTTGAAATGGATGGTGATGATGCTGATGAAGATAATGTGGATGATAAGGGAGAAAGCTGAGATTAGGACATATTTGTTTATATCTTGGAAGTGTTCCATTTGTTTACCTCATATACTTTATTAAAAATATTAGTGGGTATTTGCAGGTTGAAGGAGACAGATCACTGGTGCATATTATGTAACCACCATCTAATAGTCATTGCCTAATAATTTGATTCACCAGCTTTCCGAAGACAGATGCTGTTTCTGTCAGTTCTTCTTTGCTTTTTGTTCAGCTGCCATCGCTGGTGGAAATTGACCATATGTGGATATACAGTATGTTTATCTGTACCTTTATATGTTTTTGTTCACAAGTGAATGATACAGAGAGCTATATAATGTAGTGAAAACCATGACAAATGTTGTTTGTATCAGTTTTTATAATTATACTTTAAGCTGTGTTTTCTTCCTTCAATTGCTTCAATAGTAGTATGAGACTAATTGGCTTCTTTTTCATAACCCAGTACAAAAACATGTATGTGCACTTTCTATGGTTGTTTCTGTGGTACTTTGTTGTATGTGATGAGGTCACTGGCCTCATGTGTAGCACTACTTATCATTCTCTTACCACATGTGTAGTAAGGTACAGTAGTCCAGACATTGGGGTCCACAAGGAAGCTCTGTTTGATTGAGTGGCTATTTAATGAAACATTTTAGTTTTAAGATTGTTGCAGCACTAAGAGGTAAGAACTTGCAATAAACAAAATATCCTTGGTGGTTTAAGATACACCAGGAAAAAGACATTGCATGTCCTGTTTGTTATTCTGCTCTAGTCAAAATAGTTGTCAGAAATTTGGGTTTAGCTTAGGATTGCAATATGACATGAGTCACATCTACATTATCAGATCCAGAGGTTAGTTTAAACATAAATTTCCTGCTTTTAAAACTTTTCTTTTGGATCACAATTTATTCTAGTAATATAAACTTTATTTGAATAATTGACGTATTACATGTTTACATAAATCAGCAGAGATTTAGCACATTTTAATACACCTGCTTAATCTATTCCATGTGGGTATGTGTCAGCACGGTAGCACATTTGAGTACACCTCCATAACCTGTTGCATGTGGGTACATGTCAGTAAGGTAGTATATTTGAATACATCTCTCCTTAACCTATTGCATGTGAGTACATGTCAGTAAGGTAGTATATGTGACAACACCTCCGTAACTTATTGCATGTGGGTACATGTCAGTAAGGTAGTATATTTGAGTACATCTCTCCTTAACCTATTGCATGTCCTCAATGTAGCATATTTGAATATACCTCAGTATCCTATTGCATGTCCTCAATGCAGCACATTTGAGTACACCTAGGTAACCTATAATATTGGTGAAAAAACGAAAAAGAAAATGTGGTCTTGAGTAATTGAAATCTCATTTGGTCTCGCTATCAGGGCTTCTTTCCTCAGATGTGTTGCTGATGTATCAATATAACTGACATGTCTGAGCCAGACCTCTCTAGCTTTATTGGCTTTGTTAACACATTGATGAAAGAGAAATACAAGATGTGAAGAGTGTTGTTGGATGCAACAACACTCTTCACATCTTGTGTCTCTCTTACATCAGTCAACTTTTTAGACATCCTTGCTCTATCTGTTCTCCTGGCCTCTCCACCGCTACAACACACTGACACAAATAACTATTACCATTACACTTCATCTGATCTTAAACCTTGCTTTGACACCTCCAACCCCCGTTTTCCTATCTGCTTCATCTTCATTGCCTATGTCAGGAACACAACAATTTTCTACAAAAGGCCCACAACATGCTCAACTTTTTCTGCAAGCATCTCTACTCTGAAGCTATCCTTACCTCCATACTCCAGTGTGTCATCTTTATTTCTCATAGTAATGCCCTCATCCTTTTCCCCAACTGACTGTATGAAACTGTTTCATCCTCACTGCTCCTATCTGTAGGATTTTGTTCAGCAATCCCCCTTTCCATCATTCCGATACTTCCACACATTTGGTATTTCCTGATCCTCCTATGGTAGCTTCCTTAATGATAAAACTTTGTATGACCGTTTGGTCAGAGGTCGACTCAATACTAACCTCATGGACCACCATAGCACCTTGTCTTGTAAAAACAATGATTGCATAACATGTCTCTATGTTGTTCAGACATGTTCGTGGATTCGCAAAAACAGTTTATAAGATAAAAGAGTTACAACCAAATTTGTATGCAACCACTGCAATATGAAATACATCAGGGAGACTGGCTTCAAACTCTGTGTCTGCCTTTGCCAACACCTAAATTATATTTTTAATAACTATGGATCTACAGTTGTCAATTATTTCAATTGTCCTGGATATGCCAATATCTGAGTCACAGTCATCGACTTCTACTCCAATGGTGATTGACATCGGTTTGAGCTAGAGAATCCTTTAACCTTTCTTAAACCTGATGGTTTGAATACATTTCATACCTTTGTGTAGTCTCCTCTGAACATTCTTTTCTGGTGCTTGCTCTTTCCCCTTTTATTCTCTTTATGTCTCTCTCTTATTATAATTGTTTTATGCTTATACATCCATTTATGTATCCTTATATATGAATATGTGTCTGTTTGTGCATATGTGTCTGTTATTGTATATGCAAATGGTATGACGTACGAAGAGTCAAAACGGCTTATCAAAGCCAGATACATGACCAAATGGGAAACCGAACATACTGGTTACACCAAAAACGATGCCTATTACCAGTTGAATCAAAGAGAGCAGGTCATCGTCTTCAGACTTCGCACTGGCCACAATAGACTGAGGTACCACCTATTCAACAAATTGAAGATAGGTGGTACCGACGAATGCCCGTGCGGTACCGGTAAAATGACCGCTGAACACCTGCTGCAGAACTGCCCGACATACGAGGATCAGAGAGAGCAGATGTGGCCATCACCAGTGGAACTGCAAGACAAGCTCTATGGCAGTGGCGGCAGCCTCAGGATGACCGCCGCTTTTTTGAAAAAAATAATGGTTACTGTCTGACTGCGTACGAAGAAGAAGAAGTATATGCATATATGTGTGTTTTAATTGATATATATACATGTAAAGGTATGTGTTGGTGAGTATACTTATTGGTTCATGAATTATTATTACTTGTTTGGCATACTGTAACTCAAACATTCTCTGCCACTACATGCTGCGGTCCAATGTATTGTATATTGGTTGTCAAGTACATTGTCTTTGTTTATTTTGTGATTTGTTAGATGTTTTCATTTATTCTTTCTTCCTGGTGAAGGCCTTGTGGCTGTAACATGGGTTTGGTGTTGTTTCAGTACCAGTGCTGTATATGAACCGTACCTGTATATGTTTTCATCACCTATTATATCTGAGCATTTATAGTGATTTCCTTCTTATATTTCATGGTGTCTTTGCATTCCATCTTATAAAGTCTTACATTTCATGATCTCCCTACATTCCATCCTATTAGGTCTTACATTTCATGGTGTCTCTACACTCAATCCTACTATACCTTACATTTCACAATGCCTGTACACTTCGTTCTATTAGATCTTACATTTCATGGTCTCTCTACATTTCATCCTTTCAAATCTTACCTTTCTTTTTTTTTTTTTCATCTTTCTTCTTCATACACTTTAGACCACCTTTCATGGTGTCCATACACCATCCTCCTCCTGCCCCCATATCCTGTAGGTGGTTGAGGCATCACTTCTCACTTTATTTGCTTGTTTCCATTTCTGTCTTTATGCCATCAGTTTTTCTGCCTTTGTCAAGGTTACTTTTCATCAAGTTTAGAATATTATCTGTCCAGAACATCTTAGCCCTTTTTTCCCCCTTTCTCAGTACTGTTTCCTTGAGTATGATGTTTGATGTTCACACAATTGAATGTACATAACATTGGAGTTTGTGAGATTTACAACTGTCAATAGATCTTTAATTGGTTAGATATTCTATTGAATTGTATTTGTATGTTTATGTTTTAGATATGATCCTTGTGTCTTCCTATATTAAATATTCAAAATCTGACCTTTCTCCTTTTTACATAGTTGTTCCTCTTCTTCTTTGTTCATTCTTTATAAAAAAAAATATTTGTGTGCATGTGTATATGTGAGAGAGAAGGAAGATATGTGTTTGTTAATCCTAGTAACATCAGTTAGAAAGTTATGCTCAGAAATAATGCATGATTAGCTTAAGAAAAAAGTAACATCATCTTGTGCAGTGCTTAGGGTGTAAATATCTGTGTCAGCCCTCCATTATGTACACATATTTTTTGCTTCCATAAAAAAAGCCTTTGCCATGATTTTCCATTTTTGGGTTACAGAACATCACAGGTCTTTGAAAACAAAGGTTAATTAGGGACGTTCATGTTTGATACCAATTGAGTCAGAGTGGTTGATCAGTTGACAGTGCTTGCCTTTCATGACACACTTTACCAGGTATATAGCCTAGTTTCATAGCACTCTGGCATACAAAACTATTCTATGCTACCTGAGAAAAGTCAAGACATTACAAAATTGAACTGGTCAATCCACACCAGACACAAATTGAGACCTCCTACAAGGTAGTCCCTAACCCTAATCCAAAAAGTTAATCTCCTACAGGGCTACCTATACTTTATCTCTTTTCATGATTCTACTTATTTCAGATTTCTCACAGTTAATAATTCATTATTATTATACCAAACACTTTTATCTCTCATCAGTCTCACACCTAATCATTCATTATTATGTACAAAATGATGTAATGAAAATCCATTTACTGCTTATAGTTTGGCAGTGTGGTCCACCGGGGTCCTTGTGCATGATGACAAAGACAAGAATAGCACCACTGCCCCACAAAGAGCATGTCGTAAGAGGCAACTAACTGTGTGACATGGCATAACACTGGCCATGGTTAGGTGGTTTGTTTTTTGATTTTGTGTTGTAGTTTACAGCGAAACTACTATATCTGTGCCTTTCGGCCTGACACATCCGACTTAGCATCACTGCATTTTTGGGACCAGATTTGCCTTCCCGGGACCAGGATGCCTTCCTTCTTCGATCCTTAATCTCTTAGTCAGTCTGTATGGTTGCAGTCTGTTTCCAGGACTTCCATAAACACCTTTATCTCTTATCAGCCACACAGTTAATTATTTATTCTTATATACCAAACACCTGTATCTCTTTTCAGTTTCAGAGATGTTTCCCTTTAGTGTTTCAGGGCATAGACAGTCTGCTGCACTCCAGAAAAATTAATAATTCTCCATGTACATTGACTGTCTTTTCCTAAGTTGATTTCTTGTGCTTGGTTTATCATCTACATTCTTGTATGTATATGTATATTTTGGTTGTGTGACTTTCCATCTTGACTTTGAATGTGAAAATTGTGGAATTGTTTTGCTAAATCTTCTGGAAGTTGTCTATCTGAACTAGCAGCTTTAGATCATGTTTCTTCATAGAGGTTAACAGGTGTACATACTGAAGTAGTTTGATTCTTCTCATTATATCTGAACATGCAGACTTCTTCATGTGTAAAACTGTCTTTATTGTTCTTGAAACCGAGTGTTTACAATCTTACAGTGAACGTTAACTGCCTAATCACAGTTTCTTGCATTGAAATACTCTTCAGCTAAAGTATCACACAATAATCCACTTTCCCTTCGTCTTAGTCAATTAGGTTAGATATTACTATAATCATGTGATTAGGTCTGATACTATTATAATCGTGTGATTTGGTCATATCTTTCTATAACCATGTGTCATGCCTAACAGCATTGATTCCATCCCCAAATTTTCCCTTTTCTCCCATATCTGTTTTCTTTATTTTCAATCCTTATTGTTTGTCGATGGGCTTTCCATGCTGATTAATTATGTGAGCGAAAAATTTGTACTGATGTGTTCCACTAACGGCATTCTACTCATGAATTATATTGTTGTTGCTGCAATTGACTTTATCATCAGGTGTGTTGTTTGAAATTTGTAGTAAACACAAATACTGTTCAATTTACTGATAAGTTTAATTGGCACATTTTGCTTGTGAAATGGAGATGCGGTTGAACAATATATTAGTAGGGTATGTAATTACCATCTGTATCATTATATTGTGCCACATCAACTCCATGTACTATTCCTCCATTCACAAGAGATGTACACCTCCACATAAGTGATCTGCTTGTTTATACACAAATTGTTACAACCTAGATTGCAAAATATATATTTTGTGAATGTTTTCATGACTTCAACCTCAAGTCTCAGATATGGTCTGGTAAAATCAGACAGTCTTTATTGTTTATACATGCACATATTTCATTTGTGTTTTTTCTTTCAGACTTACTGACATCATCATATATGTTAACTTCATATGTGCAACTTGCAACCATCTGCATTTACTGGCTTTGATGTAAATATTTAACCCTGATGTCAAGTTGTCCATTGTTACCTACAACGGGAAAATAATATCTTCTTATTGGGGAAAAAACAACATGAAAAAGCAATTTCTTGATTGATGATTGTCAAATATATGAATGCAGTTTCAGCAGTTGGCATTTCTCACATTACTTTGAAATAAATTTGATTATAATTGTTTCTGTAACACTCAACTACCAACACAGGATAGATGTAAATTGTCTGGTTTGGTCTGGTTAAGAGCACTCGTCTTTCCATGAAAGATGACTACTATGAGCTTTATTACAAGAGATGTTACAGTATATTGATAATACTCTACTCACAGCTCTTGTCAGGTAACTTCTTCTTCATACTAGATCTACAAGTTCAGTTCAAGTGCCATCTCCAAATCGAAGATCAGCTGCAATGGTTCTCCAACGTCCTCAGTCTCTTGCCTTGATGATACAATCTGACAGACGTCTCCCTGTACATTATTTGATGTTGTCCTCCCACTTATAGAATTGTTTACCTCTGGCATATTCACCCTCCACCTTTCCTTTTAGTATTGTTTTCAGCATGGTGTTATGTATTTGATGTGACCACAATATCTTTTAACTGACTCTAATTTCATTCATCAATTCTCTTTATGCTCCTAACTTTATCATACCTTCATTATTTTGTTTGCTTTTCTTTCCTCGAGATGCGTCCCCATTCTTTTATATCACATTTCAAAGTCATCAATTCTCTTCTACAATTGCTTTTTCGTTGTCCACATTTCTGCTTTACTGAGTATTCTTGTGCCTTTCCCATCCATACTTATGTTTTCTAGAAATGTAATTAATTTCTCATATTTAACACTGTCAAATGTCATTTTGTAGTGTATACAGCATATATAAATGCTTTTTTGTACTTCTATATATTTTTCTGTTAGTGTCATTATTATATAGAATAGTGCTACAGTACTCTTGTTTTACTGTTCTGTCGAAATCCAAATTGCTATCCCAGAATTTTGTTGTCTACTCTAAGCCTTATTCTCTCCTGTATAATTTTGACCAGTATATTAATGGTGTGGCTCATAAGGCTGATTGTTCTAAAGTTTAAACATCCGATTGCATAAGATTTCTCAGGTAGTGTAATCAAGTCTCACGGTATAGATCCTGTAGTGTATATATTATTGCACATATAGTTTTTGTATCTACACTGAAATCCTCTAGTCTCTATCATTACTATATTTATTGTTTTGCCTGTTGCTTTCCCTTTGCTCACATATTCCATTGCTTTCTGTAATTTTTCTGTGGCTGTCATTATTAAATATTGATGGTTTGTTGCCTCTGTTGGCATCAAATAGTTAACTGATATATTCCACATGTCTATTCCATATATCTATCTCATCAAGCAAGATGTCTCCATCCTTGCATCCTTTTCCTTGAGCCAGCCTTGTCATTTAAAGCTGCTTTATTTCTCATTTATCTCTTGTGCTGTGCTTCTTTCCCATGTCTTTTAAAAAAATCTTGCATCTTGATTGTTCTTTTGCATATCCACACATATGTTTTTCTCAAACTCTTATGTTGGCAGAGTTTTATTTGCTGCTTGTATTAGACAGTCCCAGTTGGTGCTCATTTTCTCTTCTCTGTATTACTGTTGTAATTTTCAATGCTATCATATATATTTTTGACTTTCATCATCATCATGTAGCATGATAGGAATCTCGATCAACAATCAGTCTACTCATTTGCCTCGTCTTCCTGGAACAATGTCCTCCAGAATTGCTTTTTCCAGTCCGTCATGACGCTTAATTTAACAGAAAAACCCCAGTTTCTGAAACATAACATGGTTTGTAAGCCAGTTCTTTTTGACACTCAGATCTTGCAGAATGGCTTTTATTTGTTATTTTCTTTACCCAAGGTATTTTAAGAATTCTTCTGTAGCATTCTCTTTCTTAATATGTGTGTGATGGTCCATGTCACGCATTCGTTCATTGCCACTGGGAATATGCATGTTCTGAGCATATTCAATTTTAATTCTCTGTTAGGATTGTGTCACACATTTTGCGTACTATTCAGTTTCTGCATTGTTATGAAAGAACCAAGGTATTCAAAGTAATCCATGTGTTCAATTTCATCATTACCAATAGTGATCTTGGTTTGGGATCTCTGTGTGCCAATGGACATTATCTTTGACTTCCACAAGATAAATATGCTAAATGTCTGACTGTTTTAATGCTAATTTATCTATTTGGGAATCCTTTTCATGTCTTTTTATTTGTATTTTTCAATCAATTAATCAATCTTCTTCTTCTTCTTCTTTGTACACTGTCAAACGTCAACCTGTATTTTTTCAAAAAAAGCAGCGGTCATCCTGAGGCTGTCGACATTGCCATAGAGCTTGTCTAGTGTTGCCACTGGTGATGGCCACATGTGCTTTTTCTGGTCCTCGTATGTCGGGCAGTTTTGCAGCAGATGTTCAGAATTAATCAATCAAAACCCTTTAGTTTCCTATAGAGCATGTCCTATAACTGCAAAGTCTTTGCCATCTGCTTAAATAGAGCCCATGACTATCAAATTTGACTTATTCTCTTCTCCAAGTGTGTTTTGGTCTGCAGTACAGTTTCTGTCTTGCAATGTCATCAGATTCTTTTTGCAAACTATGACCTATTCAGCAGAAAAATCTTCTCTTTATGTTGCATTTTACTCACTATTAACTGTCTAGATATTTCCAACGTTGATGACCTAATTTTTTTCAGTTTTATGGTTTATTTTAATCGCTACAGGATTGTGGTCTGAATTCATTTATATCTTTGCACAGAACACATTTTATGCCATTATGACACCATTTTTGAAAGTGTCCTTTATTAAAATAAAGTCAGTCTAATGTTTTATTACATCTCCTGGGCAAGTACATATGAAATGCTGAAATTCTTAAAGGATCTGATGGGGAGAATTGAAGGTCAATTCTACTAATCATGGCACATGAAGATGTCTAGGTCCTAGTCCACTAGTTGTCCTTGGCCTTTGTGCCACATTTTTTTATTGTGCATTATATTAGGCTTACAATAAAACTGCAACAGCACTGTTGTTAGATTTTCTTTCAAGAAGCTTTGTCAGTAGCATTTGGCAATTTGGGGACAAAAATAGACACTCTAAAATAAGATGTATGTAACCTGTCGAGTATTTCATCTGTCATATTTTAGTCATTATCATTCTTCAAGTGTCAGTAGCATGAGCTTTTGTTTGCAGTTATTGGCTTCGTATGAGCTACACAATAGTGTTTAATAGCTGGGATGTTATATGAGACCATTTGCAAATAGTCATGGAGGTCTTATTTCCAGGCTTTATTTTTGTTACTTATTTATTAATTCTTAGTTATCTATGTTTGTTTGTGCAAGCATAGTATGGAAACTTCAAATAGCTTCATCACATATTGTTAACACAAATGTGCTTGAACATGCAGAGCAAAGTTAAAAAAAAATGTGTTTACTCAAATATCAACATTGTTATTTAAGACAAGCATTTGAGCCATGAATGACGAAACCCCGTCAAACAAACAAATTACCATCAAGCAGGGCAAAAACTTGCTCACTGCTAAAAAAGCTGCAAACACTTTTGTCGATCACTATGCCAGAGCAAACCACATCAAGGTCCCTGCAGATAGGCATACAGACATTAGTGAAGAGCAAAAGGGGCACGACAACATCAGTACGGCTCCTGAAGAGCATATGATAGCCAAATTAACAATGAGCGAAATGGAAGAGGCTATGAGAACATTAAAGAAAAGGAAATCTCCCGGAAAAGATGGGATAACAAACGAAATGCTGATGGGGCTGGGCCAAACAGCGAAGAGGAAGCTGCTATCGGTCCTGAACCAAAGCTGGAAAAAGGGAATTGTACCCCAGGCATGGAAAGACGCAGTACTGGTACCAGTACCAAAAAAAGGAAAGGACAAAACAGATCCAAATGGATACAGGCCTATCAGCCTACTGATCTGTGTCGGCAAACTGATGGAACGTATGATAAACACCAGACTGATTTGGCATCTGGAAGAACAACGAATACTAATTCCACAGCAAGCCGGCTTTAGACAGCACAGATCCACCGAGGACCAGGTCATCCTCATAGCCCAGGAAATAGAAGATGCCTACCAGGCACAGAAACACACAGTAGCGGTTTGGGTGGACCTGGAAAAGGCATTTGACAAAGTCTGGAAAGATGGACTTAGAGTCAAGCTAAGAAGAAGTGATGTCTGTGGGAAAAGGTACAAGTGGATCAATCACTACCTCAAAAACAGAACGGCCAGAGTCCAAGTACAAGGGCAGATGAGCAGAAAGGTGACACTCGAGCAGGGAGTACCCCAAGGGGGAGTACTGTCACCCACACTCTTCCTGGTGTATATAAACGACATCACAGAGAATATACCAAGAAGAGTCCATAGCTCAATGTTTGCAGACGATCTGGCTATGTGGACCTCTGAAAAGAATCTCACCATAGCAAGAAATCGGATGCAGCAGGCCCTAACATCGCTGGAAGAGTGGGCGAACTCATGGCTGGTAAAAATAAACGAGGAGAAAACCACATACACAATATTCTCGCTTTCCATCAAACCCCAAAATACCAAGCTAAGTCTAAATGGCAAATTCCTGCAGCCAAACGACAACCCAAACTATCTGGGAGTCACATTTGATCGGCGCATGACATGGAAAAGTCAGATCGAGAGAAACCGAATGAGAGCCAGATAAAGAATGGCAATCATGAGGAAACTTGCTGGCACAAGCTGGGGAGCAGACAAAAGCATACTAAAGAAACTGTACACTGGAAGAGTGAGACCAGTTCTCGAGTATGGCATTGCGGCATGGACAACAGCAGCAAAGGCGAACTTCGATAAAGTTAGCAAACTTCAAAACCAAGCCATGAGAGTTATAACAGGTGGCATGAAGTCAACGCCAATTGTAGAACTTGAAAAGATTACAAAACTGCAATCCATGACCGATAGAAGAGACTGCAGAGCCCAGCTGCAGTCAGAGAAACTCCGGAGACTGACCGACCATCCAATGCACCAGAGACTAAACAATTTGGGAAATGGGAAACTAAAGCGGAGAAACTTTGCAGAAATAGCCAAAGCAAAGATGCACGAAGATCCCATAAACGCACTAACAACACCAAAACCCATCACTACTGTACGAAAACCTACCTGGAGGCAGGATATATTCCCAGAGGTGGTAGAAAATATACCAGGAATTGGAAACAAAAACTGCCAGACTGAAAAAGAAAGGAGAGACACTACCCTAAGCTTTACATCGAAAAACTACCCAAGCATGGACTGGACCCATGCATACACCGACGGTTCTGTAACAAACACTACACAGAACGGAGGGGCAGGAGCATTCCTGAACCTACCAAATGGCAGAAAAATAACACTGTCATTCGCTTCTGGTAAGTATACAAGCAATTTCAGAGCGGAGGCAGAGGCACTGAGGGCGGCAATGGAAGAAATGGTGACGTATAAAGAAAATGAAAGCCATACAGTCCTGCTTACAGATGCTCTCGCCGTAGTCACAGCGCTAAAAAGCCAGAAAAACACTGAACTTAATGACTTAAGAGCAGCACTCTGCAAACTGTGCCAGCAGTCCGCACCAAAAAGGGTAGTGGTACAGTGGGTCCCATCACACTGCAACATCCAAGGCAACGAGGAGGCAGACAGGCTGGCAAAAGAAGGTGCAAGACTACCACAAACAGATACTAGTATGACGTACGAAGAGTCAAAACGGCTTATCAAAGCCAGATATATGACCAAATGGGAAACCGAACATACTGGTTACACCAAAAACGATGCCTATTACCAGTTGAACAGAAGAGAGCAGGTCGTTGTCTTCAGACTTCGCACTGGCCACAATAGACAAATTAAAGATAATAGGTGGTACCGACGAATGCCCGTGCGGTACCGGTAAAATGACAGCTGAACATCTGCTGCAGAACTGCCCGACATACGAGGATCAGAGAGAGCAGATGTGGCCATCACCAGTGGAACTGCAAGACAAGCTCTATGGCAGTGTCGACAGCCTCAGGATGACCGCCGCTTTTTTCGAAAAAATAATGGTTACTGTCTGACTGCGTACGAAGAAGAAGACAAGCATTTATTTTTCTCTAATAAAATATTCAATGGTTGTGATGAACTTTGTGAAAGCATATACAAAACAATGGAAAGTGCCTTAGAGGAATTGATAGCTAATTTTCTTGGTTCAAGTGACAGAGGAGTAGAGTTTATTTTCTTTCTTGCTTAGAGGAATTTAAGTCGACTTTCTTTGATAAGAAGTGCAGATTTTTTTACAGCATGGGATTCAAGGCTGGTTTTTTTATATAAAGTGTCTTAAATTAGTTAGAGCATTTCATCCTAAAGGAATTTAGTTTTGACGATGCCGTCCAGAACTGCTTTTTCCAGTCCATCATGGACATTTCTTTGAAGTGCTCTAAATAGATTGAGGCCATTTTGTGTTACCTGAAGTGCCTTAATAAATTGAAGTGTGATAGTATTACTTAAAGTGCCTTAAACAGGTTGAAGTATGTGCCTAAAATAAAATGAGCTCTGATTGAAAAGATTTAAATAGATTGAGGTCTAATTGTGATACTTGAGGGCTGATAGATTTCACGCTGACATCTTTGTTGAAGTGATTTAAAAAGATTTAAGATTATCTGTCTTAGTTTATACCTTAAATCTATTGAGGTCTAATTGTGTTCAGGTTGCACAATTTCACATGAGATATTTGGACAAGCTGAAACAATTATCAGAGGTTTCACACCCTCTGTCCCATGTCTATAATACAGCTGATCTGTTCTTTAATTAATTAATTTTTGAACAGAACTGTAAATTTATGTCTTAACAAGTAACACATTACAACACTGGTTATTTTTTATTAAACTTTGTTATGTTGTGCATAAATGGCATCATCAAATCTGAGGCAGATCCACAGGTTTTGACTACAGAAACACGTATTCTTTTCAAATACCGATAACTTTGCTTGTGTGTAGTAGATAAAGATTATACATGAAGCATTCCATAATTTTTTATTGTAAATTATTATTGATGAGATATTTCCAAAAATGCAAGAACTCATTTGTAACAATATTTACACATATACACTTTTACTTACTAAAGCAAACAATTTTCACAAATACAAATGACTATATTATTCCTGTATGCAATTAGTGTTGATTTCTTATTTCTTATGCGTTCCAAAGTTGTTAACATTTATGTTTTTTTATTGTTTACTAACCTAATCTGGTCTCATTCTTCCTATGTACACTCTAACTTATGTGGTCTCATTATTGCTGCATTCGCTATATTAGGCCATTCAGACTTACTGTATACATTATACTCAATCTGGTCTCATACTTACCTTGTACACTATACCTAATGTGGATGAGCAGCAAAGATGGTGCCAAACTGACTGTGTATCTAACATTGCCCTGATGTTTTAGTTCATTATGGATGCTGACAGGGGATGAAGACGCATTAGCTGCAGTGGTCAGCGACCCATAGCTGACTGCTAGCGTCAGGGCCTGCAAACCAAAGCTGCCAAGACCCTTCTACACCTCCACGCGGTGATCCTGGATAACATGCTGCAACAGGGCAGACTGGCTAAGGAGAAGGGATCGAAGAGGGAATGCTAACCCGGTACTAAAAAAAATGCTTGCTGAAGTCGGATGTGTTGGACCGAAAGGTGCAAATATCGCAGTCAAGCTGTAAACTACGACACAACGCATTCCGTTCTCTGGACTACATTCTGCTACTTAAACCCTTTCAGGGTTTGGTAGCGGGAGATTGAGAACGAACGCAGAAGAAGAAGAAGGATGCCGACAGGCCACGGATTTGCCTGGAATTCACACTAGTTAATGACTTTCACTTGTGGGGATGGCGTGGACTAGTGGATAAGTGACAAGACTCACAATCCGAAGGTGCTGGTTTCGATCCTCATCACAGCACCAGTCGTTACCTTGGGAAATGCAGGAGGAAGAAGACCCTTACATAAAATGCACTGGGTCGAACGGCGCAAAATAAAAACCACAGTGCAACGCACACCGCCTTGGGAAATAGAGAAATAAGACAAACAAAAAAACTAACTAAGTTGTGTTCACGGAAACGTGTGGTTTTTTATTTGGACTAGTTCATTTTTTCATATTTGGTGTTTTATTCCCTTTGATTATTATGACATGGAGATCAGCTATATTAAATAGTCCTACTGTTAAACCTGTGTTGTATTTTCACGGTCTGGTGGCTGAACTTGACAGTATTGGCGCCCTTCGCTCTATCTGCAGTCAGTGTCGGTTTTTATGTGGTTGTGAAATGTAAACACAGAACTTCATTTGACTAGAACATGTTCCTGGAAGAGATTGGGCCCTGCCCTGTTAGAAAAATGCGCAACGCATATGACTCACATGCTGAGTGATGTCACTATGACCTCTTGTGGTTATAGGAAAGGTAAGACACACAACAGTAGGTGGCATTCCTCCTTCCTACATATGGAGATATGTAGGCTCACCTTGACGGGGTTGGTGAGCTTGCGCGCCTCAAGTATCCAGGGAACTATGCCGGTGGGAGATTTACTACTGTTAGGGCCATCCAAGCCTAGAGGGGCCAGACTAAGAGGCCGAGGAGCAGGTGGAGCCCTTTGTGTGGAGCTGCAGAACCCACCGGCTAGTGGTACACGCTCTAGGCTAAACCAATCCACCCCCACTTCATGAGTTAAATGCAATCTTGCCTTTCTTTACTTTTGTCTTCTATCAATGGACGTCGAAGAGATGCAGGCCAGCGGACATTGCACCTCTGCCCCTTTATGACGACTTCCCAGGTGGTGGGGCATGCTAGGCGTACCATCACTGGAGATGAACCGAGAATACTAAAGGATGCTATGTTCTGGCAGGACGTGACGATCCTGGGACACAGACACACTGGACTAAAACTTGAGGGCATGGCATACTGCCTCCACACCAGACCTAGCACTCCATTCACCAGATATGAAGTGGAACATCACATGCGTTGTTGGGAAACAACTGACTGGAAGCGATCACATGCCAGCTTTTCTAACTGTTGAAAATGAATATGTCAGGGAGAGAAGCACACTACCAAGGTGGAACTACAAAAAGGCAGACTGGAAAATGTGCCAGCAACGTACCAGCGTACTAGTTAAAGATCTAAATGTAGACTATCTAAATATAGATAATGTAGTTGACGAGTTCAGCAGACACATACTACAGGCTGCCCGTGAAACAATACCTAGAGGGGCGCGAAAGAATTGGAAGGATGTACAAATGGTTAAAACCTGCATAGTAGAAGAGGCAGAGTACAACTAGATGGACTAAAGAGTAAGAAGATTCTACTACCCCATGGTGAACAGCAGGGTGGTGTGGTAAGCCAATAAATATTGTAATGTTCAAACATTGTTATTTCTTTCGACAAAGAAAAAAAAATAGCAGTACAAAATTACATGTTGACGGTAAATGTGCATATGATATTTGTGGTGTGTGTGCTTCCGTGTGGCCGGAGATATTATGTTAGTCCGAGGCAAATTTCACATCTGGCATGTTATTCTCATTGTATATGTACGACCTTAGAGTTTGTTTACATTCGCGTTCAACAAGGCGCTTGACATCGTCTGCAAATAGTAACATGTTTATAATGTTTATACTTGCTTGGGATGTTGTCATGTTTATGCTGATGTGAAACAGTGCTAACGTTCTTGTCTCACTCACAGGCTAACCAGAAGCCAGTCCATCGTTTTATACATATCGTATCCCCGTGTAGTACACTCTATCAACATTAATACAGTACATGGCAAAAATGTGGCCTTTCATCGCAGAATGGAGTTGGTTTTGCCATTGACGTTGACAGTGGCCTAGTTTTGGATACTCAGGTCATCAGAAATTATTGCAAAATATGTGCAGTTGGTCCAAAGCCAGGTTCTCCTGAGTTTATGAATTAGATACAAATGCATATAAACCTCAATGCCAGCAGAATGTAGATTGTTCTTCAAATGCAATGGAGACTGTGGCAGCAAGGATTATTTATTCAAGGTCAGTTGAAAAAAGATCTCTGATTTATGACACTATGCTTTGCGACGATGATGCAAAGGCATTCAATGAAGTTGAAAATTCTAAATGCTATGACTTTGAGATAAAAAAAGAGCATGTTTAATTTTCTTAGCAATTTGAAGAAAACAAATGAGTCACTAAATCGTAAACTGACCACGTCGCCAATCGAAAAAATTACAAACACATATTCCACAAAATTAAAAGACAATGCCCCTGATGTTACAAAAATGAAGTGGGGGGTGTTAGCTGCTTTTTTTCACATGATGAGCACTGACAATGGACCCAACCATAGACTTTGTCAAGAGGGTGAGAATTCCTGGTGCCGCTTCCAGAGAACTCTGAAGACAGGGTTGCGTGAACAAAATCGGCCTACATTTTCGGCGGAAGTTGGCAGACTTATCTACCAAATTGTGACAAGGCTGAAAGATACAAATCTCCTCCTGCAAAAATGGGCACGCAGAATGCCAATGAAAGCTTCAACTCATTGATTTGGCAGCGCTGCCCTAAAATAACATTTGCTTCACTGTCAGCGGTAGAGTCGGCAACTTCCTTTGCCACTCTATCTTTCAACTGTGGTCCTGTAGGGCTAAAAATGGTAACGGACAGAATTCGACTGGAATGGGGTGTTGTAAATCACACACATGCTACTCGAATGCTGAACAAAAAATACTATGATTCAAGAAGATCAACATTGGGTGTATCAAAGTGGAAAAGGAAACAAAACTTTAAAAAAGACGTCTTGGACGAGAACACCAGCACGAGTTAGCAGGAGGTGAAACATATATTGCTGGTGCATTTAACCATTAATTGTATTTGCAAAGGACTATGTATATGTTGCTTCATTTTTTAAAAAAATATGTAAATATACTTCTTTTTTTTTATAAACTTATTTTTATTTGCTTTTAAAGTTTAAAATTGAATTATCTCAAAATCTTTTTTTCCCATTTGTTATGTATCTGAAACCTTAACATCTCAACTAATATAGAGGTTGGAAACATGCAATTTGGTGTGTACATTTCTAATACACTTTTGTTGGTAATGTTTTAAAGACAAGCTAATTTGGTCAAAGATATTCTCTTAAAAAAAATTGTTATGCCAAATGTTGATGTATTTTGTCGACTTTTCGTGGAGCTCAAATAAAAAAAAATATTTTTGAACTTTTTTCAGAAAATAAATATGCCCTTTCCCTAGAAATATGCTTAACATTCATTGATCATTCATATTATTTTTAATACATATGTTTTTTTTTTTTAAATTGAAGGTATCTGCAAGCAAGCGTTTTTTCATGGTCACCGCAGTTATCATGGCAACCGAGTATTTTTTTTTTTAAACCTGCAAATATATCTACATTCATAGCCTAATATTACCATTATAAAATATTTGGTCTGATTTTTTTAATTAAAAAATTTTTTTTTTGTAGCCTGGCCAATGGTGAAAAACTGAAAGTTGTAAATACATTCACATACCTCGGTAGTTATTGTCTCAGAATATAGTCATGGATGATGAGATTAACGTCAGAATCACCAAAGCCAGCGCCACATTTGACAGACTACACTCAAACGTCTGGCGTCGAAATAGCATCAGCCAGCAAACGAAGCTGAAGGTGTACAAAGCAATGATGTCTCTGTGTTGCTATATGCAAGTGAAACATGGACTGTATACAGACGTCATGCAAAGAAGCTGAATCACTTTCACATACTTTGTCTCAGGAGGGTGATGAATGTCAAATGGCAAGACAGGGTCCCGGACACTGCTGTTCTTGAGAGAGCTGGTATCCCTACCATTGATACCATCATGATGCAATCACAGATTCGCTGGGAGGGTCATGTGGTTCGCATGCCAGACTATCGGTTGCCAAAAATAATCGTCTGTGGCGAGATGCAGAAGGGCGAACGCTCCCAAGGAGGCCAAAAAACGCGCTTTAAAAACACACTGAAAGCGTCTTTAGAAGCCTTCAGCATAAACCTCGAAACATTGGAAGATGCTGCAAAAGACCGTACAACCTGGCACACAACTCTCCGCAGAGAAGCAGTATCATGCGAGGCTTCTAAAATGACTGCAGCAGAACAAGGGAGAAAGGCAAGAAAAGCCCGTGAAATATCACAGTCTCGCGAAGCGAACTTTCCATGCCCTCACTGCCTGCGAGTATGCAGATCTAAGGCGGCTTCAAGCAAAAACTAAGTTCAAGACACACACCATCAGAGATCTTTTATATCCCCCAGCGTGTGATAATATTTTCTTCCGGATATTTAATTAGTGTTTTCCCATCTTCATGTAGTGAACCTGAGAAAGTTGGGCCATAGACCGCACTGAGCGCATGATAGAGGTTTCTCATTTCATCATTGACGGCAAATCCCCGTATCTCATTCGCTTTATTGCTCATCCAGGAGTCCTGCAGCTGACGCAGTTTGCATTGAACAGTCCTGTGCGCGTTTTGGAAAGCTGCTTTCTTGGATGTTGACTCTGGGTCATTGGAATATATTTTGTGGAGACTGTGTTTGTCAGCTAGCATCATGTTTATGTCCTCTGTTCTCATCAAACCAGTCGTTTTGTTTACTAATAGCGTGACCCAGGATTTCTGTAGATGTGTTACAGCAGTTCTTTGAGCGAGGATACAGCCAAGAAATCATGTTTCGAGAAGGAAGTTGAAAAATCGTGTTAGTGACCAGGAGGTCATGTTCTGCGCAGGTTTGGAGGAGAAGAAGTCCGTTGCTATTGCACCTACGTACACCATATTTTCCGATAGTGCCATTCCAGGATATGCTATCTGCTCCTACTCTTGCGTTGAACTCCCAAAGAATTATGAGTTATTATATATATGCATACATAATAACATATACATTATACTTGCCAGCAAAGAAACACTTTTTGTCAGGTAATTCCGACAACACCGCCAACTAAAATCACACTTTCTCTCATCAGTTACGCCGTTGACGTGTGCATTAAGGTTATACGTTATCAAATCTTGGTTATTGATTGTCTCTGCAATCTCCTGTATTTCGAAATCCTTAATGTTATTGACATGTTTGGGGAGACTTCTTGAATAACGTACACAGCCATTCCTCTCCTACCTGACCTACATGTGCTACTGTACCCACCTGTACCTTGGACATTTGATAGTGACATTCTCATTCAATCAGAATTCACGGCCGTTCGCTCCCCTATCGATGCTGTTCTCACCCTCTGTCTCCTGTAGCATTTTGGTGACGACTGTTGCATATTCATCTGTATACCAGATCACCAGGTCATCTGCATACATTGCCACTTTCACTCCACTTGGCAGTTCGTTAATCAGGTCGATAATGTAGACTATGAAAAGTGTGGGGGAAAGCACACCACCCTGTGGTATACCATGGCGTAGCAACATTTTCTTACTCTTCAGTTCATCTAGTTGTACTTCTGGCTCTTCTATTATGTAGGTATGCTTTTAACCATTTGTACGTCCTACCTTTTACTTTATTGTTTCTCAGTTTCTTCAAGAATCCTTCTTTCCATACTTTGTCAAATGCTTTCCCTAGGTCTATTCATGCTGCTAGTACCACTTTCTTGTCTTGGAAAGCATCCTCAATCTCTTGGAAAGATAAGTTGCTTGGTCCTGAGCAGAGAAGCTTTCTCGAAAACCCGCTTGCTGTGATACAAGGAGGTTTTCACTCTCAATGTACCACTGCATTCTGAGATTAATGATGGGCTCCATTGTTTTACAAAGACAAATTGTAAGGCTGATTGGTCTATAGTTGGATGATGTGGAATTGTCTTTCCCTTGTTTTAATAGCGGTATCATAATTGCTTCTCTCCAGGTCTGAGGGACTGTGCATGAGGTCCAGCTGGCATTGAAGATCTGGCAACAGTTTTGTCTTCCCTGCTATTCCCAAGTTCTTGATCATTTCGTTTGATATTCCGTCAGCCCTGGCGACTTTCTCATTTTTAATTTGGCTATTGCTAGCTACAGTTATAGGGGCTCCATAACCTCTGGTATTGTTTCATCACTTACTTCATGTTGTTGCTTCTCTCTGGTATTGTTTCATCACTTACTTCATGTTGTTGCTTCTCTCTGGTATTGTTTCATCACTTACTTCATGTTGTTGCTTCTCTCTGGTATTGTTTCATCACTTACTTCATGTTGTTGCTTCTCTCTGATATTGTTTCATCACTTACTTCATGTTGTTGCTTCTCTCTGGTATTGTTTCATCACTTACTTCATGTTGTTGCTTCTCTCTGATATTGTTTCATCACTTACTTCATGTTGTTGCTTCTCTCTGGTATTGTTTCATCACTTACTTCATGTTGTTGCTTCTCTCTGATATTGTTTCATCACTTACTTCATGTTGTTGCTTCTCTCTGGTATTGTTTCATCACTTACTTCATGTTGTTGCTTCTCTCTGGTATTGTTTCATCACTTACTTCATGTTGTTGCTTCTCTCTGGTATTGTTTCATCACTTACTTCATGTTGTTGCTTCTCTCTGGTATTGTTTCATCACTTACTTCATGTTGTTGCTTCTCTCTGGTATTGTTTCATCACTTACTTCATGTTGTTGCTTCTCTCTGGTATTGTTTCATCACTTACTTCATGTTGTTGCTTCTCTCTGGTATTGTTTCATCACTTACTTCATGTTGTTGCTTCTCTCTGATCTCCTGCTGTTTCTCTGTGCCAACTTCAATGTCATTGTATTTAGCAAAGGAATATGCAAAGTGATCAGCTGTCTGTTTACCTGTGAAGATGTTTCCATCATTATTTGGTACAAAACGTGTGTTTCTCCTTGTACCTTCATCATTTAGTTGTTTTACCAACTTCCACATTTTTCTGGTGTCCTTTTTAAAGTTCAGGGACTGTTTTCTCCTTACAGCTTTTCCTCCTGGCCTGCAGCTTAGCCCTTTGGAATTTGGCTTTGGCATGTTGAAATTTTAATGGTGATTTTGACTTGGACTAGTCTCTGCTTCTTTCGAGATATTTCCACTTCATTGTGCAGCTGTTCTAGTTCACTGTTCCAGTAAGGTCTATAGTTCTTCAATACCCTCTAAGTATTATTTCATGGGCAACCTGTAGTTTGTGTCTTCTGAACTCGTCAACTACCTTATCTATATATCTTTCTACACTTAGATCTTTATCTAGTACACTGGTACGATGCTGGTACATTTTCCAGTCTGCCTTTTTGCAGTTCCACCTTGGTAGTGTGCAGCTCTCCCTGACATATTCACTTTCAAAAGTTAGAAAAACTGAACTGTGTGAGGTTCCACTTCATATCTGATAAATGGAGTCTAGGTCTGGTGTGGAGGTGGTATGCCATGCATTCGAGTAGAAGGTCGGCAGGTCGGTTGGCTCATAGATCAGGATAAGTCCATTGTCATCCTGCCAGTATTCTAATTCCTCGCCTCTCTTGTCCATTTGATCGCAACCCCAGCTTTGCGAATGGCTGTTGAAATCTCCACACACGATCAGTTTATCTTTTTTATGGATTGTTTCCAGCGCCAGTGGTCGGTCACTTGGGCAGTAGTAATTCAGTTCAGTTAATCCCATAACCCATCAGGTCGTTGAGGCACACTTGAAGACACTCCCACAATCTTACATCATCTGTCTCCGCCAGTCGTGCCTCACCGGGACGAAGGTTTGACCACTCAGTGATGGTGTCTGTCAATCTCATCCTTCGACGTTCATGCCCTCTCTTTCGTGGTAAGGGACCATGCAATATCGAATTTGTAATTCCGCTGGACCTCGCGACGTGCCCATACCGAGCCATCTTTCGCCTTTTGATAAATGTGAACAGACCATTGCGTTTTCCACTATTCGTCGTATTTCTACGTTCGTGACACGATCCTTATATGTAACATTTAAGAGTCTTCTAAAGCATCTCATTTCCATTGCATGTTTTTTTGCACTTGATATCCGCAGTAATGGACCAAGTCTCACAGGCATACACAAATATTGAGACCACCAATGATCGCATTAGTCTAACTTTTATGCTGAGGGCGAGGCGCCTATCCTGCTATATGGGTTTCAAACACGTAAGCGCCTCTGTTGTCTGTTCTTTTTTGGCAATTATCTGAGGCTGCGAGCCCTTGTCAGTGATCCCATATACTTGAACCGGTGAACAGTTTTGAGTTCCTGACCATTTGATTTTATCACAGAATTAAACCCTTCCGTGGTATCAGTATTCAGCTTTGTTTTCTCTGCATTTATCTCCATGTCATAGCTCTGCGCCGCTCTGTCAAAACTACTAATCAGCTCCAGGAGTTAAGTTTTCGTGTCTGCTAGATCATCTATATCATATGCAAATCGTAGGTTTGTAATTGTCTTGTCACCTATTCTGACCGTATCAACATGTCGCCTCCATAATTCTTTCCAAGAATACATTTAAAAGTGCCTGGAGAGTGTATACAACCCTGTTTCACTCCAATAGAACCATTCGCCTGATATTCCGTCTACCGAAACTGCACTTGACGCCTTCTCATAAAGGTTTTTAAGAAAGGTTTTCATAATGAATTACCTTCACAATGTTACTATTCATTTTGTAATGCTTCATTGTTGTCCATAGCGCCGCAAGCTATACTCTGTCGAACGCCGTTTTAGTAGTAATCCAGCAGGTGAAATTGTGTATTTTCTGTCTTGAGTTGAAGCATCTGGTATTATGTCCCCTCTATATATGCTTCAATCTGGCTTGCACTGATATTTTTCCTCACAAGTATTATTATTCCACTCTTTCGTGTGTTTTTTTTCAGTCCACCCGATAGCACTGATACCTTCTAATTTTGAACACTGTGTCTTTGTTTATTTGTGTTTCTTGCATGCAGGACACATTGAATTGCTCTTTATTTAGTACATGTTCAAGTTCTAGGTTTGTGCTGTACCCATCTCTTTTGCTATTTACGCCTTCCGCATTCCAGTGAATTATTTTCAATGGTCTTTGCTTTGTCCTGTTTGGCCAGTAGCTCTATTCCCGTGCCTCCTGGCTCCACAAGGCAACCGAGAAGGACCTCCAGTAACTAAGGTTGGTTTTCGGGGAGCCCGGCACTGCACCTGCCTGGTTGTCCATCACACCCTGCCAGAAACGTAGCAAATACATGTGAGTGGGGTATCTCCTTAAATTCTCTTTAGTATTCTCGGATCATCTGCAGTGATGGTACGACCAGCATTCCCTGCCACCTGGGAGGTCGTCACAAAGGGTCAGAAGTGCAATGTCCGCTGGCCTGCATCTCTTGGACGTCCATTGGAATGACTGATAGAAGACAAAAGTAAAGAACGAGGCAAAAATGTATTTAACCCATGAAGTGGAGGTGGATTGGTTTAGTCCAGAGCGTGAACCACTCGCCGGTGGGTTCTGCAGCTTCACCTAAAGAGGCTAAAGCTTTACCTGCTCCTAGGCCTCTTAGTCTGGCCCCTCTATAAGGACCTGTCTGGCTTGAGTGACTAACAGGAGTAAAACTCCCGCTGGCATAGCTCCCTGGACAGTTGGGGCGTGCAAGCTGTCCAACCCGTCAAGGTGAGCCTAAGGGAACTGAGTGGACTCCAGCTAAGACGTCGGCTTCGTGTGCTGGAGGTCGGGGGTTCAAATCACCTTGGAGACGGCGATTTTTTTCACGTGGACCATCTGGTATGTCTCCAGATCTCTGGGTAGTAGAGATCGGACGCCTACACGGTCGCACATGTTAAAAATCCCTCGGCAGTTGGAAATTGAAAAGAGTAGGTTTAATGTCCATTGCCGCGGCAAAATTCAAAATTATGTTACAAATCTACTCAATCTATTACGGGATACTCGCCGGTGCTACGTAGTTCGTCCACTGTGTTGAGAGTCTACAAAAATATGGAGAATAACACAACATTTATAAGTTAAACTGTGTGCAATGACGTTGATTCTTCGACTAAACTAAACTAAGTAAGTGTCTTTATGAGAATGAAATCGAATTGTGATGATACGCTTGTGCTGTTCCACCTGAACATTAAAAAACCGGAAACAAATATAGCATAATAAGTTAATAAGATATAAATTTGACAGCTGATCGTAACTTTACAGATGAATAAATCACAGATAAAATATAATTACATCGCACTAAGAAAAGTGATTAAAACGTAAACCAATGCTAAAATATGCGCAATATAAATAAGTATCTACAAAATATATAATAAGTATATGTTGAAATAAATTTGTGAAAAGAATGATCTGATAGAGTCAGAAAACGTAATGATTACAGCTGAAACTAATATTTAATAGCTACTCTCATTCATAAACCTTACATATGCGAAATAATATTACTTCCAGGCGCCAGCGAAAAGTCATCGTGTTTAAAAACGGACATATAGTGATATCAGATAATCAAAAAATATAGATACTGCTACGGCAGGACAATTGACAAGAAATCACATAGACTAGCATGGGGTGGGAACTCTACAAAACTATTTTTCTTGTCATTATCTTGTCTTTCGTCCCGAGCTTCTTTCGTTAAATATTTCTGTTCTCTTCTCACCTGAGTGTATGGAAACTTTTCTCAATATTTATATCTTATTTTTCGCTTTACTGAGAACATCATCATTATTATTATCATCATTAAATGTCTTGTCAGGCGACACCGACAATGCATTTCTTCAACAATCGTTCTTGGTGCATGTCCGCATGTTTCCCATCCACACTATTATAGTATCATAATTCTTATTTTCGTGTCTTTTTCTGCGTCCCATGCCATTGATTATTTTCATTGTCACAAAATATTCCAGGCATTCCTGCCAAAATATGTGTCCAAAGGAAAGATCTGTTTTGTTTTAATTTCGTTACATGTGATATCCAAATAGAGCGAATGTTGCTTTATACTGTGGTTTCCATTACGCCTTCTGGCCAAGTATCGATGATTTCAGCACCTCTTCACTGAGAGAGTGGGCTAAACCTTGTCAAACTTAATTCAAGTATTCAGCCTTGGCAACTAGGGTCTTTTCGACGACCCAGGCAAAGTCCCAGACATTGTGTAAAACAGAGAACAGATAGACTGGAGGCGATATGTTCGAGTCACGAATTACACAGGTGGCTCCAGGGACGACCCCATGAGTGGTACAGTATTTTACCGGTCCTGGCTGGACGTCCTGATAGAGGCGGGTCACATGGAAAAAGAGAGACGGTGGCGTCATTCAACCTTGTGTCCATTGGGAGACCTCTGTTTTTGGTGACTAGGTCTTGCCAGCGCACACTAAGGGCACATCGTTGGTTGCGCGTATGTCTAGCAAAAACAGCTCCCCTTAACCCCGTCCTTCGCCCCATCCTACAAAGGGTTGAATCATTAGTCAGAGCCATGAATGACGAAACCCCGTCAAACAAACAAATTACCATCAAGCAGGGCGAAAACTTGCTCACTGGAAAAAAAGCCGCAAACGCCAAAGCGAACTACACAGATGTCCCTGCATATAGGCATACGGACATTAATGAAGAGCAAAAGGGGCACGACAACATCAATATGGCACCAGAAGAGCATATGATGGCAAAACTAACAATGAGCGAAATGGAAGAGGCCATGAGAACACTAAAGAAAAGGAAATCTCCCGGAAAAGACGGGATAACAAACGAAATGCTGATGGGGCTGGGCCAAACAGCAAAGAGGAAACTGCTATCAGTCCTGAACCAAAGCTGGAAAAGGGGTATTGTACCCCAGGCATGGAAAGACGCAGTACTTGTACCAGTACCAAAGAAAGGAAAAGACAAAACCGATCCAAATGGATACAGGCCTATCAGCCTACTGAGCTGTGTCGGCAAACTGTTGGAACGTATGATAAACACCAGACTGATGTGGCATCTGGAAGAAAAACGGATACTAATTCCACAGTAAGTAGGCTTTAGACAGCACATATCCACTGAGGACCAGGTCATCCTCATAGCCCAGGAAATAGAAGATGCCTACCAGGAGCAAAAGCATACAGTAGCGATTTGGGTGGACCTGGAAAAGGCATTTGACAAAGTCTGGAAAGATGGACTTAAAGTCAAGCTACGAAGAAGTGAAGTTTGTGGGAAAAGGTACAAGTGGATCAACCACTACCTCAAAAACAGAACGGCAAGAGTCCAAGTACAAGGGCAGATGAGCAAAAAGGTGACACTTGAGCAGGGAGTACCCCAGGGGGGAGTACTGTCAACCACACTCTTCCTGGTGTATATAAATGACATTACAGAGAATATACCAAGAAGAGTTCATAGGTCAATGTTTGCAGACGATCTGGCTATGTGGACCTCTGAAAAGAATCTCACCATAGCAAGAAATCTGATGCAGCAGGCCCTAACATCGCTGGAAGAGTGGGCGAACTCATGGCTGGTCAAAATAAACGAGGAGAAGACCACATGTACAATATTCTCGCTATCAATCAAACCAAAAAACACAAAATTAAGTCTAAACGGCAAATACCTACCGCCAAACGTCAACCCAAACTATCTGGGAGTCACATTTGATCGGCGCATGACATGGAAAAGTCAGATCGAGAGAAATCGAATGAGAGTCAGAGAAAGAATGGCAATCATGAGGAAACTTGCTGGCACAAGCTGGGGAGCAGACGAAAGTATACTAAAGAAACTGTACACTGGAAGAGTGAGACCAGTTCTCGAGTATGGCATTGCGGCATGGACAACAGCAGCAAAGGCGAACTTCGATAATGTTAGCAAACTCCAAAACCAAGCCATGAGAGTTATAACAGGAGGCATGAAGTCAACGCCAATTGTAGAACTTGAAAAGATTACAAAACTGCAATCCATGGCCGACAGAAGAGACCGCAGAGCCCAGCTGCAATCAGAGAAACTCAGAAGACTTACTGACCACCCAATGCACCAGAGACTAAACAATTTCGGAAGTGGGAACCTAAAGCGAAGAAACTTTGCAGAAATAGCCAAAGCAAAGATGCACGAAAACCCAATGAACGCACTAACAACACCAAAGCCCAACCCTACTGTACGAAAACCTACCTGGAGGCAGCATATATTTTCAGAGGTGGTAGAAAATATACCAGGTATTAGAAACAAAAACTGCCAGTCTGAAAAAGAAAGAAGAGATACTACCCTGAGTTACTTTAAGGAAAACTATTCAAGCATGGACTGGACCCATGCATACACCGACGGTTCCGTAACAAATACAACACAGTACGGAGGGGCAGGAGCATTCTTGAGCCTACCAAATGGCAGAAAAATAACACTGTCATTCGCTACTGGAAAATACACAAGCAATTTCAGAGCGGAGGCAGAGGCACTGAGGGCGACAGTGGAAGAAATGGTGACAGGTAAAAGGAATGAAAGCCATATAGTCCTGCTTACAGATGCCTTGGCCGTCGTCACAGCACCGAAAAGCCAGAAAAATACTGAACTTAATGATTTAAGAGCAGTACTCTGTCAACTATGCCAGCAGGCCGCACCAAAAAAAGTAGTGGTGCAGTGGGTCCCATCTCACTGCAACATCCACGGCAACGAGGAGGCAGACAGATTGGCAAAAGAAGGTGCAAAACTACCACAACCCGATACTAGTATGACATACGAAGAGTCAAAACGGCTTATTAGAGCTAGATACATGACCAAATGGGAAACCGAACATACTGGTTACACCAAAAACGATGCCTATTACCAGTTGAACAGAAAAGAGCAGGTCGTGGTCTTCAGACT
The DNA here is from genome assembly GCA_036924085.1 of Ariolimax columbianus. Classification (NCBI taxonomy): domain Eukaryota; kingdom Metazoa; phylum Mollusca; class Gastropoda; order Stylommatophora; family Arionidae; genus Ariolimax; species Ariolimax columbianus. Next base: position 42,935,401 of record JAVGWX010000005.1, on the reverse strand, counting down.
TCACACTGGCCACAATAGACTCAGGTACCACCTATTCAACAAATTGAAGATAGGTGGCACCGACGAATGCCCGTGTGGTACCGGTAAAATGACCGCTGAGCATTTGCTGCAAAACTGCCCGACATACGAGGATCAGAGAGAGCAGATGTGGCCATTACCAGTGGCAACACTAGACACGCTCTATGGCAGTGTCGACAGCCTCAGGATGACGGCTGCTTTTTCGAAAAAATAATGGTTACTGTCTGACTGCGTACGAAGAAGAAAAAGAAGAATCGTTTACCTTAGTGCGTCAATGACTCTTGTAGGTGAATTAGAAGTAGCACGAGAGGCTATGAAGTATTGTGACGCTTGTACTGCACATCATTCCCCATTCAGACCCCGTTACAAGTGATGTCTAGATGTTTTTGTTCTTATAATATATGTTTGTTTATTATTTTATGAAATAATGTCAGTGGAATACGAGACAATTTTCTTTTGAACCATATTTATATTTCTATTGGTGCCAGGGGTTTCGATATGTATTTAATCACAGTCTAGGACTAGCTTCAATTAAACAATATCGGAACTACATAATGCAGTTGTTGTTGTTTGTTGAATACTCACAATGAGTAGGATTACTCTTTTGTGCGCCCTAAAAAGGACGTTATGTGGCCGGTTGTCGTAACTTTCATCACATCCCGAGCGTGCTGATGAAGGAGGACTGGGGTCCTTCAGGCAGTTAGCGCTATGCTTGGCTTCATCTGCGTGTTGCTCACTACTACGGAAATCACATCGATTTGTTAGCCAGGCTGCCAGGAAAACAGCCCTTCTCTAGGAAGGGCTACGGGGAAGCCAATGTGGGTGTCGTGTTCAGTATGTTTTGCCTGAACCTGACTAATATGTATGATCAGTATGCTTTGCCTGGCCATACGTTAATTTTCCTTTCTTACATAATGCAGTACACATTTTTCTATTCCACTTTATTTGTTCTCCATTTGTGCCAGTATGCTCCTTATTTTCTGCAAGCAGTGTCATTCTCATCTTTATATCTGTTATAGTTCTTTAGTCACGAGGTACGATGTTTCTCATGTATTTAAATGTTGTCGTTTCTTGACGACCATTTTTGCATACTATCTTTAATTTCACACCTAATCTGTATTTGCTCTTTTACTATGACCATCTATTTTCTTTTGAAGAAAGTTGCTTCGCTTGCCAGATATCATATCTTCCAGTATAGTTTTTCTAGACCATTGCGGAATTTGATTTTGCTAAAGTATTTTAGTTTCCTAGCCAAATTTGATATGCATCCAGTTCCTGTGTTATTTTTGTACCGTATTTTGAGCATGTTCTTGTAGCATTTTAGTTCGAAGGATTTAACTTTCATCTTTAGTGTGTGTGTATGTGTGTGTTTGCGCATGTGATTGTCTGTGTCTCGCTGCTACTGCTAAGACGCGTCATCTTTATTATTGTCATTTCGTTAGTGTTCTACTATAATTTTTTTCATTTTCGTTAACCTTTAAAATGTTATGGCCATTCTTCATCTTACGGGCAAATTTCAATACTATGCTAAAAAAATCTGGCCAACCTATTTCGGAATCCTCGCCGGTGCTATGGAGTTTGTGCATTGTGCTGAGATTCTCCAAAAGTAGGGAGAAAAAGAGAGCACTTGGCTGTGGTTAAACGGTGTCCAATGACGTTGATTCTTTGACAAAACTGAAACTAAGCTCGTCTTACTTCTATGTGCAGCGCCGAAGACAGCAAAAAGTCAAAGTGGCTGATACCAGAGGCCTCATAAAGTGCCGTAAAACTATGCAACAGAATAGAGGTCTTCTCAAAGCACTACATTAAAAAGGAAAATAACACCATCATATAACAGACAGACGAAACATCGAAGCAGAATGCAATCAGTACTGCACTGACCTTTTTTCTCATTAACGGCTGAAATCTAATTTAACAAAACGATTGGCAGCAAAAAAAGGAGACCTTATTGAACCCGATGAATTCCTCCAGGCCGTCAATCATTCTAAAACCAGGCACAGCTACCGGATCAGATGGGATAACTATAGACGTCTTCTTTAAGGCAACGATAACAATTCTATCTACTCAGTTATCAAAGCTGTTTAATAAATTCCTCGAATCAGTTCACATTCCTGAATCGTGAACATTCTCAAACTTCTAATCTACACATAAAGAGATACTGAACATCTTGGAAAATATCGTCTAATTTTTCTGCTACCTTTAATTTGCAAGATATTACTTAGTCAATGCAAAGCCCCCCCCCCCTCCTCTCCCCGCTTCCCCCCAAACACACCCCTCCCCCAAATATATCCAAAAGGTTGTAAAATGCAATAATTGTGGTGCTGGTCATAATTTGCAAATTTTACATAAAAAGAAACAAACCACAATTCTTTGTAGCTGAGCGGTATACTGAATGAAGTTAGCTAACAATGCACGGGTTGTAATATGAATGAAAACAGAATAGTATACGTACACGGAGGTTATATTTCGGATAACGAAAGAGAATATATTTTAAGAAGAATTGTATTTGAATGCAGAAAGAGAGTTTGTTAAAACACGATCTAACGTCATATCAATAAATAGACTGGTCAGTTTTGTTCCAACAAAAACAGAGAGGAAGTTCAAGATGACGCCTTACCGGTTGCGGGTCTGAATTTGCTCTAGTCATTTTGAGTGGAATTTATGTTTTGTTGACGACTTGTGTCTGTGTCCACATCACTTATGTTGTAGTTTTGCATTAGATTAGTTGTTAGTTTTGTGGTGTTTTCACTTCAAGTATTCTGGCAAGGCCATCGCTCAGTTGTTCAAGGTAGAGACTGTTGTTTCTAATCGGACCAGTGCAAATGTCCGAGCTTAGCCAGCTTGCGCGCCCTTTCCCGATATAAAGGACAGAAACAAATGTTGGACATAGTACATTGGTGACAGTAGGTCAGTTCGCCTGCAACACTGAACCTACTCAAAAGTATACATGTACTTAAAATATTTAGACATGCACAAAAATCGAATAAAGTGAATCATCATCATCATAATCATGTAGCATGTCCTTTGTAGAACGTCGCTCTCATAACAGTCTGTCTGAAAGAAACTCGTTCTCTTGCCAAAACTCCAGCCTCCACCACAGTTATACTCAGGCATTCCTGGATATCTTGGTGCCATCGTCTTTTTAGTCTACCCCTTGCATTTTCTAGCCAAAATGGAATTGATAAACCAGTTCTCCTCTATGCTCAACTATTGTCGAAATAAAGTGAATAGAGCTGCAGATATTGACTTTGGAAAAAAAAAACCTTCCTCAAAAAGATCAAGACTTACAGGAAGAGGGCTTTTTATTATGTTAAACACAAACAGAACGAAAGACATCGTAGGCCTACTCCAAGATAGTACGGGAAAAATAATAAGGGACAATGTTTTATCCGCAAATCTACTTAATCGGTACTTTAGCTGTCTTCACGAAAGAAGAGTCCATAGATATCTTCCAAAGTGACATTGACAAAGAGGGATTATAATCATTCTGCAATTCGGAGGAATGGTTTTAACAAAATTAGAAATGTTGCAAGTGGATATATGCCTTGATCATGATGTTATTCATCCACAATTATTATTTTCCCTCACAGATCTGTTGGCAAAATTATTGGTTAAATTTTATTCACAAACTTTCGAGAAGGGGATTATTCCAAAGGATTGGAAAGATGCAAGTGTGATCCCCTTGTTCAAAAATCATATCCGGGAAATTACAGATAAGTGAGTTTGATGAGTATACTCTGCACAATTTTAATCCATTATAAAAGACAATATGGTTATGTACTTGGACACATTTAATCTCATCAAGAAGAGTCAGCATCTCCCTCACTATCGGGAGACCGTGCTTAACAAATCTATTATAGTTCATGGAGAGGTTACCAACATATTAGATGATAGAGAGTCAGTAGATGTTATTTATCTAGATTTTGCAAAAAGTCACACACCTACTTGAGCGATCCTGTTCTATCACTAACATTCGTGCAACAGTCTATCAATCGATCCTCTATCTAAGTGGGTGAGTTAAACATACTATCTAAATTCAGTCTCTCTCTCTCTCTCGCTCTCATCTCTCTATCCCTCCTCTTCATCCAGCCTCCTGAGCTAAACTTTGTCTCGAGTTATATACACTCAAGCAAAGTCAGAGCTTGACCAATGGATCTCAGGGGATGGCTATATTCAGTCTTATTGGAACGAGACACTTTGCACACCAGTCACTCATTCTCTCGCAGCAAGCCCCGCTGCCAATCCGTCTGTCAATCATTCTCTCCCTACCCAAATCGGAAGGCCAGTGGTTAGCTCCTACCTGTCCACATTCTTTGCCCCAACTCTGTTTTCTTTTGTTGAGACGGGGAGTGACCTTGACACGCATTCAGGTACATTTGTTATCAGCAACCACATCACCCCTGTGCTAAACTCTCTGCTCCGGCGGGAACTGTTACACAAAGGCCTTTGATAAAGTACCTTATTGAAAATTGTTTAGGAAGTTGCAATCACATGGTATAGGTGGAGAAGTTGCCAATTGGATAGAAATTTGGTTAGCGAGCAGAAAGCAGAGAGTTAACATAAATAAGGAGTACTCTGATTGGTGTGATGTAATAAGTGGAGTGCCTCAGGGATCGGTATTGGGATCAATTTTGTTCTTGATATATATAAATAATTTGGACAATGATATTGGATTCATGACTGCAAAATTCGCGGATGACGCAACATTGTTATGTGGCAGGGTCTCTTCTCTAGCAGAGGTGGATCTTTTGAGATCGGATTTAGCTACGATTCATAAATGATCTGAGAGCTGGTAGATGGAGTTTACTGTAGAGAAATATACAGTCATCCAAAAGGGAAGATCCAGAGAAAAAGGTTAATGCAGTGCTACGTATAATTAAAAGAAAATTACACGAGCAAGGAAGTCATAGTTAAACTATATAAATCATCGGTGAGACCTAAATGAGAGTATTGTGTTCAGGTGGGGAGTCCTTATCATAGAGTGGATATAGACATGTTAGAAAGGATACATAAAAGATCTACAGAAATGATCGTTGGATTTCAGAATTATATTTATGAGGAGAGACCTAGAAAAACTGGTCTGCATTGTCTAGAACAGAGAAGAATTCGAAGTGACTTAACACACGTTTATATATTAATCAATGCAAAAGATAGATTAGACTATACAACGTTTTTAAAAGTTCAACCGGTTATATGAACTTCAGGGCACAGCTTCAAATTACTTAAAGACATGTCCAGATTAGATAATCGGAAGTATTTGTTTAGTCAGAGAGTGGTTAATACTTATAATGCATTACCATAGGATGTGGCGGAAGCAGTGTCAGTGAATGCATTAACACATAGAGAGGATGATCACAGTCATTGGTACTATTAGTGGAGTGGAATAAACTGGTGGTTGTATACAGACTCTGTAGAGCCTTCTAAACCAGTATAACAAAGTTCAGTTCAGTATATCAAGTAACAGAAATTCGCTTTACATTGTTATAATGTTATCGCGCTGTGAAGACAGGTACGCTCATGATGAACGATATCAAGAACTACACCTTTGTAGAATGGATACTAAGAACTGTACAAAGTTAAACATCAGCACTGGAGAGCCTCCCTGTTTGCTAAATAAAACATTGGAACTTTGCAGAAATAGGGAACGTTAACGGAGGAAGCAGAAACGAGAGGAATACAACGTCGAATAAAAAGGAATGCATATACAGAACATTCCTATTCACAAAGTTGCTTTTCTATACTCGCTGGCTCCCCATAGTATTGAGATTACAGAGGAGCCAAACATTGCACTACAGCCTGAAGGACTCTGCACCACCTTTTCAAGTACCCCTTGAGACGTAAGAAGACCCAATGTAACCCGCTCTCTAAGAAACGCAAAGAGTTAAAGTCAACTCAGTACGAGTAACTTCGAACGACAACTTCTGTGTTAATCAGTCCCTGAAAGTTTTGATTTTCTGAAAGGTCCTTGTCATTATAAGACCTAGATTTGTCTTCTCTGGAGTCAGGGATTGTTACTTGTTTGGACAGTAATTGCTATATTTAGCCACAGGAAGTAAAGTAGCCGTTCTTGGTCAGCTACAGCTGAATGGCAGTCTTCCCAGAATAGCTCAACTAGATTCTATAAATATAACAATAATCAATGGTCCCGTACTCTCAATTCGTGTTTTCTATTTCTGGCATTCATTTTTTTTAAAGTATGTATATTTATCTCAAATAATACACTGGCAGGCCTTTGTTATGTTTGTAATTGCGCAGACGCCTTGTCGCTTCAAATAGCGATAATGTTTCAGTTATAGTAGATCGTATAAATAATTAGTACTTTCTATTTTTGACACTACATAATTTTATTCCCTTTTGCATCCCGTCTATTTATAATGTAAGCGTTTATAAACTTTTTCACAGAAAAAAACCCATTAAACATAATGGAACATAATGGTGCAGAACATTCGTGAAACGAAAATATGACATTTCAAAGACGCTGAAAAAACCGATTCCAGAACACATTGTGGTAGCTGGCAAATAGAGAGTACAGAAAGCACCAGACAGACGATGCTAGACACACCTGAATAATTGTAAATAGCAGATAGTAAAGAGATTATCAAACATCTTACTATAAACACTAGGGACCAAACTGATGGGCACGATTTGCTGTAGAAAACTACGAATGTCAAGCTGTTAATGGCTACTAGCTAGGGAGCTGGTCTATGATACATTGGTTTGACTCTCGGTAACGCCTCGATTTTTTGCTTTCGGCAGTGAAATAATCTTCATCTGCATCTGCAACAAAATATGGGTGACAAGAAACTGGCTGGACTTATGAACAAAATCAATGGTTATACCGTTACTTTAGTCTCGAAACCTAAAGCTGTGCCAACATTACAGAACAATAAGACTAATCAGTCACCTTAGCAAGGTCATGCTTAGATTAATCCTCGACCGATTGAAACCCCAAGCAGAGAACTTCATTGCTGAGGAGCATGTAGGGTTCAGACAGGGAATAAGCACTACAGAACATATATTTAATTTAAGACTACTAAGCGAGAATGATCTAGAACAGCAGCAAAAACTGTGTCATATGTTTGTTGATTTCAAGAAGGCGTTTGAAAGGATATGGTATAAAGCGCTATGGGCAACCATCAGGATGTATACAATAAACGGGATTATTATACAGGTCTTTGAACACCTGTATGACAAGGCGTCCAGTGCAGTTATTGTAAATGGGAGGCGCGTGGACTGGTTTCGCACATCAGTTGGTGTGAGACAGGGTTGTACACTCTCCCCAACCCTTTTCAATAAATTCTTGATTCGATTGTCACTAATGAAGAATCAAAATATGTGTTGTTGGCCAGAATAGCACAGACAATAGCGGCGCTTGCACGACTTAACAAAATCTGGCAAGATAAACGGTTAGCACTATGCACGAAAATCTGATTAATGAGTACATTGGTTCTGTCAATATTCCTCGGCATATTATTCAGTACAGGTATTCTGATTCTAGCTTAACAATGTATTAATTATACACAAGAGTTCTTCTCTATGCACACTATTATTCTAGTCTTACAATTTATTACACAATTAAAATGTTCAAGGTTTACGTGCAGATCGCATAAATAATTCTCTGGTAAATCTTTTAACCAGGTTCTCCCCGTCAGTCTAACTAGTATGAATTTCTTACCCTAACCATTTTAAAAAAGTAGTTCTCAATTAGCATCTCCTCAATCGTCACCGCACCCTTACATACCTGTAGGTTCGTCTCGATTGACAGGTGTGCTGAGGAATAACGACTTACATATCTTATTTCCTTGAAAGGATCAAGATGCTGAGCAGCGTATGAGCTGCAGTGGTCAGCGACCCATAGCTGACTGCTAGCGTCAGGGCCAACGAACCAAAGCTGCCAAGACCCTTCTACACCTCTACGCGGTGATCCTGGATAACATGCTGCAGCAGAGCGGACTGGCTTAGGAGAAGGGATTGAAGATGGAATGCTAACCCGGTACTAAATAAATGCTTGCTGAAGTTGGATGTGTTGGACCGAAAGGTGCAAATATCGCAGTCAAGCTGTAAACTACGACACAACGCAATCCGTTCTCTGGACTACATTCTGCTACTTAAGCCCTGTCAGGGCTTGGTAGCGGGAGATTGAGAACGAGGCCAAGCCACGCCAAGTCATTTCCTTAAGTATTTGTATGGACACAATGCTTCTCTGATGTTCTTGAGATTCTTGTATAGACACAATGCTTCTCTGATGTTCTTGAGATTCTTGTATAGACACAATGCTTCTCTGATGTTCTTGAGATTCTTGTATAGACACAATGCTTCTCTGATGTTCTTGAGATTCTTGTATAGACACAATGCTTCTCTGATGTTCTTGAGATTCTTGTATAGACACAATGCTTCTCTGATGTCCTTAAAACTCTTTGTATAGACACAAATGTTTCTCTGATGTCCTAGATGCATTTTTTCTGACACAATGCTTCTCTGATCTTCTTGAGATTTTTATTTGATCACAATGCTTTTGTGATCTCCTTGATAACTATGTTTAGACACAATGCAGCTCTGATATCCTTAATGTATTTATCCTTCTGTATGGGGCTTCATTCCAAGTTTGGATACTCTGTATTTCTCCTTATCGCAGAAATTAATTAGATTTTTTCCCATCTCGTTTCTTAACCCCATTCCGTACCTCCCGATTATGTTTCTCCCACCAATGCATTCCAGTCTCCCAGCAGTATAACATAAACTGTTGTCTTTGTTTTGCTCGCTCAATACCTCCTTCAGTATTTTGTACATAACCTTGATCATTTCGTCTCCGTGTGTCGTGTTGAGCATATATTTTTATGAATTGTAACGATATCTGCTCTTATCGTAGTAATCATGTTGAGTAGGTGATTGATCACTGCAATGTCCACCAGAACCATTGTTGATTCTATATGCCAGAACAATAGTCACTCCTACTTGACCTTTTTGGTTTCCCGTGTGCACCACATGATATTTATCACTCGGAGATTCGATTTTCTCTCTTCGTTTTATTTCGCCCAAAGCGAGAATGTTAATATTAAGTTTCCTAATTTCTGTCTTTCCATTTTTGTTTCTACTTTCATCAATGTTCTCACATTCCACGCTGCTACATTTACGCAAGCGTTTTGCTTGGTGACGGTCTGGGAAGTACTATGAGGAGTGTTCAAATGAAACATGACCAAACTACAACAAGTAAACATACATACAATGCGCATGGTAACGTCACTTCTGGTGTTAACAGCACATACCAGCCGTCAAGTTTGCAAAATTTCATCATCTTACGACTCATAGTTTCCTTTACAAACCGTTGAAAATATGGCGTGTGTGATCCGGAATCCGTCTAGAGTATATCATCGAGTGGTGATTCGGTTTGTAAAAGCTGGAGGATGTCGGCCAGTTGTCATTCGTCGCAGAATGTAGGCAGGGACAAAAGTGTATCGAAGACAACAATAATGAACTGGACAATGATGTTTAAAGAAAGACGTGAATCAATGCAACAATATGCGCGGGACCTAGTCTCGGAAGATCTTTCTTTAACTCACATCTTTCTTTAAAAATCATTGTCCAGTTCTTCGCTGTTGCCTTCGACACACTTTTGTCCCCATACACTGTCTGCATTCTGCGATGAATGTCAATTGGAATCACCGCTCGCTGATCAACTCTGGCCGGATTCCGTATCACACCAGCCATGTTTTCAATGGTCTGCTGAAGAAACAATGATTCGTAGGATAATGACATTTTGCATGTGTACGGCAAAGGTATGCAGTTCAACACTCCGACAACCGTCTAACTCCAGTCGACCCAGCTGTAAATGACTACCTGACATGGCGTTTAAAAGGTAAATGCATCGAGAAAGAGATCTGGTGTCTCCATGTATCAGACGAGATTGTAGCACTTCATTCGTTACTAGCATTCTACTAGATGCCTTACTAATTCTGCTGAAGAACGCCCTTTAGCTTTTTTACGTTTACAGATACGAGGAGCATAATGTGGTGATTTCCCTGTGCCTTGCACATCCATCTGGGGGATTGATGACCGCCTCCATCTGGGGGATTGATGACCGCCTCCATCTGGGGGATTGATGACCGCCGACTTTGTCAACATTTTCTTGCTGGCAGTGTGCTTCTCTACTCATCCGTAGTCAAGAACAATAAAATACACCAACAACTCTAGATACATTCAAACTACTTCTGATTTTTCAGAACAAATATGCTTAACTGAATAGATGGGGAAGAGGAATCTAAAGAAATATGGCCATCCCGAATCCCAAAGACAACACTAACTGCCTGAAAATGAGAGAACAAAACACAAATCCAGAATGCTACATGTGCATATATCTCTAAGAAATTGTTGAGAACCATATTTGTTAGTGTCTGGCGTTTGAGAGTGTTAGAAAACGAGCTTCCTCCATTGAAGCCAGACAACTGGGACACCCTGTATGGAACTAAACAAGAATTTAAAAAAAATACTTGCAGATACCATCATATGGCATTGGGCTAAAGGTCAAGAGCTTCCAGTCTGCTTTATAAATAACCAATCAACCAACCAACCAACTAACCATCTGTAGAGGTTTGCACTTATACGGGTTGATACTCTGTGCCCTAAACATTTATTTGCTTATATCTGAAATCTTATCATAAATATTCTGTGCACCACACTTGTTTGATTATGTCTGCACATTTTCGATTTGTTTTCTTCTTGAGTCTGTTATCCATCATAGGCAAATAGTCTTTTCTTGCAGTTCCAGACATTTCGTCATTCACGTCACTAGAGAAAGATAAATTATATACATTATCAAATACAGCGTTTGTAAATATATTGACCAAACAGTAACGCACACGCACAAGCGCACACTCACATGTACATGCCCGCACAGACACACACACACGCACGTGCATGCGCGCACACACGCACGTGCATGCGCGCACACACGCACGCGCGCTGGCACACACATAAAACGCATACATTTTATGAGAATTCTCAATTTTTAAATGCAGTTTTTTTAAACAACGAGATACTAGGATTGTAATATCGTGGACAAGATGAAAACTAAACTGTCATCATCACAATGTTTCTGATATCTTGACCCATTGACTTCGCCGCACACAAACAGCAGCTTTCACTGTCACGCTCTCTCTCTATCTCTCTCTCTCGCTCTCTCTCTCACTCCCTCTCTCACTCACACACACCACATGCCTGAAGATGCACAGACACTCAGCTACTCTATTCTCTCTCTCTCTCTCTCTCTCTCTCTCTCTTTCTCTCTCTCGATCCCACACACGAATAACCACTGATTTTCTTAGACTTCGACAGGCCTTAAACCGCGCTGCTTGTATGTGATGGGTTACCATAGTAACCTAGTTTGTCGCGGGGAAATAACAGAGATGACAATAGTGTCTCACATCGTACTTAGGGTTCAGTTGTTAGTGTTTCTAATACCATCTACCCCACCGTTAAGTCTAGGGCAGACTTGTTATTTGAACATAGAATGTGTGGTATTGTAATAGTATACATGCTAAGGTAACAATGTAGTACAAACAGTGTTTGCATGTAATGATAGGTGTGTAACACTGAAACTGTTCACATGTAACGGTAAGTATATAATACGAACATTAATAACATGCAACCGTAAGTGTGTAACCATAACAGTGTTAACATTTAACGCAAGTATTAATGGCGTATACTACATGAATACAAAGAATGCAACGCATGCCTTACTTTAGATGTTAATTACTTTAAAAATGAGTTTTAAATACTTTAATATCAACATGTTTTATCACTCGCACAATAATTGCAAATCCCAAATTAATATTCTCGTATTTATTGTTGACGAACAATTTTCAACGTCAATAATAGTAGGTTAAGGCGCTTGCACTGATAGTGCAACAATTTGATAGAAGTCAGTTCACCGCACATTGAACACGACAACCTGCAATTGAAAGTTTAAATACAAACTAATTTTGAGCGCAGTAATACATTTGGAGTTTGTTTACAATTACATCTACTTTAACCTTACGATGGATAGATTTTAAAATTCCATAAAACAGCGCAATATATGTAGAATGATGTATTAAATTGTGTTGTATGTATAGTTAATCTTTGAATTTAGGCTGATACTAAATATGGGTGACTCAGAAAGTGATATTATTGTGGATTTATTTACCGACACGTAATATTCCGTTCAATGCAATGGCTCTTTAATGCATGCAAATTGGCATGCATTCATCACACTGTGTGCTGGTTTCCCTAACGGATTAATACATTTCGGGTCTGTTTTCGTGTACTTTAACTGTGCTGTGCGCCTGTGAGAAAAATTATCTCGGTTATTATGACAAATGAGCACAAGATGATATATTTTGAAGTACACGATACGGTAGTCTGTCAATTACAACTCCGATTGTCATTCGTCGATATTTTGGACTGCCAAAAGTTTTCAACATTTTCCATAACGTTTACAGAAGAACAGTTTTCCAGATTGAGGGAAGTGTATCGGAAAGATTTCAATCTAATGAGACAGATCTAATTTGACGGTTCTATTTATATTCCCACACTTTAGAGAAATGTAAAAAAGAGGTAAAGGGTGTCCTTTATCAGACATAACCGCTAGTCAGCAATGAAGTGTTAGAGAATGTGGTATGCTAAGCCACAGTTTGTGTGTCAAGAGAGGTGGCAGTTTACTTTCACGCTGGCTCGTTCATCCCTAACCGCAATTCACGTACCCATATACTTCATGGTTGATTTAAACGTGATAGTAGTGGCATCTGAATCTGGTACCTTTGTCATAAAAAGTGAATGCTCTAACACTACACTAATCCGAATTGCATGTTGCCGTAATTCAAAGATTTCTTCTGAACAAAGAAATTCAGGAGCCTTCCGGAACTTTACAAACTTTGTTAATTAATATTGACAATTCCTGCATCATCGTCATTTGTGATGCGTTCGTCAAAACGCATCCACATATTTATAAGAAACTCCCAAATGAGTTGAAGGACAGAGTCGTCTTTCTGCTTGATCAATGATATCGGTAGAAAAGGATCGCCTTGCTGAGATGAAGACAAATGGTGACTTCTACAACAAAGTCACAGAGAACTTCTGCAAGAGAAGTCGCAGAGTAAAATTAATAATAATAGCTGTCCATCGTTGTCGATGAGGACCGCCGACATCATCCTTGTCACAGATTTCCCTGTTGGGTGTGGGTGCGCATGTGGCTGAACAGGCCAATGCGAGCACGAAAATATCTGCTACATATCGGGCACACGAGGTTTGTAGAAGGGGATGGTGTTCCCGCTGCTCGGGATTTCCGCGTCTCTCGTCTGTTCTGGGCTTTCACAACACGGTCATCTTCACCGGCAGCTACACCCGATTTGACTGCGCTTCTCCAGTCAGATCTATTTTGCGCAAGACATTCCCATGTGTCGATGTCTATCTGGCAACTTTTTAGTGAGTCCTTCAGACCGTCTTTAAAACGTTTCTTTGGGCGCCCTCTCTCGCGCCATCCCTCTCTCAGCTCGCCGTAGAGAAGCTTCTTTGGGAGCCGCTCGTCTGACATACGGACGAGGTGTCCGGCCCATCCTAGTCGTGCTTTTTCTAGCAGTGCATGGATGCTGGGCATGTTAGCCCTCGAGAGAACCTCGATGTCAGTGACACGATCTTGCCATCGGATGTGGAATATTCGCCTCAGGCAACCTGTGTGGAAGTGGTTTAACCTCCGTGCATGTCCAGAGTATACAGTCCAGCTTTCGCAAGCGTATAGTAGGATTGGAATGATGGTTGCACGGTAGACTTTGAGTTTGGTCTTGACGCTGATGCCACGACGTGCCCAGACCATCGAGCGCATTCTACCAAAGGCTGTGCTGGCCTTTGCTATTCTGCTTGCCACCTCATCGTCTAGGCTGACAGATCTCGACAGCGTGCTGCCCAGATATGTGAATTTGTCTACGGCATTCAACGTCTGCCCGCTGACTGTAGTCTCTGGTTTTGTGTACGGCATGCCTGGTGCTGGTTGGTACATGACCTCTGTTTTTTTGGCATTTATGGTCAGGCCAAAATTTTTGCATGCGGCAGAGAACTGGTCCATTCCAACCTGCATGTTCAGTTCTGAGTTGCTCATTAGAGCGCAGTCGTCAGCAAATACAAGTTCCCTGATTATATCGCCAGCCACTTTGGTTTTGGCCTTCATTCTTCTGGAATTGAGTAACTTGCCACCTGTGCGGTACTTTATGGGTATTCCAAGCTCCAATGATCTGAAGGCGTCTGTCATCGTGGCCGCGAACATCATGCTGAACAAAGTCGGGGCGAGTACACATCCTTGTTTTACTCCGTTTGATACTAGAAACGTTTTAGAGATTGCACCGCTGTCCAGTACACGAGCACACATGCCTTCATGTAGCTGTTTCACCATTGTTATGAACTTGTTGGGGCAGCCAAACTTAGACATTATCATCCACAGCCCTCCTCTGTTTACTGTATCAAATGCCTTTGTCAAATCAATAAATGTGGTGTACAAGGCCTGATTTTGTTCTCGACACTTCTCTTGTACTTGGCGAGCGGCAAAAATCATGTCCACTGTTCCTGTTCCGGCTCTGAATCCACATTGGCTTTCTGGGAGGTAGTGGCTTTGTTCAAGGTGTTTGTTGAGCCTGTTTAGCAGTAAGCGCTATTATACTACATACAAAAGGATTATTTATTAAAATTGTATAATTAGGTCAAATTTTCCTTTTTTGCCATGATCACACGATTCCATGCCCTCTGTCAGAGTCCAGGTGCTAACTGTTTTTATATGTAAATGGTAAGTATGTAACAATAACGACAATAATGGAACAATAATGTTTTGCTGGAATGTCTAGCAGACTTTTTTAAACTATCAAACATGAACATTAAAACCGATCGTACAGATAAAACAATTACACGAGAAAAACACTCCTTTTTCGCCACTGCCCTCGGAATACCTTTTTCAATTTTGTTTCATAACTTGGCTAGTAACATATGTAAGCGAGGTAATGAATTAAAATCAAGTAAAATAACAGTAAGAAACACGATGCAGCTAAATGGTGGTGATTTCATAAGTTAGAGTACAACTGTTTGATCAATAAAAACATGTTTAGATCGATCAACACATGTGTAGCACTTGTCTTCAGCAAAGACACATCAAGTCCTTCTAGTCATCTGCTACAGTTTCTCTGACATTTTCTGTTTCCTTTACTTTTGTGTCGATCTCCATTTTCCGTGTGTTTACCGGTTCTTCTCTTGTCTTGGAGATCCTAGAGCAGAGACGATCTTGTTTCAGCTGGTTTTCTTAATGTGTCAAAGCCTGCGTCCTCTCCGGGACAGTTCCACTGTCCGTTTCTTTAGTTTTTTCCAACAGGTCAATATTAGGGATCTAATCATACCATTTCAATCCTTATTTTCTGTGCAAAGACCTGTTTATGAAAGTCATCGCATGTTTGGTTGTTCTGTTAAAATGCTCTCCATGTTTTAGAATCATGCAATATAATGGATTTTTATCTGGATTTGAACATTTTTATTACTGGGGAACATTTTAACAGAAAATATTCTTAAGTTCTTCAGCGCAATAAAAGCTCATGTTGTATTTTGTGTTCTGATTTTGACTTCTTTATCCATACCTCCAATTACTACCAAGAAATATGACGAATTTCACGTCTTTTATAATGGTGCTCTCAACTCAATATAAATGCCTTTATTCGCATATTTGAAACTTATCAGTGTATTTTCATTCTCAGTTTCTGTGACCTTTAATATAGTATTACTTATTTTATTTTGCCTCTGATTATGATAATAGAAGAACAGATTATAGGCACCAAATGGATTCAACAGAGCTGTTGCTTTACAATCTATCATGCAAGAAATTATGTTTATAGTTGCTGCAAATATTAAAAACTGACAAAATATGTTTCTTGGTGACAATGACCGGAAAACAAGCATTTATCTGTACTCGAGTAACATACGTTACGAACAACTGAAAAGAAAACAAAAATTCCTAAATTCGGACACATGACCTCCACATAATGTATGCGCCTTGCCCCTAGAGAACAATTAGCAAAGCACTAGTCCAGCGAGAGATGCACACAAGAATATGGTACACCTGATGCAGTGTTTTGTTATTCAGCACTTGCGACTATGGAGTTCGATCCAGGCAAATGTATAGACTCAGGGTAGGTCAGGTCATCCCGTAACCAGTGAGGTCGTTGGGGCACACATGAAGACATCCTCACAACTGCACGCCACCCCTCTCTGTCAGCGGCCGCTGCCTGTGACACTTCTGGTCGGAGATTGGTCCATTCTTTTACGTTGTCCTCCCAACTCTTTTTGGGCCGCCCTCTTCGTCGGCTGCCTTGCACCACTCCGTATTTCCAAGACCATTTGATCTCGATATGTGACCGTACCAAGCGAGTTTCCTTCTTTTGACAGTTGCCAAGAGGTCTTCAAGGGGCCCTACTGCTGTTGTAATTCTTTCTAGTTTTTCCTCATTTGTAACTCGATCTTTGTACGTGACGTTTAAAAGTCTTCGGAAACATTTCATCTTCAAGTCCTGTATCCTTCGCTGAAGGTCGGCTGTAGCTGTCCATGTCTCACAAGCATAGAGGAATATTGACAGGATTTATAGACTATTACCGTCTAACCTTCCAATAAATGAATACTTGTCTTGTGATCATTGTCACTAATAAACATTCTTTGTTTACAACTTGCTATCTAGAAGTTTCCACATGTTCCCTTTTTTCATCGGAGAATGTGTGTTGTGAACTGTTTAAGTAGCATGACAGCTTGTTTTTCGTGTGAATAAGCTTAAGTCGTCGGTCCTACGCCAAGTGCGTTGCGTTGGACAATGTGAGCTTGAGTCTTTGCATCATCAGTCTAATGTCATCTATCCACCTGCCTCACGGCCGCTCTCTTGCCCTGTAACCAGGTCTACCAGCGATGCAAGCCATCTCTCTCATGTAGCATGTTCTTTGAAAAGCGTCGCTCCCATCACAGTCTGTCTGAAAGAAACTCGTTCTCTTGCCAAAACTTCAGCCTCCGCCACAGTCATACTAAGGCATTCCTGGATATCTTGGTGCCATCGTCTTCTTGGTCTACCCCTTCATCTTTTGCCTGGCACCATACCTTCCATCACCGTTCTCTCAAGACCATTGTGTCTCTTGATGTGACCAAAGTATTTGCATTTCCTAGCCAAACTGAAATTGATAAACCAGTTCTCCTCTATGCTCAACTCTTGCCGAATGTCTACATTTGTTTTTTTCTCTGTCCAGGGTATTTTGAGGATCTTTCTGTAACATTTTGACTCGAAGGATTCGATTCTTTGTCTATACGTTTTGGTAATCGTCCATGATTTACAGCCATTAGCTGCCACAGGAAAAACACAGGCTCTCAAGACTATTACTTTTATCATTTTGTTAGTTCTCTGCCATAATTTCTTCAGGCTGTTCAGTCTATGCATTGCCATAGCTAGTCCTCTTCTGATTTCTTTCGAGCAGTCGCCAATTTTGCCAATTCTGGAGCCCAGATATTCAAAATGTGCGACCTGATCTATTTCCTCACCACCCACTGTAAATTTATACTGACATTATGTTTCGTCGGTGGACATTATCTTTGTTTTATTTATGTTTATGAACAAGTTTTGATCTTTACTATGTCCATTAACGGCTGAAAGTAGCTGCTCTAGCCCTTCTGCACTTCTTGATAGTATCACTGTGTCATCTGCGTATCGTAACTCTGGAATCTCATACCCCCCAATAGAAAATGGGTCGAAACTTTCAATGTTCACATCTTCTGGAACATTTCTCATTATACATTCCGCATATATGTTGTACAGATAAGGTGAGAGGATACATCTCTGTCGGACTCCCTTTTGTACTGCAAACCAATCTGATGTTTGCCCAGATACTCAAACATCGGCTTGTTGATCTTAGTATAATGTTTCAATGAGATGGACTCTATGCAAAGGAAACCCCATTTCCTTCATGATTCTCCACAGATTTTGATGTTTTACCGTGTCGAAGGCCTTGGTGTAATCAATGAAACAGGTGTACAGGTCTACATTAAACTCTTTACATTTTTCATAGATATTCCTTAAATTGAATATGTGGTCCCGGGTCCCTCTGTCTTTCCTAAAGCCTGCCTGGACTACGTGAATTTCAGATTCAAACCTTTTCTCTATCCTTCTCAATAGGATTCGCAAGAGTATCTTGCTAGCGTGGCTGATGAGCGCGATAGTTCGGTAGTTCGTGCACAGCTCCAGGTTGTCTTTTTTGGGGATGGGAATATAAATTGATTTCTTCCATGCTTCTGGCCACTCTGCACTGTGCCCTATCTGTTTATACAGCTTGTGATAGACTCGAGCACTTGCCTCCCCTCCTGCGTGTATTAGCTCTGCTGGGATATCATCGCATCCTGGGGACTTTCCCCTTTTCGGGCTTTTAATTGCAGAGCGCACTTCTTCCAAATTTGGTTCAGGTTCTTTCTCATCCTTTGGTAGGATTGTAACTGAGCGCTTTGTGCTATCTCCAAACATGGTTCTGCAGTACTCTCTCCATCTATTCAGTATGACTTTGGTTTCTGTTAATGTTATCCTCTTTGTCATTTATGACATGTGGAACCGGACGGAACTCCCTTGTCAGTGTTCTTATTGCTTTAAATGCATCTCTCTCTCTGCCTTGTTGCTGTAGGTTTTCTATATCCTTACACGTTTCCACTATGTATCTTCCTTTATCTTTTCTTATTTCTCTTCTAACTTTTCTTGCGCAGTTTTAAATGCTGTGTTGGTCCCCTTACTTTCCATTTGTTTTAATTGTTAACTTTCTTCAATGAGTTTCTGTGTTTCCTCTGTTATATAGCTCTGTTTATTGTTCGACATCTTCGGAATCATTTCTTTCACTGTCAAGATCAAAATATCCCTTGCATACGATGTCAACTCCAAAGATGTCATCTCTTTTTGTACCTCAAGCAACGCCTCAAATTTGCTTTCTACTTTGATGTTGTATTCAGTAGTTATTGCTGTTACATCGAAGCGTATTGGCTGGCAACCTTTGTTTATCCTACGTAGTCTTGTTTTGAAAACTGCAAACAGTAATCCACGGTCCGTATCGCAGTCTGCTCCTGGCAGCGTTTTTGTTGCCAGCACATCTGATCTCCATCTTTATTGTACTAGGATGTAAAATATTTGGTTTCTGCTGTTGCCATCAGGGAAGGTCCACGTGTATAGTCTACGTGGATGTTGTTTGAATAAGGTGTTGGCAATGGAGAGGTTGTTTTTCGTGCAGAATTTAACCAGTTTTTCTCCTCGTTCATTTCTGTGTCCAAAACCAAAAGGTCCTGGAACACTTTTCTCCTCTTCGGCTCTTTCCTCTCCGACTTTCGCATTGAAATCGCCAAAGATGATCGAGATATCTCTTTTTTTCAACTTTTTTCCATCGTTTCTTGCAAGGTGTTATAAAAATCATCCATTTCGCAATCGTCAGCTGATGATGTTGGTGCATACACTTGAATTATTGTTAAATTTCTTGTCATTTTCTTTAGTCTGATTACAATTATTCGTTAACTGGATTGTAACCGAATAGTGAAGGTGCCGTCTTCTTTGACATAATAAAGCCGACCCCGCTTTTTCCACCCTTGTCCATCCCAGAGTATATGAATGTTTCTCCTGAGGAGCTGGTACAGTGCCCTTGACCGGCCCATCTGTGTTCAGAGACTCCAAGAATCTATATCTTGGTTCTCTCCATTTCTCTTCCAATCATAAACAACTTGCCCTGGTATAAGCTCCTGACGTTCCAGGTGCCTATTCTTAGTTTTGTTTTTAGTCCCATTTCAGAGTTGTCCACTGTAATGCAGTCGGGCTTTAGGCCGTCATCTCTATTACTTGTACTGACTCTGAAATCGGCCTCCTCCCCAGTTGGCGTCGATGATCTGTTTGGCCTGAGGGCCTCACCATCAGATCTTTGAGTTTTATTTCTCTCGACTGTCATAAGTTTCTTGGCATTTTACATCCAGTAATTTGCCATTGCTTTCTGAACGTTGTTCTGGCCGCTTACCAACTATGGTCTCTTGTGCGCCCTTAGCCTGATACCAGGCGTTTCCAGCTCCCGCTTTTAGAGTCGTTGTCGCACAGGTCGATCTTCCGCCTGGTCCACCAGCAGCTGTGTGTACTTGTCGTTTCACTCACGTAGCCAAAGCCGTTGCCTGGTGGGGGGGGGGGGGGAGGGGGTGGAGGTGGCGCAGCCGTACACAGGCAGACTCTAGGAGCCATACGTGAGCTGAACAGAAATAGGATCCTGTCCATCAAGGATGTGGCTGCCCCTCACCGTGAGGTACTATCCCTTACATACTTCTGTCCTACCCCCCCCCCCTTCTGTAAATCACCAGTGGAAGTTAATGATGGTGAATTCTAATGAGATGACGGAACCAACTTATGTTGTGTCCAGAAATGTACTCTGCACAAAAGGTATTGCCGACAATACTTCGAATGTCGTCGTTTCGCATCTGTCTTTCCTGACAACACCTATGACCTTACTCAAACACTTCATTTCACAAGTCAAAAGCTTTCTCACTCGTCTTAGACAGAAGTCTTGTTTGGCTCTGGTAGCACAGAGTAGACAAACATGTCCTGTTTATTAGTTGCTGCTTTGTTGCCATACTAGTGCTCGGGTGCCTAAGCAGTAGTGACAGATGATAAGTGGCAGCAGATTTCTGACACCTAGTCTCGATTTTCCTGTCAAGTATCGAGCATCTCTCGAAAATACTGCCCGAATACTTGAAGTCTTAGGAGCAATAGTATTTGCACTTATATTGAGTGGTCCATATATTCTGCCGATCGCTTTAGTTTCGGTTTTCGTCTCGTTAAATTGAAAATTGTATTTAACACATGTAGTCGCAAGTCGGTTATGTTATTTTGCACTTTATCTCCATGGCCGTGCAATAGATAGTTCAGTTCAGATGCCATCTGCGCAACGAAGGTCGGCTGCAATTGATCTCCAGTGTACTCTATCTCTTATCGTAATGGTGCAATTTGAGATCTTTCATCCAGTCCATCTCCTGATGTTACCCACCTAGTTCAAGCGTTATCTGCCTTTTGAACGACTGCCTTCTATCCTCCCCTTCAGTATGGTCTTCAACAAGGAGGTATGTCTTGTTATATGGCCAAAATAACGTGACTGTCTGCCCTGATGTTGGTCATTAATTTTCATTTCACCCCCAACTTTTCCAATACCTCCAAATTTGTTTTCTTCTCTTTCCAATAAATATGAGCCAATCTTCCATATATCCACATTTCGAAGGCTTCAATACTCTTTTCCAACCAACTTGTTATTCATTGTTCATGTTTCTGTGCCATAAAGTAGTGACGAGTATACATAACACCTGACAATTCTAATTTTCAAATTCTGATTTATCTCTTAAGATGTCAGTATGTGTCGCATGTTGTTCAATACCATCTTGGACATACCTATTATCTTTCTGATTTCTTTTTCACAGCTGCCTTCTTCTGTTATTATATGACCTAGATAGAAGAAACTCTGTACTCGTTGAAGTAGTTGATATTTTATTTATATCTGCATACATGGTTTCTTGTCACTGTTCCCAATTGTCAAAGTCTTTGTTTAGTTTATGTTTATGTCTAATCCAAACTTATTGTGTATATTGTTGTCACAAGCTCCTGTAATTCTTGCTCACTTTTTGCCATCAAAACTGTATCATCCGCATATCTTAGATTGTTCATTGCTACTCCACCAATGACAAGCCCTGACATCCCCTCTATCTGTTTGAATATTTGTTCTGTGTAGATATTAAAAAGACAAGGGGGTAATACACATCCCTGTTTCACTCCTCTTTTTACACCTATTCTTTCCTGATTTTACTGTAGCAGTTTGTTCCAGTACAGTATGGGGAGAAATCTTATTTCTTTACAATCCAGATCTGTTTCTTGGAGACATTTAATTAATTGTTCATGTTGGACTCTGCCAAAAGCCTTCTGGTAGTTTATAAAGCAAATATAAATGTCATTATGTATTTCTATCTATTTTTCTGTCAATGTTCGCAAACATAAAATTGCTTCCCTTGTTCCATTAAGCTTTCGAAAACCAAATTGTTCGTCAGAAACTTCCATCTCTATTCTCTTATTCTCTCTTGTATGATCTTGACTAGTATTTTAATTGCGTGACTTATTAGATTCAATAGACACTGATCTCCTACAACGAGTAAAT
Source organism: Ariolimax columbianus (assembly GCA_036924085.1). Lineage (NCBI taxonomy): Eukaryota > Metazoa > Mollusca > Gastropoda > Stylommatophora > Arionidae > Ariolimax > Ariolimax columbianus. The sequence goes on along the minus strand of JAVGWX010000005.1, from coordinate 42,913,154 downwards.
TCGTGTATATAGTTGGGTTCTACTTCATATTTCTTAGTGTGGCTGGTGTCTGATGCGATTTTGTCCATGTAGATGTTGAACAGCAGAGGGAATGCGCACACGTCCTGTCTCACACCAATAGTTATTTCCATCTGTGAAACCATAAGTCGTTCTGACGACATTTATACTTGTGTGATACAGGACTTTTATATGATCAAGTAGCTGGCCTTGTACACCATCAACTTCGAGTATCGTCCAAAGTTTAATCCTGTCTTCCGTATCAAATGCTTTTGCTTACTCAATGAAAGCAATGTATAGATTTTCATTATATTCTATTGATCTTTTGCTTAATTACCTTCATGTGAATAATGCGTCTATATTCAGCCCACACTCCGCAAAATTCAAATTGGGCTTTGCGCCGTTGAGGTTCAACAATAGGTCCAATTCTCTTTTCTATTATCTTTGCAGACATTTTACCAGTATGACTAAGAAGCGATGTGCATCTGTTCGTGTCACAATTTCCTTTGGCACGATTGTTGATTGCTGCCAGTCGTCTGTTTCCCCACACGCACGAATCGCTTTCGGTTTATTGCACGGAGACGTATTATTAGGACTATTCTTTGTAAATCTTTCTATTTCTTAAAGAACGTCTTGTGTCTTTAATTGTCAAATATGCTTGATTAGCTAGATTGTGAATGTCTTTCAGTATTTCTCCTCCCATTCCTAATCTCGTCAGAGCTTATGTATTTGTTTGCTAATTTTTTCACGGGTTGTAACCCATTCTTCTGTACATCCAAATATCACGAGTATTTTGTTATCATCCAATTGTTTGTTAATCGTCCTCGTTTCCTCATCGTATAGTACTACTGTCACTGTCATACGACATTTTTTCCCATTGCTGGGGTAGTCGAGGGGTTTTGAAGGCTGAGGACTACAGACCGCATCGCCATTGCTGTCGCCACATCGTGTGCTAGCTATGTTTGTTTATTCCACCCCCAACAGAAAAACAACATATACCATACCGGAGATTCTAACCACTGCCCTCCTTGTCGGCAGGCAGGCTTCGAAACCATTGGACCACGCGCTCCTCGCATCGTATAGTAAGGATGAATATATATTACAATTTCATTTTACTTCATTTTTAGTATATTATTTGTCTGGACACCAAAATATTCCTTATGTTGTTACATGTGTTTGCGGCAATTCATATAATCTTCTTCGCTTTTCTATTATATTGCTTGATATTATCTGTTCTAGGTATAGGGAAGTGTTTACTGTTCCAGTATCTCCCCGTGGTGCTTAGCCTTTAATAGAACGTTGATCTGGCATCCCTATTCTAATATCTAATGTGATGTACGAAATTAGATCAGTCCAAACCATCACATCACTTAAGTGGTTTCCGGGAAAAAATCACTGGTTTCTTCCTTGCATGTGGTAAGAGGAAGCTAAAAATGGTTGTATATGGGGTTAGTAACCTCATCATGTAGAAACTATCACTATAAAACATCACACAAAATGACTGGAATAAGACTTTCCTAAATGATGGATAGGGGAGAGTTGGATCTATGATTCAACAAATGGAGAGATGAGGGGAAATTAAGTAAAAACATCGCATCGCACGCTGAGTGCTTGTGTAGTCAGATTGCAATGTCTGTTGTGTTTCTTCTGAGGAAGACATAAACTCTATAGATGACTGTGCATTTTCGCCACAATATCAACGCTTAAAAATATAAATGAATGTTTCCAATTCATGCCGAGTTACATATATTTCCATATCCATTCCTCGATAGTGTGAATGTGTAGATGAGCGATGAACATAAAGTGGCAACCTGGGAATTTAATTGTTTTATACTTACAAATCATGGTAGCACTAAAAAAGTAATGCATTCAAAAATAAATTGGATGCGCATAGTTATTGTTAAATCAAATGAATGTTAATAACCTGGTTGTATACAGACTCTGCAGTCTTCTAAATCAGTATAAAGACATTAATTTTAATTTAAGACATAAAGGTATGGGAGGTGCGTAATGTTGGGGGTAAACCAAGAGTAACATTTTTTTGCAATTCCAACATTCCGTTTTCGAATTCATTTCGTGTCTACTTTGACTTGGACATGTCGGAGATTTTTTCTCTGTATGACCGCTTCTTCACGTACAGAAAGAATTGGCAAAACTACTGTACTGCGAAATTGCCATAGTGGAACACATTACAACCAGATACACACACTCATCCATACATTTGCCAATATGTCATTATGCTTTGATATCTCCAAAAGGACTACGGTCCGGGTGGCAAGGAGAGAGCCTTCGCCAGTAGAAAGGCAAACCTTTAATCCTTCTTCTTCTTCTTCGTCGTACGGAGTCAGACAGTAACCATTATTTTTTCGAAAAAAGCGGCGGTTATCCTGAGGCTGTCGACACTGCCATAGAGCTTGTCTTGTGGTTCCACTGGTGATGGCCACATCTGCTCTCTCTGATCCTCGTATGTCGGGCAGTTCTGCAGCAGATGTTCAGCGGTCATTTTATCAGTACCGCACGGGCATTCGTCGGTTCCACCTATCTTCAATTTGTTGAATAGGTGGTATCTCAGTCTATTGTGGCCAGTGCGAAGTCTGAAGACAAAGACCTGCTCTCTTCTGTTCTACTAGTAATAGGCATCGTTTTTGGTGTAACCAGTATGTTCGGTTTCCCATTTGGTCCTGTATCTGGCTTTAATAAGCCGTTTTGATTCTTCGTACGTCATACTAGTATCTGTTTGTGGTAGTCTTGCACCTTCTTTTGCCAGTCTTTCTGCCTCCTCGTTGCCTTGGATGTTGCAGTGTGATGGGACCCACTGTACCACTACCCTTTTTGGTGCGGACTGCTGGCATAGTTGACAGAGTGCTGCTCTTAAGTCATTAAGCTCAGTGTTTTTCTGGCTTTTCATCGCTGTGACTACGGCGAGAGCATCTTTAAGAAGGACTAAATGGCTTTCATTTTCTTTATGTGTCACCATTTCTTCCACTGCCGCCCTCAGTGCCTCTGCCTCCGCTCTGAAATTGCTTGTGTACTTACCAGTAGCGAATGACAGTGTTATTTTTCTGCCATTTGGTAGGTTCTGGAATGCTCCTGCCCCTCCGTTCTGTGTAGTGTCTGTTACAGAACCGTCGGTGTATGCATGGGTCCAGTCCATGCTTGGGTAGTTTTTCGATATAAAGCTTAGGGTAGTATCTCTCCTTTCTTTTTCAGTCTGGCAGTTTTTGTTTCCAATACCTGGCATATTTTCTACCACCTCTGGAAATATATCTTGCCTCCAGGTAGGTTTTCGTACAGTAGTGATGGGCTTTGGTGTTGTTAGTGCGTTTATGGGATCTTCGTGCATCTTTGCTATGGCTATTTCTGCAAAGTTTCTCCGCTTTAGTTTCCCATTTCCCAAATTGTTTAGTCTCTGATGCATTCGGTGGTCAGTCAGTCTTCGGAGTTTCTCTGACTGCAGCTGGGCTCTGCAGTCTCTTCTATCGGTCATGGGTTGCAGCTTTGTAATCTTTTCAAGTTCTACAATTGGCGTTGACTTCATGCCTCCTGTTATAACTCTCATGGCTTGGTTTTGAAGTTTGTTAACTTTATCGAAGTTCGCCTTTGCTGCTGTTGTCCATGCCGCAATGCCATACTCGAGAACTGGTCTCACTCTTCCAGTGTACAGTTTCTTTAGTATACTTTCGTCTGCTCCCCAGCTTGTGCCAGCTAGTTTCCTCGTGATTCCCATTCTTTCTCTGGCTCTCATTCGGTTTCTCTCGATCTGACTTTTCCATGTCATGCGCCGATCAAATGTGACTCCCAGATAGTTTGGGTTGTCATTTTGCTGCAGGAATTTGCCATTTAGGCTTAATTTGGTGTTTTGTGGTTTGATTGAAAGCGAGAATATTGTGCATGTGGTTTTGTCCTCGTTTATTTTGACCAGCCATGAGTTCGCCCACTCTTCCAGCGATGTTAGGGCCTGCTGCATCCGATTTCTTGCTATGGTGAGATTCTTTTCAGAGGTCCACATAGCCAGATCGTCTGCAAACATTGAGCTATGGACTCTTCTTGGTATATTCTCTGTAATGTCGTTTATATACACCAGGAAGAGTGTGGGTGACAGTACCCCCCCCCCCTCTTGGGGTACTCCCTGCTCGAGTGTACCCTTTTTGCTCATCTGCCTTTGTACTTGGACTCTGGCCGTTCTTTGTTTGAGGTAGTGGTTGATCCACTTGTACATTCTCCCACAAACTTCACTTCTCCTTAGCTTGACTCTAAACCCGTCTTTCCAGACTTTGTCAAATGCCTTCTCCAGGTACACCCAAACCTCTACTGTGTGTTTCTGTGCCTGGTAGGCATCTTCTATTTCCTGGGCTATGAGAATGACCTGGTCCTCAGTGGATCTGTGCTGTCTAAAGCCACATCAGTCTGGTGTTTATCATACGTTCCATCAGTTTGCCGATACAGCTCAGTAGGCTGATAGGCCTGTATTCATTCGGATCTGTTTTGTCCTTTCCATTCTTTGGTACTGGTACAAGTACTGCGTCTTTCCATGCCTGGGGTACAATTCCCCTTTTCCAGCTTTGGTTACTCTTCGCTGTGTGGCCCAGCCCCATCAGCATTTCGTTTGTTATCCCGTCTTTTCCGGGAGATTTCCTTTTCTTTAATGTTCTCATGGCCTCTTCCAATTCACTCATTTTTAATTTGGCCATCATATGCTCTTCTGGTGCCGTATTGATGTTGTCGTACCCCTTTTGCTCTTCACTAATGTCTGTATGCCTATTTGCAGGGACCTCGATGTGGTTTGCTTTGGCATAGTATTCTACAAAAGCGTTTGCGGCTTTTTTCCCTGTGAGCAGGTTTTCGCCCTGCTTGATGGTAATTTGTTTGTTTGAAGGGGCTTCGTCGTTCATGTCTCTGACTAGCTTCCATAGCTTGTTCCCTTCTTTGTCTAGGTTGAGACTTTCAGTTTTGTTTTTCCAGCTCTCTCTTGCTGTTTGGTTGAGAGTGTATTTGTATTTCGCCGTGGCGGCTTTGAGGGCGATATTTGCCTCCATAGATTGTTCTCGCTCTGCCATGTTCCTAGCATTTGTGATTGCATCTTCCGCTTTCTGCAACTCATCATTCCAATAGGGCTTATAGTTTTTCCTAGCCCCTCTTGGGATGGTTTCAGTGGCGGCTTGCATTATTGCCTTCCTTAGGCTTTCCACCATGGGCTTCATTTTGTTAAACCTTTAATCCAACCCCCGAAAGACACAAAGATAGGACGACTCAGCAAATGCAAAACAATATATATGCGATGTCATGTAGCTAAGCTTCAAAATCAATTTAATTTTCTGATTAACACACATATGACATATATTATTTAATGTATTAAAGTTATATTTCGACGAAACAAGTTGTTCACCGTTTTTTGACAGGTAGTACACATATTTAATATATTTTACTTGTGGTTATCATAAACCTTATGCAATTGTAGAGTACATCTTAATCTCACAATTTTTGCTTTTTATGACCAAACGAGTAACCATAGAAACCGAACATCATTGAAGAACATGACACCATAATCGGCAGACGCGGCACGCAAAAAGTCAGCTTGCTTTATCGCTGACTACTCACTCATTTCACCCGTGTTGGCCTCAGACACTTGTACGAGTGAACCCCGTCCGGCCGCGACGTAGAGATCGTACATAGTGTGCCAGTTCTTATTATTTGCAATACTCGCTTGCAGGTTAGAGTTCATTCAGGATTGTGTCTGTACGTAATTTTCGAGCGTGTGGTGGTTTCAATAGGAAATATCTTCACGGTCGGCGCCATAACATGTGGATGTTTAGAAATAATCGGTAGGTTCTGTGTCACAGCGTTGCTGTTGTTATGCCTTGTAGTAGTCATTAGAAGAGTTACTGCTGTCTCATGGCTTACCTGTTATGTGTTGTATCAGTCAATAGAAGAGTTACTGCTGTCACATGGCTTAGCTGTTGTGTGTTGTAGTAGTCAATAGAAGAGCTGCTTCTGTCGCATGGTTTTAGCTGTTGTGTGTTGCAGCAGTCATTAGAAAAGCTGCTTCTGTCTCGTGGCTTAGCTGTTGTGTGTTGTATCAGTGAACAGAAGGGCTGCTTCTGTCTCATGGCTTAGCTGTTGTGTGTTGTAGCAATCAATAGACGAGTGGGTTATGTTCACGTTTTAGATGCTGTGACTTGTAGAAGTCATTAGACGAATGGGTTATGTTCACGTTTTAGATGTTGTAACTTGTAGAAGTCATTAGACGAGTGTCACATTTTAGATGTAGTGACTTTAGAAGTCATTAGACGAATGGGTTATGTTCACGTTTTAGATGTAACTTGTAGAAGTCATTAGATGAATGTCACGTTTTACATGTTGTGACTTGTATAAGTCATTCGACGAGTGTCATGTCTTAGATGTTGTCACTTGTAGACGTCATTACATTAGTCAGTTCTGTGTCACCGCTTAGTTGTAGTGTCTAGTAGTCACGTCCAGGGCTTCAATTATGCCAACTAAGTTACCGTCTAGGGTACAGACCTTATAAGGGGTGCAGAGTGTAGAACATGGGTCTCAAACTCGCCTACACTACCACAAATGAAATCTGACTCACCAAGATGTTTATGTGTTGCCTGTGGAGAGGTTGTTTTTTAAATACCCGATAAGAGACAATAAAGGTAATACAGAGGTATTTTACATTGTTTATTATAAAAGTGTATCTGCAGAAGCATGGCCAGAAGCATGGAAGAAATCAATTTATATTCCCCTCCCCAAAAAAGGCAACCTGAAGCTGTGCACGAACTACCGAACTATCGCACTGATCAGCCATGCTAGCAAGATACTCCTGCGAATCCTATTAAGAAGGATAGAGAAAAGGTTTGAATCTGAAATTCACGTAGTCCAGGCAGGTTTTAGGAAAGACAGAGGGACCCGGGACCACATATTCAATTTAAGGAATATCTATGAAAAATGTAGAGAGTTTAATGTAGACCTGTACACATGTTTCATTGATTACACTAAGGCCTTCGACACGGTAAAACATCAAAATCTGTGGAGAATCATGAAGGAAATGGGGTTTCCTTTGCATATAGTCCATCTCATTGAAACATTATACCAAGATCAACAAGCCGCTGTCCGAGTATCTGGGCAAACATCAGATTGGTTTGCAGTACAAAAGGGAGTCCGACAGGGATGTATACTCTCACCTTATCTGTACAACATATATGCGGAATGTATAATGAGAAATGTGCGAGAATATGAGAACATTCAACGTTTCGACCCATTTACGATTGGGGGGTACGAGATTCCAGAGTTACGATATGCAGATGACACAGTGATACTATCAAGAAGTGCGGAAGGGCTAGAGCAGCTACTTTCAGCCGTTAATGGACATAGTAAAGATCAAAATCTGTTCATAAACATAAACAAAACAAAGATAATGACCACCGATAAAACACAATGTCAGCATACATTTACAGTGGGTGGTGAGGAAATAGATCAGGTTACACATTTTGAATATCTGGGCTCCAGAATCGACAAAAATGGTGACTGCTCGATAGAAATCAGAAGAAGACTAGCTATGGCAATGCAGAGACTGAACAGCCTGAAGAAATTATGGCAGGGCACCAACAAAACGATAAAAGGAAAAGTCTTGAGAGCCTGTGTTTTTCCTGTGGCAGCTTATGGCTGTGAAGCATGGACGATTACCAAAACTTCTAGACAAAAAATCGAATTCTTCGAGTCAAAATGTTATACAGAAAGATCCTCAGAATACCCTGGACAGAGAAAAGAACAAATGTAGACATTCGGCAAGAGTTGAGCATAGAGGAGAACTGGTTAATCAATTCCATTTTGGCTAGAAAATGCAAATACTTTGGTTACATCAAGAGACACAACGGTCTTGAGAGGACGGTGATGGAAGGTATGGTGCCAGGCAAAAGAGGAAGGGGTAGACCAAGAAGACGATGGCACCAAGATATCCAGGAGTGTTGAGTATGACAGTGGTGGAAGCTGGAGTTTTGGCAAGGGAACGAGTTTCTTTCAGACAGACTGTGATGGGAGCGACGTTCTACAAAGGACATGCTACATGATGATGATCTGCAGAATTAAAAAACAAACTAGAATCATTGTGTAACTACTCAGAATTCATTAATTCAATGTGAGTTGGCTGTGTCAAATAGAGATATTATGGAAATGGAAAATTTCCGCAAAATATCGGTTGTGCGGCTAACAAAACAGTTTTCTAGTTGATTATATCAAAATATATGTAAATTAAACTTTAAATTTCAAGACCAAAAGATGGTGATAACACGTATCTAAGACTGTGTGGCCTCATTCAGAGCAGAGCTCACATTGTTGCAAATACAATGACTACTCAAGACTACTGCCAATCTTACCCGTTTTTCTATTCTAAATTCCTTGAGGAATGTTGAACTGAAAAATATTGAAGGAATATGCAGATGCGAGCCCTTGCTTACACACAATTTGTTTCCTGATTTTAAGAAATGTTAAGACCCTGAAACCTCAACGAATATGTGTGTCTACTAAAACGATAAGCTTCCGCCCATCTACGTCAGATGCGAGTCATCTGTAATTTGGGCAAACGACATATTGCAGATACCATAATGTATCTAAATCGTTGTATTCCCCAATTTCTACAAAGAAAACATTCTATTTTGATATTTGGGACATACGTTCGATGTATGAACAGGGAATGGATGTATATATGGCAAACATGAACAATATCAGGATTAACATCCTGGATCTAGTGGAGACACTGGACAAAAATGGAGAAAGTGAAACTCTCCTCGAGGGGATTATCGCTCACCTTCACACACACTGAACAGAGCGCACACAATGGTAAAGAGGTGACCCATATACTTTCCGTGGAGGTGCAACTGCAACTTATTGGAAGGCGATAGGATCTAGACTGATACTCGCTGCTTTCAGAGCTAACAATAAGAAGATCGAGGTTATCATTTTGCAAATGGTACCCTTTTACCAATGACAAACACAACTAAGTGTAAGTGAATTTTACGCCAGACTTCAGAATGTAATTGATAACATGGAAAAAGCACATTACAATTGTTACAGACGCATTAATTGGGGGGTGATAACATGGAGTTTGAAGATATCATGGGCAAACATGGAATCGAAACAAAAAATTCAAAATGAGCGATTTCTTGATTTCTGTGCGTTATATCAATTGGTGATTGGGGGCCGCTTGCTATCACGTAAAATAATTCACAAAGTAAGGTGGGCTTCACCCGACCGCAAGACAGAAAACTAGATTATTTATGTATCAATAGGAAGTCCAGGTAATCATTGTGAAGATCTGAAGATCACTATTTTCTGCTTGCTAAATTAAGCATAACACGGGAAAGGTATGCCGCTGCAGTCAACCGTTCAATTTTGGTTTTCTAAAGAACATGGACACAAGCAACGAATTTAAAGTTACGCTTTAAAATTGATACTTTATGTTACAACAGTTTCTCCAAAGAGGAGGCACAGGCAGCGCCCACTGACATAGAAGGCGGAAGGGGGGGGGGCGTGGGGTATATGGGGTGTCTTCATGTATGCCTCAACGACTCAGAGGTTTATGGATGATTTGACTTGATAACAATTAACGGATATACAAGATACAGAAGAGCGTTGGCGGAGGATGATACGTATCTAGAAAGGTTTGTGGAAAAGTTCTGGGTAACAAAGAACACTATCACCGAGATTGAATTGCAGCAGAGAAATAGACAAGCTACAGACGAAGAAGAATTGCAGCAGAGAAATAGACAAGCTACAGACGAGGTAGAAACATAAAGTAGAATTGAACAGCAGCAGAACTAGGCATGCTAAAGGCAAGGCTAAGAAATTATACAATACAGCCAACAAGATAACCAGGAAGTGCATGGGAGCGGACTAACTGAAATATATCGATTAATTGGTGGAAGCGGTTGAGGCAGCTGCTGCAAAAATAAATATTAAAGACCTGTGCAACTGCACGAACAATTTAACGGTAATAAGCAAGTAAATTACCTCTATTGTTATTGATGAAGATGGAAATCTGATTAGTAACATGAAGGAACAGCTGCAGAGGTAGGCAGAACATTTTGAAGTTTTTAAATTGAGCGGCTTCACTGTTTCTTCCCTGACAATCAACCGCAAATACAGATACACGTGATAATTGCTTGCGGCCAACCACAGAAGGTGATGGTAAGGTCACCGATCTTAGCAGAAGCAATTGATGTAGACGTTGACACAAATTTCTTGAAAAAGAAGGAAAACCAGCTGGATGGATGGTTGTGTGGGGGGGGGGGGGGGGCAGAGGGGCGGCATCTATTTAAGTTTCCAAAGAAGGGAGATCTGCAGCAGTGTACAAGTTGTATTGCAATAATGCTATTACCTATTATTCGAACCTGAGAAAATACTGAATAGGATCATTTTAGAGATATTGAAAAAATGACGGACGGACAGTGGCGAGACGAGCTGGAAGTCTTTCGATACAACAGTTCATGTACAAACCAAATAACAACATGGGGAATACTTTATTTCAAATTCGTGGATTGCGGAAAGACCTTTGGCGGCTTAGTCAGAAAATGACTCTGGAAATTGCATACAATTTCACTAACATAATTATGATAGTTTATGCAAACATGAATTGTCCTGTTCTACATGAAAGTCAGCTTTATGTGATTGGAACAGCAGTACGACAGGGATGTATGTTATGACCATTTAACTTTTTAATGACCATTGACTGGATTGTGAAATCGACAACATCAACCAAACAGTTATCTGAACTACGAAAAAGCATCTAGCTGATCTACACCAGACAACCTTCCAATCTTAAATCTTGAAGATCTTCTATAAATGACTAAACTTGCATACACAAGCTAGACGCAGAAAACATATACATCAAGAAAAGTGGGTGGAAGATGGGGAGGTGGTGGAATGAGAGAGAGATGGGGAGAGGAGGGAGAGAGAAACTATCAATAAATTATAAATGAGTAGCTTACAGATATAATGAGAGGGTTTTACTTGAACGTCTTCTTGCACACGCTTGTCAAAATATGATGGTGTTTCGCTAACTACAATGTGCAGTGTTTTTTTTCAGATGTTCGTCAACATCTGATGGTGTTTCGCTAACTACAATGTGCAGTGTTTTTTTTCAGATGTTCGTCAACATCTGATGGTGTTTCGCTAACTACAATGTGTAGTGTATTTTCCAGATGTTCGTCAAAATCTGATGGTGTTTCGCTAACTACAATGTGCAGTGTAGTTTCCAGATGTTCGTCAGTTAATTGGCTTCTTGTTTTGAATTTAGTCCACTTCTTTTTGAAAAAAAATTGTTCATAGAATAAGTACTACCTAATTGGGAAACCACTTTTTTGGTGTTTGATGTGATCATTTGATATTTGTCATGGGGGAAATAAGATGTAAAGAAGTCCTTGTAACTTCGAGCCACTCCACTTTAATTTTACAATTAACCATGTCTTGCAAGTCGGTAATTTCCATTTACATGTCCACGAAGCAGCATTTGGGTCGACATCATAGATGTTGAGAATTACTTTGACCGTACTTATTGTGATACCTAATCTCTGAAACTCTTCAAGAACTGGACGTGAATTATCATTAACGCCGTCGGCATTAAATTAACAAAGTTGAATAAAGATATTAGTATTCCCACAGTTTACTTTCCCACAATCTCGGTTTATTCTGGAAAGCCTTGACCTATCCATAAAGTTCGTGTATCAGCTGTCATTGTGTAACTTGAGATTACAATAATGAAAATGCTGGTCATGTTTGCTAAGAACACAGGCTGGGAGATCTACACAGGATCTGATAATTCTTTCACCCGGCGGACCTTCATGTCCATGACAATTTTGATTTCAGTCCATATGTCATAAAATCGCTTAATCATATTCCGCCGACATAGATAGCGTAGAACTCAGGCAGACGATTGCCATACTCGAATCAACGTCTTCAAGCAATCCTTGAAAGTGGGGATGGTTCAGTTCTATCGATTTTATGAAATTCCTGCATGATCCAGGACGTGCATAATGGCATCGACGCTATGGTACAAACATTTTCTTGGTGATCAAAGCAGTGCAAGAATGAGACATTAACGAAGACTCAAATATGACAGGTGGAATTTAATTCTGTCAACAAGGCCTGTACTTTTGCTAATAATAGCTGGTTCTCCGTTTGTTTAAATTCCATACAGCTTGTCACACAAGTAATGTAAAGTGGAAATTTATCAGAATTAACCGCTGGTTGGAAATTGAGTTTTTGAAGATCCATTGTACTAAGCCGCAGCTTGTGAGAGAGGAGGGGGGGGGGGGGGTTGGGCCAGTGCCCTTCTTTGTTGTTTTTACTTTGCCTGCCTCATGCGTCAGGTACCCACTTACAGCTGGGTTGACTAGAGAACTGGTCCCCAATTAAAATCACGACCCGGATTATTTTTAGTCTCCGGACGCGATTCGAACCGAGGCACGATGTTACCACAGAAAATAGCGAATTGCTAGCGACAACCATCACAACTTAATCCAAAATCTTTAAAAGCAAGCTCCAGCTGTAGTGTCTAATCATTGAATCTTATATGTAGTGCATATTTCTCTCCTACTTTGCTATTTATAATAGCTTCCGTTCTCTCGCCGGCGCGTCCAATTCAAATACCTTACTTTTGTTCGTTACTTGAAACACAATTTCATGTAATTTGTGTTGGCCTTCAACTATCAGAACTAATAATAATAATGTTCGTTTAGGCGTCTGAGGCCCGTTGCCTCGTAGACCACATCCACGACCCATAGCTGTGGCGTGGTTCCAAGTCTCATCAAGGGTGGAGGAGGAGGTTGCTATTTGCTAGAGTCATACTGTTCGGGAACGGCCTCTTCTGCGCCTCCAGCCGGTCAGGGAACGACGTTTAGTCGTACAACATGACCAAAAAAAGATACTCGGCGTCGGTCAAATGTTTCTGAGACTGGGCGGAGGCCTGTTTTAGAAGAGACCTCTACGTTGTGGATGTAGTAATGCCATCAGATGCCCAGGATACGCCGCTGGTTGCGCAGGTGAAAGATTTCCAGTGTCATCATGTCACGTTTCAGCAATGTCCAGGTTTCGGAGCAGTAAAGCAGGACTGGTAGATGCGGATTTTTGACCCAAGGGAGATCTTGCCATGCCTCCACACATGTCGGATGTCGTGTATAGCAGATGCAGCTGGTACGATCCGCCTTGACATATCGGGGCCGCTGCGCCCATCGGATGATATCATGCTACCGAGAACGATAAATTCGTTGGTGCCATCCGCACTGTGACTTTGAGTCTCAATACTCTTAGGTGATGTTTTTGAAATGAGGTTCTGAACTTTAGTCCATGCCCAGGATATAGACAGGCTGTCTAATATTTCCAGAAAGCGCTGCAGCGGAGATATGTCTGTGTTGAACAGGAGAATGTCGTCCAAGTAAACGAGATCAGTGAAGATTGACTGATCAATAGCTATACCCTCCTGATGCGCGCTCAGGCGGCCAAGAAGCCAGTCTACTGCCCGGCAGAATAGGTCGAGGGCAAGAACACATTCCTGTTTGACACCCGAAGTCGTGGGGAATCTGTCAAAGAGAGTGTCCTCCAATTGAATTCTGGCGCTGGTGTCCTTGTGTAGCTCCTTGACCAGGTTCAACAGGGAGGCCCGGGTACCCAATTCCATGGAGGGCTTTCCATAAAGCTGGCCGTTCAATCGAGCCGAAGGCGGACTTCAAATCCACATATGCAATATACAAGAGCCGATCGATTGAAGGCGCGGTGCAGTTCGGCGAGGAGACGCAGAACAAGGATATCGCCGGTTATAGAACGACCAGGGGTGAAGCCAGACTGTTCTGGGCGACGTTTTGTGTCCAAGAGAGGCTTGAGTCTAGCCAGTAGCACGTGGGCAAACACCTTTCCCGGTACCTATGCCTATAATTACTGCAGTCTTTGCGACTTCCCTTGGGGAGACGATGATTTCATCGCTCCAGTCGTCCGGGACGTGCCTCGTCCCCCATACTTGCAGGAATAAATGTTGGAGGGCAGAACTAATCGTGTCGATGGCGAGGTTCAACAGCTCGGGTGGGATGTGATCTGAGCCTGTCGTTCGTCCATCTTCCGAATAGCAGCACGGACTTCACATACAGTAGGGGGGGGGGGGGGGGGGGGGTCTGTTGATGTTGGTTTCCGTATCTGGGAGAGAATCCAGAGATTCAGCAGACAAATCGGGACATGTCGTTGCCGGTGGGTGGGTAAGAGCATACGTGTAGTGCTCCTTCCACCTGTTCGCTACCTCCTCGTATGACGAGGACAGAGAGCCGTCGGACGTATTGATGGACTCTATGATTTTTTTCTCGTTCTGCCTGCTTCCATGGCGGAGGAACAACCTCATCCGTATACCTGAAATTATTTATTGACACTTCACAGATAATGAGTCTTGACGCTCTATCTGTTAACAAAATGTGTAAATGTTGAACAGACAAAGAGGACAGTAAACATCCTTGTTGAACTCATTTTTAATATCTGCACATAGTGAGTAGATACTGCCAAATGTTGCGGTCGAGTTTTGCTCACAGGACAGGTTATTGAATATTCGTGTCTTCTTCCACCTGTACCTATATTTTCTAGACACGTGCATGTAATTAGGTTCTCATGCTGGACTCTTGTCACGTGCCGTTGTATAGTATACATACATAGCACATTTAACTGTTTAGTTTAAGGAGGGGAGGGGGCGTGGGTTGAAAGTGTAAATCGAGGGCAATCTTCAACATACATGGCTCGAAATCGCTTCATGTTCAGTTTGACTTGAGATGTAGGGGTATATATGATCACTTCTCCACGTACAGAAAGGTTTGGCAAAACTATTGTACCGTACAACCGCCAAAGTTGAATACACACAACAACACATAACGGACAGACATCCATACACTGGTCAATATGTCATGACATTTCCTAAAATACTACTGTTTGTGGTTAAAAGCGACGTGTCTTTGCCATTAAACTCGAGAAAGACATTTAAAAGCAACATGAGAAGAACAATTCTGCTAATTACTTCTGAAATTCTCTACTTTGGAAAATGGATACAAGATCGGTTATAGGATTATTTTTGTCATCAATTGGAAACAGAACTAGGAGCTTTGAATTCAAATGAGTTACTTGTTCATCCGGTCTATATTTGAATGCACCTTCGGGGTGCACAACGGCTGTTTCATTACTTTCAACTTCGATTGACGTTATATCAATTTGTTGACAGCTCGTGCTTCTTAAAGGAGATATATGATCGTGACGTAAATAAGCATGGGGCGCAACTCAACGAATTTAATGTGGATACCGAAGTTTTATATGTACACTGAGTGTTATCCGTGATTCGGAAAGCCCGTTTTACCGTGCGATGTGTATAGCACGGTATTCTCATGTGTTATCTAGAAATGTTATTGTAAAGAGACTGACCATGTTGCTGGGGTGGTGTCCATCACTCGGTCCCCTACTCGAACTGTTAAGCAAATGCATCCAGGGAACTATCAACATTGACACTTCAAACTGACGCCAATTGTTGTTAAAATTATATCGGTAGTCATAGCTCCCGTCGACTTGTATAGATGTAAGTCTTCGGTAGCAAACTCGAAGGAATAATTTATAGCCAAGATGATCTCATCGTTATTCTGCTAATTCATTCGAAGACGTTGATACTCTGATGTATCGGATATCTCCGTTCCCCTGTATGGAGTAGATACATGGAAATGGAGAACCTGTTGAACGGACAACAGCGTGTGCTCCATATTTTATGTTCAAACGTGAGGCCTGGAGACGCTACTCCAGTTTCAACCTGGGCTGTCAACACTATGGGAGACAGCAGTAAATCTATTTTAATATTCAACATTGATAAGAGAACATAACAGAGAAAGACAAAATAAATTCAGCAGAGAGTTGCTACTGAAAGGTCGTGTCATCTTGATTCGTGACTCTAGGAACCAACATCATCATACAGGGGGCATTCCCATACGTGCCCCGTTCTCCGTCGAATCAGCCAATCAATCGTATATATACTCAGTCCCAGTCAAGTGTTGACTTCGTATTCTTCGGATCTTTCCAGAACAAACTTTCTCCCTTCTTCCCTAATCACTCCCAAATCTATCATTCTCTGCACATATGCATTTTCGCGACCCTCTGTCTCTTCATCATTCTGTAGACTGTCCATGACTGCCCTTATCAACTCAAACCCTGTCTTATGTCATCACCGCGACGTTCACCACAACTAGTCCCGCTACTGCATCAGCTTTTTCGTTGCCCCATACGCCTGCATGTCCCAGGCAGTAGATCCATGTGGCTCCTTGTATACCAGAGTTGTTATTTCTTACTGAGCAATCTCTGCGAGTCTGACAGTATCACTACGTGTCACCGGTTGCGTCAATAACCAAGTCAGGGCCGCTGTTACCGCCTCAATCTCCATCCTCATACTCGATGTGACAGTGGAGTAGGCAGCTGATTTTTCCACCACCTCCTTGTCATCTTGGTAGCCGACGAAATCCTAACCGCACTTGTTTACATCTCTGCCGTAGGAGCGATCTGTGTACAGAATTGGGTCTTGTGGTCTTGAGTGTTGCTGGATCAGCTCCTGTATTGAAGCTTCTGTCCTAGTTCCGCCTCACTGGCGACATTCTCTGCTCAGTTGTATCACCACCTTTGTCAGGGTGCGCTCGTTGCTCACTTCTACCTATTCACTACCTCTTCCCACTCCTTCCAATGCACATACCCTCATCAGGGAGTCTTCTGCCTCTGCCATCCGTTACCTTTCTCGTTTAATGCGTTTGCATTTGAGTGTATCCAAGTCTTGGTGCAAAGGGTGGTGTTTATTGTTGGCAACATTGGCGCACGCCCTTACCTGCGCTACTTGATGTCGCATCTTGATGCTTGGCACATCTAGCAGGAATCTCATGGCAGCAATAGGGGGTATCTCTAGTGCATCCCAGAACTGCTCTCATGGCCTCGTTATGGATTCTCTCCAATCTATCTACCTGTGTCTGCGATAGCGCGAGTAACCCATGACCGCAGTCCAGGACAGACAAAACCAGTGCTTGCATCAACAGGAAGAGAGTCCATTGTTGTATGTCTGTGGCCGCCATGACTTTGATTGCATTGATATCCCTCTTTGCTTTCAGAATTGCATTGTCAACATGTTTATTGAAAGAAAGACTTCTGTCGAATGTGATACCCAGGTATTTCATGTCGTGTCTGCATGTTACAACATGTCATCTTGGCGCCCATGCAGGTGACCCCTGGTAGTGTATCTGAGACCAACCTATCGTTTAGGGAGAACCAGACATTATTGACATTAGGTAGATTGATTTCAGCTTGTAAACGGCGGTGCATCATTCTTCTTCTTCTTCGTACGCAGTCAGACAGTAACCATTATTTTTTCGAAAAAAGCGGCAGTCATCCTGAGGCTGTCGACACTGCCATAGAGCTTGTCTTGCAGTTCCACTGGTGATGGCCACATCTGCTCTCTCTGATCCTCGTATGTCGGGCAGTTCTGCAGCAGGTGTTCAGCGGTCATTTTACCGGTACCGCACGGGCATTCGTCGGTACCACCTATCTTCAATTTGTAAAATAGGTGGTACCTCAGTCTATTGTGGCCAGTGCGAAGTCTGAAGACAACGACCTGCTCTCTTCGGTTCAACTGGTAATAGGCATCGTTTTTGGTGTAACCAGTATGTTCGGGTTCCCATTTGGTCATGTATCTGGCTTTGATAAGCCGTTTTGACTCTTCGTACGTCATACTAGTATCGGGTTGTGGTAGTTTTGCACCTTCTTTTGCCAGTCTGTCTGCCTCCTCGTTGCCTTGGATGTTGCAGTGTGATGGGACCCACTGTACCACTACCCTTTTTGGTGCGGACTGCTGGCACAGTTTGCAGAGTGCTGCTCTTAAGTCATTAAGCTCAGTGTTTTTCTGGCTTTTTAGCGCTGTGACTACGGCGAGAGCATCTGTAAGCAGGACTATATGGCTTTCATTTTCTTTATGTGTCACCATTTCTTCCACTGCCGCCCTCAGTGCCTCTGCCTCCGCTCTGAAATTGCTTGTGTACTTACCAGTAGCGAATGACAGTGTTATTTTTCTGCCATTTGGTAGGTTCTGGAATGCTCCTGCCCCTCCGTTCTGTGTAGTGTTTGTTACAGAACCGTCGGTGTATGCATGGGTCCAGTCCATGCTTGGGTAGTTTTTCGATATAAAGCTTAGGGTAGTATCTCTCCTTTCTTTTTCAGTCTGGCCGTTTTTGTTTCCAATACCTGGTATATTTTCTACCACCTCTGGAAATATATCCTGCCTCCAGGTAGGTTTTCGTACAGTAGTGATGGGTTTTGGTGTTGTTAGTGCGTTTATGGGATCTTCGTGCATCTTTGCTTTGGCTATTTCTGCAAAGTTTCTCCGCTTTAGTTTCCGATTTCCCAAATTGTTAAGTCTCTGGTGCATTGGATGGTCGGTCAATCTTCGGAGTTTCTCTGACTGCAGCTGGGCTCTGCAGTCTCTTCCATCGGTCATGGATTGCAGTTTTGTAATCTTTTCAAGTTCTACAATTGGCGTTGACTTCATGCCTCCTGTTATAACTCTCATGGCTTGGTTTTGAAGTTTGCTAACTTTATCGAAGTTCGCCTTTGCTGCTGTTGTCCATGCCGGAATGCCATACTCGAGAACTGGTCTCACTCTTCCAGTGTACAGTTTCTTTAGTATGCCTTCGTCTGCTCCCCAGCTTGTGCCAGCAAGTTTCCTCATGATTGCCATTCTTTCTCTGGCTCTCATTCGGTTTCTCTCGATCTGACATTTCCATGTCATGCGCCGATGAAATGTGACTCCCAGATAGTTTGGGTTGTCGTTTGGCTGCAGGAATTGGTGCATCATTCAAATAGTTTCCCTAGCTTGCTCCGCACACCCTCGACAATTTCAGTCCTGTCTGTGCCCTGATTGTTTAGCAGGATGTCGTCCGCATATGTAAGGATCCTACCAGACCCAGTCTCCTCGATCTGTAAGGATTCTACCAGACCCAGTCACCTCGATCTGTAAGGATTCTACCAGACCCAGTCTCCTCGGTCTGTGAGGATCCTACCAGACCCAGTCACCTCGATCTGTAAGGATTCTACCAGACCCAGTCACCTCGATCTGTAAGGATTCTACCAGACCCAGTCTCCTCGATCTGTGAGGATCCTACCAGACCCAGTCACCTCGATCTGTAAGGATTCTACCAAACCCAGTCTCCTCGTGTTATCTATAGCTAATCAGTCATGACTAAAACAGGGTACTAACGTATACAGAATATTGCTTCTCTTGTTCTACAGTTTGTCTGAACCCAATTTCTTCTGCCTGAATTTCCTTGCCTGCTCGGCTACTAATTCTCTCTTATGTGATGTTTAACCCTATTTAAATGTTATGGTTCCCCAAACTGATTGTTCTAAAATTGTAATATTCGGTTGCACAAGGTTTCGTTGGTACTGTTGCAAAGTACGATGCAATATCTACTTCCGATCTGAGAATGCGGGTGTGTTGATGATTTGTGTCAATGCGTCCGTCGAACAGTTTAGATTTGTATATTATGTCCATCTGATATATCTTTTTCATCAAGATGCCTTTTTTTAATTGTTGTTAATGCATATCTCCTCTTTGAGACAGCTTTGTCGTGTTTGAAGTTGCTTTTTTTTACCCATAGCTTTTCTGTTGTGTTGCTTTCCCACGTCGTTTATAATCTTACATTTTATTTATAAACGTTATTATTTTCAAGGTGAAACAAGTAAGTATATATGTTCTATGTATTCTAGAATACTATTCACTCTTTCTTCGTTCTGTCATTTTACTTACGATGTCGTCTGTCATCCGTGCAAGATTGTCTGCTTCCATGCTTGTTTTTAGACATTACTTAGTCCTTGCTTTCGCTTCTGGGTCATCTTTATTGTTTCAAACTTTCTGAAAATAGACATTGATATATATTTCCGACTTCCACGAGATATTTATTTGAATGTCTAGACGATTGACACTGATATATCTATTTTTGGATATTTTTATGTTTCATTTTTTATATTATTAGTTATATGGTTATTTTAATGACTACAAGATTGTATTCCGAATGTATGTCTTCTCCTAGATAGGTTTTGTTTTTGCCGTTGTGCCACTATTTTAAATCGTGTCTTATATCATAATTTCTGATTTCATCTGCACTTTTCTACGTTTATGATCTTATGGGAAGCTCGTTGGAAAAACGTGTTAAATATAACTTACTGATTTTCTTCACCAAAATGTATCAGTATGTCTCCTTTGCCGCAATCCAAATTGCCTTACTGAATTTTTTTATTTCACATTGCCTATTTTAAAAATCTCACATTTACTTTATGAACATCAGACGATTAGTGTTGTTTTGAGGGTCACTTGTACGTCCCCAAAATAATCTTCTATTTCTTCGTCACTTTATTACCGTCCAACTTGAGTGAATCATCCACATCTGCAACTTTTTTATTTTCATTATTTCTCCATATTTGCACAGTCTAGGAATGTATCATCATTTTATGCCCACATAACATTTTAATAAAAGTTAAGTGTTCACAGTGTGAGCACGAGGCAATCCCACTGATGTTTACTTTAAATTAAATTATATTGATCAAATTTATCCTTTGAATCAGTTTCGCGGTACTCAACAGTACTCTCTTATGTTTATTTGTTATCTGGAATGTTATTTGCTCTTTTTTCTTTCTGTCATTTTACTTAACATGCAGACATATGTGGACACGTTCTGTACACCATGTGACATATTCGGTTTTATAATTAATACAAAAAAGCGAAGTCATGTTTCAGCCTGCCGCGAGTTACGTATATCGCGATCCATAGTCAAGAACGAGCGCCAATCAGTCGACAGCTTCACTTACCTTGGCAGTACTCTTTACAGTGCAACTACTTTTGACTTTGAGGTCAGCAACATAACCTTCAAGGCCAGTACTGCCTTTGGGAGGTTGCGCAACATCGTTGGAATAGAAGGATTCTTAACTGAGCCGTAGTGCTCATCATCCATCTGTATGCCATTGAGACGTGTTCTGTGTACAGTAGGCATGCTTGAAGAATAAACCACTTCTGTACAAGCTGCCTAAGTAGATTGTTCATAATATAATAGCTGGATAGAATACCAGACACCGAGATTCTTCGGAAGGTGAAAATTACGAGTATGCATACATTATTGCAGAAGACCCAGAATAGGTAAAAGATAAAACAACTGACACTTACTTGTCCAATTTTGACCTTAAATGCTGCGTATATGTGGATGGGGTTTCTGTTCAAGAATTTGGCTATACAGAAACTTCCGAACTCACCGTTGAGGTGCAGCACAACATGTCCGACTGTTGTCATCATCGCTTGCGATGGACAGCTATTATTATTATGTTTATTTAAATCATCTGAGGTTTAGAAGACGGTCCTACTCCAGTGTCAAAATTGGTTGTAAACTCAACTGAACTGTTGACTTTCATTTAGTGATAAGGGGGACACTGCGCTTTTCTTAAACGCTTTGTTATATCGGGGCTAATAGCTGAACGTTTTAAATTGAATTCTAACTCTACGCTTTACAATCGGTTTCTATATTTATTTTTAAGATAAACGAGTGCTTTCACACAAGTATGTCATTACGAACTACGTGAATACTTGCAAAGGTAACTGGCAAAGATGGCGCCGTAACTGGCTGCGAGTCTACATTTCTCTACTGTTTTGGATCATTATGGATGCCGTCAGACCACGGATTTGCCTGGAATTCACACTAGTCGACGACTTACACTTGTGTTCACGGATACGTGGAGTTGTTTTCCGTCTGGACTTGTTATTTCGTTCTTTTTTTGTGATTTCTTCCATCCGTTTATCCTGGTCTGGACGCCAGCTGAATGGCGCTACGCTTAAACTAGTTATACCTGTATCGTATCTCACGGGTTAGTTCTGCCGGTTCACCTTCACGAATATGGCGTGTGGGAATTTTAGATGCTACTACGATGAACTGAATACAGCTAGGGAGAGATGCCAGACTCACTCACACGCTGAGTGTTGTCCATACGACCTCTTGTGGTTATCGAAAAGGCACGACAAACTGCGTTAGATGCCTTCCCACCTTTCTACCCTGCGGGTTACATTTTTACGGAAAGGCTTCGGTGGTAACCCTGAGGCAAAATCTGCATCCTATGCTATCTCCAGTCGTCTCGATGAATGTCTTGCCACTGGCAAAAGGTAGCTTAGGCTCTGTGAGTGAGGTTGACAAAAGGCGCAGTTTCTTCCTCACTTTAATCCAAATCTCCGCGCAAGTCACCCATTTCAGCGGACACAGCAAGAGATACGACTGTCCACACGGCTGAACAAAGAGAGTGGTCTTCATCACTTGTGATGGACGAACATCATCATATCACTACACACACAGTTTCTACTTCATGCAATTGATCCTTGTTGCCTTTTTTTAGGTGCATGTTTTTATTAATTACTTGTATTTCCACTGCTGCTCATCTTCGTTAAATTTCTCTATTTATTGTGTGGATTTCGTTGATTTCTTGATCCAGGTAAGCGTACACATTCATACAATTTAATGCATTTGTTTCCTAGCTGCAACATCACTTGCATGCAAAACAGAGTTAGTCTTTCTTTGGGTTTTCTTTAGATGAATATTAAATGGTTAAATATTTACTACAATGATTGCTTCATTTAGCACTGTTCAGCTTCTCTGACTCCGTGACTGATGATTACATCATTCGCAAAACTTTCACCGTCAATGCTCAAATCTATATCTGTCCAATTTAACTATCTAATGTTTTCCTCAAGTGCTACTGTGACATGTTTTGGAGATATTACCGTGACATATTTTGGAGATATTACCGTGACATGTTTTGGAGAAATTGTATGACCCTGTCGAACGTTTCATTGTATGTGTATGTTGTTGGTATGGTACGCCAAATAGGGTGATATCAGTCATTTATCTCTTCTGTCAACAGAACCTTGAGTTCCTCGGTGTACAGCTCGGTGTGTACAACTGCAGGTATTTTAACACTGGAGACAGGTTTTTTTTTCTAATCCGCAAACACTACGAACAAGTGCATGCATAATTACTGTGCTCTGTCCTGTTGAGTAGCCTTTTTCCTGAAACCTGCTTTCTCTTGTGATTGATTCTGGTCGTTGACTCTAGTTTCTTTACAATTGCTGTTTTGAAATAATTGCATACGCATTTGTTTGTAACTTTGTAATTTCATACTATATCACTACTTATGTGGATTAACATTCTTTTTTAAAACTGTTTTTTACTGGTAACGAAATATCAGATTTAAAGGAAATTGTTGAATATATTGAACAACTGTCGAGGTAGTGTTTCGTCTACCTAAAGCACTGCAGTAAGATTGCATCAAATTCTGGAGCTTTGGCTGACTTTAAATGCACAGTCGAACATTGAAATATAAGTGGGCGGTTTGCGACAAAATTGACAAGTTTGTTCACACTGGAACTACAATGGATATTTGGAAAATAGACTCGCATATATGTGTGTGTGTATACATACATGTGTACGTACACATACATACGCACACACACACGCACGACACACACATATATATATAAATATAAATATATATATATATATATATATATATATATATATATATACACACACACATATACACACACACAAGTATATCAGACTATAACATACAAGATTTGTGATTTGGTATGTAATCCCACTGATTACACTGTTAAGTACACGTAATGCCTTAGTTTTACAGGTCCCAGCACTGGTGTGAGCTAGATGTAACCAGGAAGAGGATTTCCGAGTTTTATTTAGTGTGCTAGCTCGAGCAGCTTATTAGTCCGATGCGTTGCGTCAAGTGCCGCCGAGGGTGCTTAACCGATGTCTCACTCCATCTCAATAGACTCGAACACTAACGCAAAGTTGACCTGCAGTCTGTTAAACGCCATCTATGCTGCTGTTACCAAACCACTTAACCATGGCCAGTGTTATACCATGGCCAGTGTTATACCATGTCACACTCTTACGATATGCTCTTTGTGGGGCAGTGGTGCTGTTCTTGCCCTTGTCATACACTATGACCTCCGCGTACCACTCAGGACACAATATACCTTTTAAAAATATTATTTTTTAGAAAAGATAGGAAGCAATCAAAATAAAAGTAGCACATACAAGAAACCAGCATCAAGTGTCGCAAAGTAGTGCGGGTCGAACAAGTGCGAAGGGCAGTAAATATATATACATTGTTAATGAAAGATGTTGTAAAAGGCTTCCGGATATAACAGAAACTGGGAAAAAAATAGAAAATATTGCACGAACCTATTTCCATCAATCACTGTAACAGCGAGAAGTGCAATACATGAATTTAAAACACACCCATACACGCAAATAAACACACACACATACACGCACAAGAGAGAGAGAGAGAGAGAGAGAGAGAGAGAGATGGACAGACATATATTTATATTATTTATTCATGTGGTTCACCTTAGAACATAGGGTTGCAACCAATGCTCCACGTCTGATCGTATTGTGTGCCATCTTCCTGAGATCTGTCCACAAGACCCCGATTGAAATGGTTTTCTCATTGACCGTCCGTTACCAGATCTTTCTTGGTTTTCTCACCTTGTCCCGTTCTCTGTTGTTTCCAGTTTTGCGCATGCCCGGCTTCTTTTTGGGAATGCGTCTATTCATTCCCACCATTTCTCCTCCATGCCTATTCTATTGGTTTGACCGCGTTCTTTCCCACATATATGTGTGAAACATTACCTCTGGCTGTTTTAGACGAAGTATACGCCATAGCCAATTGTTGACAAAGGTTTACACTGTGGATGTACTCTTAATCACATTACATGTCTCAGAATCATATAACAGTACCCATTATACATTGGTGTTAAACAGACTATTCTAATTCTCCTTGGAAAATGCTGCAAAGTTCCATTTGATCGGATACAGTTGTAAGGAAATATGTGATAGTCTTTCTAGTCATACTTAATTTGCATTTGCAATAATACTAATTGCCCATCGTAAGCGAAGATAGCGGCATCATCAGACTATTTCTACGAAATGTCTTCTCTGATAGCTGTAAAGGACCAATTCTAGAGCGGCATACCCTGCCACGTTCAGGGCACACATATATTTCCTTGCGATAGTTGTGGGGCGCGTAAGCGCAGTTCATAACCAGTAATTCGCTATTTTCTGTGATAACAGCGTGCCTCTGTTCGAATCGCGTTCCGCAGACTAACAACAATTAGGATAATGATTTTAATCGGGGGCCGCTTCTCCAGTCAACCTTGCTGTAAATGGGCACCTCACGAATGAGTTATGGAAAGTAAAAACAGCAAGGAAGGGCACTGGCCACCCCACCTCTTATAGGCTGCGACTTAGTACAATGGAGTCTACAAAATCTCAACTTCCAACCAGCGGTTAATTCTACTGAATTTCCACTTTACTTTTCATAATAATTGTGTGGGTAATGTGTCGTGGGGTGGCAGATCACGGTAATGTAACAGTTCACTTAGCTCGGCTCAACTGCTTTGGGCGTACGAGATGAGTCGTGAGGAAAGCTATATTATGGTAATGTTATATCTGTCACTTAGCTCGGCTCCTCTACACTTATCTGTGCGCAATGTGTTGTGGAAACGTAGCAGTTGTTACTACACTGATCTACTCTGGGAAGTACTTTATATGTTGGTGAGGTAAGCACCTTATGCAAACCTACTAATTATCACTTCGCTAATGGGTGATCTTTTTTTTAAAAAAGCAATTTGCTGACCGAAAGAAAAAAGCGCAAACAATACATTTATTTTTAAATGACAATTATCAAGCAAATTACAGATATTAAAAAAATAATAGTCAACGATTATTAAGCCTGTCAGGAGAAGAGAGCGTGTTGTAGCAGCACACATGACTGACGATTAGATGATATAAGACGACGGAAAGATAAGATATGAGAGACAGATATATGTGTTATTGTCTGAATTTCAATTTTTTTTCAATAAACCTCGTTTAACGCAAGAATATATGCAGGATATTTTGAAAAAATGCATATAAGAACTTGTGCACGGTATTATCTACTTTACTGTTTGTCACCAAGTTTGTAAAACAAAAAAAAACATTAGTGAGGGAAACAACCTAAGTGAACACTTAAATTAACTTCTCTTTGCAATAATAGCAACCTCAAAAAAAACAAACAAACAACAACTGCAGGAACATATCAACAATCTTAATGAGGCCTGTACTGATTACGGTGTGAAAATCAACATAAAGAAAAAAGTTATGACGATTGCAAGAAAAGAAACAAAAACACATATATTTATACAAAACCAATAAGTAAAACAGGTAAAAAAGTCACGTTTACAGGTAACATAATCTTAGCAGATAGAAAAGCAGGCACTGAAATTCAACACAGATGCAATAAGGCAAGTCAAATCATTGGAAAAATGTCGCCGATATTACAATACATGCACGTGAAAGTGGACACAAAAAGAACGCTATATAACACGATATTCCTGCCCACATTGGACATTGACAATCAAATATAAAAGAAACATTGTAACAGCATATATGAAATGCCTACGCCGAATGCTAGGAGTAACAATAATGGATATAATCAAGAACGAAGATACTATAGTGCGTTTCATAATGTTTGCCGCAGTGTAATATTGAATGTATCAGCTTCCCTTTAAACACAATTATTCAAATTTTGAATATAACCTGCAGATCCCCATGTCTCAATGGTGAATATTTATTCTTGCGCACAAACATATGCTATAAGATTTTC
Source organism: Ariolimax columbianus (assembly GCA_036924085.1). Classification (NCBI taxonomy): domain Eukaryota; kingdom Metazoa; phylum Mollusca; class Gastropoda; order Stylommatophora; family Arionidae; genus Ariolimax; species Ariolimax columbianus. The sequence goes on along the minus strand of JAVGWX010000005.1, from coordinate 42,886,373 downwards.
TTAATAGTATGCAAAAACCAGCCCTTTTAATAAAACCGGCATTTTGAAATGATTACCCCTTCATAACAGTAAGTATTTTTGGAAATAACATTCTTCACTTGTTTCACTAAAATCTAACTTCAACCCAAAGCGCACTCACAGCAAACTGTAGTAGGCCATTCATCACTGATTTTTAACAGTTTTAGTGAGCCATCTAGTGTGTATTCAATGTGTCGATACAAATAGGTACATTGGCGTAGTATAACTAATTGTTAACGTTCGCGACTTCAATGAGCCTGAAAGTCACTCCATGGAATTGCATTGAAGATGAATTTATATTTGTGTAGCGAAGCTAAGCGTTGTAAACTATATCAGTGTATCTAAAACGTTGAAAAGAGAACTATTCACGATTTGGGTTATTTGATCGATTCCACTACGACTAATGGAAGTTCGTGTTCCATCAAGACAATTACGCAAGGAAGAAAGAAAAGGATAGATAGCTTTCACAGGAATGCGATTAGAAGAGAGATTTGTACAATGTTTGATTCTAAAGAAACAGTGGCACTAAGGAAACTGAAATCTTGTGACATTAATGACATTAATTCGATGACATTAATGTATCGAAATCTGCATTGTGGAGAACTGTAAAGGGCATAGGCTTTACCTTCAGAAAGTATGCTAGAGGAGAAACGTAATCTGAGAGAAGCCGCATCTAGTATCCACGAAAAGCAAGTATTTACGTGAAGTACGGGAAATGCGTAAAAAATGTTATGATATTGTATAGGTGGATGATATTTATAAAGAGAATCGGGACTACCATACCGAGATAAATGGTCAAATATTTAGACAGTGGATTAAAAAAAAACATATTCTTCCGTCCTTGGATAGACTCTGCTGTTTGGTAGTGGACAATGCATCATACAATAACGCAGTGACACAAGAAGACAAAATTCCAACAACATGCAGTACAAAATATGCAATAAAGTGGTGGCTCACAAAAAACACATTTCATTTAACGAAGCGTATCTAACACATGAAATTGCATTCCCTTGTCAAAAAAACATGAAAGTAAACGATGTTTCATATAGACAAGTTGATCCAAGAGTACGGTCATATATGATTGAGACTGTCACCTTACCATTCCCACTTAAACCCAATTGTTTGAGACTGCCACCATTCCCACTTAAACCCAATTGATCTCGTTCAGGAAAAAGTTACAAAACAATTAGCAGCTGAAAATAAAAAAAGCGATATGAAAGAACTAACAAATGCCGCTCTCTCAAATATAGACAAAGTTTATTGGGCTAAATGTAAGGACCACGTCTTAAAAGAATACAAGGTCTATTGGAAAAAATATGGAATGTCGCTCGTTCAACCGAAAGCAGTCATCAATTTGTTGGAATCGTCCGACTCTGATTAAGTGAGAAATTAACTTGCATGTTTGTTTTTCGAGAAATATAAGTTTCTATCACCTTTGCAAAATGGTTCTCTCCAAGCCCACTTCAATCAAATAGAAGATGGATCTCAGAACTGAAGTATAACCATTTATTGGTTATTGGCTGTAGCACAGCATCTATTTGTAATACTGGACCAATCCTTCTGAAGTATGTACTTTCTATGTTTTATAAATCATGTGCTGCTACATATTCACACATTCTTTCTACGATATGAGCAGTTACTTCTTACAGTTTCTTAAACACATGAAATAAAATAAAAAAGATAGTGTGCGTTACCTTATGTTGAAAATTTCACTCGAATTGGAGAGACGCCTTTGCCTGAAGACATACATTAACAAAAAATTTACGGTAAATTATTTTCTGCAGGGACAAAAATAGATCCTTTGCTAACAATGATCAAAGGAACTAGCCGCTTTAATAAAATGGCACTATCTGGCAAAATGTAAATTATAAAGTTGTTGGGACATTGGAAATATAAGACCACATGCAAAAAGTCACAAGGGATATTGAGATATCAGACGGCAATTGATGAAAACTATTGTGAAAAGGACTATAGGAAACAAGTAGGTACAAAAAAAGGGCTAGACTTCATCAAGAGACAGCAAACCAAATGGTTTGGTCGGCCACTGAACCTGACAAACATCAGAAAGTATCCCTCAGAAAGCAATGCTATACATATACATTGGATACAAAGTAAAGGGCAGACCATGCAAAAGATGGATAGCAGAAATAACAGAAGCAGAAAAGTTCTCCATGTTCGAAGGACATACTAGGGCCTGGTCAAGACACATCTTCATAACTTCGTCGAATGCAAGCGAAAAGCGGAAGAATATCTTGTCTAAAATGGAAATATGTAGTGTCCTCTAAGAAAGAAAAATAGACTTTAGAACATGTGTGTAACTTTTGTACAGCTCTTGTGATGGTACACGTGGTAATATTTCAAACTTACATCAAGAATATGTCTCGGTCGTATCGATCGCACGAAATGTCCAACTATGATATACATATACTCGTATATAATAATAGCTATCTATCGTTGTCGACGAGGGTCATCCTTGTCACAGGTTTCCCTGTTTGGGGTGCGCATGTAGCTGAACAGGCCAATGCGGGCACGAAAACATTTGCTGGAAACGGACACACAAGGTCTGTGGAAAGTGATGGTGTTCCCGCTGTTCGTGATTTCCGGGTCTTTCGTCTGGTCTGGACTTTCACAACTCGGTGATCTTCGCAGGTAGCTACACCCGCTTTGAATGCGCTTCTCCAGTCAGATCTGTTTAGCGCAAGACATCCCCAGGTGGTGACATAAAACTGGAAACTTTTCATGGAGTCTCTCAGACTGTCTAGAAAACATTTCCTTGGGCGCCCTATCTCGCCCTATCTTTATCTCAGCTCGAGTAGAGTAGCTTCTTTGGGAGCCGTTCGTCTGAGTTTGGTCATGACGCTGATGCAACGACGTCCCCACACCACCGAGCGCATTCTACCAAAGGCTATACTGGCCCTTGCTATTCTGCTTGCCACCTCATTATCGAGACTGACAGATCTTGACAGCGTGCTGCACAGATACGTGAATTTACATTCAGAGTCTGCCCGCTGACTGTAGTCTTTACTTTTGTGTACGTCACATCTGGTGCTGGTTGGCACATGTCCTCTGTTTCCTTGACATTTATGGTCAGGCCAACATTTCTGCATGCAGCAGAGAACCGGTCCATTCTCACCTGCATGTTCAGTTCTGAGTTGCTGTTCAGACCGCAGTTGTCAGTCGTTAGCAAACACAAATTCTCCAGCGACTTTGGTTTTGGCCTTCATTCTTCTGGGATTGAGTAGCTTGCCATACCGCCGGTACTTTATGGATGTGCCAAGCTCCAGAGATGTGAAGGCGTCTGTCATCGAGGACGCGAACATCATGTTGAACAGGGTCGGAGCGAGTACACATGCCAACTGTGATATCAAACGTATAATTGCTAGTATACCAATAAAATAAGGCGTGGCTGAAGCGGTTCTGTGGATGTGTATAATGGGCAAAAAACATGAAAAAAAACTAGTAAAAGTTGATTAAGGTTGAGCTTAATCAAAATTTAAAAATGGGTATGGTCAGATACCGCACCGAGACGAGAACACAAACAAAAATTACGTTACGACCAATAGGCCTTCATCAGGGACAACAACACTGAACTAACAAATTAACATATAAGACAAAATGGTCAACTCATCTGTTTCAGGTAGGAGAAGCTTTCTGTTTAAGAAGCAACCGGTTGTTCCAAGTGCTCGATAGAAACTGAAATAGGAGCGGTCAAACAAAAAAGTGGCGGAATATGCCTAATAAGCCAAGCGTGGCCAAATAGTGGTCCAGATAGGAGAACAATGAGAAGGCAATATAAGCCGGGAGGGAGTGATATTGATATAAGAGAGGGGGGAAGAGAACTGATGGAAGAAGGGGGGAGGCAGGGGGGGGGGGGAGGAAGACAAATAGATGGGGGCCAGTGTGAGGATTTAAGAAAAAGTTTGGAAGATATTAATACCATGTAGTTGGAGACAGCCCATCCTCGAGATAAGTCTGTCCTTAAGGGCGAATCGATGACGATCGTCAGAGAAGCACGAAACTAGACCAGTGACACTGACGTCAGCCATACCCCGGTGCTCAGGACCATTGAAGTGGCTGGCAATTGGGGAACCAGTGCTGTTGCGGATGTCGTTGAGGTGTTGGCGGAAACGCTCCCGTAGTTCCATACCAGTTTCCCCAATGTAAGTCATACCACACTGGCGGCAGATGATGGAATAGATGAGGTTACGAGATTTGCATGTGAACCCCTCTTTGATGAAGAATTCAGACTTAGGAAAGGTAATGGAGCGAGAAAGGATGACATGAGGGCAGGTAACACAGACACGTGAATTTTTGCACGGCCTGGTGCCTGGGAGGCTATGAGGGCTGGTGTCTAGGTGACTACTGACCAGCAAGTCCCTCAGGTTCCTGTCACGCTTGTAGGCGACAAGGGGAGGATCGGGAAAAACTTTGCGAGTGACAGGATCAGAGTGAAGGATAGGGTGATGGCGGAATAGGATATCCCGGACAGAGACGCTGTGAGGGTGATAGGTGAGGACGAGTTTCACACGGTCAGAGGGAGGACGGCGGGTGGGAGTGAGGGAGTCTTGACGGGAGATAAGAAGAACCCGCTGAAGGGCGGAGGAGAGAGTGGTCTCAGGGTAGAATCGCTTGCGGAAGAAGTCAAGCATCTCGTGGGCCCTGAGAAGGAAGTCGTCGTCATCCTGACATAGGCGTCGGAGGCGGAGGAGTTGGGAGAAAGGAAGCGAATCGCGGCAGGATAGGGGATGGGAGGAAGTGTAGAGGAGGTAGTTGTGGGCGTCAGTGGGTTTGTAGTAGACAGTGGTGGAGAAGCCTGAAGGGCAGTTAGAGACAGTGATGTCCAGAAAGTGGACAGACGTGAGGGAAATGTCAGACGTGAACTTGATCGAGGGATGGAAGTCGTTGACAACGTCGATAAAGTTTAGGAGATCCTTCTCCGACATGTCAGTAATACCAATCCCATCGTCGATGTATCGATAAAACATGAAAGGAAAGGGGCCCTGGAATTGAAGCCAGATCAAGTGTTCCAGGTGACCCATGAACAGGCATGCGTAGTTGGGGCCCATTCTGGTGCCCATAGCCACATCGCTGATCTGGTCGAAGAACTGGCCATTGAACTCAAAGGTATTGAGAGTAAGAACGAGTTCTGCTAGACGGACGATGGCAGACGTGGAGATGGATGGGTTAACCCTTCGGTCAAGGAAGAAACGGAGGACCAATAAACCATCAGAGTGGGGGATCAAGGTGTACAGTGAACAGACATCAAGTAGGAAGAGACGATAGGTTTGGTCGGGGGAGAGGACAATGGTAGAGAAAGTGGTTAAGGCGTGGTTGGTGTCCTTAAGAAATGTGGGAAGACTCTCCACCATAGGTTGGAAGACACTATCCAGGAAGTCCGATACCAGTTCGGTGGGACAGGAACAGGCAGAGACAATAGGGCGACCTGGGTTGTTGGGCTTATGAATTTTAGGCAGCATGTAGAAAGAAGGCTTACCCAGACAACTGTCAAAGATACAGAGGTTCGTAGCGCTCTTCGGGAGGAGATGTCGTTTGGTCATATCAAGGATGGTGATAGAGACCTCCTTGTTAAAACGGACAGTGGCATCATCGGCGCGCGGTTTATAGAAAGAAGGATCAGATAGTTGAAGACTGCCCTCCTGAACATATAAATCCTTGCGCCAAACCACCACTGCTCCATCCTTATCAGCAGGTTTAATCACGAGATCCCTACGCCGACTAAGGCTAGCCAGAGCACAAGCCTCGGTATGGGAAATGTTCGAATATCGCAGGCGCCGAGGGCAGTAGGCCTTGATATCGCGAAGAGCAGTCTTCAACTATGTCAGGATGACGACGACTTCCTTCTCAGGGCCCACGAGATGCTTGACTTCTTCAGCAAGCGACTCTACCCTGAGACCACTCTCTCCTCCGCCCTTCAGCGGGTTCTTCTTATCTCCCGTCAAGACTCCCTCACTCCCACCCGCCGTCCTCCCTCTGACCGTGTGAAACTCGTCCTCACCTATCACCCTCACAGCGTCTCTGTCCGGGATATCCTATTCCGCCATCACCCTATCCTTCACTCTGATCCTGCCACTCGCAAAGTTTTTCCCGATCCTCCCCTTGTCGCCTACAAGCGTGACAGGAACGTGAGGGACTTGCTGGTCAGTAGTCGCCTACACACCAGCCCTCATAGCCTCCCAGGCACCAGGCCGTGCAAAAATTCACGTGGCTGTGTTACCTGCCCTCATGTCATCATTTCTCGCTCCATTACCTTTCCTAAGGCTGAATTCTTCATCAAAGAGGGGTTCACATGCAAATCTCGTAACCTCATCTATTCCATCATCTGCCGCCAGTGTGGGGCATGACTTACATTGGGGAAACTGGTATGGAACTACGGGAGCGTTTCCGCCAACACCTCAACGACATCCGCAACCGCACTGGTTCCCCAATTGCCAGCCACTTCAATGGTCCTGAGCACCGGGGTATGGCTGACGTAAGTGTCACTGGTCTAGTTTCGTGCTTCTCTGTCGATCGTCATCGATTCGCCCTTGAGAACAGACTTATCTCGAGGATGTGCTGTCTCCAACCACATGGTATTAATATCTTCCAAACTTTTTCTTAAACCCTCACACTGGCCCCCATTTATTTGTCTTCCTCCCCCCCCCGCCTCCCCCATTCTTCCATCAGTTCTCTTCCCCCCTCTCTTATATCAATATCACGCCCTCCTGGCTTATATTGCTTTCTCATTGTTCTCCTATCTGGACCACTATTTGGCCACGCTTGGCTTATCAGGCATATTCCGCCACTTTTTTGTTTGACCGCTCCTATTTCAGTTTCTATCGAGCACTTGGCACAACCGGTCGCTTAGACAGAAAGCGTCTCCTACCTGAAACATGAGTTGACCATTTTGTCTTACATGTTGATTTGTTAGTTCAGTGTTGTTGTCCCTGATGAAGGCCTATTGGTCGTAACGTAGGTTTTGTTTGTGTTCTCGTCTCGGTGCGGTATCTGACCATACCAATTTTTAAATTTTGATTAAGCTCAACCTTAGTCAACTTTTACTAGTTTTTTTTCATGTTTTTTTTCCATTATACACATCCACAGAACCGCTGCAGACTCGCCTTATTTTAATTTTATATTTATTTGTACCACCATTACTGCTACTACTCGTTATCTTGTGTCGTCTTACCTTCCATATTCACTATATCATCGCCATGCCTTCCTCTACTCGTTATCTTGTGTCGTCTTACCTTCCATATTCACTATATCATCGCCATGCCTTCCTCCAAATTCATGACCAACTTCTTCCGTTCTTTCATCATTACGGCTTTCGGCCTTCTCCCTCCTGACCTCTCCCGTATTGCTACTGACTTCGCTCTTGTTACTCTCAAGATTACCTGATTTACTTGCCATCTCAATTTCATTCGCAATTGTCTCCGCTACAACGTTCTTCCTCGCGGGTTCACTTCCAAGTTTCACCACGCGGCGGGCTCTTTAAGCCAACGTGAGCTCCGCCATCTTGACCATGCAGATAGGAAGTGTGGCTTCCTGCGTATGCGCTGTATCGCATCCAGCTACGATAGACGGCTCCATGATCTTCATTCCTCCCAATCTCATCTCCTGCACTGTTTGCTAGCTCTCTCCACTCAGGACTACTTTTCCTATGCTGTCATCCGTTACATTATCCATACTCTCAATCGTCAGTTATACGACTTCTTGTCTGCTCGCAAGAAGGACAAGCTTACTCGTCTCCGTCCTCCTACCCCTCCTCCTTCCTCCTTGTCCACTGATTCTCGCCATCAAGTGGTCTGTATCCCCTCTGATCTTCCTCTCATCAAGTGGTCTGTATCCCCTCTGATCTTCTTCTGACTGAGAGTGAAATATCAGTTCTCAGCAAAGGCTTTAACTTTGTCCCCCTCCAGCCCTCCATTGACCAATACTCTGTTCTCAAGGATGTGCATGCCTATCATCGCCGCCTACGTGTTCGACAATGGTACCAAAACAATCCCAACTCTTGTTCTTTTCCTGACCCCGATGACCCTTTCTCCAGCTATTCCCATCGTAAATCTGACTGGACTCAGTTTTTTTCCATGTTTTTTGCCTAATATACCAATACAACATAAGTTAAAAATGAAAACTTAAAAGAGAAATATAGATGTCATTCCCCAGACACATCCAGCCTGCTTATAAACTAAAATGTATTTTACAGCTTTATGGTCAGTATCGAAATAACTCTTGCATTATTTTGATACATTGTCTATAATTTAATATGGACATTGCTTTATTATTAGATATATTAGACAAATCGATTACGACAATCATCGTGGGCGCGTTATTTGTTATATTGTGCGGCAAGCCGTAACCTTCTAGTGGTAACAGATGTGACAGATACAACTAACTAGCTGAGTAAAAATAAATTGACATATAGAAGAGGAAACGGGTGATTGCACAATATACGAATGGTATGTGGCGATGTCGAGCAGGGCAATAATAATGTTGATAACAATGGTGACTCACTCACACTAAGCTTTCATTTTCTTCTTCTACCTCTTCACCGATCCTCGGGAAGTTAGTAACTCTTGTGTTCCTGTAGCATACATTCTGTATGATATGGCATCTGTGAATTTTAGAAGATAAAGTGAGGGCGCCGGTATAGAGTGAGGAGGCTGGTATAGAGTGAGGAGGCTGGTATAGACTGAGGAGGCTGGTATAGACTGAGGAGGCTGGTATAGAGTGAGGAGGCTGGTATTAGAGTTAGGAGGCTGGTATTAGAGTGAGGAGGCTGGTATATACTGAGGAGGCTGGTATAGAGTGAGGAGGCTGGTATAGAGTGAGGAGGCTGGTATTAAAGTGATGAGGCTGGTATTAGAGTCAGGAGGCTGGTATTAGAGTGAAGAGGCTGGTATTAGAGTGAAGAGGCTGGTATAGAGTGAGGAGGCTGGTATAAAGTGAGGAGGTTGGTATAGAGTGAGGAGGTTGGTATAGAGTGAGGTGGCTGGTATAGAGTGAGGTGCCTGGTATTGTTGCTTACTTTCACAGTCCGCGCGCACATACATACATACACACATCCACACATACATGCACACATCCATACATACACACATCCACACATGTACACATCCACACATACATGTACATATCCACACATACATGAACACATCCACACATACATGTACACATCCACACATACATGCACACATCCACACATACATGCACACATACATGCACACATACATGCACACATACATACACACACACATCCACACATACATGCACGCACACACACATACATACATCCACACATACATGCACACATCCACACATACATTGGATATGATGTTCGTCCATCACGTGTGATGAAGACCACTCTCTTTGTTCAGCCGTGATGATAGTTCTTTCTCTTGATGTATCCGATGAAATGATTTTATTGAGACGACTGGAGATCCACAGGATGCGTCGTTTCCCTCAGGGTTTACCCCACAAGCCTTTCCCGTATCGCACAAGGTAGCGGAGGAGGATGACAGCTATCGTTGTGTGTCGTGTCTTTACCATAACTGCAAGAGGTTGTGTGAACATCACTCAGCGTGTGAGTCATGTGTGGGGTATCTCTCCCGACACGCGTTGTAGTCCATTATAGTCGTGTTTAAGTTTACAGTCACACGAAAACCGACGCTGTCTGCAGCTAGAGAGATAAGTGTCAATCTCGTGATGTTCAGCCGTGTGAACTAGACCGTAATAATAGGACACAGGTTTGAGCGTAGTGATAATTCATATAGCCGATTATGTCCAGGCCAGGATAATTGGAATAAACCAAAAAACCAACGAATTAACCAGTCCAAATGTAAAACAACGACACGTTTCCGTGAGCACAAGTGTAGGTCGTCGACTAGACATGCACATATACATATACACATACACACACACACACACGCACGCACACATACACACACACATACACACACACGCACACGTTCGCACATATACATTCACACACACGTACACATACATACACGCACACATGGATAAACACACACACATACACACGCGTACACATACATACACGCACACATAATACTCACATATGTGCACAGGCACACATACATACACATACGCACATATACATACACACACATGCACACATGCAAACGCACAGATAAATACACGCGCACACATACATACACAAGCACTCGTGCATACATACACACACACACACATACACACACGAACATATACATATGCACACATACATCCACAGGTACACATACATACACACACGCACACATACATACACAGACGCACACATACTTATACATACACACACATACATATAAATCACACGTACATACACATGCACACATACATACATACACGCACACATACATTCACACACACATGCAGACAAAGAAAGTAAGTGAGCGTTTTAGTGTGGTTCATGGACGGTTTCTGAGCGTTGGATTGGGAAATAGACGGTTAGTATTCTCACCTGATGTTGTCCTTCATGTGACAGAAAGATATAAAGGGTTAAGGTAGTCTTTCAAACAGTAGAAAATACTGTCGGGGATGAAGTGTTATAGACCTTCGTAATTTCTTCTCTAACAATTGGCTGGTACTCATTTATGTCTGGTTAACTGCATCGTTTGAACAGCGGCAGTTCGAACCGCATACATTTCCACTGTCCACACAAACACTTGTTTACCAGGCCTGTGTCCTCAGCACTCTTTTTTTATGGCAGTGAGACATGGTCTACATAGATGCACCAGGATTTGCCTGAGCAGAATCTTTGGGGTTGAGCGGCAAAACAAGATCACCAACGCAGAGGTGTTGGAAAGAACAGGCATGAACACAATCTTTTCCATGCTTAGTCTTTGAAGGCTCCGATGGCTCTGAGGATGGATGATGGCGAATACCAAAATATCGTTTCTATGAGAATTATAGTTGGCGAAAAGGTCTCGGGGCCGGCCACTTCTTCGGTACAAGGATTGATGCAGGCGCGATATGAATGATGCAGACATCGATTTGTAAACATGGGAACAGGGCGCATGGATCGTGTTACACAGAAGGCATGATTAAGCCTGACTTTCCTTGCACACACACACTGGAAAACGCTTCTCTGCTCGGATTCGTCGTACGAGTCACCTTCGTTACCGTCATGGACTGTAGTTACATACCTTTTTTCAAAGCACAATTACAATCGACTGACAAGACGGAAAGAGACATTGATGATTCCGACAATTTAGCACTGGATGATGTGCCCATCGACTCATACTATCCTTCGTTTTTTTCTTAAATTGTTATACTTTTTTTTTCAAACACCAGCACGACGGCTTCACGCTCATTCTTTGTTATCACAAAATCAATTTTTAAAAACTATGTCGTCATAGAGCCCAACACTCAGCTCCATAAAGGTAATACCCTACTGTCTAATGACACACTCACTCTCATAATGGTAATACCCTACTATCTAAAGACACACTCAGCTTCATAACGGTAATACCCTACTATCTAAAGACACACTCAGCCTCATATAGGTAATATACCCTACTGTCTAAACACACTCAGCCTCATAAAGGTAATACCCTACTCACTAACACACTCGGCCTCAGAAAGGTAATATACCATACTGTTTAAAGACACACTCAGCTTCATAAAGGTAATACCCTACTGTCTAAAGACACACTCGGCCTCATAAAAGTACTTCCGTACTGTTTAAAGACACACTCAGCCTCAGGAAGGTAACACCCTACTGTCAGAATACACTCAGCCTCATAAAGGTAATATACCCTACTGTCGAGAGACACACTCAACCTCATAAATCAAACCTCCAGCTGCATCATAATACCCAAAGACTCCTAAACGCAAAAACTCATCTGTAAACAGGCAACACTCAGTCGCATAAAGACGACACCAGCCTCATAATGGCAGCACTCAGCCACATGAAAGCAACACTCGGCTGCATAAAGGCAATGTGACTGAGATTGTTACCCTTGGAGTGGAGTCTTCTCATGTGAGTTATATTTATATGTAGTTTAGTCTATTTGAGGCGCATACTTCGAATTTCACGAAGTTACAGAGCGACAAACAACGATATGTTGGACCGTGTGAAGATTGCCAGTTTAGAGACGATCCTCCCGCAGCGCCGCTCAAGGTGGCTAGGTCACGTGTGCAGAATGGTGGACGGGCAAATTCCGCAGGATATCCTATACGAAGGATTCCGTTGGGGAAGTGGTTAAGCCGTCGGCCTCGTGATCAGGTGGTGTGAGTTCGACTACGGACTCCGCCGTCTTTTTCACGGGTGCTTGTTGTGGAGTCCCCTGCATCTCGTAGTTGCCCCCTAGTCGTCTTGTCCTTGACTTGTCACTGGGGAAAGGCGGCACGAGACATGAGAGAGTGAGGATAAAAAGTAGCGCAGTTAATCCATACTAAAAATAGCGATAGCAAAATTAATTATGCCATCATTGTCTACGATGGACGGCGGCCTTTGCCTTGCCTGTACGATAGGTAACCAAAACAATTGTAGACGTTTGCAAGCGTGACATGAAAGCGTTAGATATGAACACCCCCAACTGGAATGAACTTCCTAAAAATAGACCTGGTTGTAGGCAGGCTTTGTGTGCTGGCCTGCAAGCACGGGAAGCAATGATGCGACAAATTGCAGACTCCAAACGTGTGCGGGAAAAGCAAGGACAAAAACTGATGTGGCCCCTCTGTAGCGCGAAGTCAATTATCTCTCGAAACTTGACAGGGTGCCAATCAGTCAATCAGTAAACACGTTGCCATGCAGAGCTGAGTTGAGCTGAGCTTATGTTTGTTAAGTTGAGCGGCTCTGAATTGTTGTGATGAGATGAGTTGATCTTATCTGAACTGAGCTCATAATTGTTTAGTTGAATAGAGCTGATCTTAGTTACGTTAAGTTGATCATATCCGAGTTGATATATATATATATATATATATATATATATATATATATATATATATATATATATATAAGCTGATCTGATTTGAGTTGAGTTCATGCTTGTTGAGCTTACTTACTTTACGTGTCCGGTAACCTTCCATAGTCTTCTTCCAAAAACGAGCCACTGACAGTGCTCTTTTATTTGCCACCACCAGATCCTCCATTGCACAGGATTCCTGCATCCGAGGACATATTCTCAGGTGTTCCGGGTCCTGAACGGCCTCACATTCGCAATATTCACCGTCTGCAAATTCCTACATCATCATGCCCGACCCACATCCGGACACACCCGTTCTTAACCTGTTCAGAGACATCCACGTAACATATGGCAGGTCATGTCCTTGTGAAAGCTCTTCCTTAATCTTCATCCAACCGTCCATATTCCCCTAGCGCCACCTTTCTATGCAGTTTCTCCCGGGAACCTGCCCGAAGTCTGTACAGTCCGGACAAAACATTTCCTTGATTTCAGTCGTATTATTTCTGCTGAATGTTCAAAAAGAGGGTGTCTCTGGTCACAGGACTGCGTTTGTCTCTCGAGAAGCGACACATCTTCTAATATCTGAAGGTGCGATACCAGTGATTGCATAAACTGTTTCCGTTGGTGTCGGCTTAAGGTGTCCTATTACAATTCGGTATATCTCATTTACTGCCATATCGATCCAATTCGTATATGTAGATGCATTCCATACTGTTGCAGTTATACTCTGCCGCTGAGAGATATAGTGCAAGTGTGGATGTGCGGAGCACCATTGGGGATGCTTCCCATGCAGTGTTTGTCAGCTTGTGAATTATGTTATTTCTTGCACTGACTTTTTATTTTACCGCATCGCAATGTGTCTTGCACGATAATGTGCGTTTCATTACAATACCTAAATACTTGAGTGTAGCGCTATGTCAAGTAACTGTCCGCGCCATTTAATATGAAGTTGTCGTCTTGCTTCTCTGTTCTTCAGGTGGAAAGCACATACCTGTGTTTTACTGGGATTGATTTTGAGGTGGTTTCCTCATAGTATTCGGCCACTCTGTCTAGAGTTTTTAAAGTCCGATTTCTACTTCTTTAAAACGATTTCCCTGTGCAGCGATTGCAGTGTCATCTGCACATATGAACTGTCTTGTTCCTGGGCTAACTGGTTAATCATTTGTATTAAACATTGTATAGCATAGGGGACAGGACACTTCTTTGTGCAAGGCGGTTATTCTGGTAGCGCCATCTGTCTTTTTTTTCAGTCACATGAAAACGTCTATTCCGTAGAAAGCATTTGATTAACTGAGTTAGGCGACACTCCTTTGTGACTTTATATATATTTTTGGCAGCGGTAGTAGATGGTTTACTGTGTCATATGCTGCAGTGAGGTCAACACAAGAAACCACTGTCTCCTTATTTCGCTTGTACACGTCATAAATTAGTTGCGTGAGGTTAGAGATCTGCCCACGGCACGATTTTCCGGGCCTAAAACCTGTCTGTTCTGAAATAAGTTTAATATCAATAGTGCCTGAAATTCAACCTAATTTAATTTTTTCAAATACTTTGTGTAGGATTAAGATGCTGAGTAGTACATGAGCTGCAGCGGTCCACGACCCAACGCTGACTGCTAGCGTCAGGGCCAGCGAACCAGAGCTGCCAAGCCCCTTCTACACCTCCACGCGGTGATCCTGGATAACATGCTATAACAGAGCAGACAGGCTAAGGAGACGGGATCGAAGATACAATGCTAACCCGGTACTATAAACATGTTTGATGAAGTTGGATATGTTGGACCGAAAGGTGCAAATATCGCAGTCAAGCTGTAAAGTACGACATTCTGTTCTCTGAACTACATTCTGCTACTTGAGGACTTTCAGGGTTTGGTAGCGGGATATTAAAAACGAGCGAAGCCAAGCCAAGCCAAACACCTTGTATAGGTGACATAAAAGCGAGACAAGTCTGAAATTGTTGGTTTCTGTTGGCGTTTGCCAAGGTTTGAGTAGTGTCTACACTAGCTTTTCTCCAGCTTTTCGCTATCTGCAGGGTTTATATGCATACGTTCTTTAATTCTAGTATCCATTCTTTGGATTTGAGGCCACAATGCCTGATTTGCTCTGTTCTCAGTTCATATATTCCTGCCGCTTTGTTGTCGTGTATTATATCGAGTTCCACAATGAGGAATTGTTCCCAGCAGATAATTTTCGTGTTCCTCTTTCCTTCTGATCTGGGGGTTTCGTCCTTTGTGGTTGCTTTTCCCTTTAATCAATAATTGTTGGGAAATATTATTGGGAATGATTGATGTTTGTATATTTGTATTTATAGTTGGATCGTGACTGAGGTTTTTGATAAATGTCCATGCCCGTCGACTGCTGTTTCATATCGAGCTCTTCCACCAACCTGCACTCTCTTTCTGTTCTGGAAGATTGTTTTATTTGTTGAGCCGAGCTGATTTAATTTGAGCTGATCTCAGGAGTTGAGCTGATCTGAGGAGTTGAGCTGATCTGAGGAGTTGAGCTGATCTGAGGAGTTGAGCTGATCTGAGGAGTTGAGCTGATCTGAGAAGTTAAGCTGATCTGAGTTGAGATGTTGCAACCATTCACAATTATGTAGGATTTACATGCAACAATCATAGTTGCTGGCGATGTCCTGCCTTAGCGCTAGTCTGAATGTTGTTAAAACGGTCTTAGCTTCCACTTGCATACATCTTTCGTATACATACAGTTTCGTGTACATACATCGTTAATGTACATCAGCTTCCATGTACATGATGATGACCACACTCTCTGTTCATATGTTTGGAAAATGTTCACTCAGTCGATTAGTAAGAATGGTACTGAGATACCCGATGTGGGTCTGGAAATGCCATGGGTAATTTGGGTAGAGAATGTGCACCTGTTACGAGGGATTTATTTCACGGGATTTTCTACGTTTGTCTCCATTGCTCTGCTGCTGATTTGATGGGGGCCTCGGATGACCGCTGCACCTTCGTGAAGAGATGTGCGCCACGCTGTCCGATTTTACGCAGCATCTCAAGTGTCGTGTATAATGACTTAGTGAAGTCATAAGCATGTCCTTGGAGCGATTCTTTTGGCCACCATGGAAGAATATTTTATTTGGTCAGGCATGTGGACTAGGGAGTCGCGTAGCGCAGTGACTAGCGCGCTGGCTTCGCATCTGAGTGGCCCTGAGTTCATTCCCCAGTTGATGAAGAAATGGTTTTTCAGACCACAATGGCACCCGGGTCAACCCAGCCTTAAATGGGTACCGGTTCAATACGGGAATTAAAGGCGACCGGCGCGAGGCTGACCACATCATCCACTGAGTGCCGTGAGTTACAAAATAATATGGGTCTAACACCATATTTCCTATGCGCCGCATCGCGTGACGGGATCGTTTTTTATGCGGACTACATGACCAACCCAGTAACTCTGTGACTGAAACAGCATAGTATATATGCTAGGGTGCCAACTTTGTCAAGAACACCGGTATCTGAGATCCTGTTTTGCCATGTATTCTTCAGTACCCTTCTGATGCAGACTGTGTGGAAGTGGCTCAACTGTTTGACGTGGAGTCCATATTTCATTAGCCACTGGTAGTGCCACAGCTCTGTCAACTTTCAGTTCTGTCTGTATACTAATGCCACTTCGATGCCACACATGTGCGTATAGTCTACCAAATGAACTACTTTGGAGATCCTAGTGTTCACCTCATGTTCAATTGTTATGTTCTGAGATAGTGGGCTACCACTTTCAGTTTCTCACCATTGATCTTGATAATTGGCTCAGTTAAAATTATGCAATGAACTGGTGGATACATGATTTTTGTTTTCTCCGTGTTGATTGTAAAATGCTTAGGGTAATCTGCCTACGTTATTCTATAGATCATAATCTGAGCCAGCAATGAGGGCACATTCGTCAAGAAAGAGAAGATCTCTGATGCTGTGTGATTTGACCTTAGTTTTTGCTTGAAGTCTCCAAACGTTAAATAATTTTCCATTAATTCGATATCTGTTGTCGAATCCTATGTCCAATCTCTGAAAAGATCAGTAAGCATAGCAGATAACATGATACTAAACAGCGTCAGTGCACCATAAAACACCACTGTTTAACTTAACGTAACGTCTTTATACTGGTTTAGAAAACTCTGCAGAGTCTATATACAACCAGTTTAATTTACATCACCTTGCTCTAAAAGCTATGCGCATCCAATGTATTCTTAAATGCATTAACTGTCATTGCCTCCACTACCTTTTGTGGCAATGCATTCCAAGCATACACCACTCTCTGCCTAAAAATTATATTTCATAATATCTAATCTGGACCTCTCTTTAGTCAACATGTAGTTATGCTCTCTTGTTCTTGTGATTGGCTGAATTAAAAAAAAAAAAACTTGTTATAGTCTAATTTATCCATTCCACTGATCATCTTATAAATCTGCATTAAGTCACCAAGAATTCTTCTCTCTTCTAGACACTGTAGGCCGGTTTTTCTGTCTTTCATAATAACTGTAATTCTGGAATCACACTATCAGCTTTGTCGCTCTTTTTTGTATTCTTTCCAGCATGTTTAAATCCACTGTATGATAAGGACTCCACACCTGTACACAGTACTCCAATCTACGTCTAACTAAAGCTTTATACAGTTTGACTATCACTTCCTTGCTCCTATGTTTAAAATTAATTTTTATCATACCTAACATTGCATTTGCCTTTTTCACTGCTACCTGAACTTGCTCCCTCACCTTACCTGTATGATCTATTATAACCCCTACGTCCCTTTCCTGATCTGTCTTTCTAATATTGTTCTTTCCCATTCTGTAATTATGTTCCATATTGGATCTACCCAAGTGGATGACTGTACATTTATCTACATTAATCTCCATTTGCCAGATTACAGACCATTCTCGAATTTTATCTAATTCCGACCTCAATATATCCACTTCTGCTTTATATTTTATATAAGACACTACTGCATAGTTTTGTGTCATCAGCAAATTTTGCAATCATGGATCCTATATCAATGTCCAAATCATTGATATATATCAAGAAGAAAATTGGTCCCAAAACCGAGCCCTGTGGCACTCCACTTTTCACTTAACACCACTTAGAGTACTCCTTATTTATGCCCACCCTCTGCCTTCTTCCCGTTAACCAATTTTCAATCCATTTGGCAACTTCCCCACCTATTCCATGTGATTTTCACTTTCGAAATAATCTTTTATGAGGTACTCTATCAAAGGCCGTTTCAAAATCTAGATAAATAACGTCCACTGGCTCCCCTATATCTATCATTTTAGTAACCTCCTTCATGAATTCTAATAGATTTGTTAAGCATTATCTCCGTCTAATAAACCCATGCTGACTATTTCTAATTATATTAAATTTGTGTAAATGCATTAGAATGTTTTCTTTGATTATTGACTCTAACATTTTACAGACTATGCTCGTTAAACTCACCGGTCTATAATTCGCTGGATCTGAAGTTTTGCCCTTTTTAAATAAGGGGATCACTGCTGCATCTTTCCAATCCCGTGGAACAATCCCTTTTGCAAGGTATTGAGAACATAATATAGTCAATTGTTTTGTTAAGTGGTGTCTAATTTCAAACAGCAATTTTGGATAGATACCATCTTGACCTGGACATTTATCCACTTTCAACCCCTCCAATTTTTTGAAAACCATTTCCTCTGTAATACATTAACTCCATTTTTGACTGGAAATTATTCCGATAGTTCACCATTTTACCGAACCTTTGCCTGCATTTCATCATGCAGTTGAGCACAATCAATAGATATTTTTTGGGAACCCGTATTTTGCTATGATCGTCCATAGACCCTCTTTATTGACCTTGTAGAATGTCCTAGTTCGGTCGATCAAGGTTGTGTACATGTAACAGTGCTGTTCTTGCATTCTCCTGTACCTGTCTATTCATGTACATGCATTTTTCATTGATATACGTTTGCATTTTTCATGCAGGTAGAGCTTTCATGTATATGAAATTTTCTTATACGTACATAACAATAATCTCCAAGGAGAAGAGAAGTGGTGGGGGTGGTGTGGATATCGGTCCGCTGATGGACCAGGCACGGATTTAAAATCCAGGCAACGTAAAACTTTTTCACAACAGGAGATATTAAACCTACCCTGCATTTTCAGTGAAGACTACCGGGTAAACTACCTTTATACCTCAAGAATCCCTTCTGACAAAATGGGAATATATGCTGTTAGGATAGTTTTCGTAGTTATTACAATGCGTAAAGGATGAACTAGGAGTAAAAAATATGAAAAAGGAGGGGTACATAGAAAGTCATCCAAAATACAAACTCATTTAAATACAAGGACATGTATTAAAACAACTTTAAAAAATGAATCGAGGATGTATAGAGGACCACATAATATCTCCCCCGTCCCCACACATCGAGAATTTAACCGCTCTCCCCAAGTCACTTACGCCAACCTCAAGGCTTCCTTCGATTCCGTGGACAGATCTGTCTTGTAGAAGGCCTAAAACAGGTCTGAGTTTCCAGCACGCGGCAACAGTTGATCGAGCAGCTCTACTGTAACACGGGAGTGAGAGTTTACATGGGTCTCTAACTGTTTTTAGATGTTCACAACATCATCCGGTGTCTGTCAGGGCTGTCTTTTCGCCTCGAGTTTATGGGCTGTATCCTTGACTAGGTAGAGCCCCACAAACCCAGGAGTCGACAAAGGACAGCTGTTCTTGACGGACCCTGGACTAGGAAGATCGACAAAACCCAGGAATCGACAAAGGAAAACTGATCTTGATAGACCTTGAGCAGGTGGATCCACAAATTCGGGAGTCAACATAGACAGCTGCTCTTGACATACATTGACTAGGCAGATGAAGTAGTCAAGCCAAAGGCGCTGATAATGTCACTGGAGAATCTTGAAGTCACAACATCATGATAGGACATTCACGTCCTATGACCGAAAACAAAGATTCAAATCCTTGATCGCAATCCTACAGTGGCGGGAGTCCTTTATGGCGGCAACTATGTAAGCTCCACCGTTGACTCCATTTATCTAGACAGCAGCCACAATTCCGGCACACGCAATCATCCGGACATTATTAGAATAGACCTGACCGCAGCCTCTTTGAATACTCTTGCCATCCTGCTATTTGACCTGGACTGTCTAGATGACTAGAAGCGCATCGAAGCTTTCCACACCCGCAGCCAGATGCGCATTCTCGACATCCACTGATACGATTGGGTCCCACACGCTGAAGTCACGCGACGCACATGCCTGGAAATAGTTTGCTACCACGCTACACCATTGCTGCCTGTCTTTACTCTTCCTGAGCACGTCAGGCACACCAGCTCATGAAAGCCATGGACATTAGAGATGGTAAGAAGGAGGGGGGGGGGTGTATGTGTGTGTGGCTGTTCTTGCGATGATTCGTTCTTTGCTAGTCTAACTGCATTGCCAATTACATGTGTGTTTCATTGTCCAGGGATCCACAACAAAACTACGATTGTATTTTGACAACATGAGAGGCGAGGATGAAGTCAGCGGTTTGAGCTATTTGGATACGATCAGATCTACAGTGTCCGTGATGTTTTTAAGTTTGAAGGGTGAACATTGAGTCTGTAAACGTAACAATGTGTTGGGCCTTTCAGGTAAAGGCATCTGCAACATACTTCATATGGTACCAGGTGACTTCAAGTGCAGTGATTTTAACTTCATAGTCTGAGTAGACATCCAGGAAAGCACTATACATCATAGGATCTGTCTTGGTATTCTATATAAACATCGAAACCAGCGTTTATTGTAGACTTAAATGTAGATCCATTACTAAACATAAATCCATTCATCGGGATAGACGTCAGTAGTTGTAAACTTCAAGCATTATGGCAATTGGATCTGAACATTTGGTTGTAATCGTCTATTAATTTTGTCAATACTTATGGCGTTTCGTGAAATGTTTGTGGTGGTGTATCTTTTACGATTTTAGCATATACTCCTAAATCTGAAAGACACCATGGCAAGGGCACACCTTTTCAATTCTGCGGTCATACCAGCCATGATCTACCGATGTGAAGTGTGGAATCTACGCAACGCGAATGCAGAGAAACTACGCATTACCCAGCGAGCGATGGAGAGACTCGTCCTCACGGTCTCGATCAGAGATCGAATTCAGAGTGCAGAAATCAGAGAACGCACTCTGTTTCGAGACGGCGTGTAGGCTGCGTTGTCTCTCAAATACCATTTGACTGGCCACGTGGTGCGCATACCAGATAACAGATGGACACTTAGAAGGACGTTTTGGTAGCCATATAATTATACACGACCACGTGGCCGCCCACCCATACGATGGCGAAATGATCTGTTGAGAGACCTAGGTCCGAAATGGTACGACACGACGAAAGATCGCACTGCATACAGGATATTGTTGACAACTTCGCGTACGGCACACATGTCGGACTGAAGTCGAGGATATTGTATTGTATTGTAACTATTGTCTTTTTTTGTGTGGGAGGTGGTATTTGTCTTTGATTTCACTAAAATAGTGAAGTACAGCATTTTGTTAAATTCTGCATCCTGGCTTTTCTATAACGCGTTTGTTATTATGATCACCGTTTCATTCTGCTACTTCATTCATAAACTCTCATAACAGCTTTATCACTCCGAATCTCAATGGGTTCCACATTTGTATGGATTTCACGATCCGATGGTGTAGTTGACCTCATTGTTTTACCATTGAAGAGTTAGAACACTGTTCTGGTCCTGCCTTGGAACTCTAAATTAGATCTTGAACAAGTTTTTATATAGCACACTATCATATTCTATTGTTCCACGGATTTAACCAAAATACAGACCTCTGAACGTATCTTTGTCTGAATTCCATGATGTGCCAGGACGCCTCAGCTGTAGACGTCTCACGGCTTTATTCTCCATATTCTGGATGTAATGTTAGAGACTGAGTTGTCGGTCAAGCGTGACTCTACATTCTGGATGTAATGTTAGAGACTGAATTGTCGGTCAAGCGTGATTCTACATTCTGGATATGATGCATGAGACTGAGTTGTCGGTCAAGCGTGACTCTACATTCTGGATGTAATGTTAGAGACTGAGTTGTCGGTCGAGCGTGACTCTACATTCTGCTAGATCACTCGTTTTTTACGGAGAAGGTACGGGATTTAATTTCTACTAGTCGTACGTTCCAGTCGACCCGAGTGTAAATTATCTGGCTCACTGTCAGAGAGCGAAAGGCAGTAAGGAAATTAACTGACCTCGTACAAGCTGTGGTTTAGTTTACTCAATTCTCTAACACTTCATCCCCGACCAGGATTTCTGTAGGACTCCCTGCACATTATCAAATAAGAAATAAGCCAATGTTTGGTTTACTTTCCTCTCCTTCTTTCTCCCAAACTGTGTTCAGTGCCCGAAGAAGCAGAATAATCTGACCTGCCTAAGGCAACTAATTTATCTGATTCATATATTTGCTTTACATTTCAAAAGCGAAGCGTATTTATTACACAACAGTCATTGTTCCTAGGATCAACATAATTTAAGAAAATTACATCAGTTGACAGTTTACTTGCAAATCATATATTCTCAACATGTTTTAAAAGGGCTGGCCCATTGCGGACTGTCGCTATTTTTGGTTATGTCGGATTTGGTTGTGACTAAATGTTGGATAAGGTTAGCGACCAACTAAACCACTATTATTGTTTTTTTGCTGAAATATTTTTTTCTAGTCCTGTACAAACACCATTAGAGAGAAACATTGATTTCATCCTATACTGTGGTTAGCTAAAACTTACTTTTAACATTTTTCATTCCCAAATGGTATTTAATTTAATTACATTCACTCTAACAAGCATTTCAACATTTTTTTAATGAAGAGAAAGCTTTTGATAGATCGGATAGAAATACATTCTGCAATATTAGAGGACGGCTACGGAGAACAATGACAGCTATTAGACCATGTGCGAGCAGTTAACCTTATTATAAAAATAAAATAATAATAACTGATGGGGTCACATATACATTTGAAATAATCACAGGAGTACGGGAATAGTGTGTGCTTTCCCAAATGCTGTTTACAATTTACATGGAAAAAAGTTACCACAGAAGTCGACCAAATTGCAACAACAGAATCGAAATTAAATACGTGAATTACTCTTTTTAGACGACGAAAGCCTAACGCGCGAGGGTGACGTTAGACTGCAAAATCACGTCAATGGGCTAGAAACGGCATGTGAAACATGATTTGAAGATTAGCACATTGAGAACAGAAACTATGATGATGAGAAGAGCACGGTGTCTACTAGATATAAGAGTAAACAACATCAAACACTGGACGAAAAAGAAAATGTATCTGAGAAAAAAGGAACTTCCTTGAAACTGATATGAACATGTTTATCGCGAATATGAACTTAAAAATCAAGAATTAGCTCTAGTTTTTAAGATACGTAGAACTGGATTAGCTGCACCTGAAGTCAGATGTCAGGAACGTGATTTCCCCACGAAACGGATAACATTAAGCGCCAGTTGGATTACGTAATCTGTACCAGTTATTGCAACCATATTTCCCTCTGATTGTGTTGTGTATTTTGTGATTTCAAAATGTTTCGTGAATGTGTGAACAGTAGAGATTGCTTTTAACTGTTACTTTGATATCGCAAGGACGACCCATTACACCGATGATAAAGAAAATTTAGTCTTTGGTTGTGAGATTGGTCACCAGGATCGGTCTTGGGTCCTACAAATATATTGTCAGTCCTGTGCAGCAAATCTGTGCTACCAGTTGAACCGAGGAAGACGATTCTGCATTTTAAAGTTCCAAAGATATGGAGGGAATCGACAAACCATTTTAATGATTTTGACTTTTACATGACTTCTCCAATTATACTATGTATCTGTAAGAATAAAAAGCGGGTTTTGACCTATCCAAATATTACATCCGCTTTGCCCTAATTGCTTGACGAGGACGACCTTCCTGTTCCAGAGAAACCAGATTCTAATATTCTGTTTGATGAGGATAAAAGTAAGATCACGGAGCGCTTGTCAAATTTAAAAACCCGTACATTATGAGATTTGTATTTAATATTTGCAGAATAGTCTGCGCAGCCACATACTTTTGCTGAGAGTGAATTGAATGATCTAGTGGGATATATAGAAGTGCCAAAAAGTCCAGCAGTGCTGTTGTTGGACTTCATACGGCACAAAATGAATCTTCTAGAAGAGAGTACAAGATCGTGGTTGGTAAAAACCAAACTGCTTCCATTTTTAAAAATGACGAAGAACTTTGTTGTTTGCGTTGATATAGTGGGTTTGGTGGCAACACAAATCAAAAACAAAAATGGCAACTGGAGACTGTCCATTGATTCGTCCAAGCTGAGCTTAAAAGCTCCACAACGGTAACGTTTTGCCATTAGGTCTTCTCGTGTACACAGTCTACATGACAGAAACCTACAATAACATCAAACAGCGTTTACACAAAATCATCTGTGACAAGTATAGGTCTCAGATTTATATTGACCTGAAGTTTTTTGATCAGTTTCCTCTGGCCCATTAGAAGGAAGAGTATTGGTCTCATTGACAATCACCTGGACCGTTGACAATTAACGTTCTTAACCAACCACTTGTACAATTGAGAAAGATCTTGATCCGTCCGCTTCACATCAGACTTGGACTAATTAAGAATTTCGTGAAAACCTCGAATCAAAATGGGGAATGATGTGCGTACTTTTATCAGATGTAACCAACACTTAGTTGGGCCAAATTCCAGGCAGGTGTACACATTTGTCGATCCACAGATAGGTCAACTATTCTGAGATAAGCGCATTGATGATACTCTGACAAGTGATAGAAAATTAATTTGAAATGCTTACCAGCAAGCGGCCACAAATTTCCTTGGAAACAATACACATGACAATTACCAAAAGCTTCTAGAAACCCTCCCCCAGCGCCCAGGAGTCCAAGGGACTAGAATATATCATTTCATTGAAATTACATCTTTTGCATTCTTGTCTAGATATTTCAGTTAATCGTCCCGGTTAACTGCGGTACTGTCAGTGACGAGCATAGGTAGCGATTTGTTCAGGACATTTCTACCCTCATAAAAGGTAGTACAGAAATACGAATGCATCAAGCTATCATGTTTGCAGGCTATCAAAGGAGGATCAGGAAATACCACACGTGTGGAATGAATCGAAATGAAGGATAAGGACATGGCAGAACAAGCTGTCACGGACAGAGGAGCTATGTGGATGAAAAGAAAGAGCCAGTTTAACACAATGAGATTGGAGCCAGTGGAAAAGGATGAGGGACTCGGTACGAAAGATATAGATAGCGCACTGTAAGGCGGAGGTAAGAACAGCTTCGGGATAGAAATCCTTTCAGGAATAGGCAAGCACGTCGTGGGCCTTTTGTAGAAAGTTCTCAGTCCTTCTGGCATGGGCGACCAGTGTGTAGCAACTTGGTAAACCGGAGTGAGTCAAAGCAAAATTGATGCTGAGATGAAGTGGATAGGAGTTTTTAGTATGTGTTCAGTACAGTCCCAGCTTCGATTTATTTCCGGTACATTTAGACACCTGTTTGGTCTGAAACATTAATATTTGTATGTAAACCATTAATGATATCACCATCTATATTCACGTTTTCCTGTGTCGCTCCACAGGAACTCCACCACACGATGAGAGCTCCAGACGTAGTTTATACGTAGTGAAGGTTGGAAACTCGTTAAGGTAGGCAGGATGTTTACATAAGACCCTAATTGCGCAACGTCCATGTCTACTGATGTGATCACGTGACGTGCTTGTGTCAGTGTGATAATCTGTTATTGCCCGTCTCTGCATATTGACTGTCATTTGCAATATCTCAATATGTTAAATCAAATTTGTACCAGTGTATGTATTTGTGTGTGTGTGAGTGTGTGTGTGCGTCCGTGCGTGAGTGAGTGAGTGAGTGAGAGAGAGAGAGAGTGACTGTGTCTGTCTCTGTCTGTCTCTCTGTCTGTCTGTCTCTGTCTGTCTCTCTGTGCCTGTCTGTCTGTCTCTGTGTCTGTCTGTCTTTGTGTCTTTCTGTCTCTGTGTCTGTCTATCTCTGTGTCTGTCTGTCTATCTCTGTGTCTGTCTGTCTGTCTCTGTGTCTGTCTGTCTCTGTCTGGCTGTCTCTGTGTCTGTGTGTCTGTATGTGTGTCTGTTTGTGTGTCTATGTGTCTGTCTGTGTCTGCATCTGTCTGTGCGTCTGTCTGTGTGTCTGTCTGTGTTTCTGTCTGAGTGTCTGTCTGTATGTCTGTCTGTGTGTCTGTCTGTGTTTCTGTCTGTGTATCTGTGTGTCTGACTGTGTGTCTGTATTTCTGTGTGTCTGTGTCTGTCTGTGTGTCTTTCTGTCTGTGTGTCTGTCTGTGTTTCTGTCTGTGTGTCTCTCTGTGTGTCTATGTGTTTGTCTGTATGTGTCTGTGCGTCTGTCTGTGCGTCTGTCTGTGCGTCTGTCTGTGTGTCTGTGTTTATGTCTGTGTTTCTGTTTGTGTGTATATCTGTCTGTCTGTGTGTCTGTCTGTGTGTCTGTCTGTCTATGTATCTGTGTGTGTCTGTCTGTCTGTGTGTCTGTCTGTCTGTCTGTGTGTCTGTCTGTATGTATGTATGTGTGTCTGTCTGTGTGTCTGTCTGTCTTTGTGTCTGTCTGTCTTTGTCTGTCTGTCTGTGTGTCTGTCTGTGTGTCTATCTGTTTGTCTGTGTGTCTGTCTGTCTGTGTGTTTGTGTGTCTGTCTGTGTGTCTGTCTGTGTGTCTGTCTGTCTGTTTGTGTGTCTGTCTGTGTCTATATGTGTGTATGTGTGTCTGTCTGTTGGTGTGTGACTGTCTGTCTGTGTGTCTGTCTGTGTATGTGTGTCTGTCTGTCTGTGTGTCTGTTTTTATGTGTGTCTGTCTCTTTGTCTGTCTGTCTGTCTGTCTCTGTGTCTGTCTGTCTCTGTCTCTGTCTGTCTGTCTCTGTGTCTGTCTGTTTCTGTGTCTGTCTGTCTTTGTGTCTGTCTGTCTGTTTCTGTGTCTGTCTGTCTCTGTGTCTGTCTGTCTTTGTGTCTGTCTGTCTCTGTCTGTCTCTGTGTCTGTCTGTCTCTGTGTCTATCTGTCTGTCTGTCTGTGTCTGTCTGTCTCTATATCTGTCTGTCTGTCTTTGTGTTTGTCTGTCTGTCTCTGTGTCTGTCTGTCTGTCTCTGTGTCTGTCTATCGCTGTGTCTGTCTGTCTGTCTGTCTTTTTCTGTCTGTCTGTCTGTCTTTGTGTCATTCTGTCTCTGTGTCTGTTTGTCTCTGGGCCTGTTTGTCTCTGGGCCTGTCTGTCTCTGTATGTCTGTCTCTGTGACTGTCTGTCTCTGTCTGTCTGTCTCTGTGTCTGTCTGTCTTATTGTTAGTCTGTGTCTGTGCCTGTCTGTCTCTATCTGTCTGTCTATGTGTCTGTCTGTCTCTGTCTGTCTATCTCTGTCTGTCTGTCTCTGTCTGTCTAGTTCTGTGTCTGTCTCTGTGTCTGTCTGTCTCTGCGTCTGTCTGTGTCTGTTGTCTGTCTTGATGTCTGTCTGTATATCTGTCTGTGTGTTTGTATGTGTGTCTATGTGTCTGTCTATCTGTGTAGTGCCTCTGTCTGTGTGTCTGTCTGTGTGTCTGTGTGTTTGTCTGTGTGTTTGTCTGTCTGTCTGAGTATCTGTGTGTCTGTCTGTCTGTGTCTTTATGTATGTGTGTCTGTCTGTGTGTCTGTCTGTCTGTGTGTCTCTCTGTTTGTCTGTCTGTTTGTCTTTCTGTCTGTGTATCTGTCTGTCTGTGTGTCTGTCTGTCTGTGTGTGTGTCTGTCTGTCTGTCTGTGTGTCTGTCTGTCTCTGTCTGTCTGTGTCTGTATGTCTCTGCGTCTGTCTGTCTCTGTGTCTGTCTGTTTGTCTCTGTGTCTGTCTGTGTGACTGGCTGTGTGTCTCTCTGTGAGTCTGTCTGTGTGTCTGTATGTGTGTTTGTCTGTCTGTGTGTCTGTCTGTGTTTCTGTCTGTGTATATGTCTGTGTGTATGTCTGTTTGTCTGTATGTACGTGTGTCTGTCTGTGTGCCTGTCTGTCTGTGTGTCTGTCTGTCTGTGTTTGTCTTTATGTACGTGTATCTGTCTGTCTGTGTGTATTTATGTCTGTGTATCTTTCTGTCTGTGTGCCTGTCTGTCTGTATGTCTGTCCGCGTGTCTGTCTGTCTGTGTATCTGTCGGTGTGTCTGTGTGTCTGTCTGTCTGTGTGTCTGTCTGATTGTGTGTCTGTCTGTGTGTATGTTTTTTTGTGTGTCTGCCTGTCTGTGTGTCTGTCTGTCTGTGTGTCTGTCTGTGTGTCTATCTGTCTGTCTATGTGTCTGTCTGTCTCTATCTGTCTGTCTCTGTGTCTGTATGTCTCTGCGTCTGTCTGTCTCTGTGTCTGTCTGTCTGTGTCTGTGGCTCTATCTGTGTGTCGGTCTGTGTGTCTGTGCATCTGTATGTGTGTCTGTCTGTGTGTGTCTGTGTGAATGTCTGTGTGTATGTCTGTGTGTATATCTGTGTGTATGTCTGTTTGTCTGTATGTATGTGTGTCTGTCTGTGTGCCTGTCTGTCTGTGTGTCTGTCTGTCTGTGTGTCTGTGTGTCTGTCTGTGTGTCTGTCTGTCCGTGTGTCTGTCTGTGTGTCTGTGTGTCTGTCTGTCTGTGTGTCTGTCTGACTGTGTGTCTATCTGTCTGTGTGTCTATCTGTCTGTGTTTCTGTGTGTTTGTCTGACTGTTTGTCTGTCGGTCTGTGTGTCTGTCTGTCTCTGTCTGTCTGTGTCTGTCTGTCTCTGTGTCAGTCTGTCTGTCTCTGTGTCTGTCTGTCTCTGTGTCTGTGTGTCTGTCTGTGTGTCTGTTTGTGTGTCTATGTGTCTGTCTGTGTCTGTGCGTCTGTCTGTGTGTCTGTGCGTCTCTCTGTGTGTCTGTCTGTGTGTCTGTGTGTTTATATGTATTTCTGTCTGTCTGTATGTCTGTCTGTGTGTCTGTCTGTGTTTTTGTCTGTGTATCTGTGTCTGTCTGTGTGTCTGTATTTCTGTGTTTCTGTGTGCCTGTGTGTCTGTCTGTGTGTCTGTGACTGTCTGTGTGTCTGTCTGTCTGTTTGTCTGTCTGTGTGTCTGTCTATGTTTCTGTCTGTGTGTCTGTCTGTGTCTCTATGTGTTTGTCTGTATGTGTCTGTGCGTCTGTCTGTGTGTCTGTGCGTCTGTCTGTGTGTCTGTCTGTGTGTCTGTGTTTATGTCTGTGTTTCTGTCTGTGTGTCTGTCTGTCTGTGTGTCTGTCTGTGTGTCTGTCTATCTTTCTGTGTGTCTGTCTGTGTGTCTGTCTGTATGTGTGTTGGAGTATCTGTCTGTGTGTCTGTCTGTCTGTTTGTCTGTCTGTGTGTCTGTCTGTCTTTGTGTCTCTGTGTCTGTGTGTTCGCATGTCTGTCTGTGTGTATGTGTGTCTGTCTGTGTGTGTCTGTGCGTCTGTCTGTATGTGTCTGTCTGTGCCTGTCTGTCTATGTGTCTGTCTGTCTGTCTGTGTGTGTTTTTTTCTGTGTCTGTGTGTCTGTCTTTGTGTCTGTGTGTCTGTCTGACTGCGTGTCTGTCTGTCTATCTATTCTCTATCAGTGTGTCTGTCTGTATGTATGTGTGTCTGTCTGTCTGTGTGTATGTCTGTCTGTGTGTCTTTGACTGTCTGTGTCTGTCTGTGTGTCTGTCTGTGTGGCTGTCTGTGTGGCTGTGTGTCTGTGTCTGTCTGTCTATTTGTGTATCTGTCTGTGTGTCTATGTGTGTCTGTCTGTGCTTGTCTGTCTGTCTGTGTCTGTCTGTGTGTCTGTCGTTCTGTTTCTGTCTCTGTGTCTGTCTGTGTGTCTATATGTCTGTCTGTGTCTGTGCATCTGTCTGTGTGTCTGTCTGTGTGTCTGTGCGTCTGTTTGTGTGTTTGTCTGGCTGTGTTTCTGTCTATGTCTCTGTCTGTGTGTCTGTCTGTATGTCTGTCTGTGTGTATGTCTGTCTGTGTGTCTGTCTGTCTGTGTGTACGTCTGTCTGTGTGTCGGTCTGTCTCTTTGTATGTGTGACTGTCTGTCTGTGTTTTTGTGTGTCTGTCTGTGTGTCTGTCTGTGTGTCTGTCTGTGTGTCTGTCTATCTGTCTGTCTGTGTGTCTGTCTGTATGTGTGTCTGTCTATCTGTGTGTGTGTCTGTCTATCTGTGTGTCTGTCTGTGTGTCTGTCTGTCTTTGTGTCTGTCTGTGTGTCTGTCTGTATGTGTGTCTGTCTGTTAGTGTGTGTCTGTCTGTCAGTGTTTCTGTCTGTCTGTGTCTATCTGTCTGTGTGTCTGTCTGACTGTGTGTCTGTCTGTTTGTCTGTGTGTCTGTTTGTGTGTCTGTATGTGTGTCTGTCTGTCTGTGTCTGTTTGTCTGTGTTTCTGTCTGTCTTTCTGTGTGTCTGTCTGTGTGTGTCTGTTGACTGTGTGTCTGTCTGTCTGTGTGTCTGTCTGTCTGTGTCTCTGTCTATCTGTGTGCCTGTGTCTGTGTGTGTCTGTCTGTCTGTGTGTCTGTCTGTGTGTCTTTCTTTTGTCTGTATGTTCTTGTGTCTGTATGCCTGTGTGTCTATCTGTGTGTCTGTATGTCTGTGTGTCTGTCTGTGTGTCTGTCTGTCTGTGTGTATGTGTGTCTGTCTGTATGTCTGTTTTTCTGTGTCTGTGTGTGTGTCTGTGTGTCTGTATGTGTGCCTGTCTGTCTGTGTGTCTGTCTGTCTGTGTGTCTGTGTGTCTGTCTGTGTGTCTGTCTGTCCGTGTGTCTGTCTGTCTGTCTGTGTGTCTGTCTGTCTGTGTGTCTGTGTGTCTGTCTGACTGTGTGTCTATCTGTCTGTGTGTCTATCTGTCTGTGTTTCTGTGTGTTTGTCTGACTGTTTGTCTGTCTGTGTGTCTGTCTGTGTGTCTGTCTGTCTCTGTCTGTCTGTGTCTGTCTGTCTCTGTTTCAGTCTGTCTGTCTCTGTGTCTGTCTGTCTCTGTGTCTGTGTGTCTGTCTGTGTGTCTGTTTGTGTGTCTATGTGTCTGTCTGTCTGTGTCTGTGCGTCTGTCTGTGTGTCTGTGCGTCTCTCTGTGTGTCTGTCTGTGTGTCTGTGTGTTTATATGTATTTCTGTCTGTCTGTATGTCTGTCTGTGTGTCTGTCTGTGTTTTTGTCTGTGTATCTGTGTGTCTGACTGTGTGTCTGTGTGTCTGTATTTCTGTGTGTCTGTGTGCCTGTGTGTCTGTCTGTGTGTCTGTGTCTGTCTGTCTGTTTGTCTGTCTGTGTGTCTGTCTATGTTGCTGTCTGTGTGTCTGTCTGTGTCTCTATGTGTTTGTCTGTATGTGTCTGTGCGTCTGTCTGTGTGTCTGTGCGTCTGTCTGTTCGTCTGTCTGTCTGTGTCTGTCTGTGTGTATGTATGTGTTTCTGTCTGTGTGTCTGTCTGTCTGTGTGTCTATCTGTGTGTCTGTCTATCTTTCTGTGTGTCTGTCTGTGTGTCTGTCTGTATGTGTGTTGGAGTGTCTGTCTGTGTGTCTGTCTGTCTGTTTGTCTGTCTGTGTGTCTGTCTGTCTTTGTGTCTCTGTGTCTGTGTGTTCGCATGTCTGTCTGTGTGTATGTGTGTCTGTCTGTATGTCTGTCTGTATGTGTCTGTCTGTGTGCCTGTCTGTCTATGTGTCTGTCTGTCTGTCTGTGTGTGTTTTTTTCTGTGTCTGTGTGTCTGTCTTTGTGTCTGTGTGTCTGTCTGACTGCGTGTCTGTCTGTCTGTGTATGTGTGTCTGTGTGTGTATCTGTCTGTGTCTCTGTCTATCTGTGTGCCTGTGTCTGTGTGTGTCTGTCTGTCTGTGTGTCTGTCTGTGTGTCTTTCTTTTGTCTGTATGTTCTTGTGTCTGTATGCCTGTGTGTCTATCTGTGTGTCTGTATGTCTGTGTGTCTGTCTGTCTGTGTGTATGTGTGTCTGTCTGTATGTCTGTTTTTCTGTGTCTATGTGTGTGTCTGTGTGTCTGTATGTGTGTCTGTCTGTCTGTGTGTCTGTGTGTCTGTCTGTGTGTCTGTCTGTCCGTGTGTCTGTCTGTGTGTCTGTGTGTCTGTGTGTCTGTGTGTCTGTCTGACTGTGTGTCTATCTGTCTGTGTGTCTATCTGTCTGTGTTTCTGTGTGTTTGTCTGACTGTTTGTCTGTCTGTCTGTGTGTCTGTCTGTGTGTCTGTCTGTCTCTGTCTGTCTGTGTCTGTCTGTCTCTGTGTCAATCTGTCTGTCTCTGTGTCTGTCTGTCTCTGTGTCTGTGTGTCTGTCTGTGTGTCTGTTTGTGTCTATGTGTATGTCTGTCTGTGTCTGTGCGTCTGTC
Organism: Ariolimax columbianus; assembly: GCA_036924085.1. Classification (NCBI taxonomy): domain Eukaryota; kingdom Metazoa; phylum Mollusca; class Gastropoda; order Stylommatophora; family Arionidae; genus Ariolimax; species Ariolimax columbianus. Next base: position 42,854,107 of record JAVGWX010000005.1, on the reverse strand, counting down.
TGTGTGTCTGTGCGTCTCTCTGTGTGTCTGTCTGTGTGTCTGTGTGTTTATATGTATTTCTGTCTGTCTGTATGTCTTTCTGTGTGTCTGTCTGTGTTTTTGTCTGTGTATCTGTGTGTCTGACTGTGTGTCTGTATTTCTGTGTGTCTGTGTGCCTGTGTGTCTGTCTGTGTGTCTGTGTGTGTCTGTCTGTCTGTTTGTCTGTCTGTGTGTCTGTCTATGTTTCTGTCTGTGTGTCTGTCTGTGTCTCTATGTGTTTGTCTGTATGTGTCTGTGCGTCTGTCTGTTCGTCTGTCTGTGTGTCTGTCTGTGTGTATGTCTGTGTTTCTGTCTGTGTGTCTGTCTGTCTGTGTGTCTGTCTATCTTTCTGTGTGTCTGTCTGTGTGTCTGTCTGTATGTGTGTTGGAGTGTCTGTCTGTGTGTCTGTCTGTCTGTTTGTCTGTCTGTGTGTCTGTCTGTCTGTGTGTCTGTCTGTCTTTGTGTCTCTGTGTCTGTGTGTTCGCATGTCTGTCTGTGTGTATGTGTGTCTGTCTGTGTGTCTGTCTGTATGTGTCTGTCTGTGTGCCTGTCTGTCTATGTGTCTGTCTGTCTGTCTGTGTGTGTTTTTCTGTGTCTGTGTGTCTGTCTTTGTGTCTGTGTGTCTGTCTGACTGCGTGTCTGTCTGTCTATGTATTCTCTATCAGTGTGTCTGTCTGTGTGTCTGTCTGTATGTATGTGTGTCTGTCTGTCTGTGTGTATGTATGTCTGTGTGTCTTTGACTGTCTGTGTGTCTGTCTGTGTGGCTGTCTGTGTGGCTGTGTGTCTGTGTCTGTCTGTCTATTTGTGTATCTGTCTGTGTGTCTAAGTGTGTCTGTCTGTGCTTGTCTGTCTGTCTGTGTCTGTCTGTGTGTCTGTCGTTCTGTTTCTGTCTCTTTGTCTGTCTGTGTGTCTATGTGTCTGTCTGTGTCTGTGCATCTGTCTGTCTGTGTGTCTGTGCGTCTGTCTGTGTGTTTGTCTGGCTGTGTTTCTGTCTATGTCTCTGTCTGTGTGTCTGTCTGTATGTCTGTCTGTGTGTATGTCTGTCTGTGTGTCTGTCTGTCTGTGTGTACGTCTGTCTGTGTGTCGGTCTGTCTCTTTGTATGTGTGACTGTCTGTCTGTGTTTTTGTGTGTCTGTCTGTGTGTCTGTCTGTGTGTCTGTGTGTATGTCTATCTGTCTGTCTGTGTGCCTGTCTGTCTGTATGTGTGTCTGTCTATCTGTGTGTGTGTCTGTCTATCTGTGTGTCTGTCTGTCTATCTGTCTGTCTGTGTGTCTGTCTGTGTGTCTGTCTGTCTTTGTGTCTGTCTGTCTGTGTGTCTGTCTGTATGTGTGTCTGTCTGTTAGTGTGTGTCTGTCTGTCAGTGTTTCTGTCTGTCTGTGTCTATCTGTCTGTGTGTCTGTCTGACTGTGTGTCTGTCTGTCTGTTTTTCTGTGTGTCTGTTTGTGTGTTTGTATGTGTGTCTGTCTGTCTGTGTCTGTTTGTCTGTGTTTATGTCTGTCTTTCTGTGTGTCTGTCTGTGTGTGTCTGTTGACTGTGTGTCTGTCTGTCTGTGTCTCTGTCTGTCTGTGTCTCTGTCTATCTGTGTGCATGTGTCTGTGTGTGTCTGTCTGTCTGTGTGTCTGTCTGTGTGTCTTTCTTTTGTCTGTATGTTCTTGTGTCTGTATGCCTGTGTGTCTATCTGTGTGTCTGTATGTCTGTGTGTCTGTCTGTGTGTCTGTCTGTCTGTGTGTATGTGTGTCTGTCTGTATGTCTGTTTTTCTGTGTCTGTGTGTGTGTGTCTGTGTGTCTGTATGTGTGTCTGTCTGTCTGTGTATGTGTGTCTATGTGTGTATCTGTCGGTGTCTCTGTCTATCTGTGTGCCTGTGTCTGTCTGTCTGTGTCTCTGTCTGTCTGTGTGTCTGTCTCTCTGTGTGTCTGTCTCACTATGTGTCTGTCTGTGTGCCTGTTTGTCTGTCTGTCTGTCAGTGTGTCTCTCTGTCTGTTTGTCTGTCAGTCTGCCTGTGTGTTTGTCTGTCTGTCGGTCTGCCTGTGTGTCTGTCTGTGTGTCTGTCTTGTCTGTGTGTCTGTCTGGCTGTGTTTCTGTCTTTCTGTGTGTCTGTCTGTGTGTCTGTCTGTCTGTGTGTCTATCTTTCTATGTGTCTCTCTGTCTGTTGTCTGGTTGTCTGTGTATGTCTGTCTGTGTGTGTGTCTGTGTGTCTGTCTGTCTGTGTGTCTATGTGTCAGTCTGTGTGTGTGTGTCTGTCTGTATGTCTGTCTGTGTGTCTGTCTGTGTGTCTATCTGTTTGTGTGTCTGTCTGTGTATCTGTCTGACTGTGTTGTGTGTATCTGTGTATGTGTCTGTTTGTCTCTCTGTGTGTTATCTGCCTTTTTGTCTGTGTGTCTGTCTGTCTGTGTGTCATTCTGTGTGTCTGTCTGTCTGTCTGTGTATCTGTCTGTGTGTCTATCTCTCTATGTGTATGTGTTTCTGTGTGTCTGTTTGTCTGTGTGTGTGTTTGTCTGTGTGTGTGAATGTGTGTGTGTCTGTCTTTGTGTTTGTGTGTCTGTATGCCTGTGTGTCTATCTGTGTGTCTGTATGTCTGTGTGTCTATCTGTCTGTGTGTCTGTCTGTGTGTCTGTCTATATGTGTGTCTGTATGTCTGTATGTTTGTCTCTGTGTCTATCTGTCTCTCTCTGTCTTTCTCTGGCTCTGTCTGTCTCTGTGTCTGTCTATCTCTGTGTCTGTCTGTCTCTGTGTCTGCCTGTGTGTCTGTCGTTTTGTCTATGTGTCTGTCTGTGTGTCAGTATGTCTGTGTGCTTGTGTGTCGGTCTGCCTGTGTGTCTGTCTGTCTGTGTGTTTGTCTGACTGTCGGTCTGCCTGTGTGTCTGTCTGTCTATCTGTGTGTCTGTCTGTCTGTGTCTGTCTGTGTGTGTGTGTGTGTCTGTCTGTAATATTATTATCATTATTTGTATTTATTACTATTATTGTTGTTATTACTACTATTTTTAAACTCGTGTCTCAAATGTAGTACTTATAGGTTGTAACGTGTGTGTGTGCGTGTTTTGTGCGTGTGTGTATATATTTACATGGTGCACAACTTGAGGTGTGTGTGGTGTCTATGTCTGAGGTCTCTCTCTCTCTCTCTCTCTCTCTCTCTCTCTCTCTCTCTTCACAGAATCATAATGGTAAGATAAACATGACTTTCATAAATAATTACATGCAGTCTTGCTCACATAGACGGGCTATATAAATATGCTGAGTTCATACTTTCGTATCTATAGTTGAGTACAAATCTCGTGTCTATAGCTAAGTACAGACGCTCGTGTCTGTAGCTGACTACAGACGCTCGTGTCTGTAGCTGACTACACACGCTCGTGTCTGTAGCTGACTACACGCGCTCGTGTGTGTAGCTGTCTACACACGCTCGTGTCTGTAGCTGACTACACACGCTCGTGTCTGTAGCTGACTACACACGCTCGTGTCTCTAGCAGAGTTACACACTATCGTGTCTATTGTTGAGTACTTTCGCTTGCCTGTCACTGTGCACATGCACTCGTGTGTTGCTTGCTAAGCACATAAACTCCTGTCTGTTGCCAAGTACATACCATCATGTCTGTGGTGCTGAGTACACACGCTCGTGTCTGGGTACAAAAGCTTGTCAGATGAAAGTGCTTTATCAAAGACGAAAAATGTCATTGCTGTTATGTGGGGAATATATGAGAAAATGCTTCCTGGAATAAATGGCGTGTAAAACCAAAACATAATTAAGTACAGCGAGACATAGCACATCATGTCGTGAATATAATGTGTAACTTAACATACAATTGTCGGAGCGTACAATTTATCATAGCGTTACAGAAGTGTGCAACACACCGTACAGAATCAATGTAAGGTGTAACCTATCATGCTGTTAACGTAGATTGTATCTGACCATACATTTGCGTGAACGTGTAACTTATCACACAGTACATCGTCTTTGTAGCTTCATAGTTATGTATTTACCTTGTCACTGCGCATAGAGGAGTATAGGTCTAACCTTGTATTTGGTTCATCTTAACCAGCTTGATTGGAATTCTTAATCAATTTGTTAGCAGTACAGTTTTGCTAGCACTCCTGATAATAAACATGACATTGGTGTTGGCTGTCAGCAAAGTAAACAAAACATTGACTTAAAATTGAGCCTGCAAGTTTGAAAAGTACTGCGCAAAGTTCAATTTTATATGACGTTTTTTGTAAATGTGTTATATTCTACAATATGGTTTGTGTATAAATGTGTTATATTCTACAATATGGTTTGTTTATAAATGTGTTATATTCAACAATATGGTTTGTGTTTAAATGTGTTATATTCTACAATATGGTTTGTTTATAAATGTGTTATATTCAACAATATGGTTTTGTGAATAAATGTGTTATATTCTACAATATGGTTTGTTTATAAATGTGTTGTATTCAACAATATGGTTTTGTGTATAAATGTGTTATATTCTACAATATGGCTTTGAAAATGACATATAAGTGTAACTGTAGTCTGCCTGCGGGTCATCAACATAATCCCCACTCGGTCCGCAGAGTGGTTTGAATTTGAAACTACGACAATATAGTTCATGTAGTGTGTAGCTCATCACTCTCTAAATGTAGTGTGTAGCTCATCACTCTCTAAATGTAGTGTATAGCTCATCACTCTCTAAATGTAGTGAATAGCATGATAGCTATCCATCGTTGTCCATGAAAACCGCCGACATCATCCTTGTTACAGGTTTCCATGTTGGGTGTAGGTGCGCGTGTGGATGAACTGGCCAATGCGGGCACGAAAACATCTGCTGCGTAACGGGCACAGGAGATCTGTAGAAGGTGATCGGGTTCTCGCTGTTCGTGATTTTCGGGTCTCGCGTTTGCTCTGGGCTTTCACAACACGGTGGTCTTCGCTGGTAGCTACATCTGCTTTGACTGCGCATCTCCAGTAAGATTAGTGTTGCGCAAGACATTCCCAGGTGTCGGTGTCTATCTGGAAACTTTTCAGTGAGTCCCTCAGACAGTCTTTAAAACGTTTCTTTCGGCGCCCTCTCTCGCCATCCCTCTCTCAGCTCGCCGTAGAGAAGCTCCTTTGGGAGCCGCTCGTCTGACTTACGGACTAGGTGTCCGGCTCATCCTAGTCGTGCTTTTTCTAACAGCGCATGGATGCTGGGCATGTTAGCCCTCGAGAGCACCTCGATATCAGTGACACGATCTTGCCGTCGGATGGGGAATATTCACCCCAGGCAACCTGTGTGGAAGTTGTTTAACCTCCTTGCATGTCCAGAGTATATAGCACAACAGTATATAACAGAGTATATAGCATAACAGTATATAGCAGAGTGTATAGTATAACGTATTGTAAAATATAGTGTGAACATTTGTATACAGTTAATCTGTTTTCTTCAAGAAGATGTTTTCCTCAAGAAGATCTGTTTTCTTCAAAAAGATCTGTTTTCTTCAAGAAGATTTGTTTCCTCCAGCACTGTTGCTAGATTTCGAACGTGCATGCACTACTTTCCCTGAAAGTAATTCGTTTCTCATGTTATCTATTACATATCATTACTTTCAGTTCCGTGATGATTCACAGTCAACTCAATGCGCTGTGGTTCATCTTCACTATAGAAATGTATATCCTTTGTCCATGAGTGTGTTTGAAATGTTTAGAAACAGAACATTTCCACATGCAAAATAACAAATCAACACAAGCATTTTATTTTCAAGATGTACCTTTGAACACCCGGACAGTGATATCGTTATTCAGAGTAATACACTCCTGGCTTTCTTTCCACGGCACAATAAACTGTTAGTGAATAAATACCTGTCCACGTCTGAGTCATTTATGTAGAATAGTTCGTATGATCAGTTCATATGTTGTTGTTGAATGCCCACGATGAGAAAGATGACTTTTTGTGCGCCCTGAAACTGGCGTTAAATGGCGTGTTACAGTGGCTTTCCTCTCATTCTGAGCGTGGTACTGAAGCTGGCCCTTGTCCTATTTACGCTCTGATCTATTCTTGGCTTCCCCTGCATGTCACTCACTACTACGGGGCTCACGTCGATCCCTCACCTCGTTAACCAGGTTGCCTTGATAACAGCTCGCTTCTATAGAGAACTACGTGGGAAGGTAGATGCCTTGGCCAGTATATTTTAGCTGACCCTGACTAACATGTCCGTTCTTTATGTCTTTCCTGACCAAACGTTAATCTCTTCCCCCGTTCAGTTAATATAGCCGCTATTGTAATCAAGCGTCTTTTTCAGTTTGAGGTCATTCGCGTATTCAGTCTCTCCAGTCCACTTTTCAACCCACCACAGTCCACTATTTACTGCAGTCTTTCTCCGTTTTAGCTTGAGCAGCACAACACGTGTTGCCAGTCGAACTGTATTGAATGCGATCTATTGTTAGAGCCCTGTTCAATCTGCATGCTTTCGATCCTTGGCTGGATTTAATATCAAACTAAGCTCTAATAAAACTTGGCTCTCAAAGCGCACGTCTCTCATAATACATGTTTCTTATGATACATGTCTTTTATAATACCTAGCTCATAATACATTGCCCTCATTGTACTTCTCTCTCATAGTCCATAGCTTTCATAATACATATCTTTCATAATGCGTCTCTGTCATAATATATATCTCTCATAATACATGGCTCTCATATTAAGGTAGCTCTCATAATACATGGCTCTAGTAAAAATGGCTGGCCTGAAAATTGTACTCTCGGACTTCTATTAGTACCATTATGATGTGAGTCTGAGACATTGTGCACATACACTTATTCTGTACTTTATAAACATAAGACGACGGAAACGCACACAGTTTCTCACACACACAAACACAATTTGTGTAAATAGTCGGGCAAGCAACCATACACACATTTTAGTATTGAATATAGCAATGTCACACACATACATACACACACGTACACATTTGTGTAACTACTCTGGCAGACTCATTGTATAGACTCATTGTACACACATTTAATAAAAGCACACAAGCACAAACAAACACACACACATCGATCATTACGATATATTTTCAGACCACCAATGGATATGCAGCGAGCCTGGGTCGAGACACTGTAGGTGTGTGCATGTCACAGAAAATGGACACATACTAAGTAATAACATGTTTTTGAGCTCCTGTAAAGTGTTGCAATCGATGGTTAACTTTTGCTAGACGTGTTGCAAGCACGCACTACACAATAAACATGGGCATTACAATAGTTGCCAGGTTTGTCTAGTTCAGGGCTTCTCAAATTGTTTCATCGGCTATCCCTTTGCACCAGACGAATTTTTCACTACCCTTCATTCAATGTCTTAAATGCAATTTTCACTAACACTATTTATATATACTATATATAACATACAATTTTACTTCACGCTGAAAAAAGAAAAGAATAAGTTTGTCTATAATGGGACCAGCTGTGATTGGTTAATTTGACACAATAAATCGAACGTGGTACAATATTAATCACTGATAGCCCATAGCAATCTCGATGTTCATAAAACTTGAGCGGTGTTTTGTTTTCAAGTGCCGCCAATGTTTAAAAGGCCAATTCGCACAAGTAGGTAGTAATAACAATCATGTCTTGTATGTAGATGTCTTTTCTAATTTTGTTAATCACTACCACATTCAGTGTATAAACTAAGGACATGATCACCACCACATTCAGTGTTTGAAATAGGGACATGATCACCAACAAATTCAGTATCTGAACTAGAGATATGATCGCTCCCACATTCAGTGTCTGAACTAGGGATGTGATCACCACTACATTCAGTGTCTGAACTAGAGGCAGGATCGCTCCCACATTCAATGTCTCAACTAGGGATATAATCACCACCACATTCAGTGCCTAAACTAAAACCATGATCGCTCCCACATTCAGTGCCTGAACTAGGGACATGATCATCACCACATTCAGTGCCTGAACTAGGGACATGATCACCACAACATTCAATGTCTTAACTAGAGACATGATCACCACTACATTTAATATCTGAACTAGGAACATGATCACCACCACATTCAGTGTCTGAACTAGGGACATAATCACCAGTACCTTTAGAGTCTGACGCAGGGACATGATCCCCACCACATTTTTCTTCTTCTTCTTACGCTGTCAGACGTCAACCTTTATTCTTTAGAAAAAAAAGCAGCGGTATTCCTTAGGCTGTCGACACTGCCATAGAGCTTGTCTAGTGTAGCCACTGGCGATGGCCACACCTGCTTTCTCTGATCCTCGTATGTCGGGCAGTTCTGCAGCAGATGTTCAGCGGTCATTTTCCCGATACCACACGAGCATTCGTCAGTGCCACCTATCTTCAATTTGTTGAATAGGTGGTACCTCAGTCTATTGTGGCCAGTGCGAAGACCACGACCTGCTCTCTTCGGTTCAACTGGTAATAGGCATCGTTTTTGGTGTAACCAGTATGTTCGGTTTCCCATTTGGTCATGTATCTGGCTTTGATAAGCCGTTTTGACTCTTCGTACGTCATACTGGTATCTGTTTGTGGTAGTCTTGCACCTTCTTTTGCCAGTCTGTCTGCCTCCTCGTTGCCTTGGATGTTGCAGTGGGATGGAACCCACTGTACCACTACTCTTTTTGATGCGGACTGCGGGCATAGTTGACAGAGTACTGCTCTTAAATCATTAAGTTCAGTATTTTTCTGGCTTTTTAGTGCTGTGACTACGGCCAGGGCATCTGTAAGCAGGACTATATGGCTTTCATTCCTTTTACCTGTCACCATTTCTTCTACTGCCGCCCTCAGTGCCTCTGTCTCCGCTTTGAAATTGCTTGTGTATTTTCCAGTTGCCAATGATAGTGTTATTTTTCTGCCATTTTGGTAGGCTCATGAATGCTCCTGCCCCTCCGTTCTGTGTTGTGTTTGTTACAGAACCGTCGGTGTATGCATGGGTCCAGTCCATGCTTGGGTAGTTTTCGTTATGTACCTCAGGGTTGTATGTCTTCTTTCTTTTTCAGTCTGGCAGTTTTTGTATCCAATACCTGGTATATTTTCTACTACCTCTGGAAATATATGCTGCCTCCAGATAGGTTTTCGTACAGTAGGGATGGGCTTTGGCGTTGTTAGTGCGTTCATAGGATCTTCGTGCATCATTGCTTTGGCTATTTCTGCAAAGTTTCTCCGCTTTAGTTTCCCATTTCCCAAATTCTTTAGTTTCTGGTGCATTGGATGGTCAGTCAGTCTTCTGAGTTTCTCTGCTTGCTGCTGGGCCCTGCAGTCTCTTCTGTCGGTCATGGATTGCAGTTTTGTAATATGTTCAAGTTCTACAATTGGCTTTGACTTCATGCCTCCTGTTATAACTCTCATGGCTTGGTTTTGGAGTTTGCTAATTTTATCGAAGTTCGCCTTTGCTGCTGTTGTCGATGCCGCAATGCCATACTCGAGAACTGGTCTCACTCTTCCAGTGTACAGTTTCTTTAATATGCTTTCGTCTGCTCCCCATTTTGTGCCAGCAAGTTTCCTCATGATTGCCATTCTTTCTCTGGGTCTCATTCGGTTTATCTCGATATGACTTTTCCATGTCATGCGCCGATCAAATGTGACTCCCAGATAGTTTGGGTTGTCGTTTGGCTGAAGGTATTTGCCGTTTAGACTTAATTTGGTGTTTTGGGGTTTGATTGATAGCGAGAATATTGTACATGTAGTTTTGTCCTCGTTTATTTTGACCAGCCATGAGTTCGCCCACTCTTCCAGCGATGTTAGGGCCTGCTGCATCCGATATCTTGAGAGATTATTTTCAGAGGTCCTCATAGCCAAATCGTCTGCAAACATTGAGCTATGAACTCTTCTTGGTATATTCTCTATAATATCATTTATATACACCAGGAAAAGTGTGGGTGAAAATACTCCCCCTTGGGGTACTCCCTGCTCAAGTGTCACCTTTTTGCTCATCTGCCCTTGTACTTGGACTCTGGCCGTTCTGTTTTTGAGGTAGTGGTTGATCCATTTGTACATTTTCCCACAAACATCACTTCTTCTTAGCTTGACTCTAAGTCCATCTTTCCAGACTTTGTCAAATGCTATTTCCAGGTCCACCCAGACCGCCTGCTTGCTGTGGAATTAGTATCCGTTTTTCTTCCAGATGCCACATCGGTCTGGTGTTTATCATACGTTCTATCAGTTTGCCGACACAGCTCAGTAGGCTGATAGGCCTGTATCCATTTGGATCTGTTTTGTCTTTTCCTTTCTTTGGTACTGGTACAAGTACTGCGTCTTTCCATGCCAGGGGTACAATACCCGTTTTCCAGCTTTGGTTTAGGACTGATATCAGTTTCCTCTTTGCTGTTTGGCCCAGCCCCATCAGCATTTCGTTTGTTATCCCGTCTTTTGCGGGAGATTTCCTTTTCTTTAATGTTCTCATGGCCTCTTCCATTTCGCTCATTGTTAGTTTTGCCATCATATGCTCTTGTGGTGCCATATTGATGTTGTCGTGCCCATTTTGCTCTTCATTAATGTCCGTATGCCTTTCTGCAGGGACATCTATGTGGTTCGCTTTGGCATAGTGTTCCACAAAGGCGTTTGCGGCTTTTTTTCCAGTGAGCAAGTTTTCGCCCTGCTTGATGGTAATTTGTTTGTTTGACGGAGTTTCGTCGTTCATGGCTCTGACTAACTTCCATAGTTTGTTCCCTTCTTTGAGACTTTCTGTTTTGTTTTTCCAGCTTTCTCTTGCTGTTTGGTTTAGAGTGTATTTGTACTTCGCCGCGGCGGCTTTGAGGGCGATGTTTGCCTCCATGGATTTTTCTCGCTCTGCCATGTTCCTAGCATTTGTTACTGCATCTTCCACTTTCTGCAACTCATCATTCCAGTAGGGCTTATAGTTTTTCCTAGCTCCTCTTGGGATGGTTTCAGTGGCGGCTTGCATTATTGCCTTGCTTAGGCTCTCTACCATGGACTTCATTTTGGTGTTTCGTGTGTTGATGGTTTCACACAGACCATCTGTCAGGATTGCAAATCTGTCCCAGTCGGCTCGTTTGTAATTCCAACGTGGGAGCGGTTTTGTTTCCTGTGGGCCTACTTCCATGTCAATTGTTAGCCTGATCGGCCTGTGGTCGCTACCTGCCAGCTGGTTTAGCACCTGGCGGTCTATTTTATGGTGTATGTCCTGTGTGGAGAAGGCCAAATCTGGAGTCGAGGTGGTATGCCATGTTCTTGAATAGAAGCTAGGGCTATCCTCCGGCCTATTGATTAGGGAGAGATTTGCATCTATCTCCCAATCTTCCACTTCGTCACATCTGCTGTCTGTGTCAGAGTATCCCCATCTCTCCGAGTGGCTGTTGAAATCTCCAACTACTATGCAGTTGGAGTCTCTGACCTCCATACTCGAGAGCGATAGGTCTCTATTTGGTGGTCCGTACAGATTGAAAATGCGGAGCTTCGTCTCTTGAGCCACTATGTCAACTCCTACAATTTCTGCTTGTCCGGTGTGATTGACAGATACCGCGCTACTCGGTATGCAGTTTCTGGTCAGTATCAGGACCCCTCCTTTGTGGCCTTCTCTATCTAGACGGAAGGTCTGGTATCCTCTGATTGAGAATTTATGGTTATTGTTGAGGTGCGTTTCCTGGATACATGCCACGTCAATCTTACCTTCATGCAGGTGGTGTGTTAGGGAAAGTTTTTTGTTAATGACTCCCTCCGCATTCCACTGTAGTATTTTGAGGGTCTTGAGGTTTTGGCCAAAAGAAGTTGCCCCATAGCCATGTGCCTTGACTCCACGACACATGGGTGGGTGACCACCAGTAGTCAAGGGTGGGCCCCTTCGAGGCGTGAGGCCCGGCACTATCGCTGCCTGGCGGGACACCGCAGGATGAGCGCCATGCGTTTTTGTAATAGGTTGTACTGCCATCATGCTGCGATTTACGTTGCACTGTTTTGTTAGGCTTCCGGCCCCGTGCATCCGATTTCAACAGGCGTTTCTGTAGGGATGCCCTCCTTAGCCTTTGGCTGTCCCCAGCCTATCTGCAAGGCAGCAGTTGTTTATGATCAGAGTTGTCTCTCTTATGGAAGTTGTCTTACCAGACTATCGAGTCTTCACTACTCGTGTCAATAGGGTGCAATGATGATATGTGAGATGATATATGAGATGGACTGGTTTACCCGGAAGAGAGGCAGTCCAGTGTGTCTGTATCCCAGGATCGTCACGTCCTGCCAGAAACGTAGCATTTGCATGTGAGTGGGGTATCTCTTTTTCCCTTCATTTTCTTGGCTTCTATGCAGGGATGGTACGCCTAGCATTCCCCGCCACCTGGGGTGTTGACACAGTGGGGCAGGTGTGCAATGTCCGCTGGTCTGCATCTCTTCTGCGTCCAGCATGATAGTTATATGGCTGATAACGTACAGAGGTAGATATCGTAGCCGACGTGCATTTAGCCAGAGGACAAGCCTGGTAATGTCACAGATATGTTGTTCGCCTGGTGTGCGGACAGCTCTCATGGTCATTGGTTGAGTCATTTGTAGGGTAAAACTGACCTGTCTTCAGATGGTCTATTTCCAGCACCCGTTCACTATTTGGTCAGACGAATTTATTGGGGGCTTTTGTTTGTCAATGACCAGGTATTTGAAATCTGCGGTTTCTGCGGGGTTAAACATGATTTCCGTGGCGTTCTTTCATTAGAGTGTTTGAGAGCTGACTTGTCTTCCGTTAGTCTAATACCAGCGTACGTTCATTTTTAGACCCAAACGGTAGTGCTCTCGATTTGTCAGTCGTTCTACAGTATTGGCGTGTTCAGTCAAATAAAGCCGCAGGTTCCACTCCTGGTGGTGCCCTTCCGTCAATTCCTTTAGCGAGACAATCAAGTTACTTAGAGGGTGGCCCCAGATTTTCGAGGGTCTAATTCCAGCACATGTTCACTATTAGACCCCCCGAAGGTGCTCTCTTTTGACAGTCATTCTACACTATTGGCGTGTTTAGTCAATTTTAGCCTCAGGCTCCACTCCTGATAGTGCTCTTCCGTCAATTCCTTTATCAAACACTGGATGCAGACCAACCGAGCCTCAGAGGGCATAACCCCAGATTTCTGAGGGTCTAAATCCAGCACCAGTTCCATATTAGACCCCAGAAAAGTGGTCTCGGCATATCAGTCATTTCAGTGTTGGCCGTGTTGAGTCAAATTAAGCCGCAGGCTCCACTCCTGGTGGTGCCCTTCCGTCAATTCCTTTAAGTTTCAGCTTTGCAACCAGGGATATGCTCACCAGTACCTTTAGAGTCTGACATAGGGACATGATCACCACCACATTCAATGTCTGAACTAGGGACATAATTACCACTACTTTCAGTGGCTTTAAACTTTTGACGTGATCACCACTACTTTTTGTGTCTGAAATAGGGACATGATCATCACTACTTTCAGTGTTTCAACTAAAGACATCATCACCACCACAATCAATGTCTGAACTAGGGATATGATCACCACCACATTCAGTTTCTGAACTAGATAGATGATGGTTCCCACATTTTAGGTCTGAACAATGGACATGATCACCACCACATTCAGTGCCTGAACTAAGGACATGATCATCAGTACTTTTAGTATCTTTTAAAAAGTGACATGATCACCAGTACTTTTAGTTTCTGAAGTAGGTTTCATGATCACCACTAATTTCAATGTTTGCACTATGGACATGATCACAACAACATTCAGTGCCTGAGCTAGTGACATGATTACCACTACATTCAATGTCTGAATTAGGAACATGATCTCCACCACATTCAGTGCCTGAATTAGGGATATGTTTGCTTCCACATTCAATGCCTGAACTATGGACATGATCACCACAACATTAATTTTCTGATCTATGGATAAAATCACCACTACTTTCAGTGTCTTTTAAAGATTGACATGATCAACAGTACTTTTAGTGTCTGAAGTAGGGTTTATGATCACCACTACTTTCAAAGTTTGAACTAGGGACATTATCACCACTTCTTTCAATGTCTGAACTAGGGATATGATCAGCACCACATTCAGTACCTGAATTAGGAATATTATCACCACCACATTCAATGTCTAAACCATGAACATGATCACCACCACATTGACAGTCTGAAGCACGGACATGATCACCACAACATTCAATGTATGAACTAGGGATATGATCGCTCCCATATCCAGTGCCTAAACTGGGAATATGATGTCTCCCACATTCAGTGCCCGAACTAGGAACATGATCACCACCGAATTCAATGTCTGAACTACAGACATGATCTTCACCACATTCAGTGCCTGAACTAGGGATATGATCGCTCCCAAATTCAGTGCCTGAACTAGGGATATGATCACCATCACATTCAATGTCTAAAGTAGGGACATGATCACCTCCACATTCAAAGTCTGAACTAAAGACATGATCACAACCACATTCAATGTCTGAGCTAGAGACATGATCGCCACCACATTCAATGTGTGAACTATTAACATGATCACCACAACATTCAAAGTCTGAACTACATACATGATCACCAATACTTTTAGTGTCTGAACTAGGAACATGATCACCACCACATTCAATGTCTCATCTAGGGACATGATCACCATCGTATTCAATGTCTCTATTAGGGAAATGATCACCACCACATTCAGTGTCTGAACTAGGGACATGATCACCACTACTTTTAGTGTCTTTTAAATATTGACATGATCACCACTACTTTTAGTGTCTGAACTAGGGACATGATCACCACCACATTGAATTTCTGAACTAGGAACATGATCACTTCCACAATCAGTGCCGGAACTAGGGATATGATCGCTCCCAGATTCAGTGCCTGAACTATGGACATGATCACCACCACATTCAATGTCTAAAGTAGCGACATGATCACCACCACATTCAAAGTCGGAACTAGGGACATGATCACCACCACATGTAATGTCTGAACTAGGCACATTATCACTACCACATTCAGTGCCGGAACTAGGATAATGATCAGCACCACATTCAATGTCTGAACTAGAGACATGATCACCACCACATCAAGTTTCTGAAATAGGGACTTGATCACCACTAATTTCAGTGTCTTTTAAAAATATTGACATGATCAGCACTACTTTTAGTGTCTGAAGTAGGGTTCCTTATCACCACTACTTTCAATGTATGAACTATGGACATGATCACAACCACATTTAGTGTCTGAACTATGGAAATGATCACCACCACATTCAAAGTCTGAAGTAGGGACATGATCACCACCACATTCAAAGTCTGAACTAGGGACATGATCACCACCACATGTCTGAACTAGGGACATGATCACCACTACTTTGTGTCTTTTAAATATTGACCTGATCACCACTCCTTTTAGTTTCTAAAGTAGTGACACATTAAGTGTTTTAACTAGGGACATGATCACCAGTACTTTTAGTGTCTGAAGTAGTTACATGATCACCACTACATTCATTGCCTTATTTAAGGACATGATCACCACCACATTCAATTTCCGAACTAGGGACATGATCACCACCACATGCAATGTCTGGACTAGAGACATGATCTTCACCACATTCAGTGCCTGAACTAGGGATATGATCGCTCCCAAATTCAGTGCCTGAACTAGGGACATGATCACCACCACATTTAATGTCTGAACTAGAGAAAAGATCACCACCATATTCAGTGTCTGAACTAGAGACATGATCACCACCACATTCAAAGTCTTAACTAGGGACATGTTCACCACCACAATCAAAGTCTGGTCTAGAAACATGAATCACCAACATGATCACCAGTACATTCAATATCTGAATTAGTGACATCATCACCACCACATGCAATGTCTTAACTAGAGACAAGATCATGACCACATTCTATGTCTTATGTTGGGTAATGATCACCACCACTTTCAATATCTGAACTAGAGAGATCATCACCACCACATTCGAAGTCTGAGCTAGGGTAATGATCACCACCACATTCAGTGTCTGAACTAGGGAGCATGAGAAATGGCTACCACATCCAAGGAAGGCAGCAGGTGCGCAACTTACCCACTCCCGGCACGGGGAGGTAGTGACGAAAAATAACAATACTAGACTTTTTCGAGGCCCTGTAATTGGAATAAGTATACTTTAAACCTTTTATTGAGGATCTATTGGAGTGCAAGTCTGGTGCCAGCAGCCACGGTAATTCCAGCTCCAATAGCGTTTATTAAAGTTGTTGTAGTTAAAAAGCTCGTAGTTGGATCTCAGGCGCAGGCAGACGGTCCGGCTCGCGCCGGTTTACTGCCCGTTGTCTCCTGCCCTACCATCTGCCGACTCTCTCCCGCGGGTGCTCTTCGCTGAGCGTCCTGGGTGGCCGGTGCGTTTACTTTGAAAAAATTAGAGTGTTCAAAGCAGGCCTCTGCTACCTGAATAATGGTGCATGGAATAATGGAATAGGACCTCGGTTCTATTTTGTTGGTTTTCGGAACTGGAGGTAATGATTAACAGGGACAAACGGGGGCATTCGTATTGCGGCGTTAGAGGTGAAATTCGCCGCAAAACGAGCTACTGCGAAAGCATTTGTCAAGAATGTTTTCATTAATCAAGAACGAAAGTCAGAGGCGTGAAGATGATCAGATACCGTCGTAGTTCTGACCATAAACGATGCCAACTAGTGATCCGCAGGAGTTGCTTCGAAAACTCTCCGGGCAGCTTCCGGGAAACCAAAGTGTTTGGGTTCCGGGGGAAGTATGGTTGCAAGGCTGAAAGTTAAAGGAATTGACGGAAGGGCACCACCAAGAGTGGAGCCTGTGGCTTAATTTGACTCAACACGGCCAACACTGAAATGCTTGACAGGCCGAGAGCACTCTCGTTGGGTCTAATAGTGAACGTGTGCTGGAATTAGACCCTCAAAAATCTAGGGACAGTATCTCGGCTGCTCGATTGTCTTACATCCAGTGATAGATAAAGGAATTAACGGAAGGGCACCACCATGAGTGGAGCCTGCGGCTTACTTTGACTCAAAACGCAACACTGCAAAATGACTAACAGACTGAGAGCATTTTCGTTGGGTCTAATAGGAAAACGTGTGCTGGAATTAGGCCCACGGAAGACAGGTCAGTCTTACCCTCTAAATGAAAGAGCGTATTGTACCCCAGGCAAGGAAAGACGCAGTACTTATACCAGTACCAAAGAAAGGAAAAGACAAAACTGATCCAAATGGATACAGGCCTATCAGCCTACTGAGCTTCGTAGGCAAACTGATGGAACGTATGATAAACACCAGACTGATGTGGCATCTGAAAGAAAAACACATACTAATTCCACAGCAAGCAGGCTTTAGACAGCACAGATCCACTGAGGATCAGGTCATCCTCATAGCCCAGGAAATAGAAGATGCCTACCAGGAGCAAAAACACACAGTAGCGGTTTGGGTGGACCTAGAAAAGGCAATTGACAAAGTCTGGAAAGAGGGACTTAGAGTCAAGCTAAAAAAAAGTGAAGTTTTTCGGAAAATGTACAAATGGATCAGCCACTACATCAAAAACCGAACAGCCAGAGTTCAAGTACAATGGCATATGAGCAAAAAGGTGACACTTAACCAGGGAGTACCCCAAGGGGGAGTACTGTCACCCACACTCTTTCTGGATTATATAAATGACATTACAGAGAATATACCAAGAAGAGTCCATAGCTCAATGTTTGCAGATGATCTGGCTATGTGGACCTCTGAAAAGAATGTCACCATAGCAAGAAATTGGATGCAGCAGGCCCTAACATCGCTGGAAGGGTGGGCGAACTCATGGCTGGTCATAATAAACGAGGAAAAAACGACATGTACAATATTCTCGCTATGAAAACAAACCCCAAAACACCAAATTAAGTTTTAACGGCAAATACCTTCAGCCAAACGACAACCCAAACTACCTGGGAGTCACATTTGATCGGCGCATGACATGGAAAAGTCAGATCGAGAGAAACTGAATGAGAGCCAGAGAAAGAATGGCAATCATGAGGAAACTTGCTGGCACAAGCTGGGGAGCAAACGAAAGTATACTATAGAAACTGTACACTGGAAGAGTGAGACCAGTTCTCGAGTATGGCATTGCGGCATGGACAACAGCAGCAAAGGCGAACTTTGATAAAATTAGCAAACTCCAAAACCAAGCCATGAGAGTTATAACAGAAGGTATGAAGTCAACGCCAATTGTAGAACTTGAAAAGATTACAAAACTGCAACCCATGACTGACAGAAGAGACTGCAGAGCCCAGCAGCAATCAGAGAAACTCAGAAGACTGACTGACCATCCAATGCAGCAGAGACTAAACAATTTCGGAAGTGGGAAACTAAAGCGGAGAAACTTTGCAGAAATAGTCAAAGCAAAGATGCACAAAGACCCCATGAACGCACTAACAACTCCAAAGCCCATCCCTACTGTACGAAAACCTACCTGGAGGCAGCATATATTTCCAGAGGTGGTAGAAAATATACCAGGTATTGGAAACAAAAACTGACAGACTAAAAAAGAAAGAAGAGATACTACCCTGAGTTACATAACGGAAAACTACCCAAGGATGGACTGGACCCATGCATACACCGACGGTTCTGTAACAAACACAACACAGAACGAAGGGGCAGGAGCATTTCTGAACCTACCAAATGGCAGAAAAATAACACTGTCATTCGCTACTGGAAAATACACAAGCAATTTCAGAGCGGAGGCAGAGGCCCTGAGGGCTGCAGTGGAAGAAATGGTGACAGGTATAAGGAATGAAAGCCATATAGTCCTGCTTACAGATGCCCTGGCCGTAGTCACACCACTAAAAAGCCAGAAAAATACTGAACTTAATGATTTAAGAGCAGTACTCTGTCAACTATGCCAGCAGTCTGCACCAAAAAGAGTGGTGGTACAGTGGTTTCCATCCCACTGTAACATCCAAGGCAACGAGGAGGCAGACAGACTGGCAAAAGAAAATGCAAGACTACCACACTAGTGTGACATACGAAGAGTCAAAACGGCTTATTAGAGCTAGATACATGACCAAATGGGAAACCGAACATACTGGCTACACAAAAAACGATGCCTATTACCAGTTAAACAGAAGAGATATGATCACCACCACATTCAAATTCTGAACTAGGGAGATGATCACCACCATATTCAAAGTCTGGTCTAGAGACATGATCACCACCACAATTAAATTCTGAACTAGGGACATGATGACCACCGCATTCAAAATCTGAACTCCGGACATGATCACCACCAAATTTAATGTCTGAACTAGGAACATGAACACCACGACATTCAGTGCCTGAACTAGGGATATGATCATTCCCACATTCAGTGTCTGAAGTAGGGTCATGATCATCACCACATTCCAAGTCTGAACTAGGAACATGATCACCACCACATTTAATGTCTGAACTAGAGACATAATCACCACCACAGTCAATGTCTGAACTATTAACATGATCACTACCACACTCAATGTCTGATCTAGGAACTTATTTACTACCACTTTTAGTGTCTGAAATAGGAACATGATCACCACCACATTCAAAGTCTGAAACAAGTACATGATCACCACCACATTCAATGTCTGAACTAGGGACAAGATCACTCCCACATTCAGGGCCTGAAACAGGGACATGATCACTACCACATTCAGTACCTGAACTAGGGACATGATCACCACTACATTCAATGTCTAAACTAGGGAAATGATCACCACCACATTCAGTGCCTGAACTACGGACATGATCACAATCACATTCAGTGTCTGAACTAGAGTTATAATCAACATCAAACTCGAAGTCTGAGCTAGGTTAATGATCACCACCATATTCAGTGCCTGAACTAGAGACATGATCACCACCACATTTAAAGTCTTAACTAGGGACATGATCACCACTACATTCAAAGTCTGATCTAGAAACATGATCACCACCATATTCAGTATCTGAACTAAAGACATGATCACCACCACGTTCAAAGTCTTAACTAGGGACATGATCACCACCACATTCAAAGTCTTGCAAGGAAACATGATCACCACAATATTCAATGTCTGAACTAGGAACATGATCACCACTACATTAAATATCTGAACTAGGGACATGATCACGACCACATTCAATGTCTTAACTAGAGACATGATCATGACCACATTCAGTACCTGAACTAGGTACATGATCACAACCACATTCAGTGTCTTAACTAGGGATATGATTGCTCCCACATTCAGTGCCTGAACTAGGGACAGGATTACCACCACATTCAATGTCTGAACTAGGGAAAAGATCACCACCACATTCAGTGACTGAACTAGGGACATGATCACCACCACATTCTATGTCTGAACTACGGTAATGATCACAACCACTTTCAATGTCTGAACTAGAGACATGATCACCATCACATTCAAAGTCTGAACTAGGGACATGATCACCACCACATTCAAAGTCTGAACTAGGGTAATGATCACAACCACATTCAATGTCTGAACTAGATACATGATCACCACCACATTCAATATCTGAACTAGGAACATGATCACCACCACATTCAGTGTCTGAACTAGGGATATGCTCACCAGTACCTTTAGAGTCTGACATAGGGACATGATCACCACCACATTCAATGTCTGAACTAGGGACATAATTACCACTACTTTCAGTGGCTTTAAACTTTTGACGTGATCACCACTACTTTTTGTGTCTGAAATAGGGACATGATCATCACTACTTTCAGTGTTTCAACTAAAGACATCATCACCACCACAATCAATGTCTGAACTAGGGATATGATCACCACCACATTCAGTTTCTGAACTAGATAGATGATGGTTCCCACATTTTAGGTCTGAACAATGGACATGATCACCACCACATTTAAAGTCTGAACTAGGGACATGATCACCACCACATTCAAAGTCTGAACTAGGGACATGATCACCACCACATTCAAAGTCTGAACTAGGGACATGATCACCACCACATTCAAAGTCTGAACTAGGGACATGATCACCACCACATTCAAAGTCTGAACTAGGGACATGATCACCACCACATTCAAAGTCTGAACTAGGGACATGATCACCACCACATTCAAAGTCTGAACTAGGGACATGATCACCACCACATTCCAAGTCTGAACTAGGGACATGATCACCACCACATTCAAAGTCTGAACTAGGGACATGATCACCACCACATTCCAAGTCTGAACTAGGGACATGATCACCACTACATTCAAAGTCTGAAGTAGGGACATGATCACCACCACATTCAAAGTCTGAACTAGGGACATGATCACCACCACATTCAAAGTCTGAACTAGGGACATGATCACCACCACATTCAAAGTCTGAAGTAGGGACATGATCACCACCACATTCAAAGTCTGAACTAGGGACATGATCACCACCACATGTCTGAACTAGGGACATGATCACCACTACTTTGTGTCTTTTAAATATTGACCTGATCACCACTCCTTTTAGTTTCTAAAGTAGTGACACATTAAGTGTTTTAACTAGGGACATGATCACCAGTACTTTTAGTGTCTGAAGTAGTTACATGATCACCACCACATTCATTGCCTTATTTAAGGACATGATCACCACCACATTCAATTTCCGAACTAGGGACATGATCACCACCACATGCAATGTCTGGACTAGAGACATGATCACCACCACATCCAATGTCTGAACTAGAGACATAATCACCAGGACATTCAATGTATGAATTAGGGACATGATCACCACTGATAAGTGTGAATGATTGGGTCGAACAGGATAACATAACATTTGGTCTAGGAGTAAGAGATGGACACAATCACATCACATTGAATGTAACGGATAGAGAACGACGTGTTCACACCTCAATGAGTCAGATAGTTACAAAGCACCTGATAAAATCACATTTAGTGTGAGTGTCAGATATATGGAAGGACGTGATCAAATCACAAAGAGTGTTAAAGATGCATGTACATGTTGACATCAAATGCGTGCTAGAGTTAGGGAAGGACAGAATTACGTCGTACTAAGTATGAGACCAAGGGAAAGACATCGGCATCTTTCTCGAGACAAAAGGAGGGACTTGATCACCTTTCTTTGAGTATGAGATGTAGAGAGGGACGTAATCACCTTTCTTTGAGTGTGAGAAGTAGAGAGGGACGTAATCACCTTTCTTCGAGTGTGAGAAGTAGAGAGGGACGTTATCACCTTTCTTTGAGTGTGAGAAGTAGAGAGGGACGTAATCACCTTTCTTTGAGTATGAGAAGTAGAGAGGGACGTAATCACCTTTCTTTGAGTGTGAGAAGTAGAGAGGGACGTAATCACCTTTCTTTGAGTGTGAGTGGTAAAGAGGGACATGATCACAGCAAGGAGTGTTAATTAGAAAGTACATAATTGCTTATGACTGATGGGGCGGGGTACGCTAGGAATATGTCTCATGCAGCAGAGAGGGATGATGACGGGGCTCACCCTGGGAGCCACTATTCCCCTTCTTCTCACCTCACTATGTTTCATTTGACTCTGTCCTACAGCCACACTCTTGCACAACTTTCACACGCACCCTCATGGTGAGGCCCTTCCATTGCACTTTGGTTGGGCTAGCTTCTGAGGGTGCACAAACCTAGCATAGGTACATACAGACGCACACATGCACCCAAGCACTGGCTTATGCGTCCTGATATCGCCCAATGGACTACGGTCCGGGGTGGAAAATGGCGCACCTCCGCCAGTAGAAACTAGTGAGGCAAACATCTAAGCAACAACAAGAGACCAGTAGGGCAGGATTGCACTTGAAGAGGTTTCACCCTGGGGGCAACTGTTCCCCTCCCCTCCCCTCTCTTCTCGAATCAAGCTGATTTTTATTTTACCAGGTTCCGAATCTATGTTTCGGAGAGCGGTATTTACGTCTGCGTAATCCTTGCCATAGGGTTACGCGGCATATATACTTGTTCGTATAGTCCGTGCGACTATGTCTGCTTCCAAGATAATGGAACAAAGCATTGATTTCAAGCTGGCACCTTGGTGATCACAGTTTCAGACCCGCAGGCGAGAGTGTCATACTCATTTATTTTCAAGCATCTTTGCCGGGCCGGCTGGATTGGGACCGCACGGTGTCAGCACGCTCATTCGCTTCTCAAACCCTAGGGTGTTCTATGCGCGACTTACTCAGTCTGCGCATATCACTCATTACCAGAATTTACATGGGAAACGCTTCGAATGGCAAAACCCCAAGATCAGCGTAGTCATCGAACAACTGGAGAATATCAGGAGCAAAGGTCTGATTCATTGGGCGCCTGGGCCTGTGAAGAAGGAAGCCATCAAGAATGTCGCAACTCTCATCTCAGGAGATCAAGATCCTGAAATATACCGTTTGCCCAACGCATCGGACAAATGGACTTTCCTGTATAAGAAGACGTCGAAGATCATCCCACACTATGTTAATATCAATCTCAGCGGCGATCTAACCACGACATGGCGGCTTTGGGTCACCCTTCCAGGAAGGCGGACCCCTGCGATATATGTGGCGAAACATCACACTGGACCAGCCAGTATTTTACTAAACCCGCCCAACAGAAGAAGCCGAAAAAGTCAGAAGTCGAGACCAGAGAACAAGAACAAGAAAACGTACCACCAGAAACACAAGCGTCCACACCGTCAATGAGCGACGATGGGTTTATAGAAAATAGAAACCCCAAAACGGCAAGGAATCTCCGGAAGAAAAACGGGACAACATCGGCAGCCCCGTGAAATCACCACAACTGACGCCAAGACAACAGACACCTCATAGACCACAGCCGCAGCGAGTCCACACTTCTCCAAAGCAGCAGACACCTCCCAGACAACTGTCGCAGCAGAAACAACAGCCATCACCATATCAGAAGCCCCAACGCAAACCAACATCACCACAGAAACAGCAGCAGAAAACGCAACCACCCGCAACCTGCACCCAACCAGAACAATCATCACCGCAAGCTAACACTGAAGACAGAAAGGACCAAGAACGCACCAAAGACCTGTGGGACAACTCCTTGCAATGACTAGCACTGGACGACAGCGCCAATTTAGTAATGGACTTTGTAGACAACGAAGAGTTCGAGGACTTTTAAAGTTCCACATATATCTTGTGCATAATTTCAAATTATTAAAGTAAGTCTACTTTCATTATACTTTTTTCTTCTACGTCTGCCCAACTACAACTCCTTAGTTTGTTTCTATCTGCCTGCTTTTCTCACCACCACTGCACATACTTCTTCTATTTGTGCCACGGGATCTAGTATCCCTCATGTAGCCTTCTCGATAGAAATTTCTCTTGGCACCCTTCCCTACCAGCTACCACTCTTGATATTCAGTGTCAAATCTCCTACTATATTATCTTTCTAACGCCCGTAGTCTACCCTTTTCTCGATGACCGTTATTCCGGCTTGCGTACCTCACGTCACTCTCAAAATTACGTCATCCCTTCAGGGGCATTTTTCGAGTGCGCTTTTTCCGCACCACTTCATGCACAGAAAACGGTGTGCAACATTTTCACCAACGCTTTCCCGCTATGGAATATAGACTTAATCTCTGTGCCTTATACTATCCAGATCCACTTGTACTTGATGTATTTTGATTGTATCGAGAAAGCATGCATATGTTTCGCTAAATAACAGCATCGAACACCGCATTTACACTGCATACAATACAACACAACCACACACACACACACACACACACACACAATCCATGGCTTAGACAAACAAACTCCACATACAAGAAACCCATATACATAACGCCATGCAAGCACAACAAATCACAACCAAGCTAGGACTTAGGCACGCATGGTACAGTCTAGGAACACACACAGGGGTGGCAATACTGCAAACGTCGGATAGATGGGAAGCAACACACAGCCACAGAGACACAGAAGGACGACTACAGATAGTACAGATAAAAAGCACATACGACTGCGACGATACCCATACTTTAATTAACGTTTATGCTCCAGCAGTACGACTTGAACAACCACATTTCTATGAAAATTTGTCAGACACTCTACGCCAACATTTTAACAGCCATAAAATTGTAATGGGAGGGGATTTTAATTGCATCTTACATCACTTAGACGCAACACAGGCTACAACAAGGAAACACACCAACGATACTCTACAGCTTACTTTAGCCGAACACGACCTTCTAGACGCGTATAGGAAAATGTACCCTGACGGCAAAGAGACAACACATACAGGAACAACCAACCGCCTTTGCGCATCTTTCAGACTGGATAGGTTCTATATACACGAAAGCTACAAGATAAACAAAATACGCCATTTAGACACCACCACTTTCACTGATCACAAAGCAGTGGAAGTGGTGGTAAATGGGACACGCACACACAACACAACACACACTGAGGCAGCACATTGGCAATTCAACAACTCTTTGCTGACGAACGACGAATACGTTCAATACATAACGCTTTTAATACAAGACTACACACAGAACACACCGACCGAACACTTAGGGGAATATTGGGATTTGTTAAAAGGTACAATTAAAGACAGAACGCAAATACTATCCAAAATCATACATAAACAAAGAAGAAGAGAAAAACGAATTCTAGAAGAAGCGATCCGGTTAACTAAACTTCTAAACCACAACAGCCCCCAAATACAACTGCTTCAGGAAGAACTAGAACGAATGGAAGACCACAGATTACGAGGCGCACTTTTAAGGATTAAATGGAACGCATTGGCACAAGAAACGCCCAGTGCAGAATACCTAACAGTAGAGCACACCATACAACGAAGCAGACAAATACTCAAAATAAAGGGGAAAGATGGAAATATAACAACTGATATTGATAAAATAGGTCAAGAGTTCCACGAGTTTTACCAACACTTGTACTCGGCGGAGAACACTCCAACAAAACCACGTGCAAATTGTGAAACTTACACGCGATGAGCAAGAAGTCCTGGCCTGACGGCGGAGTTCTACTCCACGTTTTTTCACGTGTTGAGCCCACTCCTTCTCAAGGTCTTACACGAAGCCTTTGACAGGGGAGTACTCCCCCATAGCTTCAACCAGTCGTATGTCACCTTGATTCACAAACCCGGTACTGATAAAACTGAAACGAAAAACTGCAGATCAATTTCTCTCCTCAACACGGACTATAAGATTTTAACGAAAGCTCTGACTTTAAAACTCAAACCATTCATGACACACCTAGTACACGACGAGCAACAATGCAGCATTCAAAATAGAAACAACAAACACGCACATTTCTTGAGCGACGTCATCCAATATGCACACGATAAAAACATACAAACTGCCATACTATCCATAGATAAAGAGAAAGCATTTGATAGGGTTTCACACGAATACCTCCACACAACATTACAGAGAAATAACATAGGAGAATATTTTACTCATCGGGTTAAAATTTTATACCATAAACCAGAAAGTAAATTACTAATCAACCATACACTTACAGAAAGCATACATTTAACTCCATCAGTGCGACAAGGTTGTCCCCTATCTCCACTGTTATATGTATTAGTATTAGAACCCACCTAAGAGAAGATTCGACAAGATGCAACTATCAAGGGAACTCATATACCAGGGACAGAAGAAAAAAAACTAATAGCCTATGCAGATGACACAATATATTTTCCATCAACCCAAAAATCTATACACAACATTATCAATACTTTCACAAACTTTGGCGCACAAAGTGGTTCTAAATTAAATATTTTAAAATAGAAAATAATGGGAATTGGTAAATGGAAATCTAAAACCAATTTCCCTTTTCAGTTAATACAGGTAGATAAATTAAAAATTTACGGCATAGATTACTCGACCAACCCTTCAAACGTCAACAAGGAAATGTGGCAAACACTTGCAACACAAATTAAGGATAAACTAGATAAATATAAATTTAAAGCCAGCACGATATTCGGAAGAAGCGTCATAATCAATACCTTCGTCATCCCCAAGTTAATATACATATCAAATCCCTTTAACCCCACCCCCTCCCCCCTCAACCACAATCAAGCAAATTAACCAACTCAGACACTTCATTTTTCAACATACCTTGCATAATATCAAAACTCTAACATTAATACAGGATAAAAAGAGAGGCGGAATTTCTTTACAACATGTCGAAACTAAAATTAAAGTCCTCCGCATTAAATTTATAAGTGACATAGTCACACATCCAAATGAGTACCAACTAGCACACTACTATGTGGGTCTCAGACTTAGTAAATGGTGCAAATTAGATAACACTAAGCCACACTTCTTTTGGGAGTCCACCCCCATTTTACCAACAAAGCATTAGACACATACAAGGCAATGAACACCTTTTTAAACAGGAGACCAACATTATTTATAAACAATTAGTGCAATCCCAAGAACCATCACTCAACAGTAGAATCAAAAGCGGATATAAATACTTTATTACAGATTTTACAAGCATATTCAAAAATCTCCACACACTAAAAATATCACATAAAACCAGAGAAGTGTCATATAGACTTTTATTCAATATAACACCACTTTATAACCGCATATCATATAAGACACCAACATGTAAACTTTGCAGACAAACCATTCCAGAGACAGAAGAGCACATATTCTACCAGTGTACGATCACATCCCAAACTTTAATGACACTTAGACAGACAATCAACAAACACACACAAACAAAAGTAGACATGTATAGAGCTATCATGCTCAACACTATTCCCAAAACAGATAGGAACACCCAAATCAGACTATTGACACTCTTAGCGGAATTTAAATTGTTAATCTGGACAAGGCATTTTATGAACAAAGAATATACATACACAGCACAACTTTTCCATTCCATATACACACAAAGACACAAAATACTGACATAAATCATTCATATAACATACACATGGATTTTGTATTTCATCCTTTATGTTTTTCCTTTTATTCACCTTTCTTTGCCACTGTTTAAAAATTAATTAAACAGCAAATTGTGCTGTGTTTATAATATATTTAAAAAAAAAAAAATTGCTCTCCTTTCCTTTCGCAAATCATTCCTATTTCATTACTTATTTACATTGATATGTTAAATTTCAACATTTTATAAACAAGTTAGATGAATTTGTATTACACAAAGAATCAATAAACACGATTTAAAACCTGGGGGCAACTCTTCTCTCCCCTCTTACCTCACTCTGTTTCATTTGACTCTGTCCTACAGCCACACTCTTGCACAACTTTCACACGCGCCCTCATGGTGAGGCCCTTCCATTGCACTTTGGTTGGGCTAGCTTCTGGGGGCGCACAAACCTAGCATAGGTACATACAGACGCACACATGCATCCAAGCACTGGCTTATGCGTCCTGATATCGCCCAATGGATTACGGTCTGGGGTGGAAAATGGCGCGCCTCCGCCAGTAGAAACTAGTGAGGCAAACATCTAAGCAACAACAAAAAGAGACCAGTAGTAAACTTATGATGTGATCAGTTGAAATACTGAAAGAATTTTTATAGAAACCTCATCATGAGAGGATGGGGATTGAGAGACTGATGGTAAAATTCGACTGGTGACAGCATGCACGAGAGATTGGTGACACAAAATGATCTATTAAGCTACCCAATGGTTGGAATATTGCAACACTATTGATCTTGTGAGAAGGCCGTTTCTGTCGGACATATCCGTTGTAATATTGTTTAAAATACCGCCGGCGGTAATCTCGATGTGTGTCTGATACTGGTAATTGCCGTCTGGTCGCGTACAAGAAACTACACTGCCATCATTTTGATGAAGCAGTCAAAAAGAAGAAAACACAAACTACGGATGGAATTGAAATCAATACCGTAACTTTGAGCACATGTAATTGTGCTTGTTTTATTAATGTAATCTACGTCAAGATGAATTTGCTTTATGTACGTTTACATTGTTGGCGCCGAAGAGGCATAATTAATTTTGTTAAGCTGTGCAGTTAGATTTGGGGTGCTGGGTGAACTCAAAGAATATATTTACAATTACGTACATCTGAATTAGTTTTTTCCTGAAAAATGTAACGTGCCTAGGTAACTATTGCTTTGTTGAAAATTGTGTACACTATACCCATTTTGGATGTTTTAGTACAGAAGAAACCGCAAAAGACAACATAATTAAAATGATAATATTAACTGTTGGGGCGTGAATGCGAATGTTAAGTGGCCTGTTGTATTTGGCGCGTTTAAATTACAGCCGGTGTAGGACAAAGACGACGTTAAAAATATCACCAATGAGTGATTCCTGAGTGATTTGCCACGGATCCGTATTTGTCATAAACATTGGTCATCTAATGTGAAGTATCCAACGAAGACATTTGCTGACAAATGTCAGTATTCTGTATGATTTAGTTACAAGCCATTTACAAACTTGACTTTATTTTACGTGGAGGATGCCTCCACGTTTCATTTTGGGTGAGGAGAGAAGGAAATCTGACTTTGTTAATCCTAAAGTTAGCGTCTTTTTGTGCCCATCTTTGTTTGTCAATGTGGCTTCCTCGTTTATCTGACGATTACTATTTTTGGGTTCTCTTCAATGTGGCTTCCTCGTTTATCTGACGATTACTATTTTTGGGTTCTCTTCAATGTAGCTTCCTCGTTTATCTGACCATTTCTATTTTTGGGTTCTCTTCAATGTAGCTTCCTCGTTTATCTGACCATTTCTATTTTTGGGTTCTGTTCAATGTGGCTTCCTCATTTATCTGACGATTACTATTTTTGGGTTCTCTTGTTCACTCTGATCCGCAATCCCACATATGCTGCTTGAGATGTTAATCTATTTTTCCTTGTTTTTTTCCGTGACAGCTACGTATGTCGTCTGCAAAATCGAAGTCTTCCATGTGGTTATCAAATGTCCAATGAATTCCTGCCTTCCTAACTTCTGTTGTATTGGCATAACCTAGTCGTTAACTGTGAGAAATATTATTGAAGATAGCAGGAATCCCTGGCTGACCCTTTTTGAACTGTAAATGAGGTAAAACTTTCTGTTAACTTGCCTCTGTGGGCTATTCTACAAGGTGACTTATTCCTATCAATCTTGTATAATACTTCTACATATTCTGGTTTGCTACAATGCTTTATTATTTTTCAAATCACCGTCCGTCTGAACAATGAAATGCCTTTTCAAAATATACAAAGTTCATATATAGAGGTTTCTGCCACTTTCTTGATTGGTCTATTAAATTCATAGCATTGGAATGTGATCTGCACAATATCTTCCTGCTCTGAATCTAACGAATTCTTCCTTCAATTGTCCACATAAAGCATCTTTTATACTATCAAAGAATGGTACTGGTCAGGATCTTTCCACTCACTGTCAGGAAAGTTGTTCCTCGCCGTGAAAGCCAGATTTCCTTTCTTTAATAATTTAATTAAGTGTTCTCTTTCCACCTTGTTTCTGTTTTCTTGAAAAACTAATGCAGCATCTCAATGTTCGCTATCATGGCTTTTGGACAGCAATTGTAACTAGTCCTGACGCATTCCCATTCTTCAATAATGTGGGTGCTTGCGTGATCTCTTGTTTCGTTGGTGGATTTATATTTACATGTACCTATGGTGGTACTGTGTCAGTTTGAGATATTTATGGATTTATATTTAGTGTTTTTATCTACCTCATTACAAATGGTCTGTGTTTGTTTGTCTTTCGCTGGATTGCTGTGTTCCTAATCCTAATTTGACCTTGATAGTAAAAAAGGTCAAGGCTAGTCCCATGCAACAATTTCCGTCAGGGATGACGATAACTCTTCATGTACTAAGATGCAGCCCAATGTAAGGTGGAGTGGCCAGTTCCTTTTCTTGCTGATTTACCTTCCCCAACTCATGCGTCAGGTATTCTTTGACAGATGGGTCGACAGGTGAAGCGGTAGTTCCACGTCTCGAATTTATTTCTATCCGTCCGTGATATCGAGCCCTGGCACACTTCAACTCCAGTCTAGTATGCCAGCTCACTGTCGACTAAGGCTACGCGCTCCTTGATAGTATTCTATTTATTTTATATAATGTTTATTTATTTTATATAATGTTTTTTTTATAGCTCCTTGTTCTGAGACCTTTTGAGTACCATTTTATCCACCTGATTTGCTTATCCTGCCTGAGTCTTTTTCATTTTCTTGTTTAGCACGACTATAATGAATAATGAACACAGTCTTGTAATTTTTTTCTTGTCCTTCAAATGTACTGATGTTCTGTTCAATATGATGTCTTTCTTCTATTACGCACCACGTATTTTCCGCAAGTCATTCCTTATGATGTTTACATCTCCTTCCACGACCCATTTCACACGTGTTCCGAATTGTTTCCCCAAGCATGTACCAGTAGCTGCCTATGGTTTCGTTTATGAGTCTCCAACGGATTTCAAATCTGTTCTTCAGATTTAGTTTGAATTTAGCCTTTATGTCTTTATTTCGAAGGTTTTGTGTGATGTATTTGTTTGTAACTTCTCAAAACATTTGACCTTTGGGTAATAAATGAGTTTACGTGGCAATAAATTGGACACACACTTTCAACCACAACTGCGTATAAACACATGCGCACACATACTCACACGCATACTCACGCACGCGCTCACATATTCACATAGTAAAGGCGAAGAAAGTCCCTTAGGTGTTAAAAGATTTAAATGTACGAGACCACAGCTTGTTTATGAGGTGAGGATG
The DNA here is from genome assembly GCA_036924085.1 of Ariolimax columbianus. NCBI lineage: Eukaryota > Metazoa > Mollusca > Gastropoda > Stylommatophora > Arionidae > Ariolimax > Ariolimax columbianus. The sequence goes on along the minus strand of JAVGWX010000005.1, from coordinate 42,822,464 downwards.
GTCAGTTCCTTTCCTCTCTGCCTTTGCATCTATAACAGAATGAAAACTATTTGTATCTCGGTCGACAGGATAGTTAAAGACGTATGTTTGCGTGAAACGCAAGTGCTCTACCACTCTTCTATCAGAAGCACACTGACGGGTACACAGAAACCCAAGTCGAAGGCTGTATGAAGTATTGATTCAAGCTTAGTTGGACGCACTAGTTTGTGCAAAGTGTTCTATCTGCTCTTGTGTGAAGATTTCATTAGCACAATCGAATTAACGTTTCTGGATTAGTGTTTCTCCTACCGAGCTCTCCCACGTTGAAGATACATTTTATTTCCTGAATTTGAATTTACTGGTTTTTTAAATATGTTTTTAAATATGTGATTGCGCTTTTGATTTGACATGTTTTGCTTATTTTTGTTTTAATCTTTTTTTTCTTCGAGATGTGAAAATTACATTTCCAGTTAAGTTAACAAGTTTCGTCTGCAAGAGGGGAATAATTTAATGGCGGAGCGATTTAAGGATGATAGTACTGCGATGGAGAAAACAGACACGTCTTCGTTTGTCTGACTGGTGTATGTGTAGGTGTGTATGTGTGTTTGTATGTAAGTGTGTGTATGTAACTGTGTCCATGTATGTGTGTATGCGTGCGTATTAATATACGGTCATCTTATCTGATACGGTAATGGCGTAAATGACACGGCATCTATAGTGATACATTTCTCTGAGCACGTTTTCATAATCTTACAAGCAATGAGTGATTGATGTAATATTTATTTAGCTCTTGGTGGTTTCATTGTTTCAAATTTAAGAAGCAAAATCTGCGCAAATTTCTGAGAACAACAGGCATTATCAAATTGGTGCCATAGCAGACATTGCCATTTGGAAGGAAGTGTTATGAGACATGTTTGGTTTGGTGTCATTAAAATTCACTTGATCAGACGAGATGACATTTTATTTGATTAGGTGCCACTTTATATGGCTAGGTGTCATTTGATGAGCCTAGGTGCCACTTGATGAGACGATGTCACTAAATGAGACTAGGTGCCACTTGATGAGACTAGGTGTCACTTGATGAGACTAGGTGCCACTTGACGAGACTAGGTGCCACTTGATGAGACTAGGTGCCACTTGATGAGACTAGGTGCCACTTGATGAGACGATGTCACTATATGAGAATAGGTGTCACTTGATGAGACTAGGTGCCACTCCATGAGACGATGTCACTAAATGTGACTAGGTGTCACTTGATGAGACTAGGTGTCACTTGATGAGACTAGGTGCCACTTGAGGAAACTAGGTGTCACTTGATGAGACTAGGTGTCACTTGATGAGACTAGGTGTCACTTGACGAGACTAGGTGCCACTTGACGAGACTAGGTGCCACTCCATGAGACGATGTCACTAAATGTGACTAGGTGTCACTTGATGAGACTAGGTGTCACTTGACGAGACTAGGTGCCACTTGAGGAAACTAGGTGCCACTTGATGAGACTAGGTGCCACTTGAGGAAACTAGGTGTCACTTGATGAGACTAGGTGTCACTTGATGAGACTAGGTGTCACTTGACGAGACTAGGTGCCACTTGACGAGACTAGGTGCCACTTGACGAGACTAGGTGCCACTTGATAAGACTAGGTGTCACTTGATGAGACTAGGTGCCACTTGACGAGACTAGGTGCCACTTGACGAGACTAGGTGCCACTTGACGAGACTAGGTGCCACTTGATAAGACTAGGTGTCACTTGACGAGACTAGGTGCCACTTGACGAGACTAGGTGCCACTTGACGAGACTAGGTGCCACTTGATAAGACTAAGTGTCGCTTGATGAGACTAGGTGTCACTTGATGAGACTAGGTGTCACTTGAGGAAACCAGGTGTCACTTGACGAGACTAGGTGCCACTTGATGAGACGATGTCACTATATGAGACTACGTGTCACTTGACGAGACTAGGTGTCACTTGACGAGACTAGGTGCCACTTGAGGAAACTAGGTGTCACTTGATGAGACTAGGTGTCACTTGATGAGACGATGTCACTATATGAGACTAGGTGTCACTTGATGAGACTAGGTGTCACTTAATGAGACTAGGTGTCACTTGACGAGACTAAGTGTCACTTGATGAGACTAGGTGTCACTTGAGGAAACTAGGTGCCACTTGATGAGACGATGTCACTATATGAGACTAGGTGTCACTTGATGAGACTAGGTGTCACTTGAGGAAACTAGGTGTCACTTGATGAGACGATGTCACTATATGAGACTAGGTGTCACTTGATGAGACTAGGTGTCACTTGAGGAAACTAGGTGCCACTTGATGAGACGATGTCACTATATGAGACTAGGTGTCACTTGATGAGACTAGGTGTCACTTGATGAGACGATGTCACTATATGAGACTAGGTGTCACTTGAGGAAACTAGGTGCCACTTGAAGAGACGATGTCACTATATGAGACTAGGTGTCACTTGATGAGACTAGGTGTCACTTGTCGAGACTAGGTGCCACTTGAGGAAACTAGGTGTCACTTGTTGAGACTAGGTGCCACTTGATGAGACTGTCACTTTATGAGACTAGGTGTCACTTGACGAGACTAGGTGTCACTTGACGAGACTAGGTGCCACTTGACGAGACTAGGTACCACTTGAGGAAACTAGGTGTCACTTGATGAGACTAGGTGCCACTTGATGAGACGATGTCACAATATGAGACTAGGTGTCACTTGATGAGACTAGGTGTCACTTGACGAGACTAGGTGCCACTTGACGAGACTAGGTGCCACTTGAGGAAACTAGGTGCCACTTGATGAGACGATGTCACTATATGAGACTAGGTGTCACTTGATGAGACTAGGTGTCACTTGAGGAAACTAGGTGTCACTTGATGAGACGATGTCACTATATGAGACTAGGTGTCACTTGATGAGACTAGGTGTCACTTGAGGAAACTAGGTGCCACTTGATGAGACGATGTCACTATATGAGACTAGGTGTCACTTGATGAGACTAGGTGTCACTTGATGAGACGATGTCACTATATGAGACTAGGTGTCACTTGAGGAAACTAGGTGCCACTTGATGAGACGATGTCACTATATGAGACTAGGTGTCACTTGATGAGACTAGGTGTCACTTGATGAGACGATGTCACTATATGAGACTAGGTGTCACTTGAGGAAACTAGGTGCCACTTGATGAGACGATGTCACTATATGAGACTAGGTGTCACTTGATGAGACTAGGTGTCACTTGATGAGACGATGTCACTATATGAGACTAGGTGTCACTTGAGGAAACTAGGTGCCACTTGAAGAGACGATGTCACTATATGAGACTAGGTGTCACTTGATGAGACTAGGTGTCACTTGTCGAGACTAGGTGCCACTTGAGGAAACTAGGTGTCACTTGATGAGACTAGGTGCCACTTGATGAGACAATGTCACTTTATGAGACTAGGTGTCACTTGACGAGACTAGGTGTCACTTGACGAGACTAGGTGCCACTTGACGAGACTAGGTACCACTTGAGGAAACTAGGTGTCACTTGATGAGACTAGGTGCCACTTGATGAGACGATGTCACAATATGAGACTAGGTGTCACTTGATGAGACTAGGTGTCACTTGACGAGACTAGGTGCCACTTGAGGAAACTAGGTGTCACTTGATGAGACGATGTCACTATATGAGACTAGGTGTCACTTGATGAGACTAGGTGTCACTTGACGAGACTAGGTGCCACTTGAGGAAACTAGGTGTCACTTAATGAGACTAGGTGCCACTTGATGAGACGATGTCACTAAATGAGACTAGGTGCCACTTGAGGAAACTAGGTGCCACTTGAAATGACTAAGTGCCACTTGATGAGACTAGGTGCCCATTGAGGAGATTAGGTGTCACCCGATATGACTAGGTGTCGCTTAATATGATTAGGTGTCAATAACGTGATATGATTAGGTGTCAATAACGTGATATGACTAGGTGTCACTCGAAATGACTAGGTGGCACTTCACTTGATATGGCTAGGTGCGACTTGATATAACCACGTGTTACTTCTCTTGATATGACTAGTTTTCATTTGATATGACTAGGCGTCTCTTGATATGACTAGGTGTCACTCGATATGACTAGGTGCCACTTCACTTGATATGACTAGGTTCCGCTTGATATGACTAAGTGTCATTTGATACGACTAGGTGTCTCTTGATATGGCTATTTATCACCGGATATGACTAGGTGTCACTTGATATGACTAGGTGTCACTTGATATGACTAGGTGCCAATTCATATGACTAGGTGACACTTGATATGATTAGATGCCACTTGATATGACTAGGTGTTACTTGAGCAGACTAGGTGCCACTTGAATTGACTAGGTGTCACTTCACGTGATATGACTAGGTGTCGCTTGATTTGATTAGGAGTTACTTCATATGACTAAGTGTCACTTCACTGGATTAGACTTGGTGTTACTTGATTTGATTAGGAGTTACTTGATATGACTAGGTGTCACTTCACTTGATGAGACCATCTGTCACTTGATATTATTAAGTGCCACTTTATGTGGCTACGTGTCACTTCACTTGATATGACTAGGTGTTTCTTGATATGCCTAGGTGTCTCATGGTGAAACTAGGTGCCAATTGATGAGACTAAGTGTCACATGATGAGACTAGGAGTTGCTTGGTATGACTATTTGTCACTTCAATTGATGAGACCACCTGTCACTTCACTTGATGAGACCACCTGTCACTTGATATTATTAAGTGTCACTGTATATGACTAGGTGTCACTTCGCTTTATATGACTAGGTGTCGCTTTATATGACTAGGTGTCGCTTGATATGACTAGGTGTCGCTTTATATGATTAGGTGTTTCTTGGTATGCTTAGGTGTATCATGGTGAAACTAGATTTCACTTGATGAGACTATGTGTCACTTGATATGTCTAGTTGTCATCTGATGAGACTGTGTCACTTTCAGAAGACTATGTGTCTCTTGATGAGACTAGGTGTCACTTGATATGACTAGATCTCTCGTAATGAGACTAGGTGCCACTTGGTGAGTCTAGGTGCAATTTAATGAGACTAGGTGTTATTTGAGGAAACTAGGTGCCACTTGATGAGTCTAGGTGCCACTTGAAATGACTAAGTGCCACTTGATGAGACTAGGTGCCTATTGAGGAGATTAGGTGTCACTTAATATCACTAGGTGTCGCTTGATATGATTAGGTGTCAATAACTTCATATGACTAAATTTCACTTGATATGACTAGGTGTGAATTGATATGACCAGGTGTTACTTCTCTTGATATGACTAGGTGTCACTTGATATGACTATGTGTCACTTGATATGACCAGTTGTCACTTTATATGTCTATTTGTCACCGGATATGACTAGGTGTCACTTAATATGACTAGGTGCCACTTGATATGACTAGGAGTCACTTGATATGACTAGGTGTCACTTGATATGACTAAGTGTCACTTGATATGACTAATTGTCACTTGATATGACTAGGTGTCCCTTGATATGACTAGGTGTCAGTTGATATGACTAAGTGTCACTTGATATGACTAAGTGTCACTTGAAATGACTAGGTGTCACTTGATATGACTAGGTGCCATTTGATATGACTAGGAGTCACTTGATATGACTACATGTCACTTGATATGACTAGGTGTCACTTGATATGACTAGGTGTCACTTGATATGACTACATGTCACTTGATATGACTAGGCGTCACTTGATATGACTAGGTGTCACTTGATATGACTATGTGTCACTTGATATGACTACATGTCACTTGATATAACTAGGTGTCACCTGATATGACTAGGTGTCAATTGATATGACAAGGTGTCACTTGATTTGATTAGGAGGTACTTGATAGGACTAAGTGTCACTTCACTTGATTAGACTTGGTGTTACTTGATTTGATTAGGAGTTGCTTGGTATGACTATTTGTCACTTCAATTGATGAGACCACCTGTCACTTCACTTGATCAGACCACCTGTCACTTGATATTATTAAGTGTCACTGTATATGACTAGGTGTCACTTCGCTTTATATGACTAGGTGTCGCTTGATATGATTAGGTGTCGCTTTATATGATTAGGTGTTTCTTGGTATGCTTAGGTGTATTATGGTGAAACTAGATTCCACTTGATGAGACTATGTGTCACTAGATATGACTAGGTGTCATCTGATGAGACTGTGTCACTTTCAGAAGACTATGTGTCTCTTGATGAGACTATGTCACTTGATATGACTATGTGTCTCTTGATTTGATTAGACGTCTCTTCATCTGATTTTAGTTGGTGTAGTCTTTTCCCTTCTTAGTTGCCTACCTTTTGATGATTGTCAGTTCATGTCAGGTCATCCCGTAACCGGTGAGGTCGTTAGGGCACATATGAGGACATCTTCACAATACCACGCCACCATAACAAGCGAGTTTCCTTCATTTGACAGTTTCTAAGAGGTCTTCAAAAGGCCCTGTTGCTGTTGTAATTATATCTATCTCGTATTTCCTCATTTGTAACTCGATCTTTGTACGTGACGTTTAAAAGTCTTCAGAAACATGTCATATCCAAGGTCTGTATCCTTCGCTGAAGGTCAACTGTAACTGTCCATGTCTCACAAACATAGAGGAATATTTACAGGACCAGTGTACACATTAATCTGATTTTCGTGCATAGTGCTAATCGTTTATCTTGCCATATTTTGTTAAGCCGTGTAAACGACGCCATTGTATGTGCTATTCTGGCCAACACCACACATTTTGATCCTTCGTTACTGACAATCGAACCCAGATATTTAAAACGGTCACCCACTTCGAGTTCCTGGCCATTAGTTCTTATCCTACTGTTGAAGCCCTCGGCGTTGTTCGTCATTAATTTCTTTTTCCAGCGTTTATCTCCATACCATAGTCAAGAGCTGTTTCATTGAGCCTTCTGACCCATTCCTGGAGTTCTGCTTCTGAACCCGCCAACTCGTCGATATCATCTGCAAAACGAAGGTTGGTAATCGTTCGACCCCTATCTTAACAGTAACAACGTGATCTAAAAGTACCTAACTCATAACTCCCTCAAGGAATATATTGAAAAGAGTTGGAGAGAGTGTACACGCTTGTCACAAGGACCTTTATAATATTTCTGTTGATTTTATTCATCCTCATGGTTGCATATAGCGCTATTTGCCATACCCTATCAAACGCCTTCTTAAAATCAACAAACACATGATACAGTTTTTGCTGCTGTTCTAGATATTTCTCGTTTAGCAGTCTTAAATTAAATATATGTTCTGTAGTGCTTCGTCCCTTGTTTAACCCTGCTTGCTCCTCGGCAATGATGTTCTCTAGTTGGGGTTTCAATCGGTCGAGGATTAATCTAAACATGACCTTGCCAGGGTGGCTGATGAGGCTTATTGTTCTGTAATTTTGGCACAGCCTTAGGTTTTCAGACTTATGTAACGGTATAACCCTTGATTTTGTACATAAGTCCGGCCAGTTTCCTGTCGCCCATATTTTGTTGCAGATTTGTGTTGATAATTGTACGTGATGTATATGTTTACATCAGAGTAGCCTGGAGGATGTCTTACTTTAAAAACAGTTTTGTATTTCACGAAAAAAGTGAGGGCATTGCCGTATTTGTCATTACGGTTTTCAAGAAGGTCTGTACCTTTAACTACTTATATTAGAACAATTTACGCCAAGTATTGGCGACATGGTCCAGTGAGAGCCGGCAACATTTTCCAGATATGACAAACCATATTCATATGTAGCAAATAAACTAATGCCGTTAAAATGAAAGAAGAAAATGCGCAAAAATGACTTATTACAGTCGGTCTTTGGCTACCTGGCAGCAAGCATTCACATGCCTGTTAGAATACCAGGTAACCATGTATAACTACAATAAACACAGTGAACTGTTAATAAAGCTTGCAACGTTTATGTAATATAGCAGTAAGTGACACAAATTTAGTCAACGAGTGCCATCATAAAACAGCAGTATATACGCCAATGTAAAGAAGACTTGAACAATGTTGCAGACCCAACTGTTTGCCCTGGCCGTTATTCTAACTTAGAACATTCTCACACTCATCCACATCATCATGACCATACTCAGTAAATGACATATCACACAGCAGGTGGCATATTTATTATATCATACTCATATCATAGAATGAGTAGAGAAATTACAAACACAATATAATACATATCTTAACTAAACATTCTACTAAAACGGGAATTGGAAGCATTAGCTATTGATGGAATTCCCAACTAACTAAAAACCCAGTTCTATTGCCTTGCAATTACATCACACACACATCGCCTTAACTGCGTCTTCAACACACCTAATCAAATACTCTTCCTCACTAAAATCCCCTCAGGCGGGCGATCTCCACATAACTCGTTCACAATGTGTCCTTGCTTTCAAACACACGTTCAGATTATCTATTAGTGCAAAACTCACACACCTATTTGAGCGATCCTGTTCTATCACTAAACATTCGTCCAACAGTCTATCAATCGCTCCTCTATCTAAGTCGGTGAGTTAAACATACTATCTACATTCAGTCTCTCTCTCTCTCTCTCTCACTCTCCTCCATACAGCCTCTCTCTATCCAGCCTCTCGAGCTAAACTTTGTCTCGAGTTTTATATCCTCAAGCAAGGCCAGAGCTTGACCAATCGATCACATGTGATGGCCATCTTCAGTCCCATTGGACGAAACACTTTGCACACCTGTCACTCATTCTCTCGCAGCAAGCCCCGCTGCCAATTTCGTCTGTCAATCAATCTCCCCCTACCAAAATCGGAAAGCCAGTGGTCAGTTTCTACCTGTCCACATTCCTTAACCCAACTCTGTTCTCCTTTGCTGAGACATGCATTCAGGTAGCTTTAAGCTTTAACATGTTCAGGCATCCTAAACTCCCCTTGCTCCGGCGGGAACTGTTACAAACATAAGCGGTAGACAAGACCCAATTCACCAATTCAAACGAAATCAACAAACTACCATATTTCGTATGAGAATTAGTCACGGCAGACTACTATAACATCAAAACCGACTAAAGATTCTGACACATCGATGAATGCCCGCGTGGAACAGGAGGCCAGAATCCTGAACACATTCTACAGGAATATCCACTCTATAGTGAAATGAGATATCAGCAAAGACAGAATTAAAAGAGGATATGGTTACTTCATAACAGACTACACAAGCAATTTCTCGAATATAGACAAGCTTAAAATATCAAACCCCTTTAAGGAAGTTACATAAAGACTTATATTCGGAATTACATCAGTATACAAACAAATTAAGGTAACGATTGAAAGAATAAATGCCCAAAATGTAAATTATGCAGGACAAATTTCAAAGAAACAGACAATCATTTATTTTTTTGGTATAAAGTAGTTAGTTTAGCCCTTTGCAAGATTAAACGAATAATAAATAAACACATAAAAACACAAGTAGATATGTTAAGACCTGTAATGCTTCACACAATACCACGAAACAAATTATTAACAATTTTAGCTGAATAAAGATATGGACATGCCGGAGCAGAGCCGTACAGAACAATCATATCTACGAACCGGGCTGATTTTTGACATTATTTTATTGAGGAGTGCGATCTTTGCCAAGATGTTTCAAAGCTTGTGAACGGTCTGGACAGAGGCTCTCATATCGGAAAGTACGAGAGGTTTTTATTTGTGTGGGTGTACATTTACGTGATTGTATATGTATGAACGTGCACATAGGCATGGGTGGGTGTGTATATTTATATATATATATATATATATATATATATATATGTATGTGTGTATGGCTGTGTATGTGTATATGTAAAACATGCGTGTGTATGTGTGTATATGTATACATATGTGTTTGTGGGTATGTATGGAAGTACGTAGTAGATATGTGTGAGTATGTAGAGGTATATATTTTGTTCACAGATGTGTACGTATATATAAAGAACAAGAATGTTGTATATACCATTTGGTAGGCTCAGGAATACCCCTCCCCCTCCATTCTGTGTTGTGTTGGTTACAGGACCGTCGGTGTATGCATGGGTCCAGTCCACGTTTGGGTAGTTTTCCGCTATGCACCTCAGGGTTATGTCTCTTCTGGTTTTTTTCCGTCTGGCGGGACTGAGTTCAGCTGCATTAACTTAATCCCTTAGTTTAAATCACAAGAAATAAAAAGAAAAATCGCTGTTTACACACTATTTGTAAACTCTGTTAAACGTAAGAGATGACTTATTTCTTACTTCCAACTGCTAAATGTTAAAACATGCCTAAGCTCCTTCTATGTAAAAGCTGTCTATACAGCTGAGATCTGTTACATCCCTAACTGCCTTATCCGTGACGTTGGCTAAATTGGATGATTCGGCGTAGACATCTGATTTTCATTGCACATATTTTTCGCTCTAGAACCGCTGTCGAGTCCAAGTTTCGCACGCATAAAGGTACACGGAAGTTACAAGTGCATACACTAAACTCAACTTGGATTTCAGGTTCTTGGTTGTGTCCCTCCGTAATGGTCTCAGTTTGGTCAGTGCAGCCATGGTCATCGCTGTTCTTGTCCGAATCTCAATTCTGGAACCTTCCGCATCCATCCGTCCTCAGAGGTATGTAAACTGTTTAACAATTTGCAATGGTTCACATATGATTGCAATCGGACTTCGTTACTCCCTCTGGAACGTTGACCATGATATTGTTCTACCCTGCACTAATTTCCATTCTGAATGATCATTCCGAATAAATTGTGTTTTTTATTCCCTTTTCTCTTTCTCTCTCTCTCTCTCTCTTTCTCTTTCTCTTTCTCTTTCTCTTTCTCTCTCTCTCTCTCTCTCTCTCTCTCTCTCCATTAACGTACAATATCAGGCACCTAAGGTTAACCCTTAACATTGACCCCAACATTGTAGGTGACCATTTATTGGGAATGAATATATTTAGTTTAGATACCAGCGTTTCCTAAAAATATATAAGGACATTTTCCTTTCAAATCATCATATACACATGCAAATTAGATCAGCATATACCAATTTTAAAAAAGGCATTATATAAATGCATAATTGAAATTAAATTGAATGAACATGTAATGAAATAAAATTAATGGAAATGGTAAACGTATATAAATATACAAATAATATCAAGTTCTGACAACAGGTTTGATGAGATCTTTTATTTTCGCTTGGCGTAGTTTCGAAACTTCAAAGCTAGGCTTTTTCTCGTGATATGATTAGCCCATCCATGTGTTCAACTTGCTCAAGGTATATGTGATTTCCTATTTTTCTAAGAAAAGCAAGAATCCCTGCGGACAAGAGCTGCATAAAGTTGTTGATTTCATTCTTTGATCATCTCGATCGTGTTTCCGTCTTTGTCTGGTGACTTTCTAGAAAGTATGCAATTATGATCTACTTAGGAAGTGTAGGAGTGGGGAAAGATTTGTCATCAATTGACTTGGGGGAAGGGGGTGATGGCGACATAACGATGTCTGTAGAGAAGTCGCTTATGGCTTTTCCAGATCGTGGCGTGCAGCAACAGGAGTTCTGCTTGTGGCCTTTAGACAGAACTATATCTTGATTCACGTAAAGCATGTAGCACATAAGTGGGAGTCGGCTTCATTGTTTGAACATCAAACGGGAAATCAAGTGCAAGACGCTCGTTTCATCGCTCATCGCCTTTCTGTACTGGTGTTGTTCAGCAGTGAGAAATACCGTGTCGCTATCGTACAGATTCAGGCCCAAGCAGAAGATGAAGAACATCAGCGAGATCTGCGACCAATTAATCGCCGATCCCGTTTTAACATTGTCCTAGTAGATTTGAATGGCTGAATCGTACACAGCAGAAACTGAGAGAAATTTGTTGGAGCCAACTTCTCCGAGGGAGTAAATGTTACTGGTGAGAAACTGCAACCTTTTGTGATACATAACACTTTGGTCATGTCAGTAGCTTTTTAAAGTAGGCACACCAGAGACGATGAACACTTATCAGCAACAGGCGGTCAACACATCATTGAACTCAAATATTTACTCTCTAACCGACAAATTTTCACCTACGTTGGAGGTAAGCACGGCCTAATGAGAGCACACATTCGCTTCAACATAGGTGCAGCTAAAAAAACACATCATCATCACATAAGAACACAAGCTGCTGTCGAAACGTTCGCGGTGCAAGAAGAAGACGACGCGATAGAAAACCCAGGCGAAAACGATAAAAAAAACTTCACAGACATCATCTTAAAAGTATATGTACAATCACCTGCACCAAACCACTCAATCCCTAATTCCCCCGTTATCTACGAACTCGTCGCCGCCAGATGGAACTAACGAACAGCGGCAAATAAAATAAAGCTCTACACAAGCAGAAAACTATGACAAGAAATGATCGCAGATAACAGGGCACATTTTTGAGAGAACGACTGATGGCAGTCCCATAATTAAACAGCAGCGTGAAACGAGCTAAACGAGATATTGCCGAACATGGACACGTGATCCTCTTGGTGGGTAGAAGTCTAAACTCGAATACAATAGCTATCTGGGGTAGTTGTCTCGCCGCAGCGACTCAATTTCAACCAGTGTTCGTAAAGCGATCTCAGTCCCGCCAGGCGGAGCGATAGCGCGGGCTTGCGGAAAACGCTCGCCTGCCTTTCCCCGTAGAGCGAATTGGGTGCGGTTTGTTGTAGCGGCTCCTCCACCGAGGTGCGCTCGTCTGGTCCGTATCAGGAAACGTGGTCCGTCCGTGGTGATTTATCTAAGGCTTATAGCAGAGCTCGACAGTACGTCTCGCTGGTGGTCCGACTCTCGCAAAGAGCTTGTGACCGGCAAATGGAAAGCAGGAATCGTGCCTCGAGGCCCTGCGTTCTCCTACGGAGAAGGGCAGGCCGGCAGGCCAAATTGTCTCTAGTCCCAGTGAAATTCATCGCCGAGGTCGTTGGGATCCGTTCTGCACAGAGCGCTGCCATCCCTCCTCGAGCGAGCCCGGTTGGTCGGTCGTCTGGTGCGTGTGGGAGGCCCCTGTCAGGCGGTCCTAGGTCGACGGAGTGAGGCACGGGTGGAACAACCGTCCGTCCGTCCCGTCAGTCGGTCCCTGCGGCCGTCCCAGTGAGGCTTTTTACACACCTTTCCTCCGCCGACGGGTGTGTGCTGTACGTACGTGTCCGACAGATATCTGGTTGATCCTGCCAGTAGTCATATGCTTGTCTCAAAGATTAAGCCATGCATGTCTAAGTTCACACTGTCTCACGGTGAAACCGCGAATGGCTCATTAAATAAGTCGAGGTTCCTTAGATGACACGATCCTACTTGGATAACTGTGGCAATTCTAGAGCTAATACATGCTTACCAAGCTCCGAAAGAGCGCTTTTATTAGTTCAAAACCAATCGTCGTTTCCCCTCGCGGGGTTGCGGCGTCCCCACTGGTGACTCTGGATAACTTTGTGCTAATCGCATGACCTCATGTGCCGGCGACGCATCTTTCAAATGTCTGCCCTATCAAATGTCGATGGGGACGGCGTGGCCTAGTGGTTAAGTGGCACGGCTCACAACCAGAAGGTGCTGGGTTCGATCCCCATCACAGCACCGGCCGTTACCCCGGGGAAGCAAACCCTTAGAAAATGCAGGAGGAAGCAGACCCTTACATAAAATGCATGCTGAAGTCGGATGCACTGGGCCGACAGGCGCAAAATAAAAACCACAGTGTAACGCACACACGCCTTGGGGAATAGATAAATAAGGCGAACGCAAAAAAAAAAAAAAAAAAAAAAAATGTCGATGGTACGTGACATGCCTACCATGTTTGTAACGGGTAACGGGGAATCAGGGTTCGATTCCGGAGAGGGAGCATGAAAAACGGCTACCACATCCAAGGAAGGCAGGAGGCGCGCAACTTACCCACTCCCGGCACGGGGAGGTAGTGACGAAAAATAACAATACGGGACTCTTTCGAGGCCCCGTAATTGGAATGAGTACACTTTAAACCCTTTAACGAGGATCTATTGGAGGGCAAGTCTGGTGCCAGCAGCCGCGGTAATTCCAGCTCCAATAGCGTATATTAAAGTTGTTGCAGTTGAAAAGCTCGTAGTTGGATCTCAGGCGCAGGTGGGCGGTCCGGCTCGCGCCGGTTCACTGCCCGTTGTCTCCTGCCCTACCGTCTGCCGGCTCTCTCCCACGCGTGCTCTTCGCTGAGCGTCCTGGGTGGCCGGCGCGTTTACTTTGAAAAAATTAGAGTGTTCAAAGCAGGCCTCGGCTGCCTGAATAATGGTGCATGGAATAATGGAATAGGACCTCGGTTCTATTTTGTTGGTTTTCGGAACTGGAGGTAATGATTAACAGGGACAAACGGGGGCATTCGTATTGAGGTTAAATTCTTGGATCGCCGCAAGACGAGCTACTGCGAAAGCATTTGTCAAGAATGTTTTCATTAATCAAGAACGAAAGTCAGAGGCGCGAAGACGATCAGATACCGTCGTAGTTCTGACCATAAACGATGCCGACTAGCGATCCGCAGGAGTTGCTTCGATGACTCTGCGGGCAGCTTCCGGGAAACCAAAGTGTTTGGGTTCCGGGGGAAGTATGGTTGCAAAGCTGAAACTTAAAGGAATTGATGGAAGGGCACCACCAGGAGTGGAGCCTGCGGCGCAATTTGACTCAACACGGCCAACACTAAAATGATTGACATGCCGAGACCACTTTTCTGGGGTCTAATATGGAACTGGTGCTTGATTTAGACCCTCAGAAATCTGGGGTTATGCCCCCTGTGGCTCGGTTGGTCTGCATCGAGTGTTCTGACAAAGGAATTGATTGAAGAGCACTATCAGGAGTGGAGCCTGAGGCTTAAATTAACTTAACACGCCAATACTGTAGAATGACAGTCAAAAATAGAGCACCTTCCTGGGGTCTAATAGTGAACATGTGCTGGAATTAGACCCTCGAAAATCTGGGGCTACCCTCTAAGTAACTTGATTGTCTCGCTAAAGGAATTGACGGAAGGGCACCACCAGGAGTGGAACCTGCGGCTTTATTTGACTGAACACGCCAATACTGTAGAACGACTGACAAATCGAGAGCACTACCGTTTGGATCTAATAATGAACGTACGCTGGTATTAGACTCACGGAAGACAAGTCAGCTCTCTAACACTCTAATGAAAGAACGCTACGGAAATCGTGTTTAACTCCGCAGAAACCGCAGATTTCAAATACCTGGTCATTGACAAACAAAAGCCCTCAATAAATTCGTCTCACCAAATAGTGAACGGGTGCTGGAAATAGACCATCTGAAGACAGGTCAGTTTTACCCTACTAATGACAGGGCGTTGCTACGGAAAACCAGCTCATATCGAGAGGAGACGCCGACACTTTGGTTCACGTACCAGGCTGATAAGCCAATGGCTCGAGGCTACCATGTGGGGGATTACGGCCGAACCCTTGTAAGCCGCAATCCCGCCCAAAATCTCAGCACCACTGCAATGGGAGGCTCCTACATGCTCGGGACCTGGGGCTTGCGCCCCAGCCTTATCCGGTAGAGACGCAGCAAGAGGTCCTTGCCGTCCGCCGATCAAAGCGGGCGGACAACTGCTTGATACTCACCTTATACGGCGATGGGGTGCGAAACCACCAACCAAAGACTTAGTACCTGGTCGGGGTGTCGAAAACAGTAGAGCAGCCACCTCACTGTGAACTGTCGAGACTCAACCAATGACCATGAGAGCTGTCCGCACACCAGGCGAACAACATCTCTGTGACATTACCAGGCTTGCCCTCTGGCTAAATGCACTTCGGCTACGATATCTACCTCTGTACGTTATCAGCCATATAACTATCATGCTGGACGCAGAAGAGATGCAGACCAGCGGACATTGCACACTTGCCCCACTGTGTCAACACCCCAGGTGGCGGGGAATGCTAGGCGTACCATCCCTGCATAGAAGCCAAGAAAAAAAAAGGGAGAAAGAGATACCCCACTCATATGCAAATGCTACGTTTTTGGCAGGACGTGACGATCCTGGGATACAGACACACTGGACTGCCTCTCTTTCGGGTAAACCAGTCCATCTCATATATCATCTCACATATCATCATTGCACCCTATAGACACGAGTAGTGAAGACTCGATAGTCTGGTAAGACAACTTCCATAAGAGAGACAACTCTGATCATAAACAACTGCTGCCTTGCAGATAGGCTGGGGACAGCCAAAGGCTAAGGAGGGCATCCCTACAGAAACGCCTGTTGAAATCGGATGCACGGGGCCGCAAGCCTAACAAAACAGTGCAACGTAAATCGCAGCATGATGACAGTACAACCTATTAGAAAAACGCATGGCGCTCATCCTGCGGAGTCCCGCCAGGCAGCGATAGTGCCGGGCCTCACGCCTCGAAGGGGCCCACCCTTGACTACTGGTGCTCACCCACCCATGTGTCGTGGAGTCACATGACTATGGGGCAACTTCTATTGACCAAAACCTCAAGACCCTCAAAATACTACAGTGGAATGCGGAGGGAGTCATTAACAAAAAACTTTCCCTAACACATCACCTACATGAAGGTAAGATTGACGTGGCATGTATCCAGGAAACGCACCTCAACAATAATCATAAATTATCAATCAGAGGATACCAGACCTTCCGTCTAGATAGAGAAGGCCACAAAGGAGGGGTCCTGATACTGACCAGAAACTGCATACCGAGTAGCTCGGTATCTGTCAATCACACCGGACAAGCAGAAATTGTAGGAGTTGACATAATGGCTCAAGAGACGAAGCTCCGCATTTTCAATCTGTACGGACCACCAAATAGAGACCTATCGCTCTCGAGTATGGAGGTCAGAGACTCCAACTGCATAGTAGTTGGAGATTTCAACAGCCACTCGGAGAGATGGGGATACTCTGACACAGACAGCAGAGGTGACGAAGTGGAAGATTGGGAGATAGATGCAAATCTCTCCCTAATCAATAGGCCGAAGGATAGCCCTAGCTTCTATTCAAGAACAAGGCATACCACCTCGACTCCAGATTTGGCCTTCTCCACACAGGACATACACCATAAAATAGACCGCCAGGTGCTAAACCAACTGGCAGGTAGCGACCACAGGCCGATCAGGCTAACCATTGACATGGAAGTAGGCCCACAGGAAACAAAACCGCTCCCACGTTGGAATTACAAACGAGCCGACTGGGACAGATTTGCAATCCTGACAGATGGGCTGTGTGACACCATCAACACACGAAACACCACAATGAAGCCCATGGTAGAGAGCCTAAGCAAGGCAATAATGCAAGCCGCCACTGAAACCATCCCAAGAGGAGCTAGGAAAAACTATAAGCCCTACTGGAATGATGAGATGCAGAAAGTGGAAGATGCAGTAACAAATGCTAGGAACATGGCAGAGCGAGAAAAATCCATGTAGGCAAACATCGCCCTCAAAGCCGCCGCGGCGAAGTACCAACACACTCTCAAGCAAACAGTAAGAGAAAGCTGGAAAAATAAAACGGAAAGTCTAAACCTGGACAAAGACGGGAACAAGCTATGGAAGCTAGTCAGAGTCATGAACGACGAAACCCCATCAAATAAACAAATTACTTTCAGGCAGGGCGAGAACTTGATCACAGGTAAGAAAGCCGCAAACGCCTTTGTCGATCACTATGCCAGAGCAAACCACATCGAGGTCCCTGCAGATAAGCATACAGACATTAGCGAAGAGCTAAAGGGACACGAAAACATGAATACGGCACCTGAAGAGCACATGATGGCCAAACTAACAATGCGCGAAATGGAAGAGGCTATGAGAACACTAAAGAAAAGGAAATCTCCCGGAAAAGACGGGATAACAAACGAAATGCTGATGGGGCTGGGCCAAACAGCGAAGAAGAAACTGCTATCGGTCCTGAACCACAGCTGGAAAAGGGGAATTGTACCACAGGCATGGAAAGACGCAATACTGGTACCAGTACCAAAAACAGGAAAGGACAAAACAGATCCAAATGGATACAGGCCCATCAGCCTACTGAGCTGTGTCGGCAAGCTGATGGAACGTATGATAAACACCAGACTGATGTGGCATCTGGAAGAAAAACGAATACTAATTCCACAGCAAACTGGCTTTAGACAGCACAGATCCACTGAGGACCAGGTCATCCTCATAGCCCAGGAAATAGAAGATGCCTACCAGGCACAGAAACACACAGTAGCTGTTTGGGTGGATCTGAAAAAGGCATTTGACAAAGTCTGGAAAGACGGACTTAGAGTCAAGCTAAGAAGAAGTGATGTTTGTGGGGAAATGTTCAATTGGATCAACCACTACCTCAAACAAAGAACGGCCAGAGTCCAAGTACAAGAGCAGATGAGCAAAAAATTGACAGTCGAGCAGGGAGTACCCCAAGGGGGAGTATTGTCACCCACACTCTTCCTGGTATATATAAACGACATCACAGAGAATATACCAAGGAGAGTCCATAGCTCAATGTTTGCAGACGATCTGGCTATGTGGACCTCTAAAAAGAATCTCACCATAGCAAGAAATTGGATGCAGACGGCCCTAACATCGCTGGAAGAGTGGGCGAACTCATGGCTGGTTAAAATAAACGAGGAGAAAACCACATGCACAATATTCTCGCTTACATTAAAACCCCAAAATACCAAATTAAGTCTAAATGGCAAATTCCTGCAGCCAAACGACGACCCAACCTATCTGGGAGTCACATTTGATCGGCGCATGACATGGAAAAGTCAGATTGAGAGAAACCGAATGAGAGCCAGAGAAAGAATGGCAATCATGAGAAAACTTGCTGGCACAAAGCTGGGGAGCAGACGAAGGCAGACTAAAGAAACTGTACACTGGAAAAGTGAGACCAGTTCTCGAGTATGGCATTGCGGCATGGACAACAGCAGCAAAGGCGAACTTCTATAAAGTTAGCAAACTTCAAAACCAAGCCATATGAATTATAACAGGAGGCCTGAAGTCAACGCCAATTGTAGAACTTGAAAAGTTTACAAAACTGCAACCAATGACCGATAGAAGAGACTGCAGAGCCCAGCTGCAGTCAGAGAAACTCCGAAGACTGACTGACCATCCAATGCACCAGAGACTAAACAATTTGGGAAATGGGAAACTAAAGCGGAGAAACTTTGCAGAAATAGCCAAAGCAAAGATGCACGAAGATCCCATAAACGCACTAACAACACCAAAACCCATCACTACTGTACAAAAACCTACCTGGAGGCAGGATATATTTCCAGAGGTGGTAGAAAATATACCAGGTATTGGAAACAAAAACTGCCAGACTGAAAAAGAAAGGAGAGATACTACCCTAAGCTTCATATCGAAAAGCTACCCAAGCATGGACTGGACCCATGCATACACCGACGGTTCTGTAACAAACACTACACAGAACGGAGTGGCAGGAGCATTCTTGAACCTACCAAATGGAAAACAAATAACACTGTCATTCGCTTCTGGTAAGTACACAAGCAATTTCAGAGCGGAGGCAGAGGCACTGAGGGCGGCAGTGGAAGAAATGGTGAGACACAGTGAAAATGAAAGCCATATAGTCCTGCTTACAGATGCTCTCGCCGTAGTCACAGCGCTAAAAAGCCAGAAAAACACTGAGCTTAATGACTTAAGAGCAGCACTCTGCAAACTGTGCCAGCAGTCCGCACCAAAAAAGGGTAGTGGTACAGTGGGTCCCATCACACTGCAACATCCAAGGCAACGAGGAGGCAGACAGACTGGCAAAAGAAGGTGCAAGACTACCACAAATAGATACTAGTACGACGTACGAAGAGTCAAAACGGCTTATCAAAGCCAGATACATGACCAAATGGGAAACCGAACATACTGGTTACACCAAAAACGATGCCTATTACCAGTTGAACCGAAGAGAACAGGTCGTTGTCTTCAGACTTCGCACTGGCCACAATAGACTGAGGTACCACCTATTCAACAAATTGAAGATAGGTGGTACCGACGAATACCCGTGCGGTACTGGTAAAATGACCGCTGAACATCTGCTGCAGAACTGCCCGACATACGAGGATCAGAGAGAGCAGATGTGGCCATCACCAGTGGAACTGCAAGACAAGCTCTATGGCAGTGGCGACAGCCTCAGGATGACCGCCGCTTTTTTCGAAAAAATAATGGTTACTGTCTGACTGCATACGAAGAAGAAGAAGAAGAAGAAGAATAGTTGTTGAAAAGTGCGTGTATAGCTAGTATTAATGCCAAATAAGTAAGAACAAACATCAACAACAACGAGTTATTCACATTTTGATTAGCGTATTTGGGGCATTGTTTCTAGAACAGATTTTCAACCCCCCCCCCCCCCCCCCCACCAAACACACTCACACACACAAACCTGCTACACACATACAAACCTGCTATACACACATACAAACCTGCTACATCCACACTTAGCAAGATGCCGGGCTGTGAATGACGGGACGCGCGACTGTCTTCAACTAAAAACGGGCTATACCAGTTATTCGCGGCTTACATGTTGACAGAATGTCAGCCAGTGGACTCTGTTATCGTTTAATGGGCAGAGTTCTTTAGCAATCCATACGGTCAATGCACTTGTCATAAATCGTATCTCAAGCAGTTCCTTGGTGCACGGAAATCTAACAATGTTATCCCCCCCCCCCTTCCCATCCCCACAGTAGCTAACCGTTATGGGACAAATCGTTAACCTTTGACGCTTCACGACACACAAAGTTTTGAAGAAAAAACGATCTTCTTCTTCTGCGTACACAGTCAGACAGTAACCATTATTTTTTCGAAAAAAGCGGCGGTCGTCCTGAGGCTCTCGCCACTGCCATAGAGCTTGTCTTGCAGTTCCACTGGTAATGGCCACATCTGCTCTCTCTGATCCTCGTATGTCGGGCAGTTCTGCAGCAGATGTTCAGTGGTCATTTTACCAGTACCGCACGGGCATTCGTCGGTACACCCTATCTTCAATTTGTTGAATAGGTGGTACCTCAGTCTATTGTGGCCAGTGCGAAGTCTGAAGACAACGACCTGCTCTCTTCGGTTCAACTGGTAATAGGCATCGTTTTTGGTGTAACCAGTATGTTCGGTTTCCCATTTGGTCATGTATCTGGCTTTGATAAGCCGTTTTGACTCTTCGTACGTCATACTGGTATCTGTTTGTGGTAGTCTTGCACCTTCTTTTGCCAGTCTGTCTGCCTCCTCGTTGCCTTGGATGTTGCAGTGTGACGGGACCCACTGTACCACTACCCTTTTTGGTGCGGACTGCTGGCACAGTTTGCAGAGTGCTGCTCTTAGGTCATTAAGCTCAGTGTTTTTCTGGCTTTTTAGCGCTGTGACTACTTCGAGAGCATCTGTCAGCAGAACTATATGGCTCTCATTTTCACTGTTTGTCACCATTTCTTCCACTGCCGCCTTCAGTGCCTCTGCCTCCGCTCTGAAATTGCTTGTGTACTTACCAGTAGCGAATGACAGTGTTATTTTTCTGCCATTTGGTAGGTTCAGGAATGCTCCTGCCCCTCCGTTCTGTGTAGTGTTTGTTACAGAACCGTCGGTGTATGCATGGGTCCAGTCCATGCTTGGGTAGCTTTTCGTTATGAAGCTTAGGGTAGTGTCTCTCCTTTCTTTTTCAATCTGGCAGTTTTTGTTTGCAATACCTGGTATATTTTCTACCACCTCTGGAAATATATCCTGCCTCCAGGTAGGTTTTCGTACAGTAGTGATGGGTTTTGGTGTTGTTTGTGCGTTTGTGGGATCTTCGTGCATCTTTGCTTTGGCTATTTCTGCAAAGTTTCTCCGCTTTAGTTTCCCATTTCCCAAATTGTTTAGTCTCTGGTACATTGGATGGTCCGTCAGTCTTCGGAGTTTCTCTGACTGCAGCTGGGCTCTGCAGTCTCTTCTATCGGTCATGGATTGCAGTTTTGTAATCTTTTCGAGTTCTACAATTGGCGTTGACTTCATGCCACCTGTTATAATTCTCATGGCTTGGTTTTGAAGTTTGTTAACTTTATCGAAGTTCGCCTTCGCTGCTGTTGTCCATGCCGCAATGCCATACTCGAGAACTGGTCTCAGTCTTCCAGTGTACAGTTTCTTTAGTATGCCTTCGTCTGCTCCCCAGCTTGTGCCAGCAAGCTTCCTCATGATTGCCATTCTTTCTCTGGCTTTCATTCGGTTTCTCTCGATCTGACTTTTCCATGTCATGCGCCGATCAAATGTGACTCCCAGATAGGTTGGGTTGTCGTTTGGCTGCAGGATTTTGCCATTTAGACTTAATTTGGTACTTTGGGGTTTTAATGAGAGCGAGAATATTGTGCACGTGGTTTTCTCCTCGTTTATTTTGACCAGCCATGAGTTCGCCCACTCTTCCAGCGATGTTAGGGCCGTCTGCATCCGATTTCTTGCTATGGTGAGATTCTTTTCAGAGGTCCACATAGCCAGATCGTCTGCAAACATTGAGCTATGGACTCTTCTTGGTATATTCTCTGTAATATCGTTTATATACACCAGGAAGAGTGTGGGTGACAAAACTCCCCCTTGGGGTACTCCCTGTTCGAGTGTCACCTTTTTGCTCATCTGCCCTTGTACTTGGACTCTGGCCGTTCTTTGTTTGAGGTAGTGGTTGATCCACTTGTACATCTTCCCACAGACATCACTTCTTCTTAGCTTGGCTCTAAGTCCATCCTTCCAGACTTTGTCAAATGCCTTTTCCAGATCCACCCAAACAGCTACTGTGTGTTTCTGTGCCTGGTAGGCATCTTCTATCTCCTGGGCTATGAGGATGACCTGGTCCTCAGTGGATCTGTGCTGTCTAAAGCCGGCTTGCTGTGGAATTAGTATTCGTTTTTCTTCCAGATGCCACATCAGTCTGGTGTTTATCATCCGTTCCATCAGCTTGCCGACACAGCTCAGTAGGCTTATGGGCCTGTATCCATTTGGATCTGTTTTATCCTTTCCTGTTTTTGGTACTGGTACCAGTATTGCATCTTTCCATGCCTGGGGTACAATACCCCTTTTCCAGCTTTGGTTCAGGACTGATAGTAGTTTCCTCTTCGCTGTTTGGCCCAGCCCCATCAGCATTTCGTTTGTTATCCCGTCTTTTCCGGGAGATTTCCTTTTCTTTAGTGTTCTCATAGCCTCTTCCATTTCGCGCATTGTTAGTTTGGCCATCATGTGCTCTTAGGGAGCCGTATTTATGTTTTCGTGTCCCTTTAGCTCTTCGCTAATGTCTGTATGCTTTTCTGCAGGGACCTCGATGTGGTTTGCTCTGGCATAGTGATCGACAAAGGCGTTTGCGGCTTTCTTACCTGTGATCAAGTTCTCGCCCTGCTTGATAGTAATTTGTTTATTTGACGGGGTTTCGTCGTTTATGGCTCTGACTAGCTTCCATAGCTTGTTCCCTTCTTTGTCCAGGTTTAGACTTTCCGTTTTATTTTTCCAGCTTTCTCTTGCTGTTTGCTTGAGCGTGTGTTTGTACTTCGCCGCGGCGGCTTTGAGGGCGATGTTTGCCTCCATGGATTTTTCTCGTTCTGCCATGTTCCTAGCATTTGTTACTGCATGTTCCACTTTCTGCAACTCATCATTCCAGTAGAGCTTATAGTTTTTCCTAGCTCCTCTTGGGATGGTTTCAGTGGCGGCTTGCATTATTGCCTTGCTTAGGCTCTCTACCATGGGCTTCATTTTGGTGTTTCGTGTGTTGATGGTTTCACACAGCCCATCTGTCAGGATTGCAAATCTGTCCCAGTCGGCTCGTTTGTAATTCCAACGTGGGAGCGGTTTTGTTTCCTGTGGGCCTACTTCCATGTCAATGGTTAGCCTGATCGGCCTGTGGTCGCTACCTGCCAGTTGATTTAGCACCTGGCGGTCTATTTTATGGTGTATGTCCTGTGTGGAGAAGGCCAAATCTGGAGTCGAGGTGGTATGCCTTGTTCTTGAATAGAAGCTAGGGCTATCCTCCGGCCTATTGATTAGGGAGAGATTTGCATCTATCTCCCAATCTTCCACTTCGTCACCTCTGCTGTCTGTGTCAGAGTATCCCCATCTCTCCAAGTGGCTGTTGAAATCTCCAACTACTATGCAGTTGGAGTCTCTGAACTCCATACTCGAGAGCGATAGGTCTCTGTTTGGTGGTCCGTACAGATTGAAAATGCGGAGCTTCGTCTCTTGGGCCATTATGTCAACTCCTACAATTTCTGCTTGTCCGGTGTGATTGACAGGTACCGCGCTACTCGGTATGCTGTTTCTGGTCAGTATCAGGACCCCTCCTGTGTGGCCTTCTCTATCTAGACGGAAGGTCTGATATCCTCTGATTGAGAATTTATGGTTATTGTTGAGGTGCGTTTCCTGGATACATGCCACGTCAATCTTACCTTCATGCAGGTGGTGTGTTAGGGAAAGTTTTTTGTTAATGACTCCCTCCGCATTCCACTGTAGTATTTTTAGGGTCTTGAGGTTTTGGCCAATAGAGGTTGCCCCATAGCCATGTGCCTTGACTCCACGACACATGGGTGGGTGACCACCAGTAGTCAAGGGTGGGCTCTTCGAGGCGTGGGGCCCGGCACTATCGCTGCCTGGCGGGACTCCGCAGGATGAGTGCCATGCGTTTTTCGAATAGGTTGTACTGCCATCATACTGTGATTTACGTTGCACTGTTTTGTTAGGCTTGCGGCCCCTTGCATCCGATTTCAACAGGCGTTTCTGTAGGGATGCCCTCCTTAGCCTTTGGCTGTCCCCAGCCTATCTGCAAGGCAGCAGTTGTTTATGATCAGAGTTTTCTCTCTTATGGAAGTTGTCTTACCAGACTATCGAGTCTTCACTACTCGTGTCTATAGGGTGCAATGATGATATGTGATGATATATGAGATGGACTGGTTTACCCGGAAGAGAGGCAGTCCAGTGTGTCTGTATCCCAGGATCGTCACGTCCTGCCAGAAACGTAGCATTTGCATGTGAGTGGGGTATCTCTTTTTCCCTTTATTTTCTTGGCTTCCATGCAGGGATGGTACGCCTAGCATTCCCCGCCACCTGGGAAGTTGACACAGTGGGGCAGGTGTGCAATGTCCGCTGGTCTGCATCTCTTCTGCGTCCAGTATGATAGTTATATGGATGATAACGTACAGAGGTAGATATCGTAGCCGGAGTGCATTCAGCCAGAGGACAAGCCGGGTAATGTCACAGAGATGTTGTTCGCCTGATGTGCGGACAACTCTCTTGGTCAGTGGTTGAGTCTTGACAGTTCACAGTGAGGTGGCTGCTCTACTGTTTTCGACACCCCGACCAGGTACTAAGTCTTTTGTTGGTGTTTTCGCACCCCATTGCCGTATAGGGTGAGTATCAGGCAGTTTTCCGCCCGCTTTGATTTGCGGACGGCAAGGACCTCTTACTGTGGCTCTACCTGATAGGGCTGGGGCGCAAGCCCCAGGTCCCGAGCATGTAGGAGCCTCCCATTGCAGTGGTGCTGAGATTTTGGGCTGGATTGCGGCTTACAAGGGTTCGGCCGTAATCCCCCACATGGTAGCCTCGCGCCCTTGGCTTATCAGCCTGGTACGTGAACCAAAGTGTCTGCGGCTCCTCTCGATTTGAGCTGGTTTTCCATAGCAACGCCCTGTCATTTGTAGGGTAAAACTGACCTGTCTTCAGAAGATCTATTTCCAGCACCCGTTCACTATTTGGTCAGACGAATTTATAGAGGGCTTTTGTTTGTCAATGACCAGGTATTTGAAATCTGCGGTTTCTGCGGAGTTAAACACGATTTCCGTAGCGTTCTTTCATTTGATTGTTTGAGAGCTGACTTGTCATCCGTGAGTCTAATACCAGCGTACGTTCATTATTAGACCCAAACGGCAGTGCTCTCGATTTGTCAGTTGTTCTACAGTATTGGCGTGTTCAGTCAAATTAAGCCGCAGGTTCCACACCTGGTGGTGCCCTTCCGTCAATTCCCTTAGCGAGACGAAAAAACGATCGATTCATTCAAATTTCTTACGTTTCATTAAAATAATGCCTTGAAAAAGATTATCATAATGGTGAATATTTAGCAAATATGGCATCAAACAAGTGTATGAAACAGGTGGCGATCTTTCTTCTTTGCAAAGTCAATTATTAGAACTCCGTCTGTCCCAAATCTTGTTGCAGCCACCACATCGCAATGACTGCATACAGGTTGATTTGTTTGCCACGTGCACAAAAACACACGCCTGACCTACATGACAACTTAATAATGTAATAGAAATAAACTTGACGCCTCGAGCTCTCACTGTGAACTATAAACAATCCAGTATCGGCCGTCGTTTCACGTAGGTAGTTATCACGTGTTGAATATCCGCGGTTTTCAGATTTGTTTACTCGGAAACAGATGAGAGAAGTTTCCCCCAAATTGGTATGGCACGGAATAACGACATATCAAAAGGCCATTTGTAATTCTAACTCTTGCGTTTCTTTTTTCCACAATCACAATTCTAGAAGGAGAAAAGGTATTTTCTCAGTAACAAAAGCAGAAACATGTAGTCGACGATCTACCGAATTAGGATAAAGAGTAGTTTATTTATTACAGAAAAGGTTATATTTATAAGTACCACACATCGCTACAGATTGAATTCCATAAAACGGAAAAAAAAAATTGTGTAAGAAGCAGTGGCACTACGCGCACGTGCGCAACAAACACATACACACACACGCATGCTCGCACGCGCACACAGACACACACACTATATATATATATATATATATATATATATATATATATATATATATATATATATATATACGTGCGATGCGTATGATGAAGTCACTTCTGGTGTAAACAGCACATACCAACCGTCAACGATATTTGAAGATGGACGTCAGTTAACGCAACAATATGTGCCTGACCATGGTCAAGGAAGATCTTTCGTTAACTCACGTCCATATTTAAACCTATCTGTCCAGTTCTTTATTGTATCTTCGACACACTTTTGTCACCATACACTGCCTGCATTCTGTGGTGAATGTCAACTGGTCGACATCCTTCATTTGTTAGAAACCGAATCAACGCTCGCTGATCAACTCCGGACGGATTCCGTATCACACATGCCATGTTTTCAACGATCTACTGAGGAAACTTTGACTCAGAGGATAATGAAATTTTGCAAACTTGACGGTTGGTATGTGATGTTTGCACCAGAAGTGACGTCATCATGCACATCGTACTTATGTACACTTGGTGCAGTTAGGTCCGGTTGTATTTGAACATTTGGTTGTATTTATATATATATATATATATATATATATATATATATATATATATATATATATATATATATATATATATTGACCCTCTCAGAGGTTCAATACACACCCCAGCCTGGCAGTCTTTGGAAAGAAGACAAGCAGAAATAACTGGTTTGAGGGTGGGTTGGCGGTCCTTGCACCAGCCATTAAAAAGCGCCAATCTACTTTTCAGGAGTGTAAGATTTCCCTGAGCAGCACGACCTTGGAGGTTTACAAGTCCGCAAGAGACTGGCAAAGAAATGTCTAAATGATTACTGGCTTCAACTCTGTAATTCCATACAGTCGGCAGCGGGTACTAGTAACTCAGGCCAATGTACGAGGGCATAAAGAAAGCATTTGGACCAATAAAAAAAAGCATACAGCGCCTCTGAAGTTTGCGACAGGTGAGGTTATTCTGGACATGGATATGAAAATGAAGGGATCGGCCGAACACTATTCAGTCTTGAACACCAGTAATAACGTAGTGGCCGGTCTCAACGAAATTTAGATTCTGCAGATATTGCAGGAATTTGACGACGAACCAGCATACACGATTTGTAAAAAGCTTTAGATGGCATGTCAGTGGGAAAGGCAACCGGTAAAGATCGCATTCCAGCAGATATTATCAAATTGGTGGTTGGGGGGAGAAGAGAAAAGAGGTACTTCTTCAATACCTGAACGAAAATATCTGCCAGTGTTGGGCGGTTATCGCATGATCTAATAATCACCAACATAATCACTCTTTACAAGAAAAAGAGAGACAATGGATACTGCAACAATTACAGGGGCATATCGCTCCTTAACATAGTAGACAAAGCGTATGCTCACATCATCCTGAGCAGGCTGCGAAAGCTGACCGACAGGGTCTATCCGGAGTCTCAGTGTGGTTTTTGCGCAGAAAGTTCTACCGTTGATATGGTCTTTTCACTGAGACAATTGCAAGAGAAATGCAGAGAACAACACAGACAACAATTTCTTGCCTTCATTTGACCTCACCAAGGCATTCGACCTGGTAAACAGAGATGATCTTTTTAAAGTATTGTCTAAAGGTGGCTGCCCACCTAAACTACTGAGCATAATTAGGTCTTTTCATGTGCGCATGAAAGATACAGTGCTGCATGGCGGTTAGGAATCAGGCCTTCGACATTAACTGGGGAGGTAAACAAGATTGTGTCCTGGCCCCAACTCTATTCGACATTTTTATTGCCATCGTGCTTAGCCACGTCTTTGGAACTACCATAGAGGGGGTCTTTCCGCATACTAGGTCAGATGGGCCCTTATTCAATCTAACCAGACTGCGAGCAAAATAGGTAATGGAAGTTAGACTGTCGTTATGGATATGCTTTTCGCAAACGATGCTGCCATGGTCGCCCATACCGAAGCCGAATTACAGATCTTCATTAATCTATCTATATATCTTCAGTCCCCTTATATCGTTAGACGTCGTGGGGAGGTGTGACCTCCTTTATCTATTTTATTTTGGCAGGTGAAAATAGACTGGTGACTTGGCAGGTCAATCCTGGCATATGCTATCCCCTGGAATATACGATCGCCTATTTTTGAGACTGTGGAGGTGGAAGCATAAATTAGAGCAAGGTAAACCCGCAGCCTGTCAAGCGCCATCTAAGCCGCTCCGCTAACCACATAAACACGACCTGAAGTTATAGCCATACAGTCCCTTTTTTGCGACATATTTTATATAGGGCGAATATCCCTAGAATGATTTAGTCTATTTTTAACCTAAATTTTGGCCAAAGCAGCGGCCGTTAGGCCTATTATTTTCGATTTTCAACTGCTCGTGTATTTAACGTGCGCGTCACTGCACACTGGTGTCTGATCTCACTACTCAGAGAACAGGGGAAATATTTAATGGATGATTCACGAGAAAAAGTTCCGGTCTCCACCGTGATATGAACCCACGACCTCCAGCACACCAGGCGAACACCTTACCTCGACACCAGTGGGTCCGCAATCTTCATTAATATTTTGGCAAAATCCAGTAATCTGTTTTAACTTACCATCAACGTACAAAAAACGAAAGTGATCGTTCAGAGTGCAGATTAACCAGACATTGTCTTCAATTATAAAAATCTGGAGGTAGTAAATCACTTCAACTACCCCGGATCTATCATCACGACAACCTTTTACTGGAAGCAGAGCAGCAGAAACAATTAGGAATGGCCTCATCAGCACTTGCCAGGCTCTCACAGAGAGTGTGGAATAACAACATGCTGACCATATCCGCAAAGGTTGTTGGGTACAGATCATTTATGATTATTAACCTGCTCTCATTCATCATGTAGCATGTCTTTTGTAGAACGTCGCTCCCATCACAGTCTGTCTGAAAGAAACTCGTTTCCTTGCCAAAACACCAGCCTCCGCCACTGTCATACTCAGGCATTCCTGGGTATCTTGGTGCCATCGTCTTCTTGGTCTACCCCTTCCTCTTTTGCCTGGCACCATACCTCCCATCACCGTTCTCTCAAGACCGTTGTGTCTCTTGATGTGACCAAAGTATTTGCATTTTCTAGCCAAAATGGAATTGATAAACCAATTCTCCTCTATGCTCAACTCTTGCCGAATGTCTACATTTGTTCTTTTCTCTGTCCAGGGTATTCTGAGGATCTTTCTGTAACATTTTGACTCAAAGGATTGATTCTTTGTCTAGAAGTTTTGGTAATCGTCCATGCTTCACAGCCATAAGCTGCCACAGGAAAAACACAGGCTCTCAAGACTTTTACTTTAATCGTTTTGTTGGTGCCCTGCCATAATTTCTTCAGGCTGTTCAGTCTCTGCATTGCCATAGCTAGTCTTCTTCTGATTTATTTCGAGCAGTCTCCATTTTTGTCAATTCTGGAGCCCAGATATTCAAAATGTGTAACCTGATCTATTTCCTCCCCACCCACTGTAAATTTATGCTGACATTGTGTTTTGTCGGTGGTCATTATCTTTGTTTTGTTTATGTTTATGAGCAGATTTTGATCTTCACTAATGTCCATTAACGGCTGAAGGTAGCTGCTCTAGCCCTTCTGCACTTCTTGATAGTATCACTGTGTCATCTGCGTTTCGTAACTCTGGAATCTCGTACCCCCCAATAGTAAATGAGTCGAAACTTTCAATGTTCTCATCTTCTGGAACATTTCTCATTATACATTCCGCATATATGTTGTACAGATAAAGTGAGAGTATACATCCCTGTCGGACTCCTTTTTATACTGCAAACCAATCTGATGTTTGCCCAGATACTCGGACATCGGCTTGTTGATCTTGGTATAATGTTTCAATGAGATGGACTATATGCAAAGGAAACCCCATTTCCTTCATGATTCTCCACAGATTTTGATGTTTTACCGTGTCGTGGGCGTTAGTGTAATCAATGAAACATGTGTACAGGTCTACATTAAACTCTCTACATTTTTCATGCATATTCCTTAAATTGAATATGTGATCCCGGGTCCCTATGTCTTTCCCAAAACCGACCTGGACTACGTGAATTTCAGATTCAAACCTTTTCTCTATCCTTCTTAATAGGATTCGCAAGAGTAACTTGCTAGCGTGGCTGATCAGCGCGATAGTTCGGTAGTTCGTGCACAGCTTCAGGCTGCCTTTTTTGGGGAGGGGAATATAAATTGATTTCTTCCATGTATCTGGCCACTCTGCACTGTGCCATATCTGTTTGCACAGCTTGTGATAGACTCGAGCACATGCCTCCCCTCCTGCTTGTATTAGCTCTGCTGGGATATCATCGCATCCTGGGGACTTTCCCTTTTTCAGGCTTTTAATTGCAGAGCGTACTTCTTCCAATGTTGGTTCAGGTTCTTTCTCATCCTTTGGTAGGATTGTAACTGAGCGCTTTGTGCTTTCTCCATATATGGTTCTGCAGTACTCTCTCCATCTATTCAGTATGTCTTTGGTTTCTGCTAATGTGTTATCCTCTTTGTCATTTATGACATGTGGAACCGGACGGAATTCCCTTGTAAGTGTTCTTATTGCTTTAAATGCATCTCTCTCTCTGCCTTGTTGTAGGTTTTCTATATCCTTACACGTTTCTACTATGTATCTGCTCTATGGCAGCGAAACATGCTCTGTATGCCTCACACGAAAAAAATGCGTTTCATATGCGCTGCCAGAGATGCATACTTGGAATTTCATGTAGTGACAGAGTGACTAATAACGAAGTGTTGGACCGTGCAAAGATTGTCAGCTTATTTACATTCCTACGCCAGCGTCGTGCGGTGGCTTGGGCACGTGTGCAGAATGGAGGATGGGCGAATACATAAAGATATCATTGACGGAGAGCTGACCACGGGCAAGCGTAAAAAAAGATAGAATCTTCCTCCGCTACAAAGATATTTGCAAGCACGAACTGAAGGCGTTAGATATGAACACCTGCAACTGGGAGGAACTTGCCAAAGACAGACCTGGCTGGAGGCAGGCTGTGTGTGTTGGTCTGCAGGCAAGGGAAGACAGGATGCGTCAAGATGCAGAATACAAACGTATGCTGCAAAGTTAGGACAACAACTGACTGCCCCCTCTATAGCGTGAACTCCATTGTCTCTCGAAACTGACAGGACGCTAATCAATATATATATATATATAGAGAGAGAGAGAGAGAGAGTATAGTAGCCCCTTCCCCTTCCCAGACCAGCGAAGACATGAAACGTGAGAAGAAGATTTTGAACATGCTCATGTAAACAAGATTGAAATAGGTCATAGATAAACAGTTGAGGGACGAGCAGGTGAATTTTCGATCAAATAGTTCTCGTGAAGATCAAATAGCTGCACTGAGGATAATCGTTGAACAATGTGAATACATGGAAAGCATCGCTTTATACCAGGTTCGTGGATTAGGAGAAAGTATTTGACAGCTCAGACAGGAAATCACTCTGGAAATAACTCGCGCACTGTAGAGTGCCCTCAAAGTTTACTAACATAATTCAGAAAACGCAAGAAAATATGAAGTTCTAGATATTTTCTTCTTTGAAATTAATCTTTCTGCTGGTTATTGAAGACAATGACTTCTACATAGGAACATTGAATTCGATGACTTGTGAAGGAATAACTAGATGATCTAAACTTTGCTGATGACTTGTATATTCTGTCCCACAACTATGTGCACACAAACAAAACACAGAGAAACTTTCTGAATGGTCACTGAAATTAGAAAACAAACATAAACTATGAAGATTAAAAACACCTAACGACAATCGGATTGTGTTGTGAGTGATGGTATTACAAGATATAGATTCATCTCTATATCATGGTAGCAATATAGACAATTTCGCAGATACAGATAGAGATATCAAAGTAAAAGAAAAGGCGAGAGGAGCTTGTATTGCTTTAAGGAATTTGTGGAAATCGTGAGAAATTAAGTCAACTCCAAAAATTCAGAACTCGAACTACAATGTCATGTCCGTCATATTGCATGGCTATGTGACGCGGGGAACAAATAAAAGCACAGCGATAGAGGTACAACCATTCATCAATGGATGTTTGAGCCGAATTGAGAGAATAAAATGGTATGATAAAATAACTGATATGGAACTATAGGAAAGAATTGATCAGATGCCAGTGGGACTAGTCGTAACGTAATGGATAGGACACACATTGCGGGAACTAGTTGAAAGCATTACAAGTCAGTCTTTAACACTCAAGTATAGGAAGACCTAAACATTCAGTAGAACAGACCTAAACACTCAAGTAGAGGCAGACCTAAACATTCAAGTATAGGCAGACCTGAACATTCTTCTTCTTCTTCTTCTTCGTACGCAGTCAGACAGTAACCATTATTTTTTCGAAAAAAGCGGCGGTCATCCTGAGGCTGTCGCCACTGCCATAGAGCTTGTCTTGCAGTTCCACTGGTGATGGCCACATCTGCTCTCTCTGATCCTCGTATGTCGGGCAGTTCTGCAGCAGATGTTCAGATGTCATTTTACCGGTACCGCACGGGCATTCGTCGGTACCACCTATCTTCAATTTGTTGAATAGGTGGTACCTCAGTCTATTGTGGCCAGTGCGAAGTCTGAAGACAACGACCTGCTCTCTTCGGTTCAACTGGTAATAGGCATCGTTTTTGGTGCAACCAGTATGTTCGGTTTCCCATTTGGTCATGTATCTGGCTTTGATAAGCCGTTTTGACTCTTCGTACGTCATACTAGTAACTGTTTGTGGTAGTCTTGCGCCTTCTTTTGCCAGTCTGTCTGCCTCCTCGTTGCCTTGGATGTTGCAGTGTGATGGGACCCACTGTACCAAAACCCTTTTTGGTGCGGACTGCTGGCATAGTTTGCAGAGTGCTGCTCTTAAGTCATTAAGCTCGGTGTTTTTCTGGCTTTGTAGCGCTGTGACTACGGCGAGAGCATCTGTAAGCAGGACTATATGGCTTTCATTTTCTTTATGTGTCACCATTTCTTCCACTGCCGCCCTCAGTGCCTCTACCTCCGCTCTGAAATTGCTTGTGTACTTACCAGTAGCGAATGACAGTGTTATTTTTCTGCCATTTGGTAGGTTCAGGAATGCTCCTGCCCCTCCGTTCTGTGTAGTGTTTGTTAAAGAACCGTCGGTGTATGCATGGGTCCAGTCCATGCTTGGGTAGTTTTCCGATATAAAGCTTAGGGTAGTATCTCTCCTTTCTTTTTCAGTCTGGCCGTTTTTGTTTCCAATACCTGGTATATTTTCTACCACCTCTGGAAATATATCCTGCCTCCAGGTAGGTTTTCGTACAGTAGTGATGGGTTTTGGTGTTGTTAGTGCGTTTATGGGATCTTCGTGCATCTTTGCTTTGGCTATTTCTGCAAAGTTTCTCCGCTTTAGTTTCCCATTTCCCAAATTGTTTAGTCTCTGGTGCATTGGATGGTCGGTCAGTCTTCGGAGTTTCTGGGCTCTGCAGTCTCTTCTTTCGGTCATGGATTGCAGTTTTGTAATCATTTCAAGTTTTACAATTGGCTTTGACTTCATGCCTCCTGTTATAACTCTCATGGCTTGGTTTTGAAGTTTGCTAACTTTATCAAAGTTCACCTTTGCTGCTGTTGTCCATTCCGCAATGCCATACTCGAGAACTGGTCTCACTCTTCCAGTGTAGTTTCTTTAGTATGCTTTCGTCTGCTCCCCAGCTTGTGCCAGCAAGTTTCCTCATGATTGCCATTCTTTCTCTGGCTCTCATTCGGTTTCTCTCGATCTGACTTTTCCATGTCATGCGCCCATCAAATGTGACTCCCAGATAGTTTGGGTTGTCGTTTGGCTGCAGGAATTTGCCGTTTAAACTTAACTTGGTATTTTGGGGTTTGATTGAAAGCGAAAATATTGTGCATGTGGTTTTCTCCTCGTTTATTTTGACCAGCCATGAGTTCACCCAATCTTCCAGCGATGTTAGGGCCTGCTGCATCCGATTTCTTGCTATGGTGAGATTCTTTTCAGAGGTCCACATAGCTAGATCGTCTGCAAACATTGATCTATGGACTCTTCTTGGTATATTCTCTGTAATGTCGTTTATATACACCAGGAAGAGTGTGGGTGACAGTACTCCCCCTTGGGGTATTCCCTGCTCGAGTGTCACCATTCTGCTCATCTGCCTTTGTACTTGGACTTTGGCCTTTCTGTTTTTGAGGTAGTGGTTGATCCATTTGTACATTTTCCCACAGACATCACTTCTTCTTAGCTTGACTCTAAGTCCATCTTTCCAGACTTTGTCAAATGCCTTTTCCAGGTCCACCCAAACCCCTACTGTGTGCTTCTGTGCCTGGTAGGTAACTTCTATTTCCTGGGCTATGAGGATGACCTGGTCCTCAGTGGATCTGTGCTGTCTAAAGCCGGCTTGCTGTTGAATTAGTATTCGTTTTTCTTCCAGATGCCACATCAGTCTGGTGTTTATCATACGTTCCATCAGTTTGCCGACACAGCTCAGTAGTCTGATAGGCCTGCATCCATTTGGATCTGTTTTGTCCTTTCCTTTTTTTGGTACTGGTACCAGTACTGCGTCTTTCCATGCCTGCGGTACAATTCCCCTTTTCCAGCTTTGGTTCAGGACCGATATCAGCTTCCTTTTCGCTGTTTGGCCCAGCCCCATCAGCATTTCGTTTGTTATCCCATCTTTTCCGGGGGATTTCCTTTTGTTTAATGTTCTCATGGCCTCTTCCATTTCGCTCATTGTTAATTTGGCCATCATATGCTCTTCAGGTGCCGTACTGATGTTGTCGTGCCCCTTTTGCTCTTCACTAATATCTGTATGCCTATCTGCAGGGACCTCGATGTGGTTTGCTCTGGCATAGTGATCGACAAAAGCGTTTGCAGCTTTTTTCCCAGTGATCAAGTTTTCGCCCTGCTTGATGGTAATTTGTTTGTTTGACGGGGTTTCGTCATTCATGGCTCTGAATAGCTTCCATAGCTTGTTCCCTTCTTTGTCCAGGTTTAGGCTTTCCGTTTTGTTTTTCCAGCTCTGTCTTGCTGTTTGCTTGAGAGTGTATTTGTATTTTGCCGTGGCGGCTTACAGCGCGATGTTTGCCTTCATAGATTGTTCTCGCTCTGCCATGTTCCTAGCATGTGTTACTGCATCTTCCGCTTTCTGCAACTCATCATTCCAATAGGGCTTATAGTTTTTCATAGCCCCTCTTGGGATGGTTTCAGTGGCGGCTTGCATTATTGTCTTGCTTAGGCTTTCCACCATGGGCTTCATTTTGTTGTTTCGTGTGTTGATGGTTTCACACAGCCCGTCTGTCTGGATTGCAAATCATTCCCAGTCGGCTCGTTTGTAATTCCAACGTGGGAGCGGTTTTGTTTCCTGAGGGCCTACTTCCATATCAATGTCTAGCCTGATCGGCCTGTGGTCGCTACGTGCCAGTTGCTTTAGCACCTGGCGGTCTATTTTATGGTGTATGTCCTGTGTGGAGAAGGCCAAATCTGGAGTTGAGGTGGTATGCCATGTTCTAGAACCTGAACATTCAAATAGAGTCAGACCTAAATTTTCAAGTAGAGGCAGACCTAAACACTCAAGTAGAGTCAGACCGAAACATTCAAGTATAGGCAGACGTCTTCTTCTTCTTTGCGTTCAGGATCTTCTGGTCATGCTATATCTGCAGACCAGTTGCCATGATGAAGTCTATAGTCTTCACCAGGTCGGAGCGGCTGCCCCACAGCTTTTGTCTCAGCTGCGCACCCTCTGGCCAGGCCTGGCATCTCATTTCTCTATCGATTGGGCATTCCTGTAGAATATGCTCAGGGTTCTGGCATCCTGTTCCACATGGGCACTAATCGGTGTGTGAGATCTTCAGTCGGTAAAGATGTTCTAGTAGTCTGCAGTGTCCAGTTCTCAGACGAAATAAGGTAGTTTGTTGATTTCTTTTGAGTTGGTGAATTGGGTCTGGCGTACTGCTTATGTTTCTGTCTTCTCTCCATTGGTGTATATACTGATTTCTGATGATGTTCTTGATTTCTCTGTATGGTACTCGATGATTAAATTGTGCCTTTTTTTGCTGCCATCTTTTGCCAGAGCATCAGCTCTCTCGTTTCCCGTGATTCCGCAATGGGAGGATAGCCACTGGAGCACTATTGTTGAGGATCTCTGGAGTTTTCCCAGTTCTGCTCTGATCTCCGATAACAGTGGTTCGTTGTTTGTTTTTTGTATTGTTTCTAATAGTACTCTGCAGTCCGTGAATACAGCTATTTTTGTTGGAGGTTGCCTTTCTGTTTGAAGTATTGTCAGTACTCGCAGGAGGGCCATCGATTCTGCTCTGAGGTTTGTGGACAACGTTCCTGGTGGGAGGGCTTTTTCTGTTATATTTCCACTTATATGTCTTATGAATATGCTTCATCCCCCGATTCGGCCTGCCCCCTCTGCTGAAGCATCTGTGTACACCTGTGTCCATTCCTTGGTATTATATTTCTCCTCAACATTGTTTGTGCTAGAATTTTCAGCTCGTGGACACTGTGTTGGTCTTTTCTTCTTATTCCTGGGATCTCTGTACTTATTTCGATGTTGTTTATGTTGCAGCTTGGCTCTTCATAGTTAATAAGCATTACTATTTCTGTAGGTTGGTTGGGAATTAGTTCTCCATGTTTTTGGTGTAGGTGGTTGGATTTATGAATGAAGCTGGTTCTTTTTAGCCTATTTTTAACTGGGTGTTTTAGTTTGATATGTATGGGATTATCAGACATGCGTAGCATCTTTTCACTATGTGTCAGCACTCTTTCCTCTCGTCTAGTATTTAGGGGTCTTACATTTGTAAATTATTTCATTTTCTGGATTGGTGTAATCTTCATTCCTCCTGTTATTATCCTTAAGCCTAAATTTTGAATTTTGGTTAGGCGTTCCGTGTTTGTTTTTGATGCTGTCATGCCGTATTCAAGTACTGGCCTGACTGTGCCAGTGTATACATTTTTGAGGATATTGCTATTTGCACCTCAGCTTGTTCCGGCCAGCTTCTGCATGAGGTTTTCTGGTTGCCTATTGTTATATCTCCGGTATGTGTTCCCTCCATGTGAGTCTCTTGTCCATTTTAACTCCGAGATACACAAGGGTATTTTCTTGTACAGGCTCTTTGCCATTTAGCTGAAGTTTTGTTACTTCCTTGGTGTTGGACAGTGAGAAGCATGTTGTAACTGTCTTTGAGATGTTAATCTGAAATCCCCAATCTGTAACACATTTTCCAACAGTGTTCAGTGCTATCTGCATTCTATTTTCAGCTGTTGGTAGTTTTTCTGCAGCACTCCACATTGCGAAGTCGTCAGCGTGTAGGGCACTGGATACTTTCTTTGGGAGTTTTCCCGCAATGCCGTTTATGAACAGGATATAGAGGGTAGGAGAGATGACTCTTCCCTGGGGTACGCCTTGTTGGAGAGTTATTCTATGGCTCAGTGATCCATCTAATTTGACTCTTGCTGTTCTGTATCGGAGGAAGTCTTGTATCCAGCTGTACATTCTTCCTTATATTTTGTTGTTTAATAGTTTTAGGAGGAGTCCTTCTCTCCATACCTTGTCAAAAGCTTTTGCCATATTCACAAAGACCGGAAATACTTTTTCCTTACCTTGGAATGCATTTTCAATTTCTTGGGTAAGGTACACTAGTTGGTCTTCTGTGTTGCGGTTTTTCCTAAAGGCTGACTGTGAATTGAGTAGGAGATGTTTTTTTTCCAGATGTTTTATTAGCCTTGCGTTTACCATTTTTTTCCATGACTTTTCCAACACAACTGAGCAGGCTAATTGGTCTATAACTTTCCTTGCTTGTCTTGTCCTTTTCTCGTTTTCTGATAGGGATAATGATAGCCTCCCGTCACTGGTCTGGGATCTTACCTGTGCTCCATGATTGATTGAAGATTTTCAGGAGTTTTCTTCTTGACCCTTTGTCTAGGTTTTTAATCATTTTCTTTGTGATGCCATCTTTTCCTGGAGCTTTCTTGTTTTTCAGTTTTTGAATAATGCCTTCATGCAGGTATTCACATTCTGTGTCTTCAGGTTCTCTTTTATCTCTTTTTTGACCTCTAATTTGAGTTCTCGTGTCAATGGTGTGGTACTCTCCTCTCTGAAAAATTCAGCCAGGATGTTTGCTGCCATTTTCCCCGTATGATGTTTCTCATTTTCCTTAATAACCGTCTTCCCATGGCTCCCTCTGGTTTCCTCATTTAAGGCTCTTGTATCGCTGTCCATGTTGAGGCTTTCAGTCTTTTCATGCCAACTTCTTTGGATCTCATCCTTCTTTTGCTCTATGAATGTGTTTTTAATTTTGCTGTGTTTCCCTATGATATGTGGTGAAGGATTTTTTTCCATGGTATCTCTTGCCTCACTTAGTTCCTTGTGCATTTTCCCTGGTTTATTGTTTCAATAGGGTTTATAATTGTTTCCGTTTTCCACGTGGAATTGATTTCTTTGCTGCCTGGATGATAGCCGCCATCATGATGGCGACATTATTGTTTAAATTGTGGGCATGGGATATTTTTTGACAAAATTTATTTACATTTTCTCTAGAGTCCAGTTTGCTCTTTCAAAATTCCAGCTTGCGTGCAAATCTGTTATCTCTGTTTGTCCCATGTTACATATTTTTAAAGTTATTGAGACATGGTCTGTCCCACCCAGTTGGCTGTTGACTGTTCTTGCTATTAGTCGGTGAAGGTCGTCCGTTGCCATCGCAAGGTCTAGAGTACTCATGTTTTTCCATATTCTAGAGTAATATGTCTCCCTATCGTCTGGCCTATTTATTAGGATGAGTTTGTTTTCTATCATCCAATCTTCTACCTCCTCGTCTCTCTGGTCCATTGTTTCGTAGCCCCAGCTTGGGGAGTGACTGTTAAAATCTCCCACTATGAGGTGTCTCGATTCTTCAGTTTTGACTTTGTGTATTGCCAGAGCTGTGGCTGGTGGACTATAGCAGTTTGTTATCACTGAGTCTCCACAGGGTAGGATTTATTGTGATGTATTCTAATTCATCTGGTCCAGATCTATTTGTTTCTTCTGCTGGTATAGAATTTTTTACTAGTGTTATTTCTCCTCCTTTGGATCTTTTTTTCCTATCTTTGCGGAAACATTCCACTTTTAGGTGTGTTTCCTGAATACAAATGATGTCTATATCGTCTTCCTTGACAAATTCTTGCAGTTCGTGTTTCTTGTTTCTCACGCCCTCTGCATTCCATTGTACCACTTTTAGGCTCTTTGTTTGTTGACGAGTCGCACTACTCTGCCTCCCCCTGCCTGACCACTAGGTTAGCAGAGGCACCGCTTGCTTGGGTGGGTCCCCTCGAGGCTGGGGGCCCGGCACCGCTCCTTCCCGGTTGTAACTTGTAGGAGCAACACCTTGACGATAGGGTAGACTGTCGCATGACCATATCCTGTTGATGCGTGTGTGTCCTGATTTTTCCCGGCTCCTGCGTCTTCGGCAGGTCAGGTTGAGTTTTCTCCCGATGGTACCTGCAAGGCAGTATGTTGGTTTGTCTACCGTGGTTTCCTTACCGTGGCTAGAGCATATAGGGGCTCTTACCCGCTTGGTGTACCCGTCATAGGACAAATGGGGTATTTCAGTGGGGAAAGCAGTGCCACCTGTTGTCCCACTCCATCCTGCTGGAATACACCGCCGGTTGATCCACGACTGCTTATTCGTCCAGTTATTATACTTGGCTAATATCGCAGCTGATGTGCCATATCTGGAGGTCGTTCCACTATCCGCCACCTGTGGACGTGCCTGGTTGGGGTCGGTCGCCCCACTATCCGCCACCTGTGGATTTGCTGGTTGGGGTCGGTCGCCCCACTATCCGTCACCTGTGGATGTGCCTGATTGGGGTCGGTCGCCCCACTATCCGCCACCTGTGGATTTGCTGGTTGGGGTCGGTCGCCCCACTATCCGCCACCTGTGGACGTGCCTGATTGGGGTCGGTCGCCCCACTATCCGCCACCTATGGACGTGCCTGATTGGGGTCGGTCGCCCCACTATCCGCCACCTGTGGACGTGCCTGGTTGGGGTCGGTCGCCCCACTATCCGCCACCTGTGGACGTGCCTGGTTGGGGTCGGTCGCCCCACTATCCGCCACCTGTGGACGTGCCTGGTTGGGGTCGGTCGCCCCACTATCCGCCACCTGTGGACGTGCCTGGTTGGGGTCGGTCGCCACACCATCCGCCACATGTGGACGTGCCTGGGTGGGG
The DNA here is from genome assembly GCA_036924085.1 of Ariolimax columbianus. NCBI lineage: Eukaryota > Metazoa > Mollusca > Gastropoda > Stylommatophora > Arionidae > Ariolimax > Ariolimax columbianus. The sequence continues at coordinate 42,781,641 of JAVGWX010000005.1, read as the reverse complement.
TCGGTCGCCCCACTATCCGCCACCTGTAGACGTGCCTGGTTGGGGTCGGTCGCCCCACTATCCGCCACCTGTGGACGTGCCTGGTTGGGGTCGGTCGCCCCTGTCCTCCAGGTAGGCAGACGTAAAAACTCAAGTACAGTCAGGCCTAAACATTCAAGTATAACCAGAACTAAACATTCAAGTAGAGGCAGACCTAAATACTCAAGTAAAAGCAGACCTAAAAATTCAAGAAGAAGAAAAACTAAACATTCACGTAGTGTCAGACCTAAACACTAAAGTAGAGGCAGACATTGAAGTAGAGACAGACCTAAACATTCAAGAATAGTCATAAACACCCAAGTATAGACAGACCTAAACACTGAAGAAGAGTCAGACCTAAACACCCAAGTATAGACAGACCTAGACACTCAAGTAGAGGTAGACATAAACACCCAAGTACAGTCAGACCTAAACACTGAAGTAGAGTCAGACCTAAACACCAGTCTAGTCAGAACTAAACACTCAAGTAGAGGCAGACGTAAACACCCATGTAGAAGAAGACCTAATCACCCAAGTAGAGGCAGACCTAAATACCCACGTAGAGGCATACTTAAACGTTCAAGTAGAGACATACCTAAACGTTCAAGTAGAAGCAGACTTAACCATTCAAGTAGAGGCAGACCTAAACGTTCAAGTAGAGGCAGACCTAAACACCAAAGAAGAGGCAGACCAAAATACCCAAGTAGAGGCAGACCTAAACACCAAAGAAGAGGCAGACCTAAATACCCAAGTAGAGGCAGACCTAAGCGTTTAAGTGGAGGTAGACATAAACACCCAAAGTAGAGGCATACCGAAACACCCGAGTAGAAGCAGACCTAACCGTTTAAGTAGAGGGAGACCTAAACACCCACGTATAGGCAGACATATACGTTCAAGTAGAGGCAGACCTAAACGTTCAAGTAGGCAGACCTAAACGTTCAAGTAGAGGCAGACCTAAACACCCATGTAGAGGAAGACCTTAACACCCATGTAGAGGCAGACCTAAACGTTCAAGTAGAGGCAGACCTAAACACCCAAGTAGAAGCAGACCTAAACACTTATGTAGAAAGGAGAGCTAGGCAAATCTAAAACAATAGGAAAGACGAAGGGGTAGCTGAAAATGATGGTGCATGACATGACGACGTGGTGAGTATTTGTTGAGTACCTATAACCCACAGGAAGTTAAAGACTCTTGATTGATTGATTTGATGTAAGGCGAAGAAGACGCTGACGTTGGATAGGACATACATTGAAGAAACCAGTTGATACAATTACAAGAAAGTTTCTGTTCTGGAAGTTAACAGGGCAAGAAATGTAGAAACAGACAAAACACACATTGAAAAGAGATTTCGAGAAAAAAAAACACATAAGAGAAACAGCGAAAAAGTGAACACATCTGGAACGAAAAACGCAGGACAGGCGGGTGAAAAGTTTTCATTTGATTTTATTACAATTTTCAAACTAATACTGTCAACTAATGAAGAGTCAGCAGTTAACAAAAAATGGAAAACGAATTTCATTTTCTACTACGCTCATTTGCTTGTTTACACAAATAGGTTGGATGGGAAATTGAGCTATTTGGAGATTCAGCTAATGCTCTACATTCTTGTAGTTACTGTAAGTTACTTCTTTGTAAATTACTGATTTCGGCTGTCTATTTTAACGAGCCTTTTAAGTGTAAGGATATGGTTTGCTCGTGTCACAATAATATGACGGCACAGAGATTAAAACAAGCGATTGCGTCAGGTCTATGAATATATGTGCTTGCTCATTCTTTCATAAAAAGAACAAGACAGCTGGAAATGCCCGCTTGATATCGCTGTCAGAATGTTCCTTCTCTATGTCTTACCACAAAAAAAAAAGAGTCGAAATTCTGTATTTGCCAGTCTGTCAGGTTAAATTTGCAAGAAGTAGAAAAAAAAACATATCCTATTTATATAAATAGCAGGACATTAATAAGTTCATATACACGCAACACATACGTACGTACAGTATTAGCCTGTGGCAGTAGTATAATGTGCTAGTCATCTCCACAAACATGACAGCTAAATGTAAAACGTTTTTTTAATTAGCTTCCACACGCTTGCATCGACAGCTGCTGGATTTAGAGTTAGTTCGATCGAAGAGCTATATTTAACATATAATATATGTACATGGATTTTTTGGATCATTAAATTTCCACAGATATACTTCGCAAAGTACGCAAGTATCAGCATACAACAACAAAATACACATAAAGCGCATTTCAATATGCACACATTCATACACAGAACTGAGGTAAAGAACCGGACATTCTTGTATATGAATGCAGCTAGACGTAAAAGAAAGACGTTAACTATGGATAGGACACACATTAAGCAAACATGCTGATAAGGGCACCTAAATATTCATAGAGAAGGAAAGATCAAATTAAAACACGGCAGGAACGAGGTCGGAAAGTTGAAAATGACAGAAAGACGTTGGAGTATTTGTTGAAGATCTATGCTGCTTAGAAAGTTAAAGGGTTTTGATTGATTAATTATTGATGAATTCAGTTCAGTTCAGCTGCCATCTTGGCATCGAAGGTCGGCTGCAATGGATCTCCAGTGTACTCTATATTTTGCAGTAATTGTGCAATCTGAGAGGCTTTTTCCAGTCCATCTCCTGATGTTATCCACCCACTTGCATCGTTGTCTGCCTCTATTATGGTCTTCAACAAGGAGGTATGTCTTGTTATATGACCAAAATAATGTAGCTGTCTAAATAGGGTCTTTTGAAGACCTCTTGGCAACTGTCATTCTCTAAAGAAAGAAACTCGCTTGGTACGGTCACATATCGAGATCAAATGGTCTTGCAAATACGATCCTCCACGGAAAGGTGCAAGGCAGACGACGAAGAGGCCGTGGCAAAAAGAGGTGCGAGGACAACATAAAAGAATAAACCAATCTCCGACCAGAAGAGGCACAGGAAACGGCCGCTGACAGAGAAGGGTGGCGTGGCGTTGTGAGGATGTCTTCATGTGTGCCACAACGAGGTCACCGGTTACGGGATGACCTGACCAAACCTGACAATTCTCATTTTCAAATTCTGATTGATCTGTTTGGATGTCAGTATTTGTTGCATGTTGTCGAATACCATCTTGACCATACCTATTCTCTTTCTGATTTGTTTTTCACAGCTGCCTTCTTCCGTTATTATTATGGCTAGATAGCAGAAATTATGTTACTGTTCAAGTAGTTGATCTTTTATTTGTATCTGCACACATGGTTTCTTGTCACTTTTTCCAATTTTCATAGTCTTTGTTTTCTTTATTTTTATGTCTAATTCAAACTCTTGAATTATTGTGTAAATTGTTGTGACAAGCTCCTGTAAATTTTGCTCACTATTTGGCATCAAAACTGTATCATCCGCATATCTCAGATTGTTCATTGCCACTCCTCCAATGACAAGTCCTGGTATCTCCTGTATCTGTTTGAATATCTATTCTGTGTAAATATTAAAAAGACAAAGAAATAAAACATATTCCTGCCTTCCTCATTTTTACATCTATACTTTGAGAGCATAACGTTCCTGATTTTACTGTAGAAATTTGTTCCCTGTACAGATTACGGAGTAGTATTTTGTCTTTACCATTTTAGACCTATTCCTTGTAGACATTTAATTAATTGTTCATGTTGAACTGTCAAAAGCCTTCTGGGAACTACGGAAGAACCCTTTAACCTCCGACTGCTGTGCGATACAATTTAAAGAAAATAAGCAGTGTAAATGTATTTAGGTATATTGATGATCAGTTGCACAGCGTAGATCCCAATTTCATCTCCAGCTGACCCCGTCTTAGACCACATAAGTCCAGTCCATGGTATCCATTCTTCCAGAGGCTTTTCGAGGCATATGTTACTGTCTCATTCACCAAGGACAATCGTATGTGAGAACTGTGAAGATTTTCATACCTTAATTCCGGATAGTGATTAAGACCAAGCGTCTCTCAAGAGAAACATGGGTCATTCTCAATTTGTCCTCCAGTGATTTTGTTAGTGTCCATGTCTCAGCACTGTAGAAAATCGCAAGTAGCTCAGTAAAATTGACGAGGAAGGCTCGAAGGTTCAGGTCTTGACAACCACCAAGGACCGTGTTAATAGACGAGAAGGTTTGCCCAACCCGCGCGGAGACTTCTTGTCAGTTTAGGTTCCAGTTTATTCTGCATATTGAGGAAGCCCCAAAGATAGATGTACTCGTTGACATTCTCTAAACGTTCCTTGTCAGGAAAGACAGAATCACAATTGGCGAAACGATTACGCAACAATTTGGTTTTTGAGACGTTCATCTTCAGTCCTGCTGTCCTGCAGTCATCATTGAGTAGCTGCATCATTTGTCTGGCTTCTGCTGCTGACTCTGTGATACAAACTATGTCGTCAGCAAATCGTAGGTGATTGGAGGCGTCTGTCGTCAATATGGATGCGAAATGTTTCCCAGTTGATAACTGATTCCAAACATGCGATGAAGAGGTTCGGTGTGATAGGATCCCCCTGGCGCACCCACTTCTGAACTGGTAGAACAATTGAACGTTGGAAGAGACTAAATGTGGTAGTGCAATTCATATAACTGTTGGCAGGAATTCTTATGTAATATGCTGTTAAATATACTGTTCATTTTGTGCTTTGACAAAGCATGGCAGGACAGGAGATTGGATTAACACTAGGGTCAGTGTAAGACAATATTGCCTTCTACAGCCACCATGTTCAGCCTATTTCTGGAAATATGTTGTGACAATTACTCTGAAATTCTATCATGAAAGAGTAACTGTAGGAGAACGAATTAACAACAACAACCAGTGCACCTAATGAAACCAGTCTTTTGAAATGATTACCGCTTCATAACAGTGTGTATTTTCGGGAAAACATTTTCCCCGTTTTTTAACGATATCTGCCCAGCTAGATTGTCCTACTTCAATCTTCTACTTGATTTTGAACAGTTGTGTCAGCTTTCGGTGCATTTAAATTGAAGTTAACAAATTGTGTCAGCAAGTGTATAGGTGTAACAAATCCAGCAAAGGGGATTGGCACCGGGGATTTATTCTCTGGAGCCAAAAAGTGGCTGCAGTGGTATGGGCGATAGTGGTGAAAGCTAAGATTAACACAACGCCATCGTCAGATTGGGTAGGAATCGTGAGAGACAGAGAGAGAGAGAGAGAGAGAGAGAGAGAGAGAGAGAGTTAGCGATGCCCCTTCGTTATTTAAGTGACGGGGAATGTTAAGTTCGGCATTTACATTTAGAATGACAGAGTGACCAGAGATGAGTCAATGAGATTCGAGATACTAGGAGCAATGATATGATTGACTGTTGACCTGTTGGCTTGGAAATAGCACTATACACTATACTATAGCACTATAGCACTATACAATAGTATGGTTGCAAAGCTGAAACTTAAAGGAATTGACGGAAGGGCACCACCAGGAGTGGAGCCTGCGGCTTAATTTGACTCAACACGGCCAAACACTGACATGATTGACATGCCGAGAGCAATTTCGTTGGGTCTAATATGGAACGGGTGCTGGAACTAGACCCTCGAAAATCTGGGGCTACCCTCTAAGTAACTTGATTGTCTCGCTAAAGGAATTGACGGAAGGGCACCACCAGGAGTGGAACCTGCGGCTTAATTTGACTGAACACGCCAATACTGTAGAACGACTGACAAATCGAGAGCACTACCGTTGGGTATAATAATGAACGTACGCTGGTATTAGACTCACGGAAGACAAGTCAGCTCTCTAACACTCTAATGAAAGAACGCTACTGAAATCGTGTTTAACCCCGCAGAAACCGCAGATTTCAAATACCTGGCCACTGACAAACAAAAGCGCTCAATAAATTCGTCTGGCAAAATAGTGAACAAGTGCTGGCAATAGACCATCTGAAGACAGGTCAGTTTTACCCTACTAATGACAGGGCGTTGCCACGGAAAACCAGCTCATATCGAGAGGAGCCGCAGACACTTTGGTACACGTACCAGGCTGATAAGCCAATGGCGCGAGGATACCATGTGGGGGATTACGGCTGAACCCTTGTAAGCCGCAATCCCGCCCAAAATCTCAGCACCACTGCAATGGGAGGCTCCTGCATGTTCGGGACCTGGGGCTCGCGCCCCAGCCCTATCCGGTAGAGCCGCAGAAAGAGGTCTCTGCTGTCCGCCGATCAAAGCGGGCGGACAGCTGCTTGATACTCACCTAATACGGCGATGGGGTGCGAAACCACCAACATAAGACTTAGTTCCGGGTCGGGGTGTCGAAAACAGTAAAGCAGCCACCTCACTGTGAACTGTCGAGACTCAACCAATGACCATGAGATCTGTCCGCACACTAGGCGAACAACATCTCTGTGACATTACCAGGCTTGTCCTCTGGTTAAATGCACTTCTGCTCCGATATCTACCTCTGTACGTTATCAGCCATATAACTATCATGCTGGACGCAGAAGAGATGCAGACCAGCGGAAATTGCACACCTGCCCCACTGTGTCAAATTCCCAGGTGGCGGGGAATGCTAGGCGTACCATCTCTGCATAGAAGCCAAGAAAAAAAAGGGAGAAAGAGATACCCCACTCACATGCAAATGCTACGTTTCTGGCAGGACGTGACGATCCAGGGGTACAGACACACTGGACTGCCTCTCATCCGGGTAAACCAGTCCATATCATATATCTCATATATCATCTCACATATCATCATCGCACCCTATAGACACGAGTAGTGAAGACTCGATAGTCTGGTAAGACAACTTCCATAAGAGAGACAACTCTGATCATAAACAACTGCTGCCTTGCAGATAGGCTGGGGACAGCCAAAGGCTAAGGAGGGCATCCCTACAGAAACGCCTGTTGAAATCGGATGCACGGGGCCGCAAGCCTAACAAAACAGTGCAACGTAAATCGCAGCATGATGACAGTACAACCGATTAGAAAAACGCATGGTGCTCACCATGCGGAGTCCCGCCAGGCAGCGATAGCGCCGGGCCTCACGCCTTGAAGGGGCCCACCCTTGACTACTGGTGGTCACCCACCCATGTGTCGTGGAGTCAAGGCACATGGCTATGGGGCAACTTCTATTGACTAAAAACTCAAGACCCTCAAAATACTACAGTGAAATGCGGAGGGAGTCATTAACAAAAAACTTTCCCTAACACATCACCTGCATGAAGGTAAGATTGACGTGGCATGTATCCAGGAAACGCACCTCAACAATAATCACAAATTCTCAATCAGAGGATACCAGACCTTCCGTCTCGATAGAGAAGGCCACAAAGGAGGGGTCCTGATACTGACCAGAAACTGCATACCGAGTAGCGCGGTATCTGTCAATCACACCAGACAAGCAGAAATTGTAGGAGTTGACATAATGGCTCGAGAGACGAAGCTCCGCATTTTCAATCTGTACGGACCACCAAACAGAGACCTATCGCTCTCGAGTATGGAGGTCAGAGACTCCAACTGCATAGTAGTTGGAGATTTCAACTGCCACTCGGAGAGATGGGGATACTCTGACACAGACAGCAGAGGTGACGAAGTGGAAGATTGGGAGATAGATACAAATCTCTCCCTAATCAATAGGCCGGAGGATAGCCCTAGCTTCTATTCAAGAACATGGCATACCACCTCGACTCCAGATTTGGCCTTCTCCACACAGGACATACACCATAAAATAGACCGCCAGGTGCTAAACCAACTGGCAGGTAGCGACCACAGGCCGATCAGGCTAACCATTGACATGGAAGTAGGCCCACAGGAAACAAAACCGCTCCCACGTTGGAATTACAAACGAGCCGACTGGGACAGATTTGCAATCCTGACAAATGGGCTGTGTGAAACCATCAACACACGAAACACCAAAATGAAGCCCATGGTGGAAAGCCTAAGCAAGGCAATAATGCAAGCCGCCACTGAAACCATCCCAAGAGGAGCTAGGAAAAACTATAAGCCCTACTGGAATGATGAGTTGCAGAAAGTGGAAGATGCAGTAACAAATGCTAGGAACATGGCAGAGCGAGAACAATCCATGGAGGCAAACATCGCCCTCAAAGCCGCCACGGCGAAATACAAACACACTCTCAAGCAAACAGAAAGAGAAAGCTGGAAAAATAAAACGGAAAGCTTTAACCTGGACAAAGACGGGAACAAGCTATGATAGCTCAATGTTTGCAGACGATCTGGCTATGTGGACCTCTGAAAAGAATCTCACCATAGCAAGAAATCGGATGCAGACGGCCCTAACATCGCTAGAAGAGTGGGCGAACTCATGGCTGGTCAAAATAAACGAGGAGAAAACCACATGCACAATATTCTCGCTTTTATTAAAACCCCAAAATACCAAATTAAGTCTAAATTGCAAATTCCTGCAGCCAAACGACAACCCAACCTATCTGGGAGTCACATTTGATCGGCGCATGACATGGAAAAGTCAGATTGAAAGAAACCGAATGAAAGCCAGAGAAAGAATGGCAATCATGAGGAAACTTGCTGGCACAAGCTGGGGAGCAGACGAAGGCATACTAAAGAAACTGTACACTGGAAGAGTGAGACCAGTTCTCGAGTATGGCATTGCGGCATGGACAACAGCAGCGAAGGCGAACTTCGATAAAGTTAGCAAACTTAAAAACCAAGCCATGAGAATTATAACAGGTGGCATGAAGTCAACGCCAATTGTAGAACTTGAAAAGATTACAAAACTGCAATCCATGACCGACAGAAGAGACTGCAGACCCAGCTGCAGTCAGAGAAACTCCAAAGACTGACGGACCATCCAATGCACCAGAGACTAAACAATTTGGGAAATGGGAAACTAAAGCGGAGAAACTTTGCAGAAATAGCCAAAGCAAAGATGCACGAAGATCCCATAAACGCACTAACAACACCAAAACCCATCACTACTGTACGAAAACCTACCTGGAGGCAGGATATATTTCCAGAGGTGGTAGAAAATATACCAGGTATTACAAACAAAAACCGCCAGACTGAAAAAGAAAGGAGAGATACTACCCTAAGCTTCATAACGAAAAGCTACCCAAGCATGAACTGGACCCATGCATACACCGACGGTTCTGTAACAAAAACTACACAGAACGGAGGGGCAGGAGCATTCCTGAACCTACCAAATGGCAGAAAAATAACACTGTCATTCGCTACTGGTAAGTACACAAGCAATTTCAGAGCGGAGGCAGAGGCACTGAGGGCGGCAGTGGAAGAAATGGTGACACACAGTGAAAATGAAAGCCATATAGTCCTGCTTACAGATGCACTCGTCGTAGTCACAGCGCTAAAAAGCCAGAAAAATACTGAGCTTAATGACTTAAGAGCAGCACTCTGCAAACTGTGCCAGCAGTCCGCACCAAAAAGGGTAGTGGTACAGTGGGTCCCATCACACTGCAACATCCAAGGCAACGAGGAGGCAGACAGACTGGCAAAAGAAGGTGCAAGACTACCACAAACAGATACTAGTATGACGTACGAAGAGTCAAAACGGCTTATTAAAGCCAGATACATGACCAAATTGGAAACCGAACATACTGGTTACACCAAAAACGATGCCTATTACCAGTTGAACCGAAGAGAGCAGGTCGTTGTCTTCAGACTTCGCACTGGCCACAATAGACTGAGGTATCACCTATTTAACAAATTGAAGATAGGGTGTACCGACGAATGCCCGTGCGGTACTGGTAAAATGACCGCTGAACATCTGCTGCAGAACTGCCCGACATACGAGGATCAGAGAGAGCAGATGTGGCCATCACCAGTGGAACTGCAAGACAAGCTCTATGGCAGTGGCGACAGCCTCAGGATGACCGCCGCTTTTTTCGAAAAAATAATGGTTATTGTCTGACTGCTTACGAAGAAGAAGAAGAAGAAGAAGAAGAAATAGCACTCGGCGGCCATCTTGGTTTGACGGGCTAGAGTTGGTATTTAAAAGACAGAGGACAGTGCATATTCGAGATTCGATTCGAGATCAGATCAGATCACTTTGCTCCAGGGGCCATTGCATTCGTACAGGTTAGATATTAGGAAATATTTTTTTAGTCAGAGAGTGGTGTCTGCTTGGAATGCATTGTCAGGGAAGGTAGTGGAGGCAGGGGCAGTTAATGCATTTAAGAATAAACTGGATGCGCATAGCTTTTAGAGCAAGGTGATGTAAATGTAACTGGTTGTATACAGACTCTGCAGGGTCTTCTAAACCAGTATAAAGACGTTAAGTTAAGTTAAGTTATTTTGGAGTGAAATTCTGGCCCTTCAATGATCAACTAAATATAAGTGATTCATTTTGACCACTCTGATCTGTGAGGACGAGATATAAGTGAACGAACGCATGCACAGAGCATGCGAAATATATATGTATTCTTCACAGTGATCGCTCTGATCTGTGAGGGCGACAGACAACTGATGGTATAAACTCAGCGGCAGTTCAGCAGACGTCAGTTCTTGAGTTGCTGCTAAGGTCATGATCCAACCGATCGTACGCACGAATCAGATCAGACGAGTCGGTCATAGCTTTCTGAGCGAAGATATGTACGTTAAGACTCATCAGGGGACACATATACGAACTTAGCAAGAAAGCTTTCATTGCACAGGGTAGAACCCGCGACCACAAGAGATCAAAATCAGCACCAACTGCCAAAGGGGTACACGAGATTCAATACAAGATAGTAGTTATGTAGTTAGATAAAACTGTGTTTATAGTTTCATCATCATCATCAGCCCCATAACGTAGAAGGTCGTTGAGGCACCGTTATTGCAGTTTGTTGTATCAGTTCCCGCCATACAACAACGCTGTGTCTTGGGTAGCTACACACCTGACGGATCCCATCTCTCTCCGGGTTGCAGTTCATTATAGTTGTGTCTAAATTTCATACAACAAAGCTGACACTGTCTTCAGCTAGGGCGAAGGGCACCAATCTCGTGAAGTTCAGCCGGGTGAACTAGACCGTGAAATTTGACACATATTTAAGCGAAGTGCTATTCATATAGCCGATCTCCATTCCAGGATAATCTAACGGAAGAAAACCCACAAAACGAACGAATTAACCAGTTCAAATGGAAAACAACACCTTCTCGTGAACACAAGTGTAAGTCGTCGACTAGTGTGAATTCCTGGCAAATCCATGGTCTGGCGGAATCTGTGATGAACTAAAACATCTGAGCAATATGGACATGCAATCAGTTATGACGCCATGTTTGTTACTCAATATATAAATATTAGGATAGACTACAGAACTGGGTTTTTATACTTTCAGGGATTCCATCTAGCTCATACTAATATTTCATGAAAGATTCATATTTTTTTTATTACTGGTAAGTTAGGTTATGTTTTTATCATGTTGTAACAAATACTATTTTGGTAATAAATTAATATCTTGTTCTATATTTACCGGACGTTTTAGAGTTTTGCTATGTTGAAGTCTTAACGTCAAGTATTAGATGGTGTAACTCTGTGGAACGTCTTGAAGGAAATGGGATTTCCTTCACAGATCTCATTGAAACATACCAATATCAACAAGCCGCTGTTCGAGTATCTGGGCAAACATCAGATTGGTTCGCAATACAAAAGGAAATAAGACAGGAATGTATCTTCTCACCGTATCTATACAACATATATGCAGAATGTTAAATGAGAAATGTTCGAGAAGACGAGAACATTGAACGTTTTGATACATTTACGATTGCCTGGTACGAGATTCCAGAGTTACGATTCGAAGACAGCACAGTCATACTATCGAGAAGTGCAGAAGGGCTAGCGCAGCTAATCTCAACCGTAAATGGACACAGTAAAAATTAAAACGTGTTTATAAACATAAATACAACAAAGATAATGACCACCGACAAAATACAATGTCGACATACATTTAGAATGGGTGGTGAGGAAATAGATCAGTTCACGGATTTTGAATATTTGGGTTCCAGAATTGACAAAAATGGCGACTGTTCGAAAGAAATGAGAAGACTAGCCATGACAATGCAGAGACTGAACAGCCTGAAGATATGGCAGGGAACCAACAAAAGTAAAAGTCTTGAGTTTTTCCTGTGGCAGCTTATGGCTGCGAATCATGGACGATTACCAAAACTTCTATACCAAGAATCGAATCTTTCGAGTCAAAATGTTTCTGAAAGATCATCATAATACCCTGGATAGAGAAAAAGACAAATATAGACATTCGGCAAAAGTTGAGCATACAGGAGAACTGGTCTATCAATTTCATTTTGGCAAGAAAATGTAAATACTTTAGTCACATCATGAGACACAACGGTCTTGGGAGAACGGTGATGGAAGATAGGGTGCCAGGTAAAAGAGGCAATGGTAGACCAAGAAGACGATGGCACCAATATATCGAGGAATGCCTGTGTATGACTGTGGCGGAGGCTCGAGTTTTTGCACGGGAAAGAGTTTCTTTCAGACTGTAATAAAAGTGACGTTCTATAGAGGACATGCTATATGATGATGAACTCTTACACTCAGTCTTAAGGATATCAATAGCTCTATCACATAAGCGTAGTAGAACTAATTAGTATTTAACATTCGCGACTACTATGAGAGACAAGTTCTTTACACTCCATACAATTGCATTGAAGATATATACATATTTTTGTAGAGAGGATAGGCGTTGTAAACTGTATCGGAGTATTTTAGACCCTGAAAATAGAACTGTTCACGTTTTGGGTTAAGGTAAACGGTCATTTGATCTATTGTTCCAAGACTATGGAAGTTCGCGTTCCATCAAGACTAGTACGCAAGGTACGCAAGGAAGAAAGAAAATGGTAGATAGTTTTGACAGAGATGTGATTAGAAGAGAGATTAGTAGAATGACTGATTCCAAAGAAACGGTGACACTAGGAAAAATAAAGTCTTATCTGAGAACACACAGCGACATAGATGTATCGAAATCTAAGTTGTGGAAAACTGGAAGGGGTATATGCTTTACCATCAGAAAGTATGCTAGCGGAAGAAACGTCATCTGCGAGAAGCTGCATCATGTATCTATGAGAAGCAAGTATCCACGTGAAGTACACGATATGCATAAACAATGTTATGAAATTGTGTATGTGAATAGAAACTTGGATAAATACTCATCACACAAGTGAAAAGGAATGTCAATCAGCGTATGGAACGATTACAAGATTAGTACCATGTGGCAAGTGACAGCGCTTGATAATAGCGCATGCAGGTAGCAGACATAATGGACTGGTGAAGAATGCAGAACTCGTTTTTCCTTAAAATTTTACGGACAATCGAACTATCATATCGAGATGAATGGTAACATATTTAGAGAGTGAATTGAAAAAAAAACTGTCCTTCGATAAACCCTCCTGTCGGATAATGGACAATGTATCATACTACAACGCAGTGACACAAGGAGACAAAAATCCTGACATCATCCAGTACAAATCATGCAATACAAATGTAAGTCACACACACAAAAAAAAACATATCTTTTAACGAAACGTATACAAAGCCGGAATTGCTTTACCTAGTTAAGCAAACATGAAAGGAAAAGACATTTAATATAGAAGTTGATCCAAGATCAGGGTCATATGTGTTTGAGACTGCCACCTTACCATTCATACGTAAACCCAATTGAACTCGTTTGGGCAAAAGTTAAAGGACAAGTAGCAGCTGAAAAAAAAACTTTCAAATTATACAATATGAAAGAACTAACATATGTAGTAGCCCTCTCAAATATAGAAAAAGATTATTGGACAAAATGTGAGGAACTTGTCTTGAAAGAGGAAGAGGGCTATTGAAAAAAGGATGGAATGTCTTTTGTTCTTCCGAGTCTAGTCATCAATGTGTTGAAATCGTCCGACTCTGATAAAGTGAGAAATTAACTTGCATGTTTTTTTCCGAGAAATAGAAGTTTCCATCACCTCAGTAAAGCTATCCAAGAGGCGTCCTCATGGAACAAAAGCACCGCTGAGACTAAATGTTGAAAAGCTGAAGTGGGAACCTACTAGAAACAATTTCGCTGCTGAGCTAGAAACCAGATTGGATGAAATACAGCTTGGAAACCCCAGCATCGATCAAAACTGTTTACGCTAAGGAACACTGTTTACTCTACAGCGCTAAAACATCCACACGAAAGCACAAAGACTGCCTCGACGAAAATGATGGTGAAATTAAGACTCCTCTGGCCGCAAAGCGTAAAGCGCACAGGGCTCTTCAAAATGACACATCGTCCTTGTCTAAGGAAATTATCTTCACAAGCGCTCGAAGAATAGTTCAAAAGAGACTCAGGGAGTTACAAGATTCATGGCTAAGGAGACAGGCAGACCAGATAGAGGCATGTGCTGTGCGTCATGACCTCAAAGGGTTCTACGTGGCTCTGAAATCACTATATTGTTCACATCCTTCTGGTAGCTCTCCAGTTCGCAACTCCCATGGATTGCTGATAACAAAGAAAGTTCAGATCCTCGACAGGTGGGCAGAACATTTCTGCAACGTTCTTAACAGTCCATAATCCGTAAATGAAGAGACCATTCAACGTATGCCCCAGGTAGAAATTAACACGTCCATGGATAATATCATAACAGGATGAAATAGACCAAAGCCATCAAATCTCTTTCTCTTGGAAAATCCCATGGAGCTGTCGCAATACCAGCAGAGGTGTATACAACAGCTGGAACACGTCTCACCAAAAAGCTCATTGAACTTTTCTGCTCCATGTGGGCTGAAGAAGTAGTCCCACAGAAAATGAAGGATAAGTCGATAGTGCAAGAGAAAAGTCAATCGCCATGAGTGTGACAACTACCGCGGAATTTCACTGCTATGTATTGCCGAAAAAATCCTCGCGCGCGTGCTGCTCAACCGCCTGAACAAACATCTTGAGCTAGACCATCACCTACCGGAAAGTCAGTGTGGAGTAGAGTTGTTCGAGGAACTGAGGACATGATTATTTTTGCAACGCGTCAGGTGCAGGAGAAATGTCGAGAACATAACCGCGAGCTCTATATAACGTTCATTGACCTAACAACGGCATTTGATACGGTCATCAGAGGTGGGCTATGACAGATCATGTCTAAATTCGGCTGTCCTAACAAATTTGTAACTGTAGTGAAACAGCCCCACAAGGGCAGGCGCGCACGTGTACTTGACAGCTGCGAGACCTCTCCACCATTCGAGGTCAACAACGGTGTGAAACAGGGATGTGTACTTGCTCCGACACTGTTCAGTATGATGTTTTCAGCTATGTTGACGGATTCCTTCCAGAATACCAAGTATGACATACCAATGAAGTACCGCATGAATGGTGGTCTATTCAATCTACGCACCCTGAAGGCGACGACCAAGGGGATGCGTGACACGGTATGCGAACTCTTGTTTGCGGTGACTGTGTTCTGAACAATAGCTCATAATAGAAAATGCAGGAGGGGTGGGCCGGTTCTACTGCATGTGAAAACTTTCGCTTAACAATTAGCACAAAGAAAACTGAAGTCATGTATCAACTAACACCAGGCACATCGTATAAACAGCCAGTAGTTACAGTGAAGGGACACAAGCAGTTGAAAAATGTGTCTACCTCGGAAGCACACTGTCGAGATCAGTGACTTGCTGATGAGCTGGCTAATAGAATAGCAAAGACAAGCTCAGCTTTTGACCGATTGCGCTCAACAGTGTGGGAACGTCGAGGAACCAGCATAATGACTAAGCTGAAGGTCTACCCTGCCGCCATTGTCCCCACCCTGCTCTATGCGTTTGAGAGCTGCACTGTCTACGCTGGTGATGCCAGGAGGATAAATCATTTTCACATAAACTGTCTGAGACGCATACTGCATATACGCTGGCAGGACCATATCACAGATACTGAAGTGCTGTCCAGACCCAACATGCAAAGTATTCATGAACTTCTACACAAATCGTAATTGAGATGAGCTGGCTACCTTGCACGAATGTCAAACAAAAGGCTTCCAATGAGGCTCTTGTATAGCAAACTGAGTGAAAGAGAACGATCACAAGGATGTCTTAAAAGCTTTTCAAGAACAGTCTGAAAGAGAGTCCCTTAAGTGCTGTCAAATAGAGATTAACACCTGGAAGAGCCTGGCTCCCCATCGTTCAACATGGAAGAGCATATTCACAGACGGCATTGAACTCAGCTATGGTCTCCGTATCTAGGCAGCTCAGGATAGACGTGCAATCCGGAAGTCAAGAGCAGAGACAATTTAAGAGACAGTTGCTGATTACGTTTGCCAGTCGTCCCATAGATTTTTCAAGGCCTGAATTAGCTTGATCAGTCACGAGCGCACATACATACTCTAGGTTGCATTATGACATGTTGTATGTGTATGACAGTGGTAAAACCAGTGGTCCTCATCGACGAAGGGTGTGCTTTTCAATTTTCATACATTTTTTCTACGAAATGCGCAGTTACTTCTTACAGTTCATAAAACACATGAACTACATTAAAAAGTGCATTATGTGAAACCTAATGTAGAAATCTCATTCGAATTGGAGATACTCCTATTCCTAAAGAAAGACAATTCTTTTCATCTACGGTAAATTATTTTCTGCAGGGACAAAATAATTCCTTTGCAAACAAAGATCAACTGATCTATTCACTTTAAGAAAATGACACTACCAAAGACAATGTAAATTATTTAGTCAATGGCACACTGGAAAGATAAGTCTACGTGCACACAAATCACGTTTATTGGTGTACGGGTATTTGAGATATTTGACGGCAACCATTGTGAATCGGACAATAGTTGACACATGAAAGTTTCGTCATCAAGTCGGCGGTCTTTCAAGTGGTTTTTTCCGCTAGTCAGCAGGCCTGTGTCTAGAGTTGGATATGGTCTGCCTCAACTCCTTCCTTATTAATATATACCCGCAGTCCACCTCACTTCCTTCCTTCTACGACTCCATTTTAATTCCAGAGACTTGCAGACCGCAGAAAATATCTATCATCGCCTCAGGTTCTCATTATCATAGTCCCAGACCGACACTGTCTTTTCTTGTCATTCTCCTTTCTTACAAATTGTCATTTGAAAAAATATGAGAAATCTTTGTTATTAAAGTTAATAACCCAATTCCAAATATTAGATGATGATAACCTGACCTAGTCCTCCGCTCAGTCCCTCTATACAATGTCCGTATAAAGACTCGGAAGATAATTACTGTACGTACATTGAACTTGATTAATGAAAGTTTGCTTAATGCTAGGATTATTTCTGTATTTTATCTTTATAAACACTTTCAATGTCATGTTTCTCTCGTCTCGTTGTTCCCATGACCCTCAGAGATTGCAGGGGCAGCATATCTCACCAGTTTCGTTGTTCAATGTGTTAGTAATGTTGTCTTAGGGCATGTTTTTAACCAGCCCGGGCTCAACTATCTCTCCGCAAGATGTCCTGTGTGAATATTTCCTAGCCACACCAAAATTGGTACTGTCAGCAAACAGTACATTCTCGTCAAGTTCAGCCGGGTGCATTATGCCATCGAAATACACACAGAGTAACCGAAGTAGTCGATGGATTAATTTGCGTGATAGTCGGTGTAAAAACACTACAAATCAAACCAACTTATTTATGCAAATGTAAAACCAGATCGCGTTTCAATGGAAACAGATGTATAGTCGTCGACTAGAGTGAACTTCAGTCAAATCCGTGGATAGGTGGCGTCCATGACAGACAAGAACAAAATAGACCCATACTCGGTTAGGCGCCATCTTTGCTGCTCTATTATATCCAAGGTGATGTATTTGTGTAAAATTAGAAGTGTGTCAAAAACACAGTACATACATATAATAAACTTTTTTACTACATATCAAAATATAATGTTCAGTTCTTGGTTCTGCCGAAGTGTTATTTCGAGAAAGTTGGAATTTCCCGCTCACAGATTTGAAGCAAATGTGTATTCAATGTAAATGTTCAGCTGGGATCACCGATTCACAGCAGTCACAAAATATGGATGCCTGTAATGTCGCTGTTGCTATACATTAATTATGGAAGGGAAGTCAACTGCGTAATTGGTACTTGAATGGAACTGTATCACCGTGATGCAGTAGCGATTCTCACTCCACCGAAGTCACTATGAAAGGGCATGAACAACGGCACTTTACACTAACATTACATTAATGCAAATATTGACACTCTCAGTCTACCTATACGCGTGTGAGAGATGGACATTGAATGATAGACCGTAAAATCCAGATAATGGGGAAGCGGTGAATCAGACACATTCTTCAATTAACATACAAAGATCGTGTCACAAATGTTAACATGTGCAGATCAATTTCGCAGTTTATCGAACCCCATAGAGACTTCCTATCAGTTGAAATATCTAATGGTACTGACATGTGATCAAATGTTCTGTAATATAAACAGAGGTGGGCCTACGATGTGAGAGGCCCATATGACGTTGGAGAATGGTGAGGAATATCCTTGAAAGAGACCGAGAACATTAGGGGGAGGGAGGTGTCAGCCTGAAATTACTACATATAGATCATAATGTAGCCAGACGTGCTGCCCCTACGGCCTCTTAGGTTACGGGATAAACGAGAAACTCTTTTGGACACATAATTTATTGCAGCTCTAGGGTACCCATCACTTCCTTCACATCCGTTTGCATCCCTCCTCCGCCCTCTAACCCACCCATCCTCCAAACTGCTTATTTTTGTCCCTCCACCCTTCAATTCCTCTCAACCTCAATCTTCCTCGATTGGCGGCCACTGACAGAGAAGGGTGGCGTGGTGTTGTGAGGATGTCTTCATGTGTGCCCCAACGACCTCACTGGTTACGGGACGGGATGACCTGACCTGACCTGACTCCAATTACTAACATATTAAACACTTTTATAAATTACATATTCTCTGGATCCTTTATGGATATTGTTCTGAACTTCAACGTCGCTGCTGAAATCGAATGCATGTGTGTAATCCTTCGATATTTGCAGTCATTATCCTCTTGTTATGATTGGTTTTGCTTGACCTTTTACAATATTCTAGTGAAAGTTCAGTATATTAGCTACGTTCTATTTTTGTTTAAAAACTCTCATAATGACGATGTACACTCGGCAATCTTTTTCTTGATCTTCTTGATCTTCATGATCCGTTCCTCAGCGTAGTTACGGGTCCCAACTTCGTCTACAGCAGTCTCTTTCTTAAGCCAGGGAAGTCCAATGCCTCGTAAGCACTCGTCCAGAGCGGTCTCGGATGTTATTGTTAACATAAGGGTCTGACCAACGCATTGAAGGTCTTGCCGCGGTCTCTTTACTTCGGAAGTACTAGAATGCTGTCGCCGTGCTCCATCGACCATCGTTTCGTCGCAACATGTGAACTGCCTATCTTTGTTTTGCCTTGTCTACTTAGATTAACTCATCATTCACCAAGGACAATCGTCGCATCTCAGAATTATAGAGATTTTGAATACGTTGGTTCCGGAGAGTAATTCAGACCAAGCGCATCTAAAGAAAGGCATGGGCCACTTACAATTTGACCTCCTGAAATTTTGCCAATGTAATGTCTCAGCACCGTAACACATCGCAGGGATCACATTGGACTTGAAGAGGAAGATGTGTAGAATCTGGTCTTTTGAACGTCCAGGACAATGTTAATGGACGAAAAGGCTGCCCAACCGCGCGGTGACATCATGTCAGTTCAGGTTCCAGGTTACTTTCCATATTGAGGAAGCGCTAAAGATAGATGTACTCGTTGACATCCTCTAATCGCACCCCGCCAAAAACGACTAGATCACAATTGGCGAATCGAATTCTCAACAGGTCTTCGTGACATCCATCTCCAGTCCTGCTTTCCTGCCCTCTGCATCGAGTAGCTCCATTATTTGGTTGCCTTCTGCTGCTGACTCTGTGATCAGCACTTTGTCGTCGGCAAATCGAAAGTCATAGAGACATCTACCGGCAGTATGGATGTCAAAGGTGTCCCAGTTGCATCCCCGGATGACTAATTCCAAACATGCGACGAATAGATTCGGATTTGGGAGGTTGGGGTGGGGGGGGGGCAATGGGACGGGGTCCTTTATTGCATACCTTACAAGCATATCAATCATCTGGACATTCCACATACATTTATTTGAAGGCCTCCCACGTTCCTACACAGATGAGCTGGTACCGGTTTGCAAGAAATTCTGATGGGATCTAATCTGGTGGAGTTAGAGGCAAGCTCATCATCAAGCAGACCATGGCTTGCGTGATAACCAACAATGTGTGAATGGATATAGAGACACCTTCTGCAGATCTGTTGTGGCTTTATGAGGTCTGAATAACTGATGGTAGTTACTATGCCCTACTCTCAGTCCATGGTTCGAATTGCTTTAGCAGAAAGGTATCATTATTAGATAGCAGACATAAATACCTCGAGCACTGTGTGATTGTGTGGGTTAACTATTTTAGCCTATTTTTCACGATAAGGTAAGAGCTTAAACACTGACTTCAAAAACACGAACAGTGAGGCCAGCAGATATGGGTGAGAGTAACATGTGAATATCACTCAAAGATGACAGGATGGATAATGACACGGATATCAGTAAAGTAGTAATTATGAAATAATAGTGTGGAACACAAGCATTATTGTTGTGTTCCCACAATGAGAAAGTTTACTTTTTTGTGCACCATAAAAATGGCGTTAAGTGGATGGTTGCAGTAGCTCTCCTCACATCCCGAAACTGCTAATGAAAGATGTCCAAGGTCACTCTCGTGGTTGTGCTATGCTTGTCTTCATCTACGTATCTCTCACTACTGTGTGAAAAGGTCGATCCCCCCCCACCCCTCGTTATTAAACTGCTATGAAGCAGCCTGTTTCCAGGAGAACTGCGTGAAAGTGAGGTGGAGGTTTGGTCAGTATATTTCGGCTGATCCTAACATTGTCAGATCAGTATGTTTTGCCTGCCTAGGCATTAGTCTTCTCTCCCAGGAACACAAGCATAGTCCGAGATTGCGTGCTATGATTGTCAATACTAGTCTGCCGCTTCTTATTATTTCTCGAAGGCTCTTAATTGATGTTTATTTTCTACACACATGTAATGGTCCTTCTCAATCTTCTTTCATTGCTGCACAGTTTATCTTTAAACTAGGTTAACAGTCTTGTAGAACAGGTTAAATTATTTATGTGTTTTCCCGAAACGTTTCTTAATTCCTTGAACAGATGTCAATGACCAGTGGCAGTCCAGCTTTTGTCACTTGATCCAGTCTTGTTAAGGAGTAGCATGCTTAAATTATATTCTATGTGCTATTTGTTTGCTGGCCGCAGGACTGGCGAAAGATAGTTTCCTACAGACAGGATGTCACAAGGGCGATGATCTGTATAGGATATGCTTCATGATGATGATAATGATGATAGTTTGTGTGGCAAATTTTGTCGTTTTTACCGTAAATATATTCTCCTTTCCTTAATTTACGTTTTTTTTTCGCCGTAGAGGTGTGGTCGTTGAGCTTTCTTGCATTCTATCAATTAGAACAGCTGGCTTTCTTTGCGTTGCAACCATATTTTGTTGCTCAAAGATGAGCAGGCCCATTCAACAGTCTCTTAGGCGGCAATAACAATAATGAAACTGTTAGAAGAGATATGAACCTAGTAAAAGGGATATAATGTACCTATAAGCTATATGAACCAAGTAAAAGCGTTATGATGTACCTGTAAGGTGAGGTGTAATGTACATAACAGATGAATTGTAATATACAAGAAAAAGAGGATACTCTGACAGCAGCTTGTTATCTCGATATAATGATTTTTCTTTTTCT
Organism: Ariolimax columbianus; assembly: GCA_036924085.1. NCBI lineage: Eukaryota > Metazoa > Mollusca > Gastropoda > Stylommatophora > Arionidae > Ariolimax > Ariolimax columbianus. The sequence goes on along the minus strand of JAVGWX010000005.1, from coordinate 42,759,923 downwards.
TCTTCTTCATCGTACGTAGTCAGACAGTAACCATTATTTTTTCGGAAAAAGCAGCGGTAATCCTGAGATAGTCGACACTGCCATAGAGCTTGTCTAGTGTTGCCACTGGTGATGGCCACATCTGCTTTCTCTGATCCTCATATGTCGGGCACTTTTGCAGCAAATGTTCAGCGGTCATTTTCCCGGTACCACACAGGCATTCGTCAGTGCCACCTATCTTCAATGTGTTGAATAAGTAGTACCTTAGTCTATTGTGGCCAGTGCGAAGTATGAAGACCACGACCTGCTCTCTTCTGTTCAACTGGTAATAGGCATCATTTTTTGTGTAGCCAGTATGTTCGGTTTCCCATTTGGTCATGTATCTAGCTCTAATAAGCCGTTTTGACTCTTCGTATGTCATACTAGTATCTGGTTGTGGTAGTCTTGCACCTTCTTTTTGACAGTCTGTCTGCCTCCTCGTTGCCTTGGATGTTGCACTGGGATAGAACCCACTGTACCACTACCAATTTTGGTGCGGAATGCTAGCATAGTTGACAGAGTACTGCTCTTAAATCATTAAGTTCAGTATTTTTCTGCCTTTTTAGTGCTGTGACTACGGCAAAGGCATCTGTAAGCAGGACTATATGGCTTTCATTACTTTTACCTGTCACCATTTCTTCCACTGCCGCCCTCAGTGCCTCTGCCTCCGCTCTGAAATTGCTTGTGTATTTTCCAGTAGCGAATGACAGTGTTATTTTTTTGCCATTTGGTAGGTTCAGAAATGCTCCTGCCCCTCCGTTCTGTGTTGTGTTTGTTACAGAACCGTCGGTGTATGCATGGGTCCAGTCCATGCTTGGGTAGTTTTTCGATATGTAGCTCAGGGTAGTATCTCTTCTTTCTTTTTCAGTCTGGCAGTTTTTGTTTCCAATACCTAGTATATTTTCTACCACCTCTGGAAATATATTCTGCCTCCAGGTAGGTTTTCGTACAGTAGTGATGGGCTTTGGTGTTAGTGCGTTCATGGGGTTTTCGTGCATCTTTGCTTTGGCTATTTCTCCGCTTTAGTTTCCGATTTCCGAAATTGTTTAGTCTCTGGTGCATTGGATGGTCAGTCAGTCTTCTGAGTTTCTCTGATTGCAGCTGGGCTCTGCAGTCTCTTCTATCGGTCATGGATTGCAGTTTTGTAATCTTTTCAAGTTCTACAATCGGCGTTGACTGCATGCCTCCTGTTATAACTCTCATGGCTTGGTTTTGGAGTTTGCTAATTTTATCGAAGTTCGCCTTTGCTGCTGTTGTCCATGCGGAAATGCCATACTCGAGAACTGGTCTCACTCTTCCAGTGTACAGTTTCTTTAGTATACTTTCGTCTGCTCCCCAGCTTGTGCCAGCAAGTTTCCTCATGATTGCCATTCTTTCTCTGGGTCTCATTCGGTTTATCTCGATCTAACTTTTCCATGTCATGCGCCGATCAAATGTGACTCCCAGTAAGTTTCGGTTGTCGTTTGGCTGCAGGTATTTGCCGTTCAGACTTATTTTTTGTGTTTTGGGGTTTGATAGCGAGAATATTGTACATGTCGTTTTTTCCTCGTTTATTTTGACCAGCCATGAGTTCGCCCACTCTTCCAGAGATGTTAGGGCCTGCTGCATCAGATTTCTTGCTATTGTGAGATTCTTTTCAGAGGTCCACATAGCCAGATCGTCTGCAAAAATTGAGCTATGGATTCTTCTTTGTATATTCTCTGTAATATTATTTATATACACCAGGAAGAGTGTGGGTGACAGTACTCCCCCTTGGGGTACTCCCTGCTCAAGTGTTATCTTTTTGCTGATCTGCCCTTGTACTTGAACTCTGTCTGTTTTTGAGGTAGTGGTTGATCCACTTGTACATTTTCCCACAAACTTCACTTCTTCTTAGCTTGACTCTAAGTCCCTCTTTCCAGACTTTGTCAAATGCCTTTTCCAGGTACACCCAAATCGCTACTGTGTGTTTTTGCTCCTGGTAGGCATCTTCTATTTCCTGGGCTATGAGGATGACCTGATCCTCAGTGGATCTGTGCTGTCTAAAGCCTGCTTGCTGTGGAATTAGTATGCGTTTTTCTTCCAGATGCCACATCATTCTAGTGTTTATCATACGTTCCATCAGTTTGCCGACACAGCTCAGTAGGCTGATAGGCCTGTATCCATTTGGATCTGTTTTGTTTTTTCCTTTCTTTGGTACTGGTACAAGTACTGCGTCTTTCCATGCCTGGGGTACAATACCCCTTTTCCAGCTTTGGTTCAGGACTGATAGCAGTTTCCTCTTTCCTTCTTTGTCTAAGTTGAGGCTTTCTGTTTTGTTTTTCCAGCTTTCTCCTGCTGTTTGGTTTAGAGTGTATTTGTATTTCGCCGTGGCGGCTTTGAGGGCGATGTTTGCCTCCATAGATTGTTCTCGCTCTGCCATGTTCCTAGCATTTGTGACTACGTCTTCCGCTTTCTGCAACTCATCATTCCAATAGGGCTCATAATTTGTCCTTGCCTCTCTTGGGATGTTTTCAGTGGCAGCTTGCATTATTGCTTTGCTTAGGCTTTCCACCATGGGTTTCATTTTGTTTTTTCGTGTGTTGATGGTTTCACACAGCCCATCTGCCAGGCTTGCAAATCTGTCCCAGTCGGCTCGTTTGTAATTCCAACGTGGGAGCGGTTTTGTTTCCTGTGGGCCTACTTCCATATCAATTTCTAGCCTAATTGGCCTGTGGTCGCTACCTGCCAATTGGTTTAGCACCTGGCGGTCTATTTTATGGTGAATGTCCACTGTGGAGAAGGCCAAATCTGGAGTAGAGGTGGTATGCCATGTTCTAGAATAGAAGCTAGGGCTATCCTCCGGCCTATTGATTAGATAGAGATTTATGTCTATCTCTCAATCTTCCACTTCGTCACCTCTGCTGTCTGTGTCCGAGTATCCCCATCTCTCCAAGTGGCTGTTGAAGTCTCCAACTATTATGCAGTTCGAGTCTTTGAATTCCATACTTGCGAGCGATAGGTCTTTATTTGTTGGTCCGTAATGGTTGAAGATGCGGATCTTCGTCTCTTGGGCCATTATGTTAACTCCTAAAATTTCTACTTGTCCGGTGTGATTGACAGATACCGCGCTACTCGGTATGCAGTTTCTGGTCAGTATCAGAACCCCTCCTTTGTGATCTTCTCTATCCAGACGGAAAGTCTGGTATCTTCTGATTGAGAATTTATGGTTTTTGTTGAGGTGCGTTTCTTGGATACATTCCACGTCAATCTTACTTTCATGCAAGTGATGTGTTACGGAAAGCTTTTTGTTAATGACTCCCTCCGCATTCCACTGTAGTATTTTGACGGTCTGGAGTTTTTGGTCAATAGAAATTGCCCCATAGCCATGTGCCTCGACTCCACAACACATGGGTGGGTGACCACCAGTAGTCAAGGGTAGGCTCCTTCGAGGCGTGAGGCCCGGCACTCTCGCTGCCTGGCGGGACTCCTCAGGATGAGCGCCATACCTTTTTTCTGATAAGTTGTACTGTCATCATACTGCGATTTACGTTGCACTGTTTCGTTAAGCCTGTGGCCCAGTGCATCCGATTTCAACAGGCCTTTCTGTAGGGATGCCCTCCTTAGCCTTTGGCTGTCCCCAGCCTATCTGCAAGGCAGCAGTTGTTTGTGATCAGAGTTGTCTCTCTTATGGAAGTTGTCTTACAGGACTAACGAGTCTTCACTACTCGTGTCTATAGGGTGCGGTGATGATATATGATATATGATATGGACTATGTACTGGTTTATACTAACCCTGAAGAGAGGCAGTCCAGTGTGTCTGTATCCCAGGATCGTCACGTCCTGCCAGAAACGTAGCATTTGCATGTGAGTGGGGTATCTCTTAGCTCCGTTTATTTTCTCGGCTTCTCTGCAGTGATGGTACGCCTAGCATTCCCCGCCACCTGGGAGGTTGACACAATCCGGCAGATGTGCAATGTCCGGTAGCCTGCATCTCTTCTGCGTCCATTGGTATGGCTGATAGCATACAGAAGTAGAAATCGGGGCAGAAGTGCATTTAACCAGGGGACAAGCCTGGTAATGTCACGGAGATGTTTTTCGCCTGGTGTGCGGACATATCTCATGGTCATGGGTTGAGTCTCAACAGTTCACAGTGAGGTGGCTGCTCTACTGTTTTCGACACCCCGACCCGGAACTAAGTCTTATGTTGGTGGTTTCGCACCCCATCGCCGTATGGGGTGAATATCGAGCAGTTATCCGCCCGCTTTGATCGGCGGACGGCAGAGACCTCTTTCTGCTGCTCAACCGGATAGGGCTGAGGCGCGAGTCCCATGTCCCGACCATATCGAAGCCTCCCATTGCAGTGGTGCTGAGATTTTTGGCGGGATTCCGGCTTAGAGGCGTTCGGCCGTAATCCCTTACATGGTAGCCTCGCACCAGTGGCTTATCAGCCTGGTACGTGAACCAAAATGTCTGCGGCTCCTCTCGAATTGAGCAGGATTACCGAAGCAACGCCCTGTCATTAGTTGGGTAAAACTGACCTGTCTTCCGAGGGTCTATTACCAGCACTCGTTCACTATTAGACCGGACGAATTAATAGAGGGCTTTTTAGTTTGTCAATGACCAGGTATCTGGAACCTGCGATTTCTGCGGAGTTAGAACAAGATTACCGTAGCACTCTTTCATTAGAAGGTTAAAAAGCTCACCTGTCTTCCGTGGGTCTAATACCAGCACACGTTCACTATTAGACCCAACGAAAGTGCTCTCGATTTGTCAGTCATTCTACAGTATTGGCGTGTTGAGTCAAATTAAGCTGCAGGCTCCACTCCTGGTGGTGCCCTTCCGTCAATTCCTTTAAGTTTTAGCTTTGCAACTATACTTCCTCCGGAACTGCCCGCAGAGTTTTCGAAGCAACTCCTGCGGATCACTAGTCGGCATCGTTTATGGTCAGAACTACGACGTTATCTGATCGTCTTCGCGCCTCTGACTTTCGTTCTTGATTAATGAAAACATTCTTGACAAATGCTTTCGCAGTAGTTCGTCTTACGGCGATCCTAGAATTTCACCTCTAACGCCGCAATACGAATGCCCCCGTTTGTCCCTGTTAATCATTACCTCCAGTTCCGAAAACCAACAAAGTAGAACTGAGGTCCTATTCCATTATTTCATGCACCATTATTCGGGCAGCCGAGGCCTGCTTTGAACACTCTAATGTTTTCAAAGTAAACGCGCCGGCCACCTGGGGCGCTCATCGAAGAGCACCTGCGGGAAAGAGTCGACAGACGGTAGGGCAACAGACAACAGGCAGTAAACCGGCGCGAGCCGGACCGCCCGCCTGCGCCTGAGATCCAACAACGAGCCTTTTAACTGCAACTACTTTAATATACGCTATTGGAGCTGGAATTACCGCGGCTGCTGGCACCAGAATTGCCCTCCAATAGATCCTCGTTAAAGGGTTTAAAGTGTACTCATTCCAATTACGGGGCCTCGAAAGAGTCCCGTGTTGTTATTTTTCGTCACTACCTCCCCGTGCCGGAAGTGGGTAAGTTGCGCGCCTGCTGCCTTCCTTGGATGTGGTAGCCGTTTCTCATGCTCCCTCTCCGGAATCGAACCTTGATTCCCCGTTACCCGTTACAAACAGGGTAGGCATGTCACGTACCATCGCCATTTGATAGATCAGACATTTGAAAGATTGATTTTGAACTAATAAAAACGCTCTTTCCGCGAGGGTCGGAGCTTCGTAAGCATGTATTAGCTCTAGAATTGCCACAGTTATCCAAGTAGGATCGTGTCATCTAAGGAACCTCGACTGATTTAATGAGCCATTCGCTGTTTCACCGTGAGACAGTGTGAACTTAGACGTGCATGGCTTAATCTTTGAGACAAGAATATGACCACTGGCATGATCAACTAGATATCTGTCGGAGACGTACGAACCACACACACCGGTCGGCGGAGGACGGTTGTGTAAAAAGCCTCACTGGGACGGCCGCAGGGACCGACTGACGGTTTTTCCGTCCCTTACTCCGTCGACCTAGGACGGCCTGACAGAGGACCAGACGACCGACCGACCAGGCTCGCTCGGGGAGGGATGGCAGCGCTCTGTGCAGAACGGATCCAAACGGCCCCGGCGATGAATTTCACAGGGACAAGAGACAATTTTGGCTTTCTCCCGAGGGTTTGTCGGACGAGGACAGGGCCTTTATGCTGTGTTCCTGCTTTCTATTGGCCGGTCACAAGCTGTTTGTGAGAGTCTGACCACCAGCGAGACGAAATGTCGAGCTCTGCTATAAGCCTTCGAAAAAGCACCACTGACTGTAAAAGTTTCTCGATACGGGCCACAGTAACGTACCTCTGCCGAGGGCACGACACCACAAACTGCGTCCCACTACCTAGCCGGGGAGAGGCGGGTAGCGTTTTCGGCAAGCCCGCGCTATCGCTCCGCCTGGCGGGACTGAGATCGCTGTACGAACACTGGGTGAGAGTCAATCGCGGCGGCGAGAGAACTACTCCAGATGATATAATGGAAGTACGGGAAATCCCCTACCTTTCATGACTTTCTTCATTTATGATGCTTTGCGCAATCGAAGGCCGTAATGTAATCGATAAAGCATGTATACAGATCTACGTTTTACTCTCTACATTAATTATAAATGTTATTTCTGGTCCCTCTGTATTTTGTTTAAGTTTGCTTGCAATTCATTCATTTGGCATTCAAATTGTCTTTTTATCCTCTTCAATATAATCCGAAAGATTATCTTGCTAGAGTAGTTTACTAGCGCAAAAGTACGGTAATTTGTGCACAGCTTTATGTTGCCTTTCTTTCTTTCTCGTCTCAGGAACAAGGTGTCGTACCTGGTTACGTCATAATTTTTATCATCAGTTAAATGGACTGCACTATCACATTTCGTTTCTTCCAACGTCCAATTGTGGTGCCAGTTCAGAAGGGGTCCGCCAAAGGGATTATATTTTACCAAATCTCTTCTACGCATGTTTGGAATTAGTCATCCGGCGATGCAACTGGGACACCTTTGACATCCATACTGCCGGTAGATGTCTCTATGAATTTCGATTTGCCGACGACAAAGTACTGATCACAGAGTCAGCAGCAGGAGTCAACCAAATAATGGAGCTACTCGATGGAGAGGACAGGAGAGCAGGACTGGAGATGGATGTCCCGAAGACTAAAGTGTTGAGCAATCGTTTCGCCAATTTTGATCTAGCGGTTTTTTTTTGGGGGGGGGGGGGAGCGGGGGGTGCGATTAGAGGATCTCAACGAGTACATCTATCTTTAGCGTTTCCTTAATATGGAAAGTAACCTGGAACCTGAACTGACATGATGTCGCTGCGCGGTTGGGCAGCCTTCTCGCCCATTAACATTGTCCTGGACGTTGCCAAGACCAGATCCTACACATCTTCCTCTTCAAGTCCAATGGGATCCCTGCGATGTGTTACGGTGCTGAGACATTACATTAACAAAATTACAGGAGGTCAAATTGTAAGTGGCCCATGCTTCTCTTTAGATGCGCTTGGTCTGAATTACTCTCCGGAACCAACGTATTCAAAATCTCTATAATTCTGAGATGCGACGATTGTCCTTGGTGAATGATGAGTTAATATAAGTAGACAAGGCAAAACAAAGATAGGCAGTTCACATGTTGCGACGAAACGATGGTCGATGGAGCACGGCGACAGCATTCTAGTACTTCCGAAGTAAAGAGACCGCGAGAAGACCTTCAATGCGTTGGTCAGACCCTTATGTTAACAATAACATCCGAGACTCCTCTGGACGAGTGCTTACGAGGCATTAGACTTCCGTGGCGTAAGAAAGAGTCTGCTGTAGACGAAGTTGCGACACGTAGCTACGCTGAGGAACGGATCATGAAGATCAAGAAGATGAAGAAAAAGATTGCCGAGTGTACATCGTCATTATGAGAGTTTTTAAACAAAAATATGCCTGCTGCTAGAACGTAGCTAATATACTGAACTATCATTAGAATATTGTAAAAGGTCAATCAAAACTAATGATAACAAGTGGATACTAACTACAAATATCGAAGGATTACACACATGCATTCGATTTCAGCAGCGACGTTGAAGTTCAGAACAATATTCATAAAGGATCCAGAGAATATGTAATTTATGAAAGTGTTTAATATATTAGTAATTGGAGTCAGGTCAGGTCATCCCGTCCCGTAACCAGTGAGGTCGTTGGGGAACACATGAAGACATCCTCATCCTTTTCTGTCTGCGGCCGCTGACTGTGCCTCTTCTGTTCGGATATTACTCCATTCTTTTATGTTATCCTCCCATCTCTTTTTGCGGCGGCCTCTTCGTCGTCTGCCTTGCCGATTTCCGTGCATGATTGTATTTGCAAGACCATTTGATCTCGATATGTGACCGTACCAAGTGAGTTTCCTTCTTTTGACAGTTGCCAAGATGCCTTCAAAGGGCCCTATTGCTGTTGTAATTATATCTTGTATTTCCTCATTTGTAACTCGATCTTTGTACGTAACGTTTAAAAGTCTTCGGAAACATCTCATCCACAAGGCCTGTATCCTTCGCTGAAGGTCAGCTGTAACTGTCCATGTCTCACAAGCATAGAGGAGTATTGACAGGACCAGTGTACACATTAATCTGATTTTCGTGCATAGTGCTAACCGTTTATCTTGCTAGATTTTGTTAAGTCGTGCAAGCGCTGCTATTGTCTGTGCTATTCTTGCCAACACCTCACATTTTGATCCCTCATCACTGACAATCGACCTCAGATATTTAAAATGGTCAACCACTTCGGATTCCTGACCATTAGCTTGTATCCTGCTGTTGAAGCCCTCGGCATTGTTGGTCATTAATTTTGTCTTTCCAGCGTTTATCTCCATACCATAGTCAAGAACTGTTTCATCGAGCCTTCTGATCCATTCCTGGAGTTTTCCATCTAAACCCGCCAACCCGTCGATATCTTCTGCAAAACGAAGGTTTGTAATCGTTCGGTCCCCTATCTTGACAGTACCAACGTGACCTCCAAGTGCCTCACTCATAATTCCCTCAAGGAATATATTGTAAAGAGAGGGAGAGAGTGTACACCCCTACCTCTATCTCACACCAAATGATGTACGAAACCAGTCCCCTCGCTTCCCATTCACAAGAACAGAGTAGTGGACATGAAAACAATCACAATGGAACATTAAACTGATTCACATACTGATAGGATACGGAATAAACATGAAAGATATAGAAGGAAAGGATAGTTTGATCTAGCACATTCAGAAAAACAAAATTGATCAGAAAAACATGACATATATATAAATATATGTGTGTAAGCGTGCTGAGACAGGAAGTAGATGCTATGCCTACACTTAGCATCGATACTTATGAACTGGCAGCCGTGCACCAATTCACATATCTGGGGTCCCTCATCAAGGACAAGCTCTTTCTAGACAAAGAAATAGACAGCTGTATTCGCAAAGCAGCTGCAGCTGCAACATTTGAATCGCCTCACAACGTGCGTTTGAGAAAAACCAGAAACTCACAATTAAAAACAAGGTCAGGGTGTACTATGCATGTGTCGTTAGTACACTCCTATATAGTAGTGGCCTTTATTGTAACGTGTGTCAAACAAGAGCACATGTCTAACACCTTCCATCTACGCCACTAACGATTTATGATTTGAATTACATAGAGGGACAGAGGGTCAAATAGTGCACTCTCGCCCCTGTCTCCAAAGCATGAACAATCTCCTTAGACAGCGAAGACTACGATGTCTTGGTCATATTCGTTCCAGGGAAGATGTTTGCATTCACAAAGTTATCCCCTATGGGCATTTTGTGAATGACAAGAGATCAGTAGACCGTCCACACTTAAGGTTCAAATATGTGTGTAATCGTGATATAGGGGCCTTGGACATGCGTCTGACATCCTCGGACAACGAAGCTGCAGACCGATCTAATTGAAGATATATTCTGAAAGGCGATCTCATGCTTAATGAAAAGAAGCTCTTGCAAAACGGAAAAGTGAATACACCGCAAGGACAAAGAAAACAAAAAAGATAAGTATAATTTCTTTACCACTCCAAGGTCTTATCATAGTCAGTCATGACTGATGGGACTACTACTACTACTATATATGAATTGCAAGTTATCTATAATCACCAACATCATCATCTGATTGGTCAGTCCTAAGACTTGTAATTTTGGATGAGCAATGTCTCTCTACTTTAGCAAATCCTCTGCAGCTTCCTTCATAGTTTGAGACATTAATGTCTCAGCATACGATGGAAATGCTGAGTCTTGATCTCTATTACCTTTTGTAGAAGACTTTCGTGTCACCTATTGTGTTCCAGCTAAATCTTCGTTTTTGTATCATTTTAAATATTTGTCTTTGTGCTCCTACATCAGTGAATACATTGTCATTGGATCTTCTATTTGTCTCTACTCTTTCGACACTAGCACAACATTTCAAACGCTTCTAATATTTGGTCAGTTTTCTTTGCTATAGTCAATGTTTCAGTCACATACCTTGCAATTGACCATACATGAGTAGTGATTAATCTCTTTCTCAGTTCTATCCCGATATTCTTTGAGGTAAGAACTACTTGTTTTTCTCTGAAGCCCCTTTTTGCCAATCCAACACTGGTCCTAATTTCTGTCTCAGTGCGGGCGTCTTCTGTGATGGTCTGCCCCACATATGTAAACTTCTGTACATGTTCCATTATTACTCTGTTCACTATTAAATGCATTTGCCAATGTTGTTTCTCAATTAACATTGTCTTTGTCTTTAATATTTGTATTTGCATGTCAAACATTTTGACTGTGCTATTAATTTATTTAAAAAATTGTTGTCAACGTTGCTACTGAACCTCCCAGTGTGACTAGCTCATTGACATATTTGATGGAATTAACTTTCATACCATTGACTTTGACGCTTCTTTTACAACTCCGAACAACTCATTCTATCACCATCTCACAATATGCGTTACAGTGACCTTGTTAAAGCAAGCAAACTTGTCGTAACCCTTATATATTTGTCAGCTAAATATGTTAGCCCTTCTTTGATTAAAATAATTCCCTCTTAAGGTTCCAATAAATTATAGATTAATCTAATGATTGGTCTCTCTATACGTATTAGTTGCAACATCTGAAAAAAGTGTTCCATGGGACTCGATCAAAGTCTTTCTCGAAGTCAATGAAGCGGATAATTTATTGGACGTCAGGGATCGATAATTTTTATGCGAGATACCGTAATGATCGGAAAGCATCCAGTTTTCCTCTCGCCTTGTAAAGTCCAAATTGTCTATATTTCAGCCTCTCCTCTATATTTCCATCAATGATCTCCTTTCAAATATTCTTTAATGCACATGCTTATAGTTGGCTGCATTCTATTGCATTCTATGGTAACGTATGTGTTATATTGTTGTAAATATCATTAACATGCTTGAAAAGTAAATGATGTAAAGTCTCTAACTGTTTCGAGAAGCTCAATAGACCATAGCATACTAATAATGATCTGATATAAATAGATACTGACCACAACATACTAGTAATGATCCAATCTAAATAGATACTGACCATACATTTATAATAATGATTCACTATAAATATAACAAAGGAATGACTGAGACGCAGTTGACAATGCGAATTTTAAAGGAAATACTTTTGAGAATGACCAGAGAACGAAAAATATGTCAACAAATTCGAAATATTTTGTGCACACTAAATAGAGACATTGGAGACATAAATAGTATGCAAAGCACATAGTGCAAAAGCTAAAAGCGTTAAAAAAAACACATCGTTAAAATGTAAACTAATAGTAAAGATGTATCGATATGTGAACGAATAACCGAAGAATAAAATACAATTTTAAAATACTTGTTAAGGCCCAAGACCCACAGAAATGATCTTACTTAACAAATAGTAATACCAAAAGACCAGTCGAAAAATCATGATCACAAAAGAAGAATCATGGAGAAATAATTGAGCACAACAATAGTATGCAAAGCACGGTCAATAGATTTAAAAACAATAAGAGAGAGAGAGAGAAGGTGGGGGGGGGGGGAGGGAGAGAGACAGGAAGATTCAAAGCTAAAAGTTATAGATAATAGTTCTTCAACCCCACTGCAATAGGTATTGATAAAAATAGGTAACAAATATTTATTTCGGACAAGCTAAAACAGCAATAGAAATGTGCATTCCAATAACATCTCAGCTTGGCACTTACGTGAAAACCAGTGTATAAGAACAATAGAACTGAAGCGATTCAAGCACTTGGAGAGTAAGAAGGAGAATATTTAGAATTAATTCCCACAATATCATTGCAAAAAATAGTGTATGGCTATTGCCAAACAGCCACAATAATAGCAACATCGATGAAAAATGGTCAGGACAAGTACATAATCATATCACTACTGAGTCATGTAGAAAAATTGGATGTAAAAATAACTGAGTTTAGCACGGCTTAATTGTGTCCCAAATTAGAATGAAACACGTGCTATCTCTGAAATATGTGTGCATACCTGCGCAACCAGAGGCGCATCCTTGGCATTGTCTGGCATGACATGATTTCCAACAGTGAAGTAGTTCGACGTACTTAACTTGCAGGCATTGTCTCAACGATTAATCGAGTTTTCCGATGTTTGGTGGTTCCTGTCCGGATTATATTTCACAACTCCTTCACCGGGTGGTATCACGGACTTTATTTGTGGATTTGAAGTGCTTGTTATTCTGCATTTCGCTGCATTTTATGCCTGGCTCTAACAATGGGAAAGCAGTCCATGACGGAGTTCAACGTTCCGCTTAACTGCACACCAGAATTCAGTCCAGATTATCACTACTCAAGGACATTTCTGTTTGGACAGAAGTCGACTTCCTCATGCCCGCCCCTCTCTCCGCCGGAGGTTACACGATACATCTCCAAACCTCGTATTCTCAGCACAACAAGGGTCACGCAGACCAACAGGTGGACACAGTAAAAAGCCTCGACGGCGGGACACGTGGAAACGGACGACTTGACACAAACATTGGCCTAACACGCTCCTCGCGGCCCCCACCCAAGGTTGCGGAGTACACGGATCCACTTGGGAAGTCTATAGGGATTTCGGTCGACACGCTACGCATGAACATACCCTCAACAGTTGGACATGGTGGAGGTAAATCATCGAAACAGGCCTTTGACGCTTACGCGAACATTATTATTATTATGTGGGGTGTCGGGAGGATTCAATTTATAAATTATCTATTATGAAAATCTGGACATAAAATCATAAAAAATTGGATTCTATAAATAATAATTTATACTATAATGTGTAACTACTGTTGAAAAACACGAATTAAATAAAATAAGTTAATATTACTCGTATTTTTATTAAATAGTACGCAAACGATATTTACAACTGAATTTAACGAGAATTAAAAACATTGTGTTATGTTATTGTAGTTTTTTTTTAAATTCAACCATTAACAATTTGTTAAATATTTACAATGTTTTTTACTTGTCAGCAATCATCCAAGCAGTTTGTCTGCTATTATATTTATTCAAACAGAATGCATACTACGAGTTAACTGTTTTTGCTGATGTCAAATAGCTGATCTCAAATAGCTTAGCGAAGTGGTTAGTGATATATCTCACAACCCAAATATTCATGTGTTTGGATTCCTCAAGTTTTGGCCCTTACAGGAAATAACCCATAAGAATTTGTGCTGAGATCGGGTGCACTTGACGGTAATGGGGAAAATATAATACATTGCACAGTGTCTTAGGAAACTAAGCGAGCGACAGAAAGTTAGGATATAATTGATTATAGGGTGAGTTCAGCAATGCGATAAACTAATGCCTTCTGACCTTTTTTTTGCGATAAATAATCACTACAGATAACGTTAATTCTAATGACAATACTGTAGATTTGGTCAAGTGAAGGCTAATTTCAAGAACACTGGAGATACACTGTCGATATTTGCAGTAACATAATCATTAATGGTTACAGTATGGATGCCACGTATGTGAAACCTACGGTTACTAGCTATACAACTTACCTTCCCGCTCAAAGCCAGCAGTTTGGATGTATATATTTTTACATATGTCAGCAATGGTGCTGCGACCACGTTTAGATTTCCCAATACCGTCCTCAAATTGTCAAGTCAATATTGCTGTTGATGGTATAGCGCAAAATACAATTTATTCCATTGCCAATGCCATTTTGTATTACACATTCATGCGCCAGAAGTGCATCATGTGCAGATAGCATTGACACATATCCATCACTTACCACAGAAGTGTGTTGTATGGTATTGAACCACATCATGGATTTAAAGTCATGCCACTTGAGTGTTTCTGACTTGATCAAATTAACAAGCGTGTATACATCTCGTGTTCAAAATACTTTCCATAACGTACATGTAATATATTTTGATCTTGATATGTACATATGTTTAATTATATATACGATCTTCTTTGATAACACTGGACATCAGATTTTGACTTTTTTGTTTGTATCTGAGATTAGTTTCCTTATTGTTTTGTGCTGCTGAAAACTAATTTTCTTCTTTGTTTGTCCTACTGCTCTTGCAATACGGAGTCTCAGAGAGGTGGGATGCGTACATTTCCTGTTAACGCCAAGTGGGAGACGTGTGATGTCGTTAGGTGTAACTTCCTGAGAGTGTCAGAGACACTCTCGATCTATCGACGTCGAGGTCTGCCTCTTGCTCGTCAACCGGAGAGCTGCATATGATACGCTCTTGGTGCAGGCTGGTCATAATGCATTCTGACTAAATGGTCAAACCACTTGAATTGCTGAGAGTCAATGTAAGCAATAACAGAGCTTGTCCCCACTGTCTGCCTCAGTGTCGTGTTGTGGACTCGGTCACGGATTATCTTCCCGGCTGCACTTTACACATCGCATCTCACAACTCTGGATCTTACTCTTATGGGTTGCTAGTAAGGACCAAGATTGATATTGGTAATACAATGTAGTAATGAATAGTGTATTTATCAGCCTTCTCTTAGTTAATAGAAACACTGTAGGGTGTTTCAAAATCGGTGCAGTTTGATAGTGGACACTGTTCGTCTTCTGAATTATATGTGCAATCTCTCTGTCCACTCTGCCGTCATCAGTGAATATACTACCCAGGTATTTGAACACCCGTACTTGCTTGATATCAATGTCACGGATGTGGTAACTTCTCTGCACGTGTTCACGTGATATCAACATAGCCTCTGACTTGCTTCTGTTGATCTATATGTCATATTCGTTTCAAGCGAAATTGAGATAGTTTAGGTGGTTTTGTAGGTCTTCTCCATTTTGGTAAAAGATGACCAAATCATCAGAAAACATCAGTTCATTGAGGGACTCTTCGTGAAGGTTTAGCCAACTGTGTAATTTTATACGATACAATACAATACCCCCGATTTCAGTTCGGCGGGTGTGCCGTATGCGAGGTAGCCAACAATGTCCTGTATGCAAGTCAGATCTTTCGCAGTGCCATACCATTTCGGACAGAGGCCTCTCAGCAGACCATCTCGCCATCGTATGTTTATGCTTTATATTAATGGCTGTATTTATCATGAATTTGTTATCCATCATTTTCGTATATTTGTTATCTGGTGAAAATCTAGAGAATTCTTCAACATTTTGCACAGATCAGATCGCTGTGATCTCTGTGTCAAAGGTCAGATACAGTGAATTTTCAATGTCCTCTGTTTCTTGTCTTGATGATGCATTCTGGCAGACCCTTTTCCTGTCAATTTCTTGATGCTACCCTCCCACTCATATAGTTGTCTTCCTCTGGCATGTTTACTCTCTACTTCTCCTTCAAGTATTGATTTTATCAGTCCAAGCAAAACGGTTGTCAGCCTTCTGATCATGATGAGGTGCATTAAAAACGTTGGCAAGGCAAAGGTTTTCTTATTAGATTAGGTTTTCTCTTAGATAAAATTCAAGGATGGTCTGTAAGCTGGTAAATGTAGTTTAATGTAGATAAATGTACAGGCATCCACATGGGTAGATCCAATATGGAACATAATTACAGGACGAGAACAATATTAGAAAGATAGATCAGGAAAGGGACATAGGATTTATAATAGATCATACAGGTAAGGTGAGTGAGCAAGCTCAGGTAGCGGTAAAAAGAGCAAATGCAATGTTAGGTATGATAAAAATACAAATTAAACATAGGAGCAAGGAAGTGATAGTCAAACTGTATTTCGTAAAGTATTAGTTAGACCTAGATTGGAGTACTGTGTGCAGGTGTGGAGTCCTTATCATAGAGGGGATATAAACATGCTGGAATGAATACAAAAAAAAGAGCGACAAAGCTGATAGTGGGATTCCAGAATTACAGTTATGAGGAAAGACTCAGAAAAACCGGCCCACGGTGTCTAGAAAAGAGAAGAAATCCCGGTGACAATACAGGTTTATAAGATGATCAGAGGAACTGATATTTTAGACTACAACAAGTTTTTTTTCAAAATACAACCACCCCAAAGAACAAGGGGGCATAGCTACAAATTAACTAAAGAGAGGTCCAGATTAGTTATTAGGAAATATTTTTTTAGTCAGAGAGTGGTGAATGTTTGGAATGCATTGCCACAGGCGGCAGTGGAGGCGGTACAATTAATGCATTTAAGAATAAATAGGATGCGCATAGCTTTTAGAGCAAGGCAATGCAAATGAAACTGGGTTGTATACAGACTTTGCAGAGTCTTCTAAACCAGTTAAAATACATTAAGTTAAGTTAAGTATGGGTGGGCGGCAGCGTGGTCGTGTAAAATCATATGACCACCAGAACGTCGACCTGAGTGTCCATCTGTGATCTTGCATGCGTACATCGTGGCCAGCCCAATGGTATTTGCGAGACAACGTAGCCTCCACGTCGTCTCGACAAAGAGAACGTTCTTCTATTTCAGTACTGTGGAGTCGATCTCTGATCGAGATTCCAAGGACGCGTCTTTCCATCGCTCGCTGGGTAACTCATAGTTTCTCTGCATCCGCGTTGCATAGATTCCATACTTCACATCCGTAGAGCATGGCTGGTTTGACCGCAGAATTGAAAAGATGCGCCCTTGCAAGGGTCCTTTCAGCTGCAGGAGTAAAGGCTTTATGGTATTGAAGCTAGGCCAGGCTGCAGCTCTTCGTCTTGAGATTTCTCGGTCTAGGGTTTTGGGTGGGATATATTCCTTGCCCTACGTATATGTAAGAGCTGACATCTTCGACAGGCTCATTTCCCAACTTGATCTCGAATTTGCGTCAGTAAGAGTTTCGGAGACATCCCATTTTCATTTTGTTCATCTGTAGTCTGACACCTCTACCGACCTCATCTAGTTCGTTCAGGGAGTGTTAGGCCTCATCGGTGGTGTGGCTGATGAGCACAATGCCATCCACCAAACGTAAGATGGTGAGCCTTTCCCCGTCTATATCTATGCCTCTATCGGCCCAACTCAGCTGTTGAAAATGTTTTTCAAGCGCCGCTGTGAAAAGCATTAGAGACACGATGTCGCTCTGCCGCACTCCACTTGCTAGTTGAACAGTTATTGGACGGTGGTACAGAGTAATGGCCCTACTGCAGCCTACGTTTATTTCCTCATCATCCACCTGTAATTTTCGGCTACGCCCTGGTTTCTTAGGACATTTATTAGGGCATCCATTTCAATATTGTCGATGGTCTTTTCTTAGTCTATAAACACTAGACATATGGGCAGAAGTAGTTCACATGCTCTCTCCAGTAGCTGGTTGATTATGTGTAGGTGGTCAGTAGTGGAGAACCCTTTTGAATTCAGCATGCTCAAGGGATTGATAGAGGTCCAGATGTTGTCCGATCCTGTTAACAATGACTTTGGAGAATATGTTATGTATTCAACAAGCAGATATGGCGATAGGTCTTCAGGAGTCTTACGGCTGAGTATAGTTTTTGAGGTCTTCCATTAATCTGGAATTCGCTCCACTGTGAAGCCCTTGTTAAATAAATTAGAAAAGTGTAGTGCTAGCATGTCTCCTCCAGCCTTAAGGATGTCTACAGTAATTCTGTCTACTCCGGGGCTGTGCCTGACTTTGCCTGTTGGATCGTATGAGTGACCTCATCAGGTTCAATCAATTGAACAGGTTCTAACTCGGTAATCGCAGTACCTTTTGGATCATCTCCTTCGATGAGAAAAGGTTAGTACAGTACTGCTGACACGCTGTCTCTATGGCCCGCCTGTCTGTCTAGATGGTGTCATCAGCCAATTGCAATGTTTTTTTTTCTGCACCATGCTCTTACGACATCTTACTATACTGTGCCTGTTTTCAGGTGTCTTGATCAGTCTTCATGTTTGATGCTGCTCGTAGTCAGCTTTGAGAAGATGACATATTCTTTTATTCAGTTCGCATAACGCGATCTTGTTAAGTGTGCCATTGACTTTAAGCATTCTCAGCATCTCGAGTAAACGTCTAGTTTCTTCTCCAATATGGAGAAGTGTGTAATTTTCTCAATGTAAATTATGAACAAAAGTGGAGAAAGAACATCACTGTTGTACACCACTCATCACTGGAAACCAATTTGTCATACCTGCATTCGTTCGTACTGCACCTTCACTGTTGACGTACAAGGCACCAAATGCCACCCATATTCCTTCATTACCTCCCAAAGCCTACATCGGTTTACCCGATCACATGCATTTTCTTGATCAATGAAGACCATGTGGAGTTTCGTATTGTATTCTATGATTTTTTAAATTAATTATCTGATCGTAAATATAGAATCCGTACACCCCCTGTTTTTCCGAAATTCTGATTGTCCCGTACTGAGCAGCGACTCCACAATAGCTCGAACTCGTTGCTCAAGGACCCGTGCGAACATTTTTTGAATGTGGCTAAAGAGGAATATGCCTCAATAAGATCTGCAATCTTTCTTACTGCCCTTGTGTTTTCCAAATAAGTACCACCACGGCTCTTTGCCAATCACCAGGTACATTCCCTTCAAATCCACGTTTGATTAAAGATCTTTGTGAAAATAAATACAGCCATTAAAACACAAGATTAGCTCTAGCTTTTCAAAAATATCTATAACACAAGTTTTACAGAACTGCATATATATATATACCATATTATATTAATGCTAATGGCGAGAATGATTCACAGCGGTGCCTTTTTGTCTGTCGCTTGAAATGCGTTTCTGGAGCATCTCTCACTACGGACCAACAATATTCTTCTAGCATTGCTGCATTCCATTTCTCTTGGTACCTATTTTTCGAGGGTAGTAATGTCCTGATGAAATGGTTCCCTAAACTCTTCATTGACAGCACCGTAGTTAGAAGAGAAGTAATTTAAAAAGTGTAATTTCAAAAACATGTTGCTCTCTAACTTTCCGTAGCTCTGCAAACGAGTTTATAGAAGTTCCTTGTAATTGTCAGCCTTTGTGTTTCATAGAACGTTTGTGGTAACACGCTGGGAAGTATTCCAATCTATCTTTTTATCGTCCGTGAGGAAATCATCTAATTGCTGACCTCGGATGAGCTGACATATCTGTTTACTGACAAGTACACCTTCCTTGATTTTTTGTCCTCAATAGTTCTAGGAAATTTATCACGAAGGTAAAGAAATCCTGCCCCATTTCGATCCATGGCCTAGAAAAAAATTCGTCATTAGTCCAAGTTTGACGCCGGGGAGGAGAAAGCTGTATTTTGTCGGATTGTACAAGTGGTTTCTTAAGGTCATTTATATTTTCTCTGGTTTAAGTGATTGTTGTTGGAGACCAATCCTTGTTGTTGTAGTGGAAGTCCTGGCACTGCTGTCCCACAGAGGAAAGAGCAAAACGTTTTGTAACTCTGCTGTGGCCCCATCATGATGTCAATGACTTTCATGTCACCACAAATCTGCCACTTATTTTTGTCATAGCTGATGATGTATAACGGTTGTTTCATGTTGTACATTTATTTCATGTGGACTGCATACCTGATAGGAACAGATGGTGAACCGTTACCATTATGGAGCAGCACAGCTTTTAAGCTCAACTTGAGTGAATCAATGAACAGCCTTCAATCGTTATCTGTGTAGTTGCTAAGTAGTGATGTCACCAGATACACTATATCAACGCAAGCAAAGAAGTTTTACGAATTGTACGAGGGGCGTTCAAATCAAACCGGGATTGTTTGTTCTAGTTCTACCTGAATGGGGTATAGCATGCTAGAACTACCATAATTAGTTAGGGGCATTTGTGTTCTATTACTTCTAGGTGGTCCACCTGCCATGGGCTAGTCACGTGAGAAATAAATGTCAATGACGGACAACACTGTCAGTGCTTGCTTGTAACATTCTGTTGCGAAGGCGTGAAACCTGTAGCAATTTACAGAAGACTGCAATCAAAATAGGCTGACGAGAAACTCCGCTGCAATAAGACATTTGAATGGTGTAAACGTTTTAGAGAAGACCGTACATCCGTGAGTTATGATCCCGGCCATGATGTCCCGCAACCTACCACAGTTATTCCTGTGAATATCCAGATTGTGAAACGGCTTATCCTAGTAAATCGACGCATCCTGTCGCAAAATTGCACGAGAGGCAACTCTTTCTATGGTAGCAGTGAACACTATTATTCATGAACATTTGCATTTTCAGAAGATTATTGCATGTTGAGTGCCAAGACAGCTTTCCTTTTGGCCGGCAGAGAAGAGTTCAAGCCTACACTGAATTGAAGAAACGTTTTGACATGGAAGGGCATGTCTTTTTTGGATAGCTCCACCTTACAGCCCAGAATCGCTCTAAGCGATTTACACCTGTTTGGACCTCAAAAATAATTCCTTCGAGGTCCAAATTTCAACAATGATGGCGAAGTGAAACAAGCTGTCCTAGATTGGTTCAGACATACCGACAAATCTTTCTCTGCTGAAGCTTTTCATGCATTACTTAAACGGTGTGATAAGGGCATAAACGTTACAGGAGATTATATCAAAAAATTAATGGCAGTTTTACTTGAAAAAAATATATTTTCCCTTACCAAAAAAAGTTCTGGTTTGACTGGAATGCCCTTCGTATATTCAAATGTAATTTTGCAATTTGGAAGCTGATATTTTTGCAGAGTACGGAAGACAGAAATATGCACATTCAATTTCTACAGTCTTGAACCCAACAGAACAACGAATTATAATGTATGCTCCAGTCAGACGAAGACCAGTTATAAAAATTGTATAGACATTAAATAAGAACTGAAGTGACTATTGTTGGGGACAGTTCATGTTTTTGAAAAAAAGCACACACAAAAAAAAAATATGTTGCATTTCCCTGCATAAAGCAAGCTCATTAGACAGATTGGCAGATACAGAGAGCTTTATTTTTATTTTAATAATGTATTTTTTGGTGGCAATTTCCAGATCTCTCTCTAAGATCATTGAATTCACTCCTAGGTAATGTTATGTGCAGAATCTTCAAAAGTCACAAAATCAGGATATCTTGATGTAGATGCTTTCACGTGTCACAGATGTCCACTGACATTATTATCTTTTTTATAATCCGGGTATATGATTATGGTTGGTTTGGAGCAGAAGGTCTTTCCATGTGAAGCATTTTGGTCACGTAGCATAAGGAATATTCGGACCGGACACGTGCTGCTTTCTCTTCGTAGAAATTATATGTCCAATCGGAGGAGTCATGAAAAGGTTAACAATCATTATGATGATTTGTCAGCTCCCTCCACACCATTGGAACTGCAAAACGCATTGATATCCCTTTTCAGCTAAACCAGCACCACACATTCGTTGCACAGAATTGACAACATATGTCTGGGACATAATACCAATCCTGGTCACTGATCTCACAGCCAGTAGCTCAGATTCGTTCCACAGGATTGACAACATATGTCTGGAATATAATACCAATCCTGGACACCGATATCACAGCCAGCAAAATAGATTCGTTACACAGGATTGACACCATATGTGAAGTGCCCAACACGAGTACTGGTCACCTATCTCGCAACTCACATCACAGATTCGTTACACACGATTGACAACATATGTCTGGGACATAATACCGGTCCTGGGCACCGATCTCGCAACCAAAGTAAAAGCTGTACGCTTGCTTCACTTGTATATGATAGATGCAATGGGTCACCTTAGTGATTGCAGTCTTTAGTCTACACATATAGCAACAATATTCTGCACTTTTCACACATCCAGGAGGCATCTTGAACACGTTTGCACTCAGATTATTCATAACACAAATGATGACAAGGAGAAGATGTGACTGCAATGAATGATACAGATTGTGGCATCCAGTTGACGCTCAATGATATCGGACTGATTCATTTGCAGGTCTCCCTCTTCCCCCCCCCCCCCCCTCCCCCTCTTCAGTCTTGAAAGCTAGAGATAATTTGTTATTTTAAATTTGATATGCGTTATCAGCGTATTTATGTGTTTTAAATAGTTACATTTGTCTCAAATACATTGTTGATGTTGTCTAGTGTAATGAGTAGATATCTCTCATATTTCCTTTAACTCTTCTCTGCTTTCTCTGCCAGTTTGTCAATATATTCCCTTTTATTTCTTTATTCATGCCTTGACCACTTTGTCTGTAGTAGCAGGTTTTTTAAAATTTGCATCTGTTTTGGTGACTCGAGCTCGAAAATTTTGAGTACATCTATTTGTTTTTCCGTTCTTCTATATTATGTAATATCTCTGTGTTGATCAATTCCTGATTGTGAGTTGTCTTGAATCCAATAGTTTCTTTGCGTGTTTCATTCCACCTACTTTTAGCCTGTTCGCACATAATATTAAACTCCATCTGCTCATATTGGTATAACTTTTGTATCACTTGCAATCTGTTATTAAGTTATATGTTATATTCGGTCTTCCTTTCCGGGTCTTGCAATTAGTGTACATTATATCTCATTCTCTTTGTTCGCTTTACTTAGTTATTTTTTAGTTTGAACCGCGTGTATGTCGTGGTCTGAGTCTGCACATAACTCATACTTACTGCAGGATATTAAAAGTGACAAACTTTCAATTATACTCAACACTCGATTGAGATTTGTAATGTACAATATTTAGGCATTCACGTTTCAAATGTAAACAGGTGATGTATTGTATAGAACCAAACTATGACATACAGGTTGGTGATTATAGAAGTGTATGTGTTTGATCAAAGCCATGTAGAGTAAACATCAAAAGTGGAAAGACGTGTACATGGGAGAGGGAAAGGTTAAGCAAATGACAGGATTGTGTGAACGTCTTATATTTGAACTATCCCTATTTTCCATCACAGCTTACCGTCCTCTAACTGACGCGTGTCTCTGGCAACTAGTTTCAACAATGATTTTTTGTTTACTTTACTGTTCGACATCTCCGGCCTCCATTGTTTGTTTACTTGGTCGAGATTAGCGCAGGCACAGATAAGAAACAATTGACTGGAAGCACAGAAGGGAGGAAGATCCAGGCCCGTGTGACGCCATAATCTGCCAGTCGTCTGCCAGTTAGTCCGTGCACTTTACAGTATTCCTGGACGTCTCAGCATCAACGATCTCTTATGTTATCTGTCTGTCGCTCTCTCTCTCTCTCTTCTCTCTCTCTCACTATATATATATATATATATATATATATATATATATATATATATCTCCCTCTATCTATCTGTCTTTCTATCTCCCTCTCTCTGTGTCTCTTTCTCTATTCAGTCTTTCTCTCTATATATCTGTATCTCCCTCTCTGTGTCTCTCTCTTTTCACTCTCTCTATCTATCTGTCTATCTCCCTCTTTTGTCTCTCTCTTTTCAGTCCCTCTCTCTCTCTCTTCATCAGTCACCACCACTCTCTGTCTCTTCCCATTTCCCTATATGTGTCTACTTCTCTCTCTCTCTCTTTCTCTTTCTACCTCAACCCTCCTGCTCTTTGCATAGACAGACTGACTGACAAACAGAAAAACGAAGTAGAATGTATGCTCCAGTCAGACGAAGACCAGTTAGAAATATTGTTTGTACATTAAATAAGAACTGAAGTTACTATTGTGAGTTTGTTATTGTTCACGTTTTTGAAAAAAAAAAGCAAAACAAAAAAATGTGACATTGGCCTGGCGTATAGGGAGCGCATTAGGCAGATTGGACGTAGTAATAAACCATGCCCATGTTATGGTTTAATAAACCATGCCCATGTTATGGTTAAACCATGCCCCTGTTATGGTTCAATAAACAATACCCATGTTATGGTTAAATAAACCATGCCCATGTTATGGTTAAACCATGCCCATGTTATGGTTTAATAAACCATGCTTATGTTATGGTTAAACCATGCCCATGTTATGGTTTAATAAACTATGTCCATGTTATGGTTTAATACACCATGCCCATATTATGGTTAAACAAACCATGCCTATGTTATGGTTAAATGACGTCTTCGGATGCCGAGACGACTCTACAGCTGTTGCAGCATAGCTGTGTTGTGTGGTGTATGGTATATATTTCTGTCCCACTGATTACCGACCTCCAACATCTTGTGTTCCGTCACATGCAGCACTTACTCCACGTATTATTGTTGTCAGAATTTGCTGTGAAAGCAAGGCTGAAAGAATTGTGAACTTTGTTCAAAAATGTCACACAGGAGCTTTGGTTATACATTTGAACTGTATTGGACGAAAATGTACCGACAAACCGGCTCCTAATGAGTTCTTGCCGCGACACGATATTCATAAACAAGGGAGGTAAATATACCACGATTGGATGATGTCCTGTATTTACTGTCACAACTGTGATGGAAGGTGGCTACCACAGTAGACAGTATTGCAATTATTATGTCATGAATAAAGTGCAGATTAGATAACAATATATCATGTAGAGAACGAAAGAAAAACACTGAACAATGTAAACTAAATAGTGAATTAATCATGAACATGCAATAGACACAACTATGAGCAGCAGAACATTGTCGTTTTTGTTTGTCCGTCACAGGGCAGCGGGTACACACATTATGTGATATAGAAATCTGCGCTGGTGCTCCCATTTATCTGCTAGAAGAATGGTAGCAGATGAGCGACACCTATGGTAGCCAAGTCTGAGTTGAAAGAAGGAGACGGCTGTGGATTTGAGAGGATACAATAGATTTAACGTCAGCCAACTTGGGAAAACAGTTCAGATCTGACATAACTAAGACTTCAGATGCAAGAACCAGCTTTATACAGTGGCTTTTCATCTAGTATCATTGTCACTCCGCAGATACAAACAGTGGACAGCTTATTTTTTTGCCGCAATCAATATAGTTTGTTTCGGCATTTTAAATTCACTTTTGATTCTTTGTTAGGTTAAAATCAAGTGTACTAGAAATGACTGCCATTTTGTTTTTAATGTATTGCAGAAATAAAGTGTCCGCAACTTTCTACTTGTGCCAACTTGAGAGCATTATTCTCACCTTACTACTTGGCATTCCTGTACTGCCAGTTGTCTGCAATCAACCATTGTTACAAATATTAAGCTCGGCCCAAACTGTTTCATATCTTCATTTGCCGCCAAGGGACTGAGTGGTAAACGGTGGAGACCTTGGAGATTCTTCTATTTCCCCGGATTTCTGGTTAGTAAAGATCAGACACCCGTTGGCAGTGTCGCGAACGTTAAAAATCCCTCAGCAGTTCGAAATTGAAAAGAGCAGGCTTAAAGGCCGCTGTCCGTGCAAAATTCAAAATTATGTTAAAAATCTACCAAAATCCTCGCGGTGCTTTGGAGTTCGTGCAATGTGCGGAGATTCGGAAAAATATGGAGAAGAACAAAGCACTTATGGATTAAAACCGTGGGCAATGACTTTGATTATTCGACTGAAACCAATAAACCATTTGCCGCTAAGTCATTTTTCTTTTGTTACCATTACTCGACGTGCTATGTCGTCGTTTGAAGGTCAGGAGAAACATTTTGTCTGAGGTCTCAAATCTCCGGAATCTCGAAAACAGGATCTCACAACAGCATCATCTCTATGAACCACACGGTTGTGAGTATTATGGAAGCTTGGCACTGCGTACAACCAAGAGGGTCTCGACATTCATTATGCCACTGGATGCAAATAGAGTCACTACAACTTGCTACCAGAGAACATCTAGGGAATGACTCAATCGGGACCCGAATACAATAGCAGCAAGCACACAGTTTTCTTATGTGAAGTTCGTATAAACTATTTTGTATTAGAGACATCATAATTTGTTTTAAAAAAGGGGTGGGGGGGGGGGGGGGGGGGTAATAGGCGCGTCTTTCGAATATGAACAAAAGAGATAATCCAGTATGACGGTGTCCAAGGATCGTGGATCGTCACGTAGTGCCAGCAGATAAATCTTAGTCGGCTGTCTCATCACTCCTCCGTTTAGTCATGCCAGCTCATCTGTGTGACGTCTTGCATTTCCCTCAATCCGGGAGATCGTCACAATGGTCAATGTCCCCTGGCGTGCATCTCTTTATCGTTTATGGAAATAATTGATAGAGGACAATTAACAAAGAGTGAGACAAGAATGCATTTAAACAATGGAGTGGGAAGAATTGGTGAAGCCCAAAGCATATACCACTAGTCGATGTCTTCTGCAGCTACATCTATTGGGGTCCACCTGCTCCTCAACTCTTAGTCAGACCCCTCTGTAAAGACCTTTCCGGTTTGTATGACCCTGTCAGAAGTAATACTCCCGCCGGCATAGCTCCCGGGATCGTCGGGGCTCGCACGCTTTCCGACCTGGACAAGGTGAACTTATATGTGGAGAGACCTGGGCTGATAGATAAACGTAAACGTATGTTCCTATTTTTGGAACCGACCGGAAGAACTGCGTAATAGTGGTTGCTTTTTCCTCCGTCTAAAGCATCTTTACGGGAAGAATTGTCGTTTAAGTTCGAGAAAGTGTCGTTTCAACAATTAGCTCAGCTCTACGAATATCTTCTGGCTTAAGTCGAACCGACATAAATACTTGCATTATTTTTTTCATAACACCGATTTCACGACCTTCGCGTGCTACAAATATCCCGGAATGAATCTACCACTTGTATTTGATCAAATAACGCATATCACAACCATTTCTCGCTTGGGCACACTTGCATTACGTTTAGAATCCATTTTTAAATGTACACAATTTTTTTTTTAATGTGAAGGTTAACTATCTAGTTGGCACGATGAATGTGCAGGTTAACTATCTAGTTGGCACGATGAATGTGAAGGTTAACCATCTAGTTGGCACGATGAATGTGAAGGTTAACTATCTAGTTAGCACGATGAATGTGAAGGTTAACTATCTAGTTGGCACGATGAATGTGAAGGTTAACTATCTAGTTGGCACGATGAATGTGAAGGTTAACTATCTAGTTGGCACGATGAATGTGAAGGTTAACTATCTAGTTGGCACGATGCGCGGAAAAAACCAACGAGAGATCACGGCAGCAGACTCGTTTTGTTGAATACAATCTGCAACGCTGCGCAAAAGGGGTCTCAAAATAAATGAATATTTATATACACACACAAATACACACCCACATACACACACAACTACAACCACCCAAGAACGAGATGGAGATAATTGGTACTCCAAGGCACAGTACAGACACGAATTCAAGTAGCTTTTGCCTGCCTGGCATCAAGCATCTTTGTCGGATTGAATACCATGATTCAATTATATATATAATTACGCGTTTGTATATTATATATATATATATGTGTGTGTGTATGTATATATATATATATATATATAATAAAAGCGTAATTAACCAAATTTACACTTACATTGTGTAGGTAACAATGGTGACTGTTCAAAAGGAATTGGAAGAACAGTGGCAATGTACAAGTTACACAACCTGAGGAAACTATGTCAGCATACGGTTGCGAAACATAAACATTTACCCAACTTCAAGAAAGAGAATCGCTCTTTCGAGTTGAAATGTTATATAGAAGGGTCTGAAAATACTATGGACCAAACAAATTTAGAATGCAGACAAGAGTTGGACATAGACGAGAACTGGTTCATAAATTCCATAATGAACAGAAATTGTAAACACTTTGGCCTCATCAAAAGATACAACGGTTTTAAGAGAACGGTAAAGGAAGGTCTGGTTCCATGCTAGGTAGGCAGATGCAGATCAAGAGGGCGATGGCACCAAGATGTCAAGGAATGCTTCGGCAGGACTCTGGAGCAGGCTGGAGATTCGACAAGAGATTCTTTCAGACGGACTGTAATTGGAGTGACGTTCTGCAAGAGACATGCTACAAGATGATGGTGATGTAAATGTAATATGCGTGTGTGTGGGTGTGTGTGTGTGTGTGTGCGCGCGCGTGCGTGCGTGCGCCAATTGCTGTCTCATCACTATAAAATAAATTTGTGGGTTGCCTTACACGTAAAGTAAACAGACAGTTTAATTTGCTGGCTTTCTAGATTTATGTTTTATGACAAATGATGCAGATATGTTTAAACTGTTCCTAGTTAACTTGCTTTTTTTCAGACCTGATATTATTTGTCTTAGTCTTACCCTGTTAATCGGGGAGGAAGACTAACGTATATACTGATCAGACATGTTAGTCAGGGTCAGGCAAAATATACTGACCAAGACCCCCTCCTCAGCTTCCTCGTAGCCCTCCCTGAATACGGGCTGTTTTCATGGTACCATTGCTAACGAGAGATCAACGTGATCCCCGTAGTAGTGAGCGACACACAGATGAAGCAAAGCAAGGGCCTGGAAGATCCCGGTCCACCTTCATAAGCACGCTCGGGATGTGAGTAAAGCTACGACAACCCGTCACTTAACGTCATTTTCAGTACGTACAAAAGAGTAAACCTACTCATTGTGGGGGAAAGGAAGAGTAACGACTGGTCAGACAAAATATGCTGATCAGACATGTTAGTTATGTTCAGGTAAAACATACTGAACAAGACCCTCACCTTGGCTTCCTCGTAGCCATTCACAGAAACGGGCTGTTTTCATGGCAGTCTGGCTAACAAAGTCAGTGATCGACGTGATCTCCGTAGTAGTGAAGCCAATTATAAAACAACCGCTTGGAGGACCCTGGTCCACCGTCACCAACACGATCGGGATGTGAGGAAAGCTATTGCAACCCGCCGCTTAACTCCCTTTTCAGGGCGCACAGAACAGTGGTCCGCCGGGGTCTTTGTGTTTGACAAGGACAAGAAAAGCACCACTGCCCCACAGAGAGTATGTCGTAAGAGGCGACTAACTGTGACATGGTATAACACCGACCACGGTTAAGTGGTTTGTTTACAGCAGCATAGATGGCGCCTAACAGGCTGCGGGTCTACTTTGCTCTAGTGTTTGAGTCTATTAAGATGAACTCGCACTTGTCACATCGCAACCGAGGAATAAGCGGCTCAAGCCTAGTCAGCTAAGCAGGAAATATTCATTTCTGTTTCATCCATATCACACTAGAGCTGGGACCTGCACAGGGGCATCTGTCACTGTAGAAGTACAGGTCGACTAAGAACTAAAAACAGAAGAGTAACCTACTCATTGTGGGCATTCGCAAACAACACAAACACTAATACTTATTGTGGGCGTTCGAAACAACAACAACAACCCTGCTAGTCAATACTTGTGATGTCTTTTGTAGGTAAATCTTGACGCTAATTTCCAGATTAAATGTGGGAAGATGAATTATACAACTACTCAAACTGATCACTGTCTGTTTGATATAATCGGTCATCAAAACGCGGCATAGAGTAGCTGGCTCAGGTCATGTGACTGCTGGTTTGATTCTTTATCTCTATTCCAATACATGCTATGCAATAATGTTATTGTCACCGTCGACATTCTTTGTATAATAACATATCACATTCCACGAGGCCCGTAACAACTAGCAGGATGTGAAAACAGACACCAAAAGATAGACAACACACATTTCTGTACTTAGAATTAAGACGGAGGGCGTTTTGAAATGTTGACTGCTCTGAATGTTAGTAAACATTGTATTAAGCGTGTGTAACACTATACAAAAAAGTGGAGGCCAGGATAGACTTCTGCTATCAGCCTTACTCATTAATACTGCCACTGATAGATAGCCTCACCGTCACATGTGCTCCATCTTCCAGTGACGGTCGGCTGGTGTGTCTTATCGATCCAGTGTGCGATACCGTCTGAAATCGTGTGCTCAAGTCAGGTTCAAACAACGAGAGTAGGCCAACAATGAACAGGCCAGAAGCAACAGGTCTGGTATTTTGGTTAGGGTTAACAATCCAAACAAAGCTGTTACAGAAATTACAACAATAATTATAGACGCGATTAGTATTAGTTCAGATGAGACCTTACTATTGACGGCCATTAGGCAACCCTAATTAAATCCATTTAACAAAAGTCATTCTGTCGGCAAATTGTCTCACAAACTGGTGCCGACAAGAAAAGTGAAACAGATGAGGTTGAAGAACTCTTGAATAAAAAAAAATTGCCAATGACAGGGCAACATCCGCCTCGCGGAACGGATTCATTTGATGGTAGAAAATAACAATTTTTGGCAATGTACGAGTATGTACGTATCTTTTTAATTGCGTTTCTAAATATTTATACACGTGTTTTTAATTGTGTTTCTATATATGTACATATGCTTTTGTACTCATACACATTCACAGTCAGCTTCTCCTAATATCTGTCGATTTCTAACTACTACCAACAGACATTATTCGGGCAGAGAAAATAATCGTAGTGGCTATTTTTTCAGACGGTATAGATACATCTAAGAAGAATTTGAACATTAACATTAACCATATTCAACAACAATAGAAATGATCATCTTAGATTTTAATGTAAAAGTCCTACAATAACAAACAAACCAGCTCAACCTGGGCGGATTTTATGACGACAAGCAAAATGACAAGTGATGAGCATTTACAAATCTTTGCTGAAATGCACACATTAAATGCAATTTGTTGCCTACTTCAAAAAGACTGCTAGAACATGTGGAGGGGACCCTAACTGGGAAAGTCAAGTTGAGAAGTGATAGTGATAATTCGGCTCAACAGCTGAGCAACGTTCAATGTAAACACTATTTATCAGAAAGGACTGCAGATATGTGATACTGCCAAGTAACAATCTCACTGAGCAATGAGCTGGATCTATTTTTCCTCTGAAACAACTGATGGGAAATGCTGAAAATGTGCGTAATGGGGGCTAATGCATACAAAAAAGTAAGAACAACATGTAAGTCACAACAACTTCCACCAGCAAGAAGAATAGTAAAAAACAATGAAGTGTGATAATCTTGCACTTTGCAGGTTATGCAAACAGATGAACCTCGGTCAAAGATGAATGTAACCAGCATTGATTGGAATAGCTGTGTAAAAACTGCTGAGGCAAGAGGTAATGCATTCAATTGTAGAAAACAATTTGAACAGAAGAAGAGACTCATACCAGCTGTTACGAAAGAAATAGATGACAATATACTTTGGCTTGATAATATATCTTGGCTTGGCTTGGCTTGGCTTCATTCGTTCTCAATCTCCTGCTATCAAACCATGAGACGGGCCTAAGTAGCAGAACGGAATGCGTTGTGTCGTAATTTACAGCGATATTTGCACCTTTCGGTCCAACACTTCGACTTCAGCAAGCAACTTTTGAGTACCGGGTTAGCATTCCCTTTTCGATCTCTTCTCCTTAGCCAGTCTGCTCTGTTGCAGCCTGTTATCCAGGATCACCACGTGAAGGTGTAGACAGGTCTTGGCAGCTCCAGTTCGCTGGCCCTGAAGCTAGCAGTCAGCTATGGGTATCTGACTGCTACAGATCGTGCGCTGCTCAGCATCTTGATCACAGATGACATCTTGACGAAAAAAGCAAAAATGGAGTCAGAATGTAAAAAAAAAATACTGACCTGTTTTCATCAAAGACTAATCTTAGCAATTGCAACTTAAACGGAATATGTTCCTATACCATATATCAAAATGAATGAGATATTGTATGCGGTCAAGCAATTAAAAATCCAGAAGTCCCACGTCTCGGATGGAATCACTACGGAAGATCTTTAGGCACGCCCACGTCTCGGATGGAATCACTACGGAAGATCTTTAGGCACGCCCACGTCTCGGATGGAATCACTACGGAAGATCTTTAGGCACGCCCACGTCTCGGATGGAATCACTACGGAAGATCTTTAGGCACGCCCACGTCTCGGATGGAATCACTACGGAAGATCTTTAGGCACGCCCACGTCTCGGATGGAATCACTACGGAAGATCTTTAGGCACGCCCACGTCTCGGATGGAATCACTACGGAAGATCTTTAGGCACGAGCCAAAACATTAGCACGTGTTGGCCAAATTTGTCAACAATTGCCTTTACAAATACCTCATGAGTGAAAAACTAGAAAAAAAAAACTTTTGACGCACGTAAAACTGGCAAGGTTTAAGACATAGAAAAACTGGCAAAGTTTAAGACATAGAAAAACTGGCAAAGCTTAAGACACAGAAAAACTGGCAAAGTTTAAGACACAGAAAAACTGGCAAAGTTTAAGACACAGAAAAACTGGCAAAGTTTAAGACACAGAAAAACTGGCAAAGTTTAAGACACAGAAAAACTGGCAAAGCTTAAGACACAGAAAAACTGGCAAAGTTTAAGACACAGAAAAACTGGCAAAGTTTAAGACACAGAAAAACTGGCAAAGTTTAAGACACAGAAAAACTGGCAAAGTTTAAGACACAGAAAAACTGGCAAAGTTCTGTCTATTTTGCCTGGTATCCTCCATATACAGATTGTTTCCATAAAAGTAAAATATAACGGCTGAACCACATGCTATCATTAATATACAAACTTCGCATACAAGTGATTTTAAATAAACTAGAAAATTGTTGTTTTTTTTTTAAACGAAAATCAACCGAGAGAGTAAGTAGGTTTCATAAAAGTCTAATCAACCATTGACCATCTCCACAATCAACCAATTAATAGAGACAGCATGAAACAGAATGTTCCTATGCTTTTTTTTTGGTATTGATTTTGATAAAACTATTTTGACTTGAATTAACTGCAGTGGTGAATTGATTTAGAAACTGAGATAATGAAGAACAGTACATACAATTAATAAAAAGAATATGTGAGGGCGGCTTTACTATGTTACCCAACAAACTCGCCTAGGCCAATTTCTGCACGTGAGTAACTACAAACACAAGACATCCATTTCGGATATCAAGGAAACAAGATCTAGAGAGGTATGTTATAGATAGCGCATGCAGAGATAACACAATAAATCAGGTGGCCACAGAAGAGGCCGTTACCAAATTAAACGAATTGATCAACACAGCAGAGATATTGACACATTACCAGTCGTGGTCATCACCTTTGACAAGGGATGTAGAGAATGGTGCAACGGGGAAACGGACTTCATGATTAAACACATAAGTACACTGGATAGCAATGCTGATACACGTATATAGATGAATCTGTATTGTGCTCCGAGAAACCCAGTTATGCTTCTCTTCTAGAGCGAGAAACAAGGTTGCTACTGAGCGGAGCATACATTACAACAACCTTCAGTATGAAAATGGACATTGACGCAGTGACGTCAGATCTGAGATGTCTATATGAGACTACCTTAATGAGAGCTGCAATTGTTCCTGAATCTTTCCATGAACTATAACATGAGGGGATAGTTGCTACAGAGGTTTCAAACGTCTGGGATGGCATGTGGATCTACTGCCCTAATCATACTCGAGTTTGAAAGATCTGACATATTGGCCTTGATGATACCCGTATTGGGGACATTAGAAATTGATAGTCGTGACATCTTCAAATTGAGAAAGGAGCGCTTCTTGGAGGATGGCACTGCAATCGGTAAACCGACAATACACAGACTGTGGAGTTTTAAAATTATACGCAGGTCCAACGGAAAAGGACGCTTGGGAGGTCGAAGCAAAAGTGTATACAACCAACAGGCTTCAATAATCATTAGTACTACAACCTGCGCCATTTGCTGAAAGCGGCAACACATGCGGGTCTAGATGAAGTGTAATGACGTCGATACCTTACAGAAAATAAAAGGTAGTACAGATGGACTCGCAAGTGTTACCAATACCTGACAATTTAATGACTGACAGGAATTAGTCAGGCTCTGATGTTCAAATATACGAGTCTTTTCGGTTGCCTAACAATGAGACGGACATGTGGATTGAACAAAACCTTTAGTCCAGTATACAATGTTCAAGATAAAAGACAGGGTAACTTCAACAGCTTCGGTTATCCAAATATCCTGCAGCGAATACACATGACAAATACCAGGATTAAAGTGTGGCAGAACCGAAAATAAAGATAACAGAAGCAAATTAATAGCAACATTTATATCAAATATTCACAGGATAGAGCACAATTTAAATATGAGAGCAAATTTTTATTTTTAAATCAACAACATGAACATTACATTTCCATGTATCAGCATACACCGACAATATACACATCGATCCTCCTCCATAGTTTGTTACTACCACGATTCTTTACTTAACCTGAGATGGAGGGGGGCAAAGGGGGTCCTTTTTTCAAAATCGTATACTTTTATACTTTCCTCTAGACCTTATGGATTTGCATAGATTCGATTCATGTTAACAATATTTGCTTATTATCCAAACTTTTTAATTTGCTCTGTTCTGAAAACATCAGTTACTACAGCTGTTTGTTGTTTGTCATTTATGTATCGTATCATTTAATTTCTGAAAGGAAAGGGCGTCGCCTGTAAATCATTCTCTTTTTTTTAAATCCCGCAGGATTTTGGTTTATATTTTTGTAGTGGTTTTCCCGATCAGCTGTAATTTTGTTAGGAGTAACTTGCATTATGCCTGTGGGAGCGCTCATTGAGGTAATAATTAGGTTATTGGTAAGTTTCCAAACACGTCAACTGTTTTGCTTCATGTCCAGATCTTCTACAAAGTGGCGCCGTTTTTCTGTTTGCGAGTCTGAAATGGCGTGTAGAAGGTCTTTCCCAACATCGATGGTCTCCTCGGAAAAGTGGCAACTTCTTAAATAGTTGTTTGCGTTGCTCGTATAGTGTTTTAAGCCGTCATTAGGCCAGATGTATACTAGGTTCTTCAGCCTTTTGGTATGTGACTTATAGAGATCCTTATTTTAAGTTCAACAAAATCCTTGTATTGTTGGTATCACCTTGTATGTTGGTTCTAGGTTACAAACCTCTTTGTCTAAGTAATGGACGAATTAACCCCATTTCACTCGTTTTAAATTAAGCGTCAGCATTTGTACTGATATATATATATATATATATAAATATATATATATATATATATATATATATATATATATATATATATATATATATATATAAATACAGGGACATTTGTATGTCTATTTGCTAAAATAGTTAGCTATGCTTGCAGAAACGGTGTCCATTCCCAGTGTTCTCCTTAAACCGTCATTGTCTGGGCAGCTGGCTTCACTTTCATTGTCTGCAAAGAATTGCACACATTTTGCGCAATAGTTATAGGAAATATGATTGACAAGTAAAGGGACACAATCCTGGAACACAAACGTCTATGAGAATACAGATAAAGAAAGGGAGAACTGGACACTCAGAATGTTTTTATTTTCCACCGTTTTAAACATTTGAGAAACTGCCAGATCTACAGGCTCTACTGTCTGAACTGAAGCAACCAGCGTAAGATTGTCATGCAGTGGATACCTTCTCATTGTGGAATACCAGGAAACGAGAGAGCAGATCGGCTGGCAAAGGAGGGTGCTGCAGACGAGCAACCAGATGTGCCAGTTACATACCAACAGAAGATAAGGATGATCTAATCAATCAGAAAGCCACCAACAGTAACACCAGACGATTACCATAACATGAACAGACAAGAGCAAACTGTTGTGTTGCGCCTTAGAACAGGACACAACCGACTCCGCAGCCACATGTACACAACAATGAAGATTGGCAACTCAGCCATGTGTACATGCGGACATGCGCCCCAGACAGCAGAGCACATACTGCAAAACTGCCCCGATTATGATATACAGAGAAAATCTCACTGGCCCATAGAAACAACACTGGAAGAGAAACTTTATGGACCTGTATGTGAACTACAAAAGACAGTGAAGTTTATACAAGAGACAACATTGCAGATATAGACAATATTTTAAAGCGAACGAAAGAAGAAGAAGAAGAAACATTTGTGAAAGATAAACACTCTGAATGTTTTTATTTTCCACCATTTTAAACATTTGTGAAAGATAAACACTCTGAATGTTTTTATTTTCCACCATTTTAAACATTTGTGAAAGATAAACACTCTGAATGTTTTTATTTTCCACCATTTTAAACATTTGTGAAAGATAAACACTCTGAATGTTTTTATTTTCCACCATTTTAAACATTTGTGAAAGATAAACAGTCTGAATGTTTTTATTTTCCACCATTTTAAACATTTGTGGAAGATAAACACTCTGAATGTTTTTATTTTCCACCATTTTAAACATTTGTGAAAGATAAACACACTGAATGTTTTTATTTTCCACTGTTTTAAATATTTGTGGAAGATAAACACTCTGAATGTTTTTACTTCCACCATTTTAAACATTTGTGAAAGATAAACACTCTGAATGTTTTTATTTTCCACCATTTTAAACATTTGTGAAAGATAAACACTCTGAATGTTTTTATTTTCCACCATTTTAAACATTTGTGGAAGATAAACACTCTGAATGTTTTTATTTTCCACCATTTTAAACATTTGTGAAAGATAAACACACTGAATGTTTTTATTTTCCACTGTTTTAAATATTTGTGAAACACAACCCACAGCTTTCTTCTGATGCTACTAACACCATGAGAATCAATTCTAAGTAGACAAGCCGAGAAAAAAACATGTGCTTGTTATTGTGTATGGATTTCTGTGTATGAATGTGTGCGTATTGAAATGCGCTTTATGTGTATATTGTCGGTGTATTGTATGCTGATACATGGAAATGTAATGATCGAACAAAATCTATATACGTAT
This sequence comes from Ariolimax columbianus, assembly GCA_036924085.1. Taxonomy (NCBI): domain Eukaryota; kingdom Metazoa; phylum Mollusca; class Gastropoda; order Stylommatophora; family Arionidae; genus Ariolimax; species Ariolimax columbianus. Next base: position 42,723,074 of record JAVGWX010000005.1, on the reverse strand, counting down.
ATTATATGTTAAATATAGCTCTTCGATCGAACTAACTCTAAATTCAGCAGCTGTCATTACGAGTGTGTGGAAGGTAATAAAAAAATATTTTATATTTAGTTATTATGTTTGTCGAGATCACTAGCACATTATACTACGGACACAGGCCAATACCGTACGTATGTGTTGCTTTCAAAGCGTGTATGTACTTACTAATGTATCGCTATTTATATAAATGGAATATGTTTTTTTCTGTTGTACATCTGGTCATTTTAACCTGACAAATGGAAATGCAGAGATTCGACTTTTGTTTTGTTGCTATGATTTAGAGAATGAAATCCAGGCAGCGATATCAAACGGGCATGTCGATATGTCTTGCCTTTTCCTGAATGAAAGTGCAGGCGACTTTAGCCATGTATATGACGCAATCGCCTATGCTAATCGTAATGCTTTATATCTTTGTGGCGAGAAGTAAACCAACTTGGATTCTGCTGGCAAAGGGACGCGTCTATCAACCCCGGACCCCAGTTCTTTGAACGATATCAGGACGTATTGTTGGCGTTAATGATGATCCTATCCATGATCCTTTCGTATCGCTGTTTCCATTCCGTTGGTGTACACAATCCGACACAAATCTTAACATTCACCAATTTAGGGGACCATTTTGGGGGGAATAGTTATATTAGCGTTAGGTACAAAACACTTTTTTTGTCAAATCCCTACCAAACATTTTTTTTAAAATTAAAAGAATTATTTTGAAGTCATCTTCATAGTATCATTATCATCAGTGTCTCCGCATCAAAGGTTGACGGTAATTATTTTTTTTATTTTGGCGTTCGCCTTATTTTCTATAATCCCCAAGGCGGTGTGTGTTGTACTGTGGTTTTTATTTTGCGCTTGTCGACCCAGTGCATCTGACTTCAGCATTCATTTTATGTAAGGGTCTGCTTCCTCCTGCATTTTCTAAGGGTTTGCTTCCCCGGGGTAACGGCCGGTGCTGTGAATGGGGATCGAACCCAGCACCTTCTGGTTGTGAGCCGTGTCACTTAACCACTAGGCCACGCGTTGACGGTAATGAATCTCCAGCTATCTCTGTTCCATGTCAGGCTGGTACACTCAAGTCAAACATCTTGATGTTGCCTGTTCATCTGTACCTCGGCCGCTCTCTGTTCCCTTGCCCTCTACCCTTCCTTCCAATCTAACTTTCAGCAGACTGTCATGTCCTTCGACATGACCAAAATATTTTACTTTTCTGCTTCTTATTCCTTCAGAAGTATCTTCTCTGCTTTTAGCTGTTGCAGAACCTCTCTATTTGTTGTTCTATCTTTCCAAAAACTCGTCCAAGTCTTTTGAAAACTCACAATTCAAAGGCGTCAATACTCATCTTCATTTTCTTGGTCAAGGTTCAGGTTTCTACTCCATACAACAAAACTGAATGAACATAACATTGAATTATTTTCATTTTTAAGTTCTGAGATATCTGCAGGATAGAAGAGCATTCCTCATGCTGTTAAATGTATTATTTGCCATTACAATTCTCTTAATGATCTTCCTTTCGCATTTGCCATCCGCTGTTAATAGCTGAGCAAAGTATAAAAAAGCTTGACTCTTGTTACATAATTTCTCCATTTATGTTGATGTCAACTTGTGGACTTTCTTTCCTTTTGGTGAACACCATAACATTAGTCTTTTTGTCATCATATCAAACTATAAAAGAAACGCCATTCAACATAATTTAACTAAAATTAAATGAAATTATAATGAAATGACATTTAAAAAAAAATGATAAATGAAACTGAAAATGGCAACAACATAATGACTATAAATAAAAAGCTATGAATTTCACAGAACTTATGAGGTCTGGAAGTGAAGAAGTGGGTAAGGGTTTCTTGTAAATTGTATTGAAGGAGCAGGGATGGGGGTAGGGGAAATGATGATTTGGTCAGCAGAGAGGTTGAAATTGACTTTTCAATTTAGTGGTGTGATCCAACTCGAGCCCCGCCAGCGGTCTATAGAATGGAGTATATCTTGCACATAGAGCAATTAGTACATCAGCGGTAATCGTCCGCTTCCTTGTTGAAGTCAAAATGGATAAACGGTCAAATCGATGACAAGATGCTCACTATCAATGTTCATCTTTCTGTACTGGTGTTTTGAATCAATGAGAAATACCTTATTGCTATTGTACAGATGTACGCCAACATTTAAGAAAACAGCGCTGGAGAATATGATCGAGATCTACTACCAGCCTATTGACACACTCCAGGACTGGGAATAGTATGAGATCTACTACCAGCTTATTGACACACTCCAGGACTGTGAATAGCATGAGATCTACTACCAGCCTATTGACACACTCCAGGACTGGGAATAGCATGAGATCTACTACCAGCTTATTGACACACTCCAGGACTATGGATAGCATGAGATCTACTACCAGCTTATTGACACACTCCAGGACTGGGAATAGCATGAGATCTACTACCAGCCTATTGACACACTCCAGGACTGGGAATAGCATGAGATCTACTACCAGCCTATTGACACACTCCAGGACTGGGAATAGCATGAGATCTACTACCAGCCTATTGACACACTCCAGGACTGGGAATAGCATGAGATCTACTACCAGCTTATTGACACACTCCAGGACTGGGAATAGCATGAGATCTACTACCAGCTTATTGACACACTCCAGGACTGGGAATAGCATGAGATCTACTACCAGTCTATTGACACACTCCAGGACTGGGAATAGCATGAGATCTACTACCAGCTTATTGACACACTCCAGGACTGGGAATAGCATGAGATCTACTACCAGCTTATTGACACACTCCAGGACTGGGAATAGCATGAGATCTACTACCAGCTTATTTACACACTCCAGGACTGGGAATAGCATGAGATCTACTACCAGCTTATTGACACACTCCAGGACTGGGAATAGCATGAGATCTACTACCAGCTTATTGACACACCCCATGACTGGGAATAGCATGATATCTACTACTAGCTTATTGACACATTGCATGATTGACGAGAATATGACCCAAATCGCCTTGCCTGGACGGAATCATTGCAGAAATGCTCCAGGCTGACGGAAATCCACTTGACTTCTAACTGACAATACTTTTCAACTTCTGTCATAATTCAAGACAAATTCCAGACCTGTAGAAGTGCTCCAAGAGAATTCTTATCCACAGAACATGTGACAGAGACATTCTGGCGAACTGCTGTCGAACTGCTTGCTAACAACTATTTATAAACTGTTCACGAAAGTCATGAACTGCAGATTAGAAGGGAAACTCATTGAGAACAGGCAGACTTCAGGAAGGGCTGCTCATTCAATGACCATCTCCACACAATCAACAAGTTTATGGAGAGAGCAGAGGGAAGTCAGTATGCCTATCTATCTTGTGTTTGTAGACTACGAAATGGCCTTTGATAGCGTGGAAATAATTGCAACGGTAAATGTCTTGAGGAACCAAGGTATCGATAACAAGTACGCCCATCTTATGTAAAAGATAAACGAAGAATGCTCAACTGTGATTACCCTTTTCTGCATACTTTTTACACCGAGGAGTACGAGAAGGAGATACCATTTCTCCAAATCTGTTCACAGCTGCTCTTGTAGACAGTTTCAGATCTCTAAACGGGCAGGATCAATGCCTCAACATAGATGACGTGATGCTCTCACACCTACGTTTTGCTAAGAACATCGCGATCTTTAGTCACAGCATTGCAGAAGCCGAACAAAGCCTAAACGAGCTGAATGAAGCAGACAAGATGGTTAGCCTGAATATAAATAGAAGGAAGACTAATATTCTACTAAATACTTTCTGCCCTACAGGGAAACTGCGATTGGAAGATGAGCATCAAGAATGTCAATTCGAAATTCTACGTAACTAGGCCAGGAAATCAACAACAACCACACCATCGATAAAGAAATCTCGCACACGAGAGCCACGGTTAAGCCCAGATTCAACCGCATTAACCGATACTCCAGCAGATGATAGACGCGAAGGCAAGGGCTCACACCTTCAATAGCATGGCTATCCCAGCTATGGTATCCGGATGTGAGATTTAGTCTGCGAAAACCAGACGCAGAGAAGCTCCGAATTACCGAAAGAGCAATGAAGCGAAGAGTCCTACATTTTTCCCTAAGAGACCATGTCCTTTTTCTTCTTCTTCATCGTACGCTGTTTACAGCGATATACGTTGCACTGTTTTATTTTATTAAGCCTGTGGTTCAGTGCATCCGATTTCAACAGGCGTTTCTGTAGGGATGACCTCCTTAGCCTTTGGCTGTCACCAGCCTATCTGCAAGGCAGCAGTTGTTTTTCGTCACAGTTGTCTCTCTTACCGAAGTTGTCTTGCAGGACTATCGAGTCTTCCCCACTCGTGTCTATAGGGTTTGGCAATGAGATGATATGATGGACTATGTACTAGTTTGTACTATCCCGAAAGAGAGGCAGTCCAGTGTGACTGTGTCTCAGGATCGTCACGTCCTGTCATAGAGCGTGTCTTGCAGTTCCACTGGTGATGGCCACATCTGCTCTCTCTGATCCTCGTATGTCGGGCAGTTCTGCAGCAGATGTTCAGCGGTCATTTTGCCAGTACCGCACGGGCATTCGTTGGTACCACCTATCTTAAATTTGTTGAATAGGTGGTACCTCAGTCTATTTTGGCCAGTGCGAAGTCTGAAGACAACGACCTGCTCTCTTCGGTTCAACTGGTAATAGGCATCGTTTTTGGTGTAACCAGTATGTTCGGTTTCCCATTTGGTCATGTATCTGGCTTTGATAAGCCGTTTTGACTCTTCGTACGTCATACTAGTATCTGTTTGTGGTAGTCTTGCACCTTCTTTTGCCAGTCTGTCTGCCTCCTCGTTGCCTTGGATGTTGCAGTGGGATGGAACCCACTGTACCACTACCTCGTGATCAGGGGCTGAGTCTCAACAGTTCACAGTGAGGTGGATGCTCTACTGCTTACGACACCCCGACCAAGAACTAAGTCTTCTGCTGGTGGTGTCGCACCTCATCGCCGTATGGGGTGAATATCGAGCAGCTACCCGCCCGCTTTGATCGGCGGAGACCTCTTTCTGCGGCTCGACCGGGTGGTGCTGAGGCGTGAGCCCCAGGTCCCGACCATATCGTAGCCTCCCATCGCAGTGGTGCTGAGATTTTGGGCGGGATGCCGGCTTAAAGGCGTTCGGCCGTAATCCCTCACATGGTAGCCTCGCGCCATTGGCTTATCAGCCTAGTACGTGAACCAAATGGCGGCGGCTCCTCTCGAATTGAGGAAACCATGTCCCAAATACCGACATCCGCCACAAGAGTTTCGGGATGTCGTCGACTGTAAGTACAGATAGCCTTGCCATATGCTACGCATGACTAACGAAAGGTGGACGAGAAGGTTGTCTTTCTGGTGGTCATACAACTACATCTGCCAGGGTTGCCGCCCGCGAATGAAAAGAAGAGATGAGATGTACCACGGCCTTGGACCATATTAGTACTCCAGCACGAAGTACAGAAACAGATTCAAGAAGGTTTTGGCTATCTGGCAAGTTTGCCTGATTAAATTTCAGTGGGTGTATACATATATCAAAAGTGTGTCGAGGGCAACAGTGAAGAACTGGACAACGATGTTTTAAAGAAGGCCGTGTGTTAACGAAAGATCTTCCGAGACCAGGTCAGGCGCATATTGCTGCGTTAACTCACGTCCTTCTTTAAAAACATTGTTGTCCAGTTCTTCGCTGTTGCATTTGACACACTTTTGACACCATACACTGCCTGCATTCAGTGGTGAATGTCAACTGGTCGACATCCTTAACCTGTGAGAAACCAAATCACCGCTCGCTGATCAACTCTGGACGGATTCCGTATCACATTCGATATGTTTTCAACGGTCTGCTGAGGAAACTCTGAGTCGCAGGATAATGAAATTTAACAAACCTGACGTGGTATGTGGTGTTTACACCAGAGGTGACATCACCATGCGCATCGTACAAATGTTCACTTGTTGCAGTTTGGTTCCGTTTAATTTTAACACGCCTCGTGTGTGTGTGTGTGTGTGTGTGTGTGTGCGTGCATGCGTGTGTGTGTGTGTGTGTATATGTGTGTGTGTGTGTATATATATATATATATATATATATATATATATATATATATATAAGTTCACGTATTGTGGGGTAGAAAATTATGAGCTTTGAATGAACTTTCAGGTGACGTAAAATTAAATCTATGACATCTATGCTATTTTCCTTAGTTCCTGATAAACATGTACCATTTATTTATATGTTGTTTAAATGTTAATTAATTTAATTACACCATTACTTACAAAGATACAAGACAATATTATCCATATTTTGTACATGTGTATAATGAACTTGTCATTTAAAAAGATGGATTCACTACATGTATGTATTCTACTCCAAAGGCATATATTGTGTTAGATAGCTCTATCACTTCTTTGTCTTTTGTGAAGATATTGTATTTTTTTACTAATACCACCACAGTTCTGCTAGTACTGCCCTCCATGTAATCGAATCATTACATCAGGAACAACAAGCTGCTGTCAGGGTATCTAGTGAAACATCAGTTTGGTTCGAAGTACAAAAGCGATGTATCCTCACCCTATACAAATTTAACATTTATGCAAAGTGCATTATGAGGAACGTTAGAGAGGTTGAGAATATCGAAAGCTACGATCACTTTACAGTCGGCGGACACAAGATCCCAGAGCCAAGATACGCAGACGACACAGTGATGCTATCAAACAGTGTATAATGGTTAAAACAGATAATTTCAGCCGCAAGCAGATGCAGCGAAGATCAAAAGCTCTTTGTAAACATAAACAAAACAAAGATATTGACCACCGACAAAACAAGACGTCAACATAAATTCAAATTCATGAGTGTGGAAATAGAACAGATCACGAATTTAGAGATCCTGAGTACCAGAACTGACAACATTGGCGGCTACACAAAAGAAATCAGAAGGAGAGCAATGTCAGTGCAGAGTCTACACATACGCAACTTATCGCAGAATACCAGCAAACCAACAAAAGTCAAAACAAATTTTAAAAAGTGTTTTTTTCAATGGTAGCATACTGCTGCGAAACATGAACAGTTACCCACACATCACGTGAGAGAATCGAGTCTTACTAGTCGAAATGTAATAGAATGGCTAACAGAATATCATTTCCCGAAAAAGGAGAATGCAGATATTCGACAAGAGTTGAGCATAGAGCAGAAATGGCTTATAAATTCCACAATGACCAGAAAGTTGTAATACTTTGACCTCATCAAAAGATACAACGGTCTTGAGAGAATGGTAATGGAAGGTGTGGTGCCTGACAAATCAGAGGCTGACCAAGAAGGCGATGGCACCAAGATGACTCTCAAGTAGGCTGGGGATTTGGCAAGAGATCGAGTTTTTTCAGACGGCCTGTGATGGAAGCGATGTTTAGCAAAGGACATGCTACTTGATGATAATATGAATCCAGTAAATCAGGTTCGTTCCTATCCTGAAATAACAACATGATCAACTACTACTGCACGCAATTAACACAAATAAATAACGTTCCAAGACATAATAAAGACCATGTGGGAGACGAACAGATAACCTACCAGACATAATACAACAAGAAGGGCTTTCAGAGTTGGACTCAACAGAATAGTCCAAAGAAAGACAACATCAGTCCCACACGCACAGCACAAGTTGATGGAATGTACTTAGGTAACGAAAAAAAAACAGTAAACACTATTAAAGCTGAGTTGAGGGCGATAACACATATGGCAGGTAATGGAAAACACATCGAATATGAAGAGTTAATATAGGCGTAGCACCACCATTAGTTCCTGTATGACTAATGTCCTTCATCATCATCATCATCAGTCCCATAACCTAGAAGGTCGTTGAGGCACCTTTATTGCAGTTTGTCGTACCAGCTCCCTCCCTACAAAAACGGTGGGACCTGTGCCGCTACACACCTAACGGAGTCCATCTCTTTCCCGGTGGCAGTTCATTATAGTTGCATCTAAATTTCATTCGACAAAGCTGACACTGTTTGCAGCTAGGGCGAAGGGCGCCAATCTCATGAAGTTCAGCCGTGTGAACTAGACCGGGAAATAGGACACATGTTTATGCGTAGTGCTATTCATATAGCCGATAAGAATCCAGAATAATATAACGGAAGAAAACACATAAAACGAACAAATTTAACCAATCCAAATGGAAAACAACAACACGTTTCTGTGAACACAAGTGTAAGTCGTCGACTAGTGTGAATTCCCGGCAAATTCATGGTCTGGCGGCATCTATGAACTAAATCAGCAGAGCCATCTAAACTCGCAACCAGTTACGGCGCCATCTTTGCTGCTATCCATTACTACTGTCCTTGAGAGCAATAATAGAGTACCTCAGTTACAAGAAATATTACTAAGGTGACCGCTCAATTTTCAGACAGGGGGCATAATTAACACTTTCCTTTCTTTCAGTCGATCGATCATATGAAATATGTGGTGCATGCTCCGATAATGTTAACAAACAGAAGCTATCTCATATCATAACGCAATCACCAGTTCTAGTACTTCTAAAAAAGATCTGACCTTATCTTGGACGAGATAAGGAGAAATAAAAGTAGACAACTGGTCAGGACACAACTCAGCAGGTAACAGTCTAGGAATATTCAATATACGGTGCGAGAGGACAAAGTTCTAACATACATAATTTTAAGGTGAATAGAAAAACCTTAATACAAAGTGTCAGATATTAGGAAAGAGCACAATGTTCTAACAAATACTTGACGGATAAAAAAAACCGCACTTCATCACAAACAAAATCCTAGATACGGTTAGAGAGGACAAAGTTCTAACAAATACTTTTCAGATGAATAAAAACAGCTTAGCAAATACAAAATACACCAAGCATGCAAAACATGTCCCCAATTCCATAAACTACATTCAATGCTCGCAATCAGAAAAGCGCCAACCTGAATAGAAATACTGGATAATTATCTTTGATTTCTTAATTACCGGACCAGCCAGAAATGTATAGTGCCTTTGAAGTTTGTTGCTTTGACTGCGCACGTGTTACCGCCTGTAAATGTCCACAAAACACGTAGGCTTTGAAGTGTTTACTCTATTTCAGATCTGAAATATTGAGATTAACGAGAGAAAGAGGGAGTGAGAAAAAGAGGGAGAGAGACAGATGCTGAAAGAAGGAGAGAGAGGTGGATGAATTGAGAATAATTGTTGTTGTTGAATGCTTACAATGAATAGGATTACTCTTTTTCGCGCCCTAAAAAGGATGTTTAGTGGCGTATTGTTGTAGCTTTCCTCACATCCCGAGCGTGCTGATGAAGAAATTATTATTGTAAACACACAAAACGATATGCATTTGTTTTAAAGTGACTGTTAAATAGCTCGAGCAATTTCTGTTTTCTTATGTGCACATTCTTCTGGTCGCCCGTCTTTGAGAAGATTAAGTCATTGGATACTCTGTTCTGTTACTAAGAATTGAATTGGCACTGAACTCCGGGCGTATCCATAGGTGCTAAGTCTCTCTCAGCAAATGACGAAGGGTGGGAATACTGATTAATTAATTCTATACAATGCATGTGCAATGCAAATTAGAAGCACCATTTCTGGATACAGTATCTTCATACCTTTGGCCACCTTCACCATGTATATGTTACTATTAGAACATATTCTCTCTTCACCCATCTAGCCATTGGAGGTTCATATCGTTGTCGAGGAGCACAGCAATCCCGAGTGCTTAGCCTCTTTAACACTTCACTAGAAATGATACATTTTTCTCCAGGTCTTCTCCTAAACTCTACAACACCACATTCAAAATGGACCTAATTTCCCATGCAGCTGCATTATTTTATAGCACGTCACATGTTACTATGGTTGTTGACTTTAAGAAATATAACTATTTTTATTTGTTGGTCGATAGATATGATTGTTTTGGTCGATAGATATGATTTTGTTGTGTGTAGAGACATAAAGAACTAAAGAAATTGTTGGTGTTATTGTTGTGTGTGTGTTAGTTTCTGAGATACAAGAGATGACGGCGAAAATGTTGAAAAACAACACAAACATTTAGACTCGTCTTTTTCAGAGCATGGCGGGTGTCCAGTCAATTTTTGAAATTGTCACAGTGCACTGAAATTAATTTATACAGGATGGGCATATCTATTGGTTTCCACTACACATGTATTTATTACATACACAAAATTAACAGATCTACCTAAGAAAAATCCGTTGTAACACCTTCAAATCCCAACAACAACATTAGCTACGTACCGCCGTTTGATATCGGTAGCTTCATCAACAGAAATCCAGATCTTGTTGTCGCCTATACAAGTTGTTGTAGTATCTAAAACATATTGGTAGCAAACAGTCATGCAGTTTTTTCTGAGCGTTGATTTACTGTGGATGTGCTGATGGCGTACCTCTCTAATTGAAACTTCCATAAATATCGTTTAATGCGTTTATGGAAATGAATATCATCAGACATCATCGTTTCACACAGGTCCTTGGAAAACATTAATGTTTTGCATAGAATGGAAGATACGAATTTCTTTTGGAGGTTTTGGTTTGCAAGAAAACAAAATCTAAAAAAAATAAAAATATGACTTAATAATTATTGAAAAATGACCTAATCCCCAAAAAGATCGAGATATGCAATAACAGACACAATAAAAACAATATGTATCTTATCAGAGTAAACTAGTACGTACAGAAATTAACTCTATAATGATAATACGGGCAAATAAGAACAATATGACATGGCATAAAGAATCTAGCCCAACACGTAAACCATGACACGGTCATCGATGTCTCGCAAATACGTCCTCTAATCGTTTTGCTCTTTTTTACACGACCTTCAAGTTGATGTTTTGGTACATTTTTTCCATACAATTTGCAAAAAAGTGTGCACACATAATATCATAATTTATAGTATAGTGTATTAAGAGTATATAATACAGACATACATTTATTTCCTGTTACCATCTTGGTGTAAACTGTAATATTCTTTGCAAATTTGTGTTAACAAGTGAATTTAGTGACCTGAGGACAAATGTCATTGATTCAGTGGCTAATACCTGTAATAATACATGATCTATGAACAAACGCCACTGACTTAGGGACTGATACCTTGAATTAACTATGAACATACGCCACTGACTGAGCGGCTGTTACCTGGAATGATCTATTAACAAACGCACTAACTGGGTGGCTGATACCTGGAATGATATGTGAAAAAACGCCATTGACTTAGCGGATGATACATGGAATGATCTATGAATAAATATCCTTGACCCAATGGTTTATACCTGAAATGTCCTTGACTAAGTGGCTCATGCTTAAAATGATCTATGAACAAATGTCCTTGACTAGGTGGTTGATAACTAACAAGATCTATAAACAAATGGTATTGCATGAGGGACTAGAACCTAAAATGATCTATAAACAAACATATATATTTAAATGGCTGATTCCACGTTTAATTACCTGATAATTAATGTCAGTAGTTTGTAATCTGACACTTGTAACTGTCTGTGGACAAACGTACTTGGTTGGTAATCCTATGCATTCCATAACGCAAAAGCAAACCTCCATGTGTGTGAAGGATAAAAGTAATTAACTGAGAATGGTGTTGTTAATGCCCACAATAAGTATGTTTACTCTACTGTGCGCATTGAAGTGGTGGGTTGCAGTAGCTTTCCACACGTTCTGATTAAGGTGGGCCTGGGTTGTTGTCAATCAACCCAAAACCCGTCGCTTCTCTCGATGCATAGGTCATTAACAACATCACGCCAGTATACACGAACCTGGATCTCTCTTTCTGTCACTCTCCGGGTGTAATCATTTTATCTTAGTTCCTTCTCACATTATTATCTCCATGTAAGAGCTTGTCTGGCTACATTAGACAGTGCCTTCTGTAGCGTATGTCCTTTCCAGCCCCATCCTCTTCGCTTAATTTGTTGTTCCAATGGATGTTGTTGGCTCCATTCCCATATGTCTTAATTCCTCACCATCTCCTGCTACTTTATGACCAGTATCCTTCGTAGGCATCTGTTAACGAAGAACTGAAGTCTGTTGTATTTGTTGTATAGTTTTGGTGGTTCTCCATGTATCCACTCCATACAGCGGCACCGACTTGACACTGGCGCTGAAAATTCTAACTTTGGTGAGATTTTGATTTCTCTGGATAATATGTTGTTTGGTGTCAGGAATGCCCCACTTGCCTTTCCAATTTGTTTTTGTTTGTTTGTTTGTTTGTTTTTTGCCTTCGCTATTTCTCTATTCCCCAAGGCGGTGTGCGTTGCACTGCGGTTTTTATTTTTTTCCTGTCGGCCCAGTATATCCGAATTCTGCATTTTATGTAAGGGTCTGCTTCCTCCTGCATTATCTAAGGGTTTGCTTCCCCGGCCGGTGCTGTGATATGGATCGAACCCAGCACCTTCCGGTTGGGAACCGTGTCACTAAACCACTAGCCCACGCCGTCCCCGCCTTTCCAGTTATAATGCTAACATCTGCATCGGTACTTTCTGCTGTGTAAATTGTGCTGACCAAATCGGTAAAAGGTATCCACTTCTTCCAACTGCTCTACCTCCAGCATGATTGGTTCTTTGCAGATAGTGTTGAGCTTGGTTTCTTTCATGTTGATGTTCAGGCAAAATTTGATTTGGCTGATTGTTCTTTCATTTTATCAAGTTTCGCTTGCATTTGGCTATGGCTGTGACAAAAGTACCAGATCATATGCATAGCCCAGGTCCTCCAATTGTAAAAATAGTGTTCATTGAATACCAGTGTTCTTTCACTACTAACTGTATCTTCGTAGATATTATGTATGTGGCTTATGAGCTTCTCTGGTATCCCATAGTGTCACACCAGTTGTCATAGAACACTTCGATTCACACTGTCAAACGTCTTTTAATAGTTTCTGCAATTTGTGTATATGGATGATTTCCATTTAATACTACATTCTTCTTCTTCTTCTTCTTCTGCGTACACAGTCAGACAGTAACCATTATTTTTTCGAGAAAAGCGGCGGTCATCCTGAGGCTCTCGCCACTGCCATAGAGCTTGTCTTGCAGTTCCACTGGTAATGGCCACATCTGCTCTCTCTGATCCTCGTATGTCGGGCAGTTCTGTAGCAGATGTTCAGTGGTCATTTTACCAGTACCGCACGGGCATTCGTCGGTACACCCTATCTTCAATTTGTTGAATAGGTGGTACCTCAGTCTGTTGTGACGAGTGCGAAGTCTGAAGACAACTACCTGCTCTCTTCGGTTCAACTGGTAATAGGCATCGTTTTTGGTGTAACCAGTATGTTCGGTTTCCCATTTGGTCATGTATCTGGCTTTGATAAGCCGTTTTGACTCTTCGTACGTCATACTGGTATCTGTTTGTGGTAGTCTTGCACCTTCTTTTGCCAGTCTGTCTGCCTCCTCGTTGCCTTGGATGTTGCAGTGTGCCGGGACCCACTGTACCACTACCCTTTTTGGTGCGGACTGCTGGCACAGTTTGCAGAGTGCTGCTCTTAAGTCATTAAGCTCAGTGTTTTTCTGGATTTTTAGCGCTGTGACTACGGCGAGAGCATCTGTCAGCAGGACTATATGGCTCTCATTTTCACTGTGTGTCACCATTTCTTCCACTGCCGCCCTCAGTGCCTCTGCCTCCGCTCTGAAATTGCTTGTGTACTTACCAGTAGCGAATGACAGTGTTATTTTTCGGCCATTTGGTAGGTTCAGGAATGCTCCTGCCCCTCCGTTCTGTGTAGTGTTTGTTACAGAACCGTCGGTGTATGCATGGGTCCAGTCCATGCTTGGGTAGCTTTTCGTTATGAAGCTTAGGGTAGTGTCTCTCCTTTCTTTTTCAGTCTGGCAGTTTTTGTTTGCAATACCTGGTATATTTTCTACCACCTCTGGAAATATATCCTGCCTCCAGGTAGGTTTTCGTACAGTAGTGATGGGTTTTGGTGTTGTTAGTGCGTTTATGGGATCTTCGTGGATCTTTGCTTTGGCTATTTCTGCAAAGTTTCTCCGCTTTAGTTTCCCATTTCCCAAATTGTTTAGTCTTTGGTACATTGGGTGGTCCGTCAGTCTTCGGAGTTTCTCTGACTGCAGCTGGGCTCTGCAGTCTCTTCTATCGGTCATGGATTGCAGTTTTGTAATCTTTTCAAGTTCTACAATTGGCGTTGACTTCATGCCACCTGTTATAATTCTCATGGCTTGGTTTTGAAGTTTGTTAACTTTATCGAAGTTCGCCTTTGCTGCTGTTGTCCATGCCGCAATGCCATACTCGAGAACTGGTCTCACTCTTCCAGTGTACAGTTTCTTTAGTATGCCTTCGTCTGCTCCCCAGCTTGTGCCAGCAAGTTTCCTCATGATTGCCATTCTTTCTCTGGCTTTCATTCGGTTTCTCTCAATCTGACTTTTTCATGTCATGCGCCGATCAAATGTGACTCCCAGATAGGTTGGGTTGTCGTTTGGCTGCAGGATTTTGCCATTTAGACTTAATTTGGTACTTTTGGGTTTTAATGAAAGCGAGAATATTGTGCACGTGGTTTTCTCCTCGTTTATTTTGACCAGCCATGATTTCGCCCACTCTTCCAGCGATGTTAGGGCCGTCTGCATCCGATTTCTTGCTATGGTGAGATTCTTTTCAGAGGTCCACATAGCCAGATCGTCTGCAAACATTGAGCTATGGACTCTTCTTGGTATATTCTCTGTAATATCGTTTATATATACCAGGAAGAGTGTGGGTGACAGTACTCCCCCTTGGGGTACTCCCTGCTCGAGTGTCACCTTTTTGCTCATCTGCCCTTGTACTTGGACTCTGGCCGTTCTTTGTTTGAGGTAGTGGTTGATCCACTTGTACATTTTCCCACAAACGTCACTTCTTCTTAGCTTGACTCTAAGTCCATCTTTCCAGACTTTGTCAAATGCCTTTTCCAGATCCACCCAAACAGCTACTGTGTGTTTCTGTGCCTGGTAGGCATCTTCTATCTCCTGGGCTATGAGGATGACCTGGTCCTCAGTGGATCTGTGCTGTCTAAAGCCGGCTTGCTGTGGAATTAGTATTCGTTTTTCTTCCAGATGCCACATCAGTCTGGTGTTTATCATCCGTTCCATCAGCTTGCCGACACAGCTCAGTAGGCTGATGGGCCTGTATCCATTTGGATCTGTTTTATCCTTTCCTGTTTTTGGTACTGGTACCAGTATTGCATCTTTCCATGCCTGGGGTACAATACCCCTTTTCCAGCTTTGGTTCAGGACTGACAGTAGTTTCCTCTTCGCTGTTTGGCCCAGCCCCATCAGCATTTCGTTTGTTATCCCGTCTTTTCCGGGAGATTTCCTTTTCTTTAGTGTTCTCATATCCTCTTCCATTTAATACTACATTCAACTATGATGCTTAGGGTAACTTTATGATCTGAGCATGATCTTTCCAATCGAGATTCTGCCTGTTCCTCTCTGAACTTTTTGGTTACTTCTCCTTTGAATCTGCTCAAGATGATTCTGTTGAGTATCTTGCCTGGCACTGGCAACAATGTAAGACTGTCTGTCATGAGATCCCCCTATAATTGCTGCAAATCTGCCATGTCTCTCTTCTTGAGCAGTTTAATCAGATGTCCTTCATTCCATTCTGTGGGTACTCTTTGTTCTTTAAATTATCTTTTTGAATAATTCTTGCAATGTATCGGTGGTTTTTCAAGTGGTACTCCGGGGTCTTTATGTATTACAAGGACAAGAATAGCACCACTGTCCCACAGATAGCATGTCGTAAAAGACGACTAACTGTGTGACATCGTATAACACGGGTATGGTTGAGTGGTTTGTTAACAGCAGCATGGATAACGCCTAACAGGCTGCGGGTCTACTTTGCTCTCATATTTCTTCTCTCTCTCTCTCTCTCTCTCTCTCTCTATATATATATATATATATATATATATATATATATATATATATATATTTATATATATATATATATATATATATATATATATATATATATATATATATATATATATATGCTGCCTTTTCTGCTTTCTTCTTTCTTTATATAATGTATCTATTGTGATCCATTCCTTGTGTTATGTTCTCTTGAATTTTCTAGTTTCTTCACGTGTCTTATTCTTCAGCCGGTTCCCACATACTATTAGTGTCCATCTCGTCTTCATAAAGCTCTTATAGCACTTAGTTTTTGTTTATTAAGTTATTACGTTAAATCTCGTTATCCTGGCGCCCTGTACTGGGTACTTTTGTGGCTTGAGCTTCAATATTCACAGCAACATGAAGTGGTCTGAGGTAACATCTGCATCTCACTTTACTCTTACATTTTTTTAGTGTACTTCTGAACCCTTGACTGACACAGATGGGGTTAATCTAATTTTCCGTCTTGTGGTCTCCATGTGACCTAACGTACCTTCTTGTGTGGAAACATGCTTCTTCCATTTATCTTTTTGTGTGGTGTACATAGCTCTGCAAACATTTCTCCATTGTTATTCATCTGTCCCACTGTCTTCCCACTATCGGTTCGTAACCCAGGTTGTCTGCTCCCACTTTAGCATTTGAAGTCCCCCATTAATATTGAGAGATCTTTCTCATTCTTCGACCAAAGAGGACCTCTTCCAGCTCATTGTAAAACTATTGCTTCTTATCGTCTTTGGCCTCGTTAGTTGGTGCAAAGCAATGAATCATGTCGATATTGATGTTTGTGTTCCTAGTGCTAAATCTTGCGCGTATGATTCTATTGGTAATAGCCTTCCACTTTATGAACGACATATGTGCCGCTCTAGAAAGCATAATTGCCATTCCCTCTGTGTGTTGGGCATCAGTTTCCTCGTTTTCAGAATAAATTATCATTTCCCCAGATGTCATACTCATCTTTTCTGATTGAGTCCACCTTGTTTCGCACAGTTCTAGCATGGCCAGATTTCAATTTCTTATCTCGTTTGCTATCTGTACTGGTTTCCTTGCCTGGTAAATTGTTCGTTATAGTTTGTTCTTCTTTGTATTCAGAAGGGCAGTTGGCCGTGGAGCTTTATTGCGACTTTCACTCCACTATGTCATTCTTTTCCAAAGGCCCTTCATTTCACAAGGCCGTTTGCTTTTGCTTTATTGTCAATGTTTTCGTAAACACCTTGGTTTGTTATAGATGTGGGTGGTCGGGTCTAGCCTAGCTTATTATACTCGTGGTGAGTTGTCCAGTGTTTAGTCTATTCCATCCTCCATAAGCTATTCAGCTTGTATGACCCTTCTGGAAGCTTTCGCTTCTACTAACTTAGCTTCTGGTATCATTGAGACATGCAAGCTCCCTCGCCATTTCAAGGTACCGTAACGGACTCGAGCGACCCAGGCTTTTTTCTACTATACTATGACGGCCTTGGCGAAAATAAAAATAGTCAGTGCAAGAAACAGTCATAAAATGATTTTCTTTTTAAAAATACAAACCGTGATAGGATTAAATGTATTTTATTCTGATTTGAATAATGGCTTGAACGGACAGGCTATTTATAATCCATATTGGGGAAAGTAATATTTTCCATCACTCTGTATTCACACATGTAGTATTTGTTAGTGTCTGCCTACAATTACCTCGGATGTTAAGCCGGTGTGAGCTGTTGTATGATGGCGTTCCTTCACGCATGGATGTTTCACATTTCACGAGTAAAGAAGACTGACCTTTCTTTGTTCGTCTTCTACACCAAGCATGTTCTTTGTAGCAAGAAAGTGCAACACGATTTATCGGTACTGATCGCCAGTTATTATGGAAGATGCACCTAAATACTCACCAGTTGCATGGTAGATCAAAACATTCAGAAATATCACATACTACACTAACTGTGAACAAACATAACGAAAGGGGCTGGTACAAGGTGTGAACCTATGTTTTCTGAGGCATATAATGGCAGAACTGCACTGGAGGAATTGTATTCAACAAATGTCTAGATTTTAGATGATAATGTTAGGACATAATTTTGCTTCATTCGGACTGATAACAAGTTATCATATATGTTAGTTCACTGTCTACATCGCTTCTCATTTATCTGTATACTTTCGTATATACTATTCAGCCCACTATTGCAGTCAGGAGTTTGTGTTGCATTTCTTGTACTACGTGCGTTGCGTCGGTTGTTGAAAGGTTGTAGAATGTATGTTATGCAATATGTCCATCTACTACGCCGTCTTACTTGTGCATTGTGGTCAGGTCATTTTGTATTGTTGTTGTTGTTGTTTGTCCATCGTTTCCGTAGAGGACCACATTATCATCTGTTAATTCTGTAGTGGGTTCGTAGGTGGCTGATCAAACCAAACCGAGCCCGAAGCGTCTGTCACACTGAGGTCAAAGAAATACTGCAAGACGGAGGAAACTTGTCCTTTGCCTTTCGTATCGCTCGTCTCTGTACATCTTCCTTGATTCTTGTCTGCTTCACGTGTGTCGTGCCAAAACAGATGTTACTATGCCAGGCAGATCGATCAACAGCAATGTTCTCCAAATTATCAGGGTCAATGTCGTAGTTCAATGAGAATTTCAGAGTGGCGTTGTAACTTGTATTGCTCTTGTATTATAAGCGTGTAGTGATAGTTGATCATGTTGTCTTTACATGAAATGATTGAAACAATTTTGTTGGCTCCTCGTATCCATTCAGGACAAGGGGAGTAGTTATCATCATATTTATAATTGCAGCATTTCTCATGTTATCTCTCTTAGTGATATGCCTCTGATGTCGCCGAAATTTACATAGAGCTGGCAGTTGATATGTAACAGAAGCACTTTTTGACATCTACTTTCAAAATCTCAATTAAAATACTTCCATTGTCTGTAAAAGAAAAACAAGTATTTTATACTTGCGCCTTTTTTTCATTTTGGTAGTGTTCTGATGTTCTGCTCCTAATAATAGACTTCAAAGGAATACCCATAAGCGCTCGTCTCTGTCAGCAAATGGCCAAGGGTATGGATACTAATCGTTCCTGCAATTGTAACATATCTTAACTGTAGAGACAATATATAGGTAGGGTCTTAGATATGTTTTAACATGTAACAGTTGGGAATCAGATAGAAAGAGCTTAGACAACCATCTTTTTTGTTTTATTTTTTCGTGGAATTTAAGTCAGTGCACCTGAACTCAGTCCCGCCAGAATTTGAGTAATGAAAGCGTACCACATACGCTTTGTCTCGAACCGCCCAAGTGAGAGGTGTGGTAAACATACGTAACCTGACGTAAGTTGCAGGCCATGTGTCCACACCTGGAATGATTAGTAGTGGTTGACGGGTAGACTTGTTACCGCCGACAAACCTGTGTCGTCTTGAAACCACGCGAACAGGGTGGGGGATAATGGCAAAAAGACGGCCAAAAACGGGCGACGTTTTGTAAATCACGTGATCTGGGCATGCAGATCGAATATAAAATCCTGGTAGAGAGACGTTAAGGGAATACAAAGGAAAACACTTTCGAAAGAGACGTTCAGTGGAGGGTAGGCGATGGAGTGAGGCATATTTGAGCTGAGAACCACAGAGACAGAACATTTCACTTCGGAGACAGAGAGACAGAGAACACTTCACTTCAAAGACATAGGTAATGTAACAGACCCCACTATTTGCCCTGGCCGTTATTTTAACTTAGAACATTCTCACACTCATCCACATCATCATGACCATACTCAGTAAATGACATATCACACAGCAGGTGGCATATTTATTAAATCATACTCCTATCATAGAATGAGTAGAGAAATTACAAACACAATATAACACATATCATCTTAACTAAACATTCTACTAAAACGGGAATTGTAAGCATTAGCTATTGATGGAATTCCCAACTAACTAAAAACCCAGTTCTATTGTCTTGCAATTACATCACACACATCGCCTTAACTGCGTCTTCAACACACCTTATCAAATACTCTTCCTCACTGAAATCCCCTCAGGCGGGCGATCTAGTATAACTCGTTTACAATGTGTCCTTGCTTACAAACACACTTTCACATTATCTATTAATGCAAAACTCATTCACCTATTTGAGCGATCCTGTTTTATCACTAAACATTCGTCCAACCGTCTATCAATCCCTCCTCTATCTAAGTCGGTGAGTTAAACATACTATCCACATTCAGTCACTCTCTCTCTCACTCTCCATCTCTCCTCCAGCCTGTCTCCATCCCTCTATCCAGCCTCTCTCCATTCAGTCTCTATCCAGCCTCTCTCCTTCCAGTCTCCCGAGCTAAACTTTGTCTCGAGTTATATATTCTCAAGCAAGGCCAGAGCTTGACCAATCGATCTCAGGTGATGACCATCTTCAATCCCAATTGGAACGAAACACTTTGCACACCTGTCACTCATTCTCTCGCAGCAAGCCCCGCTGCCAATTTCGTCTGTCAATCAATCTTTCCCTACCAAAATCGGAAGGCCAGTGGTCAGTTTCTACCTGTCCACATTCCTTAACCCAACTCTGTTCTCCTTTGCTGAGACGGTGAGTGACCTTGACATGCATTCAGGTAGCTTTAAGCTTTAACATGTTCAGGCATCCTAAACTCCCCTTGCTCCGGCGGGAACTGTTACATTACCTCCCTAAACTACTGACCGAAACATGGATGGTCATTTTTTTCATCTGGCAAATGAACACTATTTTCGTCTCCACTATCCAAAATGGAAAAACTACTCCTGTTTACAACTCTACTCAAATTGTACCTGCCTTGAAAAGAAAACACTGTCACACTATTTTCGTCTCCACTATCCATAATGTAAACCCCACTCCTGTTTACAACTTCACTCACATCGTACATGCATAAAAGACATGTCATTTGATACATATAAACTTTTTGTAATACATACACAATCAATACAAGCAGAAGAAAAACACTGAGGCTGGTCGTTTTTACAACACAAGCCACCACTTTTAAATCGTTTTACAGACAAACACACTCAAATCTGTCTCTGTGGGACCTTCAACTCTTCAAAACAGAAACACCTTAAGGAATTCTCCTTACTCATTGAGGTCAACATACCTCGCCCTGTTTCCTGTGCCTTCTTCTAAGGACACGAACCTTCATTGTTACACTCGACCAGTTCAGGTCAATTTTCTCAGGCGGTCTCATTACACGCCTGGCCGACGATTCACTTCATACTAACTCCTGTGAGGCCACGAATTTACGTGGGTTATCCTCGGGCTAGTTATCATTGTCTCTCTTGACAGCTATCCCTTCTCAAAGAAAACAGCAAAATTCTTTGTTTCCCACAAAAACGATATTTGACAACATATGTCATAGTCAACATTACAACTTCTGATCAATATAGTCTTCTCTGCAAAGACTCCACATACATGTGATAAAATATACAACATAACAAGTCAGTAACATCTACTGTTACAACACTAAGTCCCATTAAGTCAGCCAGCTCAGTGTTCCAACATGCTATTTCTTGTTCTGGAACTCGCGGTGACCTGTGCTTGCGGAGGCCTACAGTCTGGATGAGATATACTGCTCTGTAGATCACCTATATAACCTGTATTAAATACCTGTAAACATGATGATTCAACAACAACAACAAAAAACCAACAAAACACAAGACAAATGCATTGCATACAATGTCGAAACCCAAAACCAAATACAACTGTCAAAATATTTGCACTCATACTCATGATATCAATATTTCAGTCAGCAAGTATCACACTTTGATACTGTCAGGATATGTAATCTTTGATACTGTCAGGATAGGTAATCATGTTTAAACAACAAAACAACAACAAAATAAAGACAAATTCAACGCATGATATGTTGACCATACAACCCACTAAAAATGCAAGTAATACCATTAGTCAAAACCCAAACACCAAATACAAATGTCAAAATATTTGCACGCATACTCATTATATCAGTATTTCAGTCCGTAAGTATCACACCTTGATACTTATGTCAGGACACATAATCCTGTTTAACCAAATCAACAACAATCAATTAAGGTGCAAGTAATACGATTGTCAAAATACAAATGTCAAAATATTTGCACACAAACATGATCAAATGCCATTAACCTTCACTCCTGCTCGTGTCCCACAGATGAGCACCTGTTAATGCCCCCTTCTAAAGATACTAAACTATGACTAAGTTCTAACTTAATCAGGTACTAAACTATGTCACTAAACTATGACTAAGTTGTAACTTAATCAGATACTAATCTATGTCTGAGTCAAAAAGTCAAAAACCGAATCGTCCACCTGTCGATTTACGTCATGGTGTAACCCTACTAGTCCAGGTGCAGTCTTTGTTAAAGTTGCATAGCCCCGTTAACTGCTGGCCGTCTTTGTCACGAGGAATCAAAACAGAGTGTTGTGATCCAACTAATTCACCGCTGTTTCCCCAAATTACCGCATCAAAGCTACCTGGTCAGACTTTGACCGAAACATCGCGTCCACGTGTTACCCTGAGTCTCTTGTCCGTTTCTCTGGTCGGAAATCTCCCTTTGATCTCGGTCAGTCTAGCTTCAGACTGACCGTCCGTGGTACGCTCATTGTCTGGCGTGTACTTGAGACAACGAATTCAAAGGACTTTTTAACATCTGGTCATTCCTCCTTCTCTATACCCTACCCCCTAATTATCCAACTCTCCGTTTCCCAAGGATAACGGTAGATGAAACAAATTGTATGCAAATGCATACATTAACTGGAGTTTCACATGATAGCCCTACATCTATACTACCATGTGTGTAAGTACTCCACGCCTTTATCTAATTCAATTTCTGAATTCCATGTTTTTGGCTAGCGTCAGTAAACATACTATCAACCGTTCCTTATCACTACTGCTTATTTTAACCAGACTATGCGCTGCCCCATCAGCTGTCTCTAATTGCTGCGCGATTTCCTCCTGTAAAACGCCCATCGTCTGGTCTGTTTGTTTCACGGTTGTTTGGTTCGTATCCACCGGTTCTCTGGTAGTATTACGTACACTTACATCGTCCGCTACTTCAGCCTTCCGTCCATCTGTATTCACTATTACGGGGAAAGACCTTTCACACTGTTCGTTTGACTGTTGGCTTATTTCGAACTAAGATCTTTTCTTCTTTGCTTCGATGACTGGTTCGCTGTCCTGGCTGTGGTTAACCTGTCTTTCCCTTTTCTTCGTTTTCCTTAGAAACTCTGTTCCTCCTTTGTTGGCTGCTGTTGGTGCGTCCGTTTCGCATTCCAACTGTGCGTCATTCCCACTTCCTTCCTCGGTGGCCGAAGGGTTGTCCCTTCTTTCAGTCTGTTAAACAACTTCTCCCGCATGGCTA
This sequence comes from Ariolimax columbianus, assembly GCA_036924085.1. Classification (NCBI taxonomy): domain Eukaryota; kingdom Metazoa; phylum Mollusca; class Gastropoda; order Stylommatophora; family Arionidae; genus Ariolimax; species Ariolimax columbianus. The sequence continues at coordinate 42,699,802 of JAVGWX010000005.1, read as the reverse complement.
GGTCCTGCCATCATTCCTCCCCCTCTCATTTCCTCTTTATCTGACGCATCTCCGACTATTTCCTTGTTCGATTCTTCTTCGACTCTAACTAATGTTCTACCAGGCTTGACCACAAGTTCCTGGTAAACTTGGCCCCTTTCAGCACGTTCGACCATGTTAATCGACGAAATACCCTCTTCCTGAATTCTCGGCCTAGTTTGTCCGATGCTGCAACATTTTCATCTGGACCTCTGAGCGAACGTTTGTCTCGTTTGTATTACGTAACCTGCCCTCCATACCTAACTTTTCTGGATACACAAAACCTGTATCTCTTTCTTTCCGTCCATCTGCCTCGTGCTCAAAGTCTCTTTGATAGCTCCTGTCCTGCCTCTCCATCTGTAACCGTGCAAAAGGCCTCTTGTGGGCTAAGAATCTGCCCGATTCAAACTTCTGCCCTACCCTTCCTCCTCCTCTCATTTGACTTGGCCTCTCCACCTAGGTCAAACTCCTACGCTTTTCGCCACCTCTTTCCAGTCGTCCACACACGTCCGTCCTGAGATTTCCACCTCTGTCCCTCCACGGATCGGAATGTGGAAGTTGGACGGGCTTCCTACTCACTTTCCTACCACTCTGTCCCCTTCCAAAATACTGGGCCGTGTTTACTTCTGTGATTTCTTTATTTCTTCTCTCCTTCCTAGCTGGTTTGAAAGCTCTGTTTTCAAACTGTTGCAATAGCTGTCGCAGCTTCCATTGGAGGTCTTTTTCCTGTCTTTCCTGCCGAATAACTCTGCCTGTTAGTTCTCTTAGCTGGTTTTGTAGTTGACTTTTGTCTTTCAACTTATCGCTGACTGTAGCTAGTGCCATGAAAGGCTTGTCTTTGACAACCAGTCCTCTTCTCCGAGAACTGTTAACATTCCGAAGAATATTACGGCATCCGATAGACAAATGTCCAAAAGCTAGACAATGAAAACATTGTTTAACATTGTCCAACCTCTACATATTGAATAAACCCGTCTGGGCCCCCCCCCCCCCCCCCCAAAAAAAATAAAAATTTGCAAGACTGTCAAGTACGCACAAAGTCTTGTCAATAATACAACAATGGGTGGAAGAAAAGTGTCCACTTACCAGTCAGATGATTGGAAAAGCTGTCTATGGTAACTAACACTCTAACCACTAGCTACTCCTCTATTCCTAACTACACACACAAGTTATATTTAACTGCGACACTTGTGTTAAACATGCAAATCAAGATCTATAGCTACACACGCACTATATTTATAAATCTACCACGACTATCCGATGTCAACAGGCACCAACATAATAATAATGTGTACCAGATCCCACTGTTTGCCCTGGCCGTTATTCTAACTTAGAACATTCTCACACTCATCCACATCATCATGACCATACTCAGTAAATGACATATCACACAGCAGGTGGCATATTTATTATATCATACTCATATCATAGCATGAGTAGAGAAATTACAAACACAATATAATACATATCATCTTAACTAAACATTCTACTAAAACGGGAGGTGTAAGCATTAGCTATTGATGGAATTCCCAACTAACTAAAAACCCAGTTCTATTGCCTTGCAATTACATCACACACATCGCCTTAATTGCGTCTTCAACACACCTTATCAAATACTCTTCCTCACTGAAATCCCCACAGGCGGGCGATCTCGCATAACTCGTTCACAATGTGTCCTTGCTTACAAACACCCTTCACATTATCTATTAATGCAAAACTCATTCACCTATTTGAGCGATCCTGTTCTATCACTAAACATTCGTCCAACCGTCTATCAATCGCTCCTCTATCTAAGTCGGTGAGTTAAACATACTATCCACATTCAGTCACTCTCTCTGCAAGACAAGCTCTATGGCAGTGGCGACAGCCTCAGGATGACCGCCGCTTTTTTCGAAAAAATAATGGTTACTGTCTGACTGCGTACGCAGAAGTAGAAGAAGAAGTCACTCTCTCTCTCTCTCACTCTCCATCTCTCCTCCAGCCTGTCTCCATCCCTCTATCCATCATCTCTCCATCCAGTCTCTATCCAGCCTCTCTGCTTCCAGTCTCCCGAATTAAACTTTGTCTCGAGTTATATATTCTCAAGCAAGGCCAGAGCTTGACCAATCGATCTCAGGTGATGGCCATCTTCAATCCCAATTGGAACGAAACACTTTGCACACCTGTCACATATTCTCTCGCTGCCAATTTCGTCTGTCAATCAATCTCCCCCTACCAAAATCGGAAGGCCAGTGGTCAGTTTCTACCTGTCCACATTCCTTACCCCAACTCTGTTCTCCTTTGCTGAGACGGTGAGTGACCTTGACATGCATTCAGGTAGCTTTAAGCTTTAACATGTTCAGGCATCCTAAACTCCCCTTGCTCCGGCGGGAACTGTTACAGTACTTTGGAAAGAGGCGTTCAGTGGAGGGCAGGTGACGGAGATTTGCAGTTGATTCAGATTTAAGGTATGATTTTAGGAGACGGAGAAGGCAGTTGAAAGGTAACTACCCTCATAGTATGTAGTGGTCGTAAGTACAAGTCGTCAGTAGCTTATAGAGGCAGTCTACTAGTCATCCTATTCATCATACTGACGCAGTCCCATTGATCACGTCGATATCACATTGATTTCCAATGATTCCATGGAGACCATTATGATCTACCGCCGACAAAGAGGACCAAGACCTCGGACGTCATACTTCACCATCAGCGGTAATCCGCAAACAATGTTCGATCGCAGCAGACCAGATTAGGAGAGGAGAAAGAACCGAGCAATAACCGTATCGATAGGTTAGGTTTAGGGGTAGGAGTGTTTTAGATAAGCTTGTGAGAGAAAGAGTTTAAGTTGTTAGTTAATAGTCGGCGGTGTGACTTGAATAAATAATCTGTTGTATTGTGTTTATATTTAGTGTTACTTGAATTTGTTTAGAGTGAGTGTAGAGTGCAAATAGAATAGAGCAGACCCCTTTACCGTCTGAGTGTAGAGTGCAAATAGAATAGAGCAGACCCCTTTACCGTCTGAGTGTAGAGTGCAAATAGATTAGAGCAGACCCCTTTACCGTCTGACTGTAGAGTGCAAATAGAAAAGAGCTGACCCCTTTACCATCTGAGTGTAGAGTGCAAATAGAATAGAGCTGACCCCTTTACCGTCTGAGTGTAGAGTGCAAATAGAATAGAGCAGACCCCTTTACCGTCTGAGTGTAGAGTGCAAATAGAATAGAGCAGTCCCCTTTACCGTCTGAGTGTAGAGTGCAAATATAATAGAGCAGACCTCTTTACCGTCTGAGTGTAGAGTGCAAATATAATAGAGCAGATCCCTGTACCGTCTGAATGTAGAGTGCAAATAGAATAGAGCAGACCCCTTTACCGTCTGCGATAGAGCTCCATCAAATCGATCGTCTCTGGTACACAATTCATTGGTTGTGAACACTTCCGCTCCGTCCTCTCTTACACCCTTATCCTCTCAAATTCCTTTCCTTATCAAAACTCTGCCGAATGTCAGATGCCGATTCATTTATTGCGGTGTCATATTCCAGGTTGTTTGGTAGATTTCAAAATGCGACTCTTATCCATATCAAGTGTACCGTAATCGGTGCCTTAGAAGCCAGGATGTCAACTCTCTTGTTGTCCTAAAACCTAACATGATTAGGACAGTATTTCCACACCAGTCCCTCAAGATTTGATGCTCATACAGCTGCCAACCACTAAAACCTTATCCAGCCTCTATGTTCCTACTCCTACAGCTGCCAACCACTCATGCCTTAGCCTACCTAAGTAAGGATTGGTAGTCTGACACGATTACTGCACCTATTAAACAGGTTTCAGATTACCATCGCAGAACTGTAGTCTCTGCTTCCATCTCAGTTCTTGTACTGGAGGTTGCTTGTCTGCATGCCCCACTCTCTTCAGCGACGACCTGACCCTCTAACTCAAGCAGAGTAGACCACACCACGTGTACTACTACTACACGTAGCACCTATCCTTTGATATATATTATGGCATCAATAAACTGGATGTTATCACATTATCAGCTTAATCAAGAACGAAAGTCAGAGGCGCGAAGACGATCAGATATCGTAGTTCTGACCATAAACGATGCCGACTAGCGATCCACAGGAGTTGCTTCGATGACTCTGCGGGCAGCTTCCGGGAAACCAAAGTGTTTGGGTTCCGGGGGAAGTATGGTTGCAAAGCTGAAACTTAAAGGAATTGACGGAAGGGCACCACCAGCCAGGAGTGGAGCCTGCGGCTTAATTTGACTCAACACGGCCAACACTGAAATGCTTGACAGGCCGAGAGCACTTTCGTTGGGTCTAATAGTGAACGTCTGCTGGAATTAGACACTCGAAAATCTAGGGCTAGTATCTCGGTGGCTCGATTGTCTCGCACCCAATGTTCGATAAAGGAATTCACGGAAGGGCACCACCATGAGTGGAGCCTGCGGCTTAATTTGACTCAACACGCCAACACTGTAAAATTACTGACAGACAGAGCATTTTCGTTGGGTCTAATAGGGAACGTGTGCTGGAATTAGACCCACGGAAGATAGGTCAGTCTTACCCTCTAAATAAAAGAGCGTTTGCTACGGTAATCCTGCCTAACCTTAAAGAATCGCAGGTTTCAGACAATTGGTTATTGACTGACTTAAAAGCCCTCTCTTGATTCGTTGGGTCTAATAGTGAACGGTTGCTGGTATTAGACCCTCTGAAGACAGGTCAGTTTTACTCTACTAATGACAGGGCATTGCTACGGAAATCCTGCTCAATTCGAGAGGAGCCGCCGACATTTGGTTCACGTACTAGGCTGATAAGCCAATGCCCCGAGGCTACTATGTGAGGGATCAAAGCGGGCGGGAACCTGATCGATATTCACCCCATACGGCGATGAGGTGCGAAACCACCAGTAGAAGACTTAGTTCTTGGTCGGGGTGTCGTAAGCAGTAGAGCAGCCACCTCACTGTGAACTGTTGAGACGCAACCCTTGATCATGAGATATGTTCGCATAACATCTCCGTGACATTACCAGGCTTGTCCCCTGGTTAAATGCACTTCTGCCTCGCTCTCTACTTCTGTCTGCTATGTCATCTCAATGGACGCAGAAGAGATGCAGGCCAGCGGACATTGCACCTCTGCCCTATTGTGTCAGCCTCCCAGGTGGCGGGGAATGCTAGGCGCACCCTCACTGCAGAGAAGCCGAGAAAATAAAGGAAGCAAAGAGATACCCCACTCACATGCATATACTGCGTTTCTGACAGGACGTGACGATCCTGGGATACAGACACACTGGACTGCCTCTTTTCCGGGATAGTACAAACTAGTACATAGTCCATCATATCATATCATTGCCAAACCCTATAGACACGCGTGGGAAAGACTCGATAGTCCTCCAAGACAACTTCCCTAAGAGAGACAACTGTGACGAAAAACAACTGATGCCTTGCAGATAGGCTGGGGATAGCCAAAGGCTAAGGAGGGCATCCCTACAGAAACGCCTGTTGAAATCGGATGCACGGGGCCGCAAGCCTAACAAAACAGTGCAACGTAAATCGCAGCATGATGACAGTACAACCGATTAGAAAAACGCATGGTTGAAATCGGATGCACTGAGCCACAGGCTTGACACAATAAAACAGTGCAACGTATATCGCTGTAAACAGCGTTCAATGAAGAAGAAGACATTATCAGCTGACTAGCCACGATTTCTGCACGTTTCTGCATTTCCTGCCTAGGGTTGTGATGAATATGTCGTATTCTGTCATTCAACCAGGGTGGGCCCATTCTTCTCTCTTATCTATCGTCCTACCTATCATTACTTTTCCAAAGTTTTTTCTGTATGTGACATTCATAACCCTCCTCTTTGAATCTCTTGATTTCGGAGGTGTATTTGTGAAGTGGATCCCTCCTGGTTGTGGTAACTCCCTCCACCCCTCAAATAAATTTTGGCCTGTGCCAATTTATGTTACAGACAGAAGTCCCATCATGTCCCATCTTCAAGATTGGGCCATTTCTAGTGCATCTCAGAACCAGTCGGGTCCCTTCTAACCGTTCAGTCTTTATAATGTGAGGATCCCCAGTTTGTAATAAACAACTGACGATGTAGGATGAAAAGCAGTCGTTGTTCCAAGTTAGCCAAAGTCTTTGGTGCTCTTATGTCTTGATTGCATCTCTTTTTTAGTTGTGTGGTCGACGTGTATCTGAGTGAGAGGCTCTGATCAAAAGTTACTTCGAAGTATTTCAAACTGTCACACCTGTAAATGGCACATCTATCAATGGCAATGCCCGGGAGGTCAACTTACAATATAGCTGTTCACGGAACAGCACCATGCATGCCTTGCTAGTACTGATTTTTTCGCTGGAATCCGAACACCACTGTGAGATTGCATGCAAGATCTCATGTAGGTCCATGCCATCGTATGCCAGTCCTGTACGTCGTGATATTTGCAAACGTTAGTGTTTGCTTTTTCCCTATGGATTGGATGTTCATCACCTTTATTGTGTACGTGTTGAACAGCAAATGTGCGAGTAGAGAACCTCGCGGCAGCCCTCGGCATATTGCATCGGCGCTAATGTCCAAATATCTAAAGTTGAATGCAGTATTTCTCCCCATTAGGTTAGCTGATATTCAGTTCCCTGCACATGTGGTGATTCCAGGTTGCTTGAAACAAAGGATCATGTTCCTAAAATCGGCCTGGTCTTATATAGAATGTGTTTACGTTGCAATTGGACATTATGTTTCCGGTGACAATCTTCACTAGCAACTTGTAATATATGTTCTTTAGAGCGATTATTCCATAGCTAATAAGGGGCGTTGAATCCTTGTTATGTTTAGGGAGTTGGCGCAGATAGCTATGGGGCCAGTCTTCAGTCACTGGTGTAATCTCTTTAATGTTGCTGTCTTGTCACTGACCAAAGGTAGCTCAGGACGAGAGAGCAAGGTTGACTAAAGGTACATTATCTTGCTCACAGTAATAAAAATCACCGCGCAAGTTACTGATTTCAACGGACACAGCAAGAGAAAAGACTGTTTACACGTCTGAACAGAGAGAGTGCTCTTCATCAAATGTGATGGACGAACATCATAATGCTCAAATCATTCACGACATTGCTAATCTCTGCCTCACCGAGCTGCTTAATGCAGAAATTCGGTATTCTATCGAGATCTGGAGCAGTGCTTTTTACAAGAGCAAAATTATCAGTTATCACGTTTACATAAGGCGTTGACCATGATGGCGGTGCCTAGGATATATTTTCTAATTTCCTGGAGCACATCTTTGTACCTTTTCTCTGTCTGGACAACATACCGGATGAAAATCACAAGACACGTCATTTCATCCGTTGTCAGGGGCGTCCCTGTGGAGTCCTGAATCGTGTTGATGGCCTGGTTTGTATTTCTTTCCATTCATCTTCTGCGATTGATGGGGTTGGTAGAATGTTTCATGTTTCTATTTCTTCGCTATTGTCTTGCAATTGTTTGCTCTGCGTTTGTTCTCGTTCATCACATTAACCTCTTTGACATTCTTAAGTCGTGTCTATCAGTTTGATATTTCTTACACGTATGTTAAGTGCGCATTGTTTCTGCTATCTTCCTATTTCCGTGTTTTATGTTCTTCTCTATTTTACATAGGTAATGCCAAACGAATTTATTTGGTTTTTACAGTTGTTTGTTATAGACGCTGTTTGTTTGCTACTACTCTTGGCTAAGTTGAGTTACCTCATAACGACGTTTCTTAGCTGGCTGTTTAAAATGGATCTTCTTACATCTCGAGACGTACTTGAGAAGATCGGGTTGTACTGCAGTTTGAGAACTCCCGGTAATCTCACAAATACGAGGATTACATTGTCATTCTTCAACGTGTTCGTCAGTCTTTTGTAGCACAGCCTGTTTCCAGTAGCATGAACTAGGAAAGTGCTGCCGGGTCTTAGTCTATTTGTTTCACCTGTCACCTGACCTTGATTACTCTTCGCTACCTGCTTGTTCGTTTAGAGCATATATATTTACAACAGCTACTCTATGTTTATGTAAATTTCAAATTATAATGTCTCCTATAATGGAGGCAGGTGCTGCTGTTTATTTGCATTAAGTCGAATGATTATCAGAATGAATTCATTAACATAATGATTTAATTACAAAACACCCCTACACACCCCACCCCCCACAACTTTCCCAAAAGTGCTACACATGCATCGAAAAATGTATGAAAAAAAATACACGCCAGTTCATCCACACTGTTCAGGACTCCACAGGGACGCCGCTGACGACAGATGAAATGACTGTCTTTCGTTTTTTAACCAATATGTCGTCCAGACAGAGAAAGATTTGTGCTCCAAGAAATTAGGAAATATGTTCTAGACACTGCCTGAATGAATTTAGTCATTTGAGAGCCCCATGAATTACGTCATATAGCCGTCAGACTAAGTTCGTCAAAGAATTGTCTGCATGAATTAAAATCTATGATCGTCAAAATGAATTCAAACAATGAATTGTTTTAAGAAATGCTATCAAGTTCTGTGAGGATTCAATCAAATGGTTCTCTAAATGGGTTAATTAAATGTGTTATATGATATCAGATTCTCCCATTATCCTGTAACAGGAATTCTAGTGCAAGCTATTAATGCATATTCTGGCTTAATTGCATGCTTGGTTTACACATGTTTCTCAATTGTTTCTAGTGAGGATCTTACTGTGTTTATTCAGCGTTACTGCAACTGATATATGGTATACATATACCTGGCTTGGAGGTTGCTACTGTTCATAGAACGTGTGTGCGCGTGTGTGCATACATGTGCTTGTGTGTGTGTGTGTCTGCGTACGTGCGTGCGTGCGTCAATTATGTGTGTGTACTCTTTCTGTAACTGTCAAGTATGTGTTTGTGTGTGTACTCGTCGTTACTGTAACTGCCAAGGATGTGTATGTGTGTGCTCTTACTATAACTGCCAAAGATGTGTGTGTGTGTGTGTGTGTGTGTGTGTGTGTACTCTTACTATAACTGTCAAATATGTGTGTGTATACTTGTCGTTACTATACATGTCAACGTGTACACTTACTATAACTGTCAAGGATGTGTGTGTGTATTATTACTATAACCGCCAAGGATGTGTGTGTGTGTGAATACTCTTACTATAATTGTCAAGAATGTGTGTGTACTCTTCGTTACTATAACTGTTACGGAGAGGTGTGTGTGTGTGTGTGCGTACGTGCGCGCGCGCCTGCCTGTGTGCGTGTGCGTGCGCGCGTGCGTGTGCGTACTCTTACTATAATTATCAAGGATGTGTGTACTTTTACTAAACCTGTCAAAGATGTGTGTTTTCTTAGTTACTATAACTATCAATGATGTGTGTTTTCTTAGTTAATATAACTATCAATGATGTGTATGTGTTTGTATGTACTCGTCGTTACTATAACTGCCAAGGATGTGTTTGTGTGTGTGTGTGTGTGTACTTGTCGTTACTATAACTGCCAAGAATGTGTGTGTGTACTCTTATTATAACTGTCAAGAATGTGTGTGTACTCGTCGTTACTATAACTGTCAAGGATGTGTGTGGGTGTATATACTCTTACTATAACTGCCAAGGATGTGTTTGTGTGTGTACTCTTACTATAACTACCAAGGATGTGTGTGTACTTGTCGTTACTATAACTGCCAAGGATTTGTGTGTGTGTACTCGCACTATAACTATCAACGATTTGTGTGTACTCTACCTATAACTATCAAGAATGTGTGTATGTGCCCTTACTATAACTGCCAAGGATGCGTGTGTGTGTACTCTTACTATAACTGTCAGGGATATGTGTGTATGTGTACTCTTACTATAATTGTCAAGAATGTGTGTACTTTTCAGTACTATAACTGCCAAACACGTGTGCGTGTGTGTACTTGTCATTACTGGAACTGTCAAGTATGTGTATGTGAGTACTCTTACTGTAACTGTCAAGGATGTGTGTGTGTGTGTGTGTGAGTACTCTTACTATAATTATCAAGGATGTGTGTACTGTTTCTATAATTCAAGGATTTGTGTGTACTCTTCGTTACTGTAACTATAAAGGGTGTGTGTCTGAGTACTCTTAGTATAACTGTCAAGGATGTGTGTGTGTACGTGTCGTTACCATAACTGTCAAAGATGTGTGTGTATATGTGTCGTTACTATAACTGTCAAGGATGTGTGTGTGTGTATTCTTAGTATAACTGTAAATGATGTATGTATGTGTGTGTGTACTCTTAGAATAACTGGCAAGAATGTGTGTGTGTTTATGTGTACTCTTAAAATAACTGTCAAGGATGTGTGTGTGTGTGTTTGTGCACTCTTACTATAACTGTAAAGATGTGCTTGTGTACTCTTAGTATAATTGTCAAGGATCTGTGTTTGAGTATTATTACTATAACTGTCAAGGATGTGTGTGGGTGTATATACTCTTACTATAACTGCCAAGGATGTGTGCGTCTGTGTACTCTTAGAATAACTGCCAATGATGTGTGTGTGTACTCTTACCTTAACTGCCAAGGATGTGTGTGTGTGCTCTTACTTTAACTGTCAAGGATGTATGTGTGTGTGAATTCTTAATATAACTGTCATGGATATGTGTGTGTGAATTCTTACTATAACTGTCAAGGATGTGTGTGTGTGTGTACTCTTAGTATAGCTGTCAAGGATGTGTGCGTGTGTGTACTCTTAGTATAATTGTCAAGGATGTCTTTGCGTAATCTCATTATAATTGTCAAGGATGTATGTGTACTTTTACTTTAACTATCAAGGATGTGTGTGTATGTGTTCTCTTACTAAAACCTTACAAGGATGTGTGTGTGTGTGCGTGTACTCTTACTATAACTATCAAGTATGTATGCGTGCATACTCGTCGTTACTATGGCTGTCAAGGATGTGTGCATACTCGTCATTATTATGACTGTCACGGTGTGAGTATGTTCACTCACGGTTTCTAAGACTGTCACGATGTGAGTATGTGCACTCACGGTTTCTAAGACTGTCACGGTGTGAGTATCTGCACTCACGGTTTCTATAATTTATGGTTGGTTGTTAAATGTATCAGTTTCTGATTGGGAATTATAGTTATTGTGACGGTTTTATTGTGTGCTTTGATGTCTGTGTGTGCGTATCTGTGTATGTTTGTCTATATGTATGTTTGATTGTGTGTGTATGTTTGTTTTGTTTTGTTTGTTTGTTTTTTTGTTTGTTTTTAAATTATTTGTTTGTTTTTTTAAATTTATTAATTAATTATTTTTTTTGCGGGGGGGGGGGGGGGGGGGGGGGTATATCGGTGACGGAGCTATGGAGATATTACTTTCGACTTATGATCAATTTGTATATGTAGCTCGGAATGACTTAGATGTTTACCATTTCCTTTTCATATTGATCTGTTTTTACATCAAGTTTGACTCGCAAACTGATATTTGTGCATACTCGGTTTGACTCGTAACTTGTTTAATTTGCAGATCTGGCTTGAATTTGAGACTTGGTTAATTTGCAGATCTGGCTTGACTTGAGTCTTGGTTAATTTGCAGATCTGGCTTGACTTGAGTCTTGGTTAATTTGCTTACCTGGCTTGACTTGAGTCTTGATTAATTTGCTGATCTGGCTTGACTTGAGTCTTGGTTAATTTGCTTACCTGGCATGACTTGAGTCTTGGTTAATTTGCTTACCTGACTTGACTTGAGTCTTGGTTAATTTGCAGATCTGGCTTGACTTGAGTCTTGGTTAATTTGCTGATTTGGCCTGATTTACGTTTTGATTAATTTGCATACTTGGTTTGACTGGTATTTGATTTATTTGCAGATCTGGTTTGATTAAGACGGTGAACTATCTTCAGATATGGTTTGACTGGCATACTGCTTTTATCTTCACATCTGATTTACGACTATGCTGCAAGGTCGAATAAAGAATGCTGACATTGATAAGACAACACCTGTACAACAACAATGATTTCAGTGACGGTAACGGATATTATAGCAAACATCGCAATCACTGTAATTCTCAACATCAACAACGTACCAGCATGCAACAGTTCCATATATCGTCGTCGTGGTTACGTGAAGGAGTCTTTAATAGATCTGGGGCAGCGGTGGCAAATGTTGCTACAGGAGACACGCCGGCGGTAATACCGGGATCGAAGAGTGCTTCAGTCATCAGTGATGATGTGTTTGTGAACAGATGTTGCGCAGTTTTCTTGACGGTCATGGTCCTTATGACGTCATGTTGTGACGCAAGAAAGATTCATGGCAGCTACAGTCTTGCTCTAACCGGAGCCTCTCAGCGCGGAATTCGAGAAGTTCAGAGTTCACCAGTAAGCAACGTATCCTCCCATCCAACGTATCTAGTAGCTCCATCAAACTCATCCTCGTTGATCTCTTCATCTTCTCCTCTACCTAAAGTAGCCATCCCAGAAAGCCAACACGAACCAGCCAACAGAGCCGAGCTGATTACAATGCTCATTTCCACATTACAAAAGCTCAACGTCCTACAAGTAGCAGACTCTTCATGTTTTCGCCTGCAAAAGATTGTCCGTAAAAACATGAATAGTTCGTCACGATTGTCAGACAGTCAAATGGTCGGAGTGCACCTATATTTTGAAGAAGTTCACATACCATCTGCGGATAACACAGAAACAGGGATTACTCATACAATAAGCACGAGTGAAAACGTCAGTCACACAGTGCCAGATTTACACGACAGCTGCGTGAACAACCCAATGGTTGAGCTCGAGAAGTTGACTAGTAGTGGCCTGTCAGCAGAGGAAGGACAACATACAAACGGAAGTGTTGTAGTAGTGGAAGATGACAGTTCATCCGCTGAAACTGGTGTGTAAGGAATAAATTTTGTGTGTATTGACGGAAACTGGTGCGTATGTACTAAAACGGGTGTGTGTGGACGGAAACTGGTTGGTATGTACTAAAACTGTTTTGTATTACTGAAACTGGTGTGTCAGCGTGAAACTGGTGTGTGTGAGCTTAAACTGGTATGCGTGAACTTAAACTGTTTTGTATTACTGAAACTGGTGTTTGAGCTCAAACTGGTGTGTGTGAACTGAAACTGGTGTGTGAGCTCAAACTGGTGTGTGTAAACTTAAACTTGTTTGTATTACTGAAACTGGTGTGTGTAAACTTAAACTGTTTTGTATTACTGAAACTAGTGTATGAGCTAAAACTGGTGTGTGTAAACTTAAACTTGTTTGTATTACTGAAACTAGTGTATGAGCTGAAACTGGTGTGTGTGAACTGAAACTGTTTTGTATTACTGAAACTGGTGTTTCAGCTCAAACTAGTGTGTGTGAACTGAAACCGGTGTGTGGACTGAAACTGGTGTGTAAGCTGGAATTGGTTTGTGAGCTGAAACTGGTGTGTGAGCTGAAACTGGTGTGTAAGTTGGAATTGGTTTGTGAGCTGAAACTGGTGTGTGAGTTGAAACTGGTGCGTGGAACTGAAACTGGTGTGTGAACTGGAAATGGTGTGTAAGCTGAAACTGGTGTGTAAGCTGAAACTGGTGTGTAAGCTGAAACTGGTGTGTAAGCTGAAACTGGTGCGTGAATTGAAACTGGTGCGTGAATTGAAACTGGTGCGTGAACTGAAACTGGTGTGTGAGCAGACCAAATCAAAAACCAGGCAGTGGTTAAAGATCTAAAACAAACATCCCAAATGCAACCATGAAAAAAAGCCAAATCCCTGAGATGGTAGAAACCATAGAGGGAATAAGGGAAAAAGGAACTCAGATTTAGAAAGGAAATGTATTACAGAAGAATATCTTAGGAGAGTATACCCACCAGAAACATGGATACACGTATATACAGATGTCTCATCTAACAAAACCACATCCAATGGAGGTGGAGGGATCTATTACAGACTAATGAATTGAGAACAACAACTCGAGTATTAACAACGGGAACATACTCCAATAACTTCCATGCAGAAGCAGAGGCACTGAAGGCCGTAGGTGAGCTTATAATCCACAAAAAAAGATATCCACAAAAAAACATAGTATTCTTAACTGATACCGCGTCAGTATTTGCAGCGCTAAAATAACACAAAGATGAAGATCTCGAGCGATGTATGTTTTTCCTGACACAGCTCACAGTAGAACACTCTGTGTTTGTCATACAGTGGATCCCATCCCACTGCAAAATGTAAGGCAATGAAGCTGCAGACAAACTAGCAAATTGTGGAGGAGAATCCCCACAAACAGACCTGAGCATCACATATAATGAAGTCAAGATCATAATTAAAACCAACTTCAGGGGGAAATGGGCTGATCAACACCCCGACTTCCGAAAAGAAGACAGCTACTATAACTTAACTAGAGAAGAGCAGGTCATCATCTTCAAACTGAGAACTGGCAAGGGTCGTCTTTACAACAAAATGACGATTGGGACAGATGACAAGTGTCCCTGTGGTGAGCATACCATGACTGTGAAACACAACCGACACAACTGCATACGAGACAGATATGAAACAAAAGCTGTATGGAGATAAAACAGCCATACAAACAACGGTGCCGTTTGCAAATGAAACCTGGACCTTGATCTGAGGATAACGGAAGAAGAAAAATAAGATAATACTGCTGTATGTGAACTAAACTGCAGTGTGTGGACTAAACTGGTGTGTGTGTGGACTAAACTAGTGTGAATGAACTAAACTGGTGTGTGTGGACTAAACTGGTGTGTTTGGACTAGACTGGTGTGTGTGGACTAGACTGGTGTGTGTGGACTAAACTGGTGTGAATGAACTAAACTGGTGTGTGTGGACTAAACTGGTGTGTTTGGACTAGAATGGTGTGTGTGGACTAGACTGGTGTGTGTGGACTAAACTGGTGTGAATGAACTAAACGGGTGTGTGTGGACTAGACTGGTGTGTGTGGACTAAACTGGTGTGAATGAACTAAACTGGTGTGTGTGGACTAAACTGGTGTGTGTGGACTAAACTGGTGTGTGTGGACTAAACTGGTGTGTGTAGACTAAACTGGTGTGAATGAACTAAACTGGTGTGTATGTGAACTAAACTGGAGTGTGTGGACTAAACTGGTGTGTGTGTGTGAACTAAACTGGTGTGTGTGGACTAGACTGGTGTGTTTGGACTAGACTGGTATGTTTGGACTAAACAGGTGTGTGTGGACTAAACTCATGTGTAATAGATTAAATTGGTGTGTGTGTGGACTAAACTCGTCTGTATAGACTAAACTAGTGTGTGTGAACTAAACTGGTGTGTGTGGAATAAACTGGTGTGTGTGGATTAGAATGGTGTGTGGATTAGACTAGCGTGTGTGGACTAAACTGGTGTGTGTCGATTAGACTGGTATGTGTGGACTAGACTGGTGTGTGTGTGGACTAGACTGGTGTATGTGTGGACTAAACTCGTGTGTGTAGACTAAACTCGTGTGTATAGATTAAACTTGTGTGTGTGGACTAAACTGGTGTGTATAGATTAAAATGGTGTGTGTGTGTCGACTAAACTCGTGTGTATAGATTAAACTGGTGTGTGTGTGGACTAAACTGGTGTGTGTTGTGTGTGGGCTAAACTAGTGTGTGTGGACTACACTGGTGTGTTGTGTGTGGGCTAAACTGGTGTGTTGTGTGTGTGCTAAACCAGTGTGTGTGGACTAAACTGGTGTGTTGTGTGTGGACTAAATTGGTGTGAGTAGACTAAACTCATGTGTATGGACTAAACTGGTGTGTTGTGTGTGGACTAAACTGGTGTGAGTGGACTAAACTCGTGTGTATAGATTAAACTGGTGTGAGTGGACTAAACTGGTGTATGTGTGGACTAAAATGGTGTGTGTGGATTAGACTGGTATGTGTGGACTAGACTGGTGTGTGTGGACTAAACTGGTGTGAGTGGACTAAACTGGTGTGTGTTGTGTGTGGGCTAAACTAGTGTGTGTGGACTAAACTGGTATATGTGGACTAAACTGGTGTGTGTTGTGCGTGGGCTAAACTAGTGTGTGTGGACTAAACTGGTATCGGTGGACTAAACTGGTGTGTGTTGTGTGTGGGATAAACTAGTGTGTGTGGACTAATCTGGTGTGTATGGACTAAACTGGTATGTGTGGACTAAACTGGTGTGTGTTGTGCGTGGGCTAAACTAGTGTGTGTGGACTAAACTGGTATGTGTGGACTAAACTGGTGTGTGTTGTGTGTGGGCTAAACTAGTGTGTGTGGACTAAACTCATCTGTGTGGACTAAACTGGTGTGTGTTGACTAAACTGGTGTGTGTGGACTAAACTGGTGTGTATTGTGTGTGGGCTAAACTAGTGTGTGTGGACTAAACTCGCGTGTGTGGACTAAACTCGTATGTGACTGCTGTGGGTGGAATTTTACTCATATAGTAGGTTTACATCAGGGTTTTAAAAGTAAAGCCCTTTAAGCGCTGAAAGAGAAGAAATAGAATGGTCCGTGAGCCGTTGCACATTAGTGTATGTTTTGCTTATTATCGTAATATTTGAGGTCATTAGGACATCGTATTAACTGTAGTATGCATTTCCTTTTTTTAGACTCAATAGGACATTCCGTTGTTTAAAAAATTATTTTTCCAACTTCTAGTCTCTTTCCACTGTCATGTGTCTAGTGAAAGGACTAAATCTTTCACCACACAACGAACCGTGATGGAAGCTAACATTATACTCTTGCAGCGAAGCTTTTGTTCCAAAAGAAATCAAGAAATGAATCTAGACCAACTACCGACCTTCTTTCATTCTTCATACAACCAAACTACTGTAGTTAAGAGTTGCTACCTACACCGCTGCTATTATAGTAGGAAGTCATTTAGAAATAATTTGTGCATATTTTCCTTAAAAAGTGTTCTTTTGTCGTACTATTATATCTCTCATGTGGCAAGGCTTGTTTTTTTTGTTGTTGTGTATTAGTATTTCTTTTTACGAGTCGTATTGATTTTTTAAAGAAGCAGCACATTTAAGCAGCTAACATTTATCGTACGTTAATGAAATGAGTAGGATTTTTCGTTACTTTAGGAGTAAGACTTTTGTGTACCCCAAAATCGACCTGCTTTTTTAAATCGGTAAAATCAAGCATTTAAACCGCCTAACCCATTAATACACTAAACCCAGCAAACTCCTTGGCCCACTGAGCCACTAACCCAGCCAACTCCTTGACCCACTGAGCCATTAACTCAGCCGACCCACTAAGCCACTAACTCAGCCAACCCACTTAATAAATGAGCCACTAACCCATCCAACCCACTGAGCCACTAACCCAGTCAACCCACTGAGCCACTAACCCAGCCAACCCACTGAGCCACTAACCCAGCCAACCCACTGAGCCACTAACCCAGCCAACCCACTGAGCCACTAACTCAGCCAACCCACTTACTCAATGAGCCACTAACCCAGCCAACCCACTTACTCAATGAGCCACTAACCCAGCCAACCCACTAACCACTAACCAAGTAAATCGGTTGACCCACTGAGCCACTAGCAAACTTCCAAACTCACTAACCCACTAACCTAGCAAACTCCCGAACTCACCTAACTACAAACCTAGCAAACTCCCAAACTCACTAAACTACAAACCTAGCAAACTCCCAAACTCACTAAACTACAATCCTAGCAAACTCCCAAACTCACTAAACTACAAACCTAGCAAACTCTCAAACTCACTAAACTACATACCTAGCAAACTCCCAAACTCACTATACTAGAAATCTAGCAAACTCCCAAATCACTAAGCCACTAACGTAGCAAACTCATAAACAAACTACATTGCAAACCTAGCATACCGCAAAACTAACTAATCTACAAACCTAGCAAACTCCCAAACCCACTAAGCCACTAACATAACAAACTCCCAAACCCACTAAGCCACTAGTATAACAAACATCCAAACCCACTAAGCCACTAGTATAACAAACTCCGAAACCCACTAAGTCACTAGTATAACAAACTCCTAAACCCACTAAGCCACTAGTACAACAAACTTCCAAACCCACTAAGCCACTAATATATCATACTCCCAAACCCACTAAGCCACTAATATAAGAAAACACCCAAACCCACTAAGCCACTACTATAACAAACTCCCAAACCCACTCAGCCACTAATATAACAAACTCCCAAACCCATTAACACAACAAACTCTCAATCCCACTAAGCCACTAACATAACAAACTCCCAAACCCACTACGCCACTAATATAACAAACTCCAAAACCCACTAATATAACAAACTCCCAAACCCACTAAGCCACTAATATAACAACCTCCCAAACCCACTAAGCCACTAATATAACAAACTCCCAAACCCACTTAGCCACTAATATAACAAACTCCCAAACCCTCTAAGCCACTAATATAAAAAAACTACCAACTCATTTACTCAATGAGTCACTAACCCAGTCAACCCACTGAGCCATAAATCCAGCCAACCCACTGAGCCACTAACCCAGCCAACCCACTGAGCCAATAACTCAGCAAACCCACTTACTCAATGAGCAACTAACCCAGCCAACCCACTGAGCCACTAACTCAGCCAACCCATTTACTCAATGAGTCACTAACCCACTCAACCCACTGAGCCACTAACCCAGCAAACCCACTGAGCCACTAACCCAGCCAACCCACTGAGCCACTAACCCAGCAAACCCACTGAGCCACTAACTCAGCCAACCCACTTACTCAATGAGCCACTAACTCAGCCAACCCACTTACTCAATGAGCCACTAACCCAGCCAACCCACTTTCTCAATGAGCCACTAATCCAGCCAACCCACTAACCACTAACCAAGTAAATCGGTTGACCCACTGAGCCACTAGCAAACTTCCAAACTCACTAACCCACTAACCTAGCAAACTCCCGAACTCACTTAACTACAAACCTAGCAAACTCCCAAACTCACTAAACTACAAACCTAGCAAACTCCCAAACTCACTAAACTACAATCCTAGCAAACTCCCAAACTCACTAAACTACAAACCTAGCAAACTCTCAAACTCACTAAACTACATACCTAGCAAACTCACAAACTCACTATACTAGAAATCTAGCAAACTCCCAAATAAATAAGCCACTAACGTAGCAAACTCATAAACAAACTACATTGCAAACCTAGCATACCGCAAAACTTACTAATCTACAAACCTAGCAAACTCCCAAACCCAATAAGCCACTAACATAACATACTCCCAAACCCACTAAGCCACTAGTATAACAAACATCCAAACCCACTAAGCCACTAGTATAATAAACTCCAAAACCCACTAAGTCACTAGTATAACAAACTCCTAAACCCACTAAGCCACTAGTACAACAAACTTCCAAACCCACTAAGCCTCTAATATATCAAACTCCCAAACCCACTAAGCCACTAGTATAACAAACTCCTAAACCCACTAAGCCACTAGTATAACAAACTCCCAAACCCACTAAACCACTAACATAACAAGCTTCTAAACCCACTAAACCACTAATATAACAAACTCCTAAACCCACTAAGCCACTAATATAACAAACTCCCAAACCCACTAAGCCACTAATATAAAAAACTCCCAAAACCCACTAAGCCACTACTATAACAAACTCCCAAACCCAGTAAATGACTAATATAACAAACTCCCAAACCCACTGATATAACAATCTCCCAAACCCACTAAGCCACTATTATAACAAACTCCCAAACCCACTAAGCCACTAACATAACAAACTCCCAAACCCACTAAGCCACTAACATAACAAACTCCCAATCCCACTAAGCCACTAATATAATAAACTCCCAAACCCACTAAGCCACTAGTATAAAAAACTACCAAACCCACTAACCCACTAATATATCAAACTCCCAAACCCACTAAGCCACTAATATAACAAACTCCCAAACCCAATAAGCCACTAATATAACAAACTCCCAAACCCACTAAGCCACTAATATAACAAACTCCCAAACCCACTAAACCAATAATATAACAAACTCCCAAACCTACTAAGCCACTAACATAACAAACTCCCAAACCCACTAAGCCACTAATTCGAATATTTCATTAATCCCCGAAGTCACTGAACCATACATTTCACTAATCTACTAACCTAACAAATTACCAAACTCACTAAGCCACTAACTAACTAACCTAGCAAACTCGCGAACTCACTTAACTACAAACCTAGCAAACTCCCAAACTCACTAAACTACAAACCTAGCAAACTCCCAAACTCACTAAACTACAAACCTAGCAAACTCCCAAACTCAATAAACTGCAAACTACCAAACTAACTAAACTTCAAACCTAGCAAACTACTAAACTCACTAACTCACTAACCTAGCAAACTCATGAACTCACTAAACTACAAAGTAGCAAACCCCCTAACTCACTTAACTACATACCTAGCAAACTCCTAAACTCACTATACTAGAAATCTAGCAAACTCCCAAATAAATAAGCCACTAACGTAGCAAACTCATAAACAAACTACATTGCAAACCTAGCATACCGCAAAACTTACTAATCTACAAACCTAGCAAACTCCCAAACCCAATAAGCCACTAACATAACATACTCCCAAACCCACTAAGCCACTAGTATAACAAACATCCAAACCCACTAAGCCACTAGTATAATAAACTCCAAAACCCACTAAGTCACTAGTATAACAAACTCCTAAACCCACTAAGCCACTAGTACAACAAACTTCCAAACCCACTAAGCCTCTAATATATCAAACTCCCAAACCCACTAAGCCACTAGTATAACAAACTCCTAAACCCACTAAGCCACTAGTATAACAAACTCCCAAACCCACTAAACCACTAACATAACAAGCTTCTAAACCCACTAAACCACTAATATAACAAACTCCTAAACCCACTAAGCCACTAATATAACAAACTCCCAAACCCACTAAGCCACTAATATAAAAAACTCCCAAAACCCACTAAGCCACTTCTATAACAAACTCCCAAACCCAGTAAATGACTAATATAACAAACTCCCAAACCCACTGATATAACAATCTCCCAAACCCACTAAGCCACTATTATAACAAACTCCCAAACCCACTAAGCCACTAACATAACAAACTCCCAAACCCACTAAGCCACTAACATAACAAACTCCCAATCCCACTAAGCCACTAATATAATAAACTCCCAAACCCACTAAGCCACTAGTATAACAAACTGCAAAACCCACTATGCCACTAATATAACAAACTCCCAAACCCACTAAGCCACTAGTATAACAAACTCCCAAACCCACTAAACCACTAACATAACAAGCTCCCAAACCCAACCCACTAAGCCACTAATATAACAAACTCCCAAACCCACTAAGCCACTAATATAAAAAACTACCAAACCCACTAACCCACTAATATATCAAACTCCCAAACCCACTAAGCCACTAATATAACAAACTCCCAAACCCACTAAGCCACTAATATAACAAACTCCCAAACCCACTAAGCCACTAACATAACAAACTCCCAATCCCACTAAGCCACTAATATAATAAACTCCCAAACCCACTAAGCCACTAGTATAAAAAACTACCAAACCCACTAACCCACTAATATATCAAACTCCCAAACCCACTAAGCCACTAATATAACAAACTCCCAAACCCAATAAGCCACTAATGTAACAAACTCCCAAACCCACTAAGCCACTAATATAACAAACTCCCAAACCCACTAAACCAATAATATAACAAACTCCCAAACCTACTAAGCCACTAACATAATAAACTCCCAAACCCACTAAGCCACTAGTATAACAAACTGCAAAACCCACTATGCCACTAATATAACAAACTCCCAAACCCACTAAGCCACTAGTATAACAAACTCCCAAACCCACTAAACCACTAACATAACAAGCTCCCAAACCCAACCCACTAAGCCACTAATATAACAAACTCCCAAACCCACTAAGCCACTAATATAAAAAACTACCAAACCCACTAACCCACTAATATATCAAACTCCCAAACCCACTAAGCCACTAATATAACAAACTCCCAAACCCACTAAGCCACTAATATAACAAACTCCCAAACCCACTAAGCCACTAACATAACAAACTCCCAAACCCACTAAGCCACTAACATAACAAACTCCCAATCCCACTAAGCCACTAATATAATAAACTCCCAAACCCACTAAGCCACTAGTATAAAAAACTACCAAACCCACTAACCCACTAATATATCAAACTCCCAAACCCACTAAGCCACTAATATAACAAACTCCCAAACCCAATAAGCCACTAATGTAACAAACTCCCAAACCCACTAAGCCACTAATATAACAAACTCCCAAACCCACTAAACCAATAATATAACAAACTCCCAAACCTACTAAGCCACTAACATAACAAACTCCCAAACCCACTAAGCCACTAATTCAAATATTTCATTAATCCCCGAAGTCACTGAACCATACATTTCACTAATCTACTAACCTAACAAATTACCAAACTCACTAAGCCACTAACTAACTAACCTAGCAAACTCGCGAACTCACTTAACTACAAACCTAGCAAACTCCCAAACTCACTAAACTACAAACCTAGCAAACTCCCAAACTCACTAAACTACAAACCTAGCAAACTCCCAAACTCAATAAACTGCAAACTACCAAACTAACTAAACTTCAAACCTAGCAAACTACTAAACTCACTAACTCACTAACCTAGCAAACTCATGAACTCACTAAACTACAAAGCAGCAAACCCCCTAACTCACTTAACTACATACCTAGCAAACTCCTAAACTCACTATACTAGAAATCTAGCAAACTCCCAAATCACTAAGCCACTAAAGTAGCAAACTCATAAACAAACTACATTGCCAACATAGCATACCCCGAAACTCACTAATCTACAAACCTAGCAAACTCCCAAACCCACTAAGCCACTAACATAACAAACTCCTAAACCCACTAAGCCACTAACATAACAAACTCCCAAACCCACTAAGCCACTAGTATAACAAACTTCCAAACCCACTAAGCCACTAATATATCAAACTCCCGAACCCACTAAGCCACAATTATATAACACACTTCCAAACCCACTAAGCCACTAATATAACAAACTCCCAAACCCACTAAGCCACTAGTATAACAAACTCCCAAACCCACTAAGCCACTAATATAACAAACTCCCAAACCCACTAAGCCACTAGTATAACAAACTCCCAAACCCACTAAGCCACTAACATAACAAACTCCTAAACCCACTAAGCCACTAGTACAACAAACTTCCAAACCCACTAAGCCACTAATATATCAAACTCCCAAACCCACTAAGCCACTAATATAAGAAAACTCCCAAACCCACTAAGCCACTACTATAACAAACTCCTAAACCCACTCAGCCACTAATATAACAAACTCCCAAACCCATTAACACAACAAACTCTCAATCCCACTAAGCCACTAACATAACAAACTCCGAAACCCACTAAGCCACTAATATAACAAACTCCCAAACCCACTAATATAACAAACTCCCAAACCCACTAAGCCACTAATGTAAAAAAACTCCAAACCCACTTAGCCACTAATCTAACAAACTCCCAAACCCTCTAAGCCACTAATATATCAAACTCCCAAACCCACTAAGCCACTAATATAAAAAAACTCCCAACTCATTTACTCAATGAGTCACTAACCCAGTCAACCCACTGAGTCATAAATCCAGCCAACCCACTGAGCCACTAACCCAGCCAACCCACTGAGCCACTAACTCAGCAAACCCACTTACTCAATGAGCCACTAACCCAGTCAACCCACTGAGCCACTAACCCAGCCAACCCACTGAGCCACTAACCCAGCCAACCCACTGAGCCACTAACCCAGCCAACCCACTTACTCAATGAGCCACTAACCCAGCCAACCCACTAACCACTAACCAAGTAAATCGGTTGACCCACTGAGCCACTAGTAAACATCCAAACTCACTAACCCACTAACCTAGCAAACTCCCGAACTCACTTAACTACAAACCTAGCAAACTCCGAAACTCACTAAACTACAAACCTAGCAAACTCCCAAACTCACTAAACTACAAACCTAGCAAACTCTCAAACTCACTAAACTACATACCTAGCAAACTCACAAACTCACTATACTAGAAATCTACCAAACTCCCAAATCACTAAGCCACTAACGTAGCAAACTCATAAACAAACTACATTGCCAACATAGCATACCCCGAAACTCACTAATCTACAAACCTAGCAAACTCCCAAACCCACAAAGCCACTAACATAACAAACTCCTAAATCCACTAAGCCACTAACATAACAAACTCCCAAAACCCACTAAGCCACTACTATAACAAACTCCCAAACCCAGTAAATGACTAATATAACAAACTCCCAAACCCACTGATATAACAATCTCCCAAACCCACTAAGCCACTATTATAACAAACTCCCAAACCCACCAAGCCACTAACATAACAAACTCCCAAACCCACTAAGCCACTAACATAACAAACTCCCAATCCCACTAAGCCACTAATATAATAAACTCCCAAACCCACTAAGCCACTAGTATAACAAACTCCCAAACCCACTAAGCAACTAATATAACAAACTCCCAAACCCACTAAGCCACTAGTATAACAAACTCCCAAACCCACTAAACCACTAACATAACAAGCTCCCAAACCCAACCCACTAAGCCACTAATATAACAAACTCCCAAACCCACTAAGCCACTAATATAAAAAACTACCAAACCCACTAACCCACTAATATATCAAACTCCCAAACCCACTAAGCCACTAATATAACAAACTCCCAAACCCACTAAGCCACTAATATAACAAACTCCCAAACCCACTAAGCCACTAACATAACAAACTCCCAATCCCACTAAGCCACTAACATAACAAACTCCCAAACCCACTAAGCCACTAATATAACAAACTCCCAAACCCACTAAGCCACTAGTATAACAAACTCCCAAACCCACTAAGCCACTAATATAACAAACTCCCAAACCCACTAAGCCACTAGTATAACAAACTCCCAAACCCACTAAGCCACTAACATAACAAACTCCTAAACCCACTAAGCCACTAGTACAACAAACTTCCAAACCCACTAAGCCACTAATATATCAAACTCCCAAACCCACTAAGCCACTAATATAAGAAAACTCCCAAACCCACTAAGCCACTACTATAACAAACTCCTAAACCCACTCAGCCACTAATATAACAAACTCCCAAACCCATTAACACAACAAACTCTCAATCCCACTAAGCCACTAACATAACAAACTCCGAAACCCACTAAGCCACTAATATAACAAACTCCCAAACCCACTTAGCCACGAATATAACAAACTCCCAAACCCTCTAAGCCACTAATATATCAAACTCCCAAACCCACTAAGCCACTAATGTAAAAAAACTCCAAACCCACTTAGCCACTAATATAACAAACTCCCAAACCCTCTAAGCCACTAATCTATCAAACTCCCAAACCCACTAAGCCACTAATATAAAAAAACTCCCAACTCATTTACTCAATGAGTCACTAACCCAGTCAACCCACTGAGTCATAAATCCAGCCAACCCACTGAGCCACTAACCCAGCCAACCCACTGAGCCACTAACTCAGCAAACCCACTTACTCAATGAGCCACTAACCCAGTCAACCCACTGAGCCACTAACCCAGCCAACCCACTGAGCCACTAACCCAGCCAACCCACTGAGCCACTAACCCAGCCAACCCACTTACTCAATGAGCCACTAACCCAGCCAACCCACTAACCACTAACCAAGTAAATCGGTTGACCCACTGAGCCACTAGCAAACATCCAAACTCACTAACCCACTAACCTAGCAAACTCCCGAACTCACTTAACTACAAACCTAGCAAACTCCGAAACTCACTAAACTACAAACCTAGCAAACTCCCAAACTCACTAAACTACAATCCTAGCAAACTCCCAAACTCACTAAACTACAAACCTAGCAAACTCTCAAACTCACTAAACTACATACCTAGCAAACTCACAAACTCACTATACTAGAAATCTACCAAACTCCCAAATCACTAAGCCACTAACGTAGCAAACTCATAAACAAACTACATTGCAAACCTAGCATACCGCAAAACTTACTAATCTACAAACCTAGCAAACTCCCAAACCTACTAAGCCACTAACATAACAAACTCCCAAACCCACTAAGCCACTAGTATAACAAACATCCAAACCCACTTTGCCACTAGTATAACAAACTCCCAAACCCACTAAGTCACTAGTATAACAAACTCCTAAACCCACTAAGCCACTAGTACAACAAACTTCCAAACCCACTAAGCCTCTAATATATCAAACTCCCAAACCCACTAAGCCACTAGTATAACAAACTCCTAAACCCACTAAGCCACTAGTATAACAAACTCCCAAACCCACTAAACCACTAACATAACAAGCTTCTAAGCCCACTAAACCACTAATATAACAAACTCCTAAACCCACTAAGCCACTAATATAACAAACTCCCAAACCCACTAAGCCACTAATATAAAAAACTCCCAAAACCCACTAAGCCACTACTATAACAAACTCCCAAACCCAGTAAATGACTAATATAACAAACTCCCAAACCCACTGATATAACAATCTCCCAAACCCACTAAGCCACTATTATAACAAACTCCCAAACCCACCAAGCCACTAACATAACAAACTCCCAAACCCACTAAGCCACTAACATAACAAACTCCCAATCCCACTAAGCCACTAATATAATAAACTCCCAAACCCACTAAGCCACTAGTATAACAAACTGCAAAACCCACTATGCCACTAATATAACAAACTCCCAAACCCACTAAGCCACTAGTATAACAAACTCCCAAACCCACTAAACCACTAACATAACAAGCTCCCAAACCCAACCCACTAAGCCACTAATATAACAAACTCCCAAACCCACTAAGCCACTAATATAAAAAACTACCAAACCCACTAACCCACTAATATATCAAACTCCCAAATCCACTAAGCCACTAATATAACAAACTCCCAAACCCACTAAGCCACTAATATAACAAACTCCCAAACCCACTAAGCCACTAATATAACAAACTCCCAAACCCACTAAACCAATAATATAACAAACTCCCAAACTCACTAAGCCACTAATATAACAAACTCCCAAACCCACTAAGCCACTAACATAACAAACTCCCAAACCCACTAAGCCACTAACATAACAAACTCCCAATACCACTAAGCTACTAACATAACAAACTCCCAATCCCACTAAGCCACTAACATAACAAACTCCCAAACCCACTAAGCCACTAACATAACAAACTCCCAAACCCACTAAGCCACTAACATAACAAACTCTCAAACCCACTAAGCCACTAACATAACAAACTCCCAAACCCACTAAGCCACTAATTCAAATATTTCATTAATCCCCAAAGTCACTGAACCATATATTTCACGAATCTACTAACCTAACAAATTACCAAACTCACTAAGCCACTAACTAACTAATCTAGCAAACTCGCGAACTCACTTAACTACAAACCTAGCAAACTCCCAAACTCACTAAACTACAAACTTAGCAAACTCCCAAACTCACTAAACTACAAACCTAGCAAACTCCCAAACTCACTAAACTTCAAACCTAGCAAACTACCAAACTCACTAACTCACTAACCTAGCAAACTCATGAACTCACTAAACTACAAAGTATCAAACCCCCTAACTCACTTAACTACATACCTAGCAAATTCCCAAACTCACTATACTAGAAATCTAGCAAACTCCCAAATCACTAAGCCACTAACGTAGCAAACTCATAAACAAACTACATTGCCAACATAGCATACCCCGAAACTCACTAATCTACAAACCTAGCAAACTCCCAAACCCACAAAGCCACTAACATAACAAACTCCTAAATCCACTAAGCCACTAACATAACAAACTCCCAAAACCCACTAAGCCACTACTATAACAAACTCCCAAACCCAGTAAATGACTAATATAACAAACTCCCAAACCCACTGATATAACAATCTCCCAAACCCACTAAGCCACTATTATAACAAACTCCCAAACCCACCAAGCCACTAACATAACAAACTCCCAAACCCACTAAGCCACTAACATAACAAACTCCCAATCCCACTAAGCCACTAATATAATAAACTCCCAAACCCACTAAGCCACTAGTATAACAAACTCCCAAACCCACTAAGCAACTAATATAACAAACTCCCAAACCCACTAAGCCACTAGTATAACAAACTCCCAAACCCACTAAACCACTAACATAACAAGCTCCCAAACCCAACCCACTAAGCCACTAATATAACAAACTCCCAAACCCACTAAGCCACTAACATAACAAACTCCCAATCCCACTAAGCCACTAACATAACAAACTCCCAAACCCACTAAGCCACTAACATAACAAACTCCCAAACCCACTAAGCCACTAACATAACAAACTCTCAAACCCACTAAGCCACTAACATAACAAACTCCCAAACCCACTAAGCCACTAATTCAAATATTTCATTAATCCCCAAAGTCACTGAACCATACATTTCACTAATCTACTAACCTAACAAATTACCAAACTCACTAAGCCACTAACTAACTAATCTAGCAAACTCGCGAACTCACTTAACTACAAACCTAGCAAACTCCCAAACTCACTAAACTACAAACTTAGCAAACTCCCAAACTCACTAAACTACAAACCTAGCAAACTCCCAAACTCACTAAACTTCAAACCTAGCAAACTACCAAACTCACTAACTCACTAACCTAGCAAACTCATGAACTCACTAAACTACAAAGTATCAAACCCCCTAACTCACTTAACTACATACCTAGCAAATTCCCAAACTCACTATACTAGAAATCTAGCAAACTCCCAAATCACTAAGCCACTAACGTAGCAAACTCATAAACAAACTACATTGCCAACATAGCATACCCCGAAACTCACTAATCTACAAACCTAGCAAACTCCCAAACCCACAAAGCCACTAACATAACAAACTCCTAAATCCACTAAGCCACTAACATAACAAACTCCCAAAACCCACTAAGCCACTACTATAACAAACTCCCAAACCCAGTAAATGACTAATATAACAAACTCCCAAACCCACTGATATAACAATCTCCCAAACCCACTAAGCCACTATTATAACAAACTCCCAAACCCACCAAGCCACTAACATAACAAACTCCCAAACCCACTAAGCCACTAACATAACAAACTCCCAATCCCACTAAGCCACTAATATAATAAACTCCCAAACCCACTAACCTACTAGTATAACAAACTCCCAAACCCACTAAGCAACTAATATAACAAACTCCCAAACCCACTAAGCCACTAGTATAACAAACTCCCAAACCCACTAAACCACTAACATAACAAGCTCCCAAACCCAACCCACTAAGCCACTAATATAACAAACTCCCAAACCCACTAAGCCACTAACATAACAAACTCCCAATCCCACTAAGCCACTAACATAACAAACTCCCAAACCCACTAAGCCACTAACATAACAAACTCCCAAACCCACTAAGCCACTAACATAACAAACTCTCAAACCCACTAAGCCACTAACATAACAAACTCCCAAACCCACTAAGCCACTAATTCAAATATTTCATTAATCCCCAAAGTCACTGAACCATACATTTCACTAATCTACTAACCTAACAAATTACCAAACTCACTAAGCCACTAACTAACCTAGCAAACTCGCGAACTCACTTAACTACAAACCTAGCAAACTCCCAAACTCACTAAACTACAAACCTAGCAAACTCCAAAACTCACTAAACTACAAACCTAGCAAACTCCCAAACTCACTAAACTGCAAAGTCCCAAACTAACTAAAGTTCAAACCTAGCAAAATACCAAACTCACTAATTCACTAACCTAGCAAACTCATGAACTCACTAAACTACAAAGTAGCAAACCCCCTAACTCACTAAACTACAAACCTAGCAAACTCCCAAACTCACTAAACTTCAAACCTAGCAAACTACCAAACTCACTAACTCACTAACCTAGCAAACTCATGAACTCACTAAACTATAAAGTAGCAAACCCCCTAACTCACTTAACTACATACCTAGCAAACTCCCAAACTCACTATACTAGAAATCTAGCAAACTCCCAAATCACTAAGCCACTAACGTAGCAAACTCATTAACAAACTACATTGCCAACATAGCATACCCCGAAACTTACTAATCTACAAACCTAGCAAACTCCCAAACCCACTAAGCCACTAACATAACAAACTCCTAAACCCACTAAGCCACTAACATAACAAACTCCCAAACCCACTAAGCCACTAGTATAACAAACTTCTAAACCCACTAAGCCACTAATATAACAAACTCCCGAACCCACTAAACCACTAGTATAAAAAACTTCCAAACCCACTAAGCCACTAATATAACAAACTCCCAAACCCACTAAGCCACTAATATAACAAACTCCCAAACCCACTAAGCCACTAGTATAACAAACTCCCAAACCCACTAAGCCACTAACATAACAAACTCCTAAACCCACTAAGCCACTAGTATAACAAACTTCCAAACCCACTAAGCCACTAATAAATCAAACTCCCAAACCCACTAAGCCACTAATATAAGAAAACTCCCAAACCCACTAAGCCACTACTATAACAAACTCCCAAACCCACTCAGCCACTAATATAACAAACTTCCAAACCCATTAACACAACAAAATCTCAATCCCACTAAGCCACTAACATAACAAACTCCCAAACCCACTAAGCCACTAATATAACCAACTCCCAAACCCACTAATATAACAAACTCCCAAACCCACTAAGCCACTAATATAACAACCTCCCAAACCCACTAAGCCACTGATATAACAAACTCCCAAACCCACTTAGCCACTAATATAACAAACTCCCAAACCCTCTAAGCCACTAATATATCAAACTCTCAAACCCACTAAGCCACTAATATAAAAAAACTCCCAACTCATTTACTCAATGAGTCACTAACCCAGTCAACCCACTGAGCCATAAATCCAGCCAACCCACTGAGCCACTAACCCAGCCAACCCACTAAGCCACTAACTCAGCAAACCCACTTACTCAATGAGCCACTAACCCAGCCAACCCACTGAGCCACTAACTCAGCCAACCCATTTACTCAATGAGTCACTAACCCAGTCAACCCACTGAGCCATTAACCCAGCCAACCCACTGAGCCACTAACCCAGCCAACCCACTGAGCCACTAACCCAGGCAACCCACTGAGCCGCTAACTCAGCCAACCCACTTACTCAATGAGCCACTAACCCAACCAACCCACTTACTCAATGAGCCACTAACCCAGCCAACACACTAACCACTAACCAAGTAAATCGGTTGACCCACTGAGCCACTAGCAAACTTCCAAACTCACTAACCCACTAACCTAGCAAACTCCCGAACTCACTTAACTACAAACCTAGCAAACTCCCAAACTCACTAAACTACAAACCTAGCAAACTCCCAAACTCACTAAACTACAATCCTAGCAAACTCCCAAACTCACTAAACTACAAACCTAGCAAACTCTCAAACTCACTAAACTACATACCTAGCAAACTCCCAAACTCACTATACTAGAAATCTAGCAAACTCCCAAATCACTAAGCCACTAACGAAGCAAACTCATAAACAAACTACATTGCAAACCTAGCATACCGCAAAACTTACTAATCTACAAACCTAGAAAACTCCCAAACCCACTAAGCCACTAACATAACAAACTCCCAAACCCACTAAGCCACTAGTATAACAAACATCCAAACCCACTAAGCCACTAGTATAACAAACTCCCAAACCCACTAAGTCACTAGTATAACAAACTCCTAAACCCACTAAGCCACTAGTACAACAAACTTCCAAACCCACTAAGCCTCTAATATATCAAACTCCCAAACCCACTAAGCCACTAGTATAACAAACTCCTAAACCCACTAAGCCACTAGTATAACAAACTCCCAAACCCACTAAACCACTAACATAACAAGCTTCTAAACCCACTAAACCACTAATATAACAAACTCCCAAAACCCACTAAGCCACTACTATAACAAACTCCCAAACCCAGTAAATGACTAATATAACCAACTCCCAAACCCACTGATATAACAATCTCCCAAACCCACTAAGCCACTATTATAACAAACTCCCAAACCCACCAAGCCACTAACATAACAAACTCCCAAACCCAATAAGCCACTAACATAACAAACTCCCAATCCCACTAAGCCACTAATATAATAAACTCCCAAACCCACTAAGCCACTAGTATAACAAACTCCAAAACCCACTAAGCCACTAATATAACAAACTCCCAAACCCACTAAGCCACTAGTATAACAAACTCCCAAACCCACTAAACCACTAACATAACAAGCTCCCAAACCCACTAAGCCACTAATATAACAAACTCCCAAACCCACTAAGCCACTAATATAAAAAACTACCAAACCCACTAACCCACTAATATATCAAACTCCCAAACCCACTAAGCCACTAATATAAAAAACTCCCAAACCCACTAAGCCACTAATATAACAAACTCCCAAACCCACTAAGCCACTAATATAACAAACTCCCAAACCCACTAAACCAATAATATAACAAACTCCCGAACCCACTAAGCCACTAATATAACAAACTCCCAAACCCACTAAGCCACTAACATAACAAACTCCCAAACCCACTAAGCCACTAACATAACAAACTCCCAATACCACTAAGCTACTAACATAACAAACTCCCAATCCCACTAAGCCACTAACATAACAAACTCCAAAACCCACTAAGCCACTAACATAACAAACTCCCAAACCCACTAAGCCACTAGCATAACAAACTCTCAAACCCACTAAGCCACTAACATAACAAACTCCCAAACCCAATAAGCCACTAATTCAAATATTTCATTAATCCCCAAAGTCACTGAACCATACATTTCACTAATCTACTAGCCTAACAAATTACCAAACTCACTAAGCCACTAACTAACTAACCTAGCAAACTCGCGAACTCACTTAACTACAAACCTAGCAAACTCCCAAACTCACTAAACTACAAACCTAGCAAACTCCCAAACTCACTAAACTACAAACCTAGCAAACTCCCAAAATCACTAAACTGCAAACTCCCAAACTAACTAAACTTCAAACCTAGCAAACTACCAAACTCACTAACTCACTAAACTAGCAAACTCATGAACTCACTAAACTACAAAGTAGCAAACCCCCTAACTCACTAAACTACAAACCTAGCAAACTCCCAAACTCACTTAACTTCAAACCTAGCAAACTACCAAACTCACTAACTCACTAACCTAGCAAACTCGTGAACTCACTAAACTACAAAGCAGCAAACCCCCTAACTCACTTAACTACATACCTAGCAAACTCCCAAACTCACTATACTAGAAATCTAGCAAACTCCCAAATCACTAAGCCACTAACGTAGCAAACTCATAAACAAACTACATTGCCAACATAGCATACCCCGAAACTCACTAATCTACAAACCTAGCAAACTCCCAAACCCACTAAGCCACTAACATAACAAACTCCTAAACCCACTAAGCCACTAACATAACAAACTCCCAAACCCACTAAGCCACTAGTATAACAAACTTCCAAACCCACTAAGCCACTAATATAACAAACTCCCGAACCCACTAAGCCACTAGTGTAACAAACTTCCAAATCCACTAAGCCACTAATATAACAAACTCCCAAACCCACTAAGCCACTAATATATCAAACTCCCAAACCCACTAAGCCACTAATATAAGAAAACTCCCAAACCCACTAAGCCACTACTATAACAAACAACCAAACCCACTCAGCCACTAATATAACAAACTCCCAAACCCACTAATATAACAATTTCCCAAACCCACTAAGCCACTAACATAGCAAACTCTCAAACCTACTAAGCCACTAACATTCAGACTCCCAATCCCACTAACCCATTAACACAACAAACTCTCAATCCCACTAAGTCACTAACATAACAAACTCCCAAACCCCCTAAGCCACTAATATAACAAACTCCCAAACCCACTAATATAACAAACTCCCAAACCCACTAAGCCACTAATATAACAACCTCCCAAACCCACTAAGCCACTAATATAACAAACTCCCAAACCCACTTAGCCACTAATATAACAAACTCCCAAACCCTCTAAGCCACTAATATATCAAACTCCCAAACCCACTAAGCCACTAATATAAAAAAACTCCCAAACCCACTAAGCCACTACTATAACAAACTCTCAAACCCACTCAGCCACTAACATAACAAACTCCCTAACCCACTAATATAACAATCTCCCAAACCCACTAAGCCACTAATATAACAAACTCCCAAACCCACTAAGCCACTAACATAACAAACTCTCAAACCTACTAAGCCACTAACATAACAAACTCCCAATCCCACTAAAGCACTAACACAACAAACTGCCAATCCCACTAACCCATTAACACAACAAACTCCCAATCCCATTAAGCCACGAACATAACAAACTCCCCAACCCACTAAGCCACTAATATAACAAACTCCCAAACCCACTAATATAACAATCTCCCAAACCCACTAAGCCACTAATATAACAAACTCCCAAACCCACTAAGCCACTAATATAGCAACCTCCCAAACCCATTGAGCTACTTATATAACAAACTCCAAAACCCACTAAGCCACTAATATAACAAACTCCAAAACCCACTAAGCCACTAATATAACAAACTCCTAAAACCACTAACCCACTAACATAACAAACTCCCAAACCCACTAAGCCACTAACATAACAAACTCCCAATCCCACTAACCCAGTAACACAACAAAGTCCCAATCCCATTAAGCCACGAACAAAACAAACTCCCAAACCCACTAAGCCACTAATATAAAAAAATCCCAAACCCACTAAGCCACTAATATAACAAACTCCCAACACCCACTAATATAACAATTTCCCAAACCCACTAAGCCACTAATATAACAAACTCCCAAACCCACTAAGCCACTAATATAACAAACTCCCAAACCCACTAAGCCAATAATATAAGAAACTCCCAAACCCACTAAGCCACTAATATAACAAACTCCAAAACCCACTAAGCCACTAACATAACAAACTCCCAATCCCACTAACCCATTAACATAACAAACTCCCAAGAGACGAAGATCCGCATCTTCAACATATACGGACCACCAAATAAAGACCTATCGCTCTCGAGTATGGAAGTCATGGACTCCAACTGCATAATAGTTGGAAACTTCCACAGCCACTCGGACACAGACAGCAGAGGTGACGAAGTGGAAGATTGGGAGATAGACACAAATATCTATCTAATCAATAGGCCGGAGGATAGCCCTAGCTTCTATTCTAGAACATGGCATAGCACCTCTACTACAGATTTGGCCTTTTCCACGGAGGACATTCACCATAAAATAGACCAACTGGCAGGTAGCGACCACAGGCCAATTAGGCCAATTAGCCTGACAGATGGGCTGTGTGAAACCATCATCACACGGAACAACAAAATGAAGCCCATGGTGGAAAGCCTAAGCAAAGCAATAATGCAAGCTGCCACTGAAACCATCCCAAGAGGGGAAAGAAAAAATTATAAACCCTATTGGAATGATGATTTGCAGAAAGCGGAAGACGCAGTCACAAATGCTAGAACATGGCAGAGCGAGAACAATCTATGGAGGCAAATATCGCCCTCAAAGCCACCACGGCGAAATACAAATACACTCTAAACCAAACAGCAAGAGAAATCTGGAAAAACAAAACAGAAAGCCTCAATTTAGACAAAGAAGGGAACAAACTATGAAAGCTAGTCAGAGCCATGAATGACGAAACTCCATCAAACAAACAAATTACTATCAAGCAGGGCGAAAACTTGCTCACTGGAAAAAAAGCAGCTAACACCTTTGTTGAACATTATGCCAGAGCAAACCACATTGACGTGCCTGCAGTAGGCATACAGACATTAGTAAAGAGCAAAATGGGCACAACAACATCAATATGGCACCAGAAGAGCATATGATGGCAAAATTAACAATGAATGAAATGGGTGAGGCCATGAGAACTTTGAAGAAAAAGAAATCGCCCGGAAAAGATCGGGTAACAAACGAAATGCTGATGGGGTTGGGCCAAACAGCAAAGAGGAAGTTACTATCAGTCCTGAACCAAAGCTGGAAAAAGGGAATTGTACCGCAGGCATTGAAAGAGGCTGTACTTATACCAGTACCAAAGAAAGAAAAAGATAGAACAGATCCAAATGGATACAGGCCTATTAGTCTACTGAGCTGTATAGGAAAACGGATGGAGCGTATGATAAACGCCAGACTGATGTGGCATTTGGAAGAAAAACACGTACTAATTCCACAGCAAGCAGGATTTAGACACCACAGATCCACTGAGGACCAGATCACTCTCATAGCACAGGAAATAGAGGATGCTTACCAAGAGAAAAAGCATACAGTAGCGGTGTGGGTGGATCTAGATAAGGCATTTCACAAGGTTGTGGAAAGAGGGACTTAAAGTCAAGCTAAGAAGAAGTGAAGTATGTGGGAAAATGTACATATGGATCAGCCACTACCTCAAAAACAGAATAGCCAGAGTTTAAGTACAAGGGCAGATGAGCAAAAAGGTTACACTGGATAAGGAGTACCCAAAGGGGGGTGCTGTCACCCACACTTTTCCTAGTGTATATAAACAACATAACAGAGAATATACAAAGAAGAGTCCACAGCTCCATGTTTGCAGACGATCTGGCTATGTGGATCTCTGAAAAAAATCTCACCGTAGCAAGCAATCGGAAGCAGCAGACCCTAACATCGCTGGAGGAGTGGGCGAACTCATGGATGGTCAAAATAAACGAGGAAAAAATAACATGTACGATATTCTCGCTTTCAAATAAACCCCAGAACACCAAAATAAGTCTTAACGGCAAATACCTGCGGCCAAACGACAGTCTAAACTACTTGGGAGTCACATTTGATCAACGCATGACATGGAAAAGTCAGATGGAGAGAAACCGAATGAGAGCCAGAGAAAGAATGGCAATCATAAGGAAACTTGCTGGCACTTCAAAACCAAGCCATGAGAGTTATATCAGGAGGCATGAAGTCAACGTCAATTGTAGAACTTGAAAAGATTACAAATCTGCAATCCATAACCGACAGAAGAGACTGCAGAGTCCAGCAGCAAGCAGAGAAACTCAGAAGACTGACAGACCATCCAGTGCATCAGAGACTAAATAGATTTGGAAATGGGAAACTAAAGCGGAGAAACTTTGCAGAAATAGCCAAAGCAAAGATGAGCTAAGACCCTATGAACACCGTAACAATACCAAAGCCCATCCCTACTGTACGCAAACCTACCTGGAACAGCATATCATTTCGGAGGTGGTATAAAATATACCAGGTATTAGAAACAAGAACAGCCAGACTGAAAAAGAAAGAAGAGACATAACCCTTAGGTACATAACGGAAAACTACCCACGCATGGAATAGACCCATGCATATACCGACGTTTCTGTAACAAACACAACAAAGAACGGAGGGGTTGGGGTATTCATGAGCCTACAAAACGGTAAAAAAATAACACTGTCAGTGGCAACTGGAAAATTCTCAAAGCAATTTCAGAGCGGAGGCATAAGCGCTGAGGTCTGCGGCAGAAACAATGCTGACAGGCGAAAGCAATTAAAGCCATATGGTCCTGTTTACAGATGCCCTGGCCGTAGTCA
The DNA here is from genome assembly GCA_036924085.1 of Ariolimax columbianus. NCBI lineage: Eukaryota > Metazoa > Mollusca > Gastropoda > Stylommatophora > Arionidae > Ariolimax > Ariolimax columbianus. The sequence goes on along the minus strand of JAVGWX010000005.1, from coordinate 42,662,016 downwards.
CAGCACTAAAAAGCCAGAAAAATACTGAACTTAATGATTTAAGAGCAGTTCTCTGTAAACTATGCCAGCAGTCCGCATCAAAAAGAGTAGTGGTACAGTGGGTTCCATCCCACTGCAACATCCAAGGCAACGAGGAGGCAGACAGACTGGCAAAAGAAGGTGCAAGACCAGATTCTAGTGTGACCTACGAAGAGTCCAAAAGCCTTATTAGGGCCAGATACATGGCCAAATGGGAAACAGAACATACTGGCTACACAATAAAAGATGCCTATTACCAGTTGAACAGAAGAGAGCAGGTCGGGGTCTTCAGACTCCGCACAGGCCACAACAGACTCAGGTACCACCCATTCAATAAACTGAAGATAGGTGGCACTGACGAATGCACTTGTGGTACCGGGAGAATGACCGCTGAACATCTGCTGAAAAACTGCCCGACATACGAGGACCAGAGAAAGCACATATGGCCATCACAAGTGGCACCACTAGACAAGCTCTATTATGGCAGTGTCGACAGCCTCAGGATGGCCACTGCTTTCTTCGAAAAAATACAGATTGACGTTTGACAGCGTACGAAGAAGAAGAAGAAGAAGATTAGTAGCTGGACATAACAGACACAATGTCCATCTTTACAACAAAATGTTTGGGACAAATGACGCGTGTGCATGTGAGGAGCATACAATGACCGTGAAACACATCCTACAAAGCTGCATGCTCATGCAGGAAAAGAGAGAACAATACTGGCCTCGAAAGACAGATATGACACAAAAGCTGTATGAAGATCAAAACAGACTTAAAAATAACGGTGGCCTATGTAAGAGATAACAGGACCTTGAAATGAGGATGAACGAAGAAGAAATAGAAGATTATTAGCTACCATTATGTCAAAATAGATCTATAATACAAGTATACACAATCTGATTTTCAAGAACGTTCTTGAACAGCTGAGAAAATACAAGAAATTACAACAGCGGAGTGTAATAACATAAACTCCAATAATTAAACACTTATAGCAGACATCAAACTATACCTCTCCACTACAACTCTCTACACCTCCAAACTACACCTTCCAATTACACCTCTCCACTACACCTCTCCACTACACGTCCTCACTACACCTCCCTACACCTCCTCAATACACCTCCCCATTACACATCCCCACTACACCTCTCAACTACACCTCCGCAATACACCTCCGCACTACACCTCCCTACACCTCTCCACTACACCTCCCTACTACACCTCTCCACTACACCTCCCCAATACACCTCCTCACTACACCTCCCCAATACACCTTCCCACTACACCTCCGCATTACACCTCCCTACACCTCCGAACTACACTTCTCTAAACCTCCCCACTACAATTCTCCTCTACACCTTCCCACTACACTTACCTACACCTACCCAGTGCACCTCCCTACTACAACTCCGCCTACACCTCCCAAATACACCTCTCCACTACACCTTACTACACCTTCCCACTACACCTCTCCACTACACCTTACTACACCTCCCCAATACCCCTCCCCGCTACACCTTCCCACTACACCTCCCCACTACACCTCCCCACTACACCTCCCCACTACACCTCCCCACTACCCCTCCCCGCTACACCTTCCCACTACACCTCCCCACTACACCTCCCCACTACACCTCCCCACTACCCCTCCCCGCTACCCCTCCCCGCTACACCTTTCCACTACATCTCCCCACTACACCTCCCCACTACACCTCCCCACTACACCTCCCCACTACACCTCTACACTACAACTCTGCAGTACACCTCCCCACTACACCTCTCCACTAAAACTTTGCACTAGACCTCCCCACTACATCTCCCCACTAAACCTCCCTACACATCCTTTCTACACCTACCCACTATACGTCCCTACACCTCACCACTACATCTCTCCACTACACATCCCTACACCTCCCCACTACACCTCTCCACTACACCTCTCCACTACAGCTCTCCACTACTACTCCCCACTACACCTCCGCACTACCCCTCATCACAACACCTTCCAACTACACCTCCCCACTACACCTCCCTACGATACCTCCCCACTACATCTCCCCACTACACCTCCCCACTACACCTTCCCACGACATCTCCTAACTACACCTCCCTACACATCCACGCTACATCTCTCCACTACACCTCCCCACTACATCTCACTACTACACCTCCACACTACACCTCTCCACTACACCTCTCCACTACACGTCCTCACTACACCTCCCTACACCTCCTCAATACACCTCCCCATTACACATCCCCACTACACCTCTCAACTACACCTCCGCAATACACCTCCGCACTACACCTCCCTACACCTCTCCACTACACCTCCCTACTACACCTCTCCACTACACCTCCCCAATACACCTCCTCACTACACCTCCCCAATACACCTTCCAACTACACCTCCGCACTACACCTCCCTACACCTCCGAACTACACTTCTCTAAACCTCCCCACTACAATTCTCCTCTACACCTTCCCACTACACTTACCTACACCTACCCAGTGCACCTCCCTACTACAACTCCGCCTACACCTCCCAAATACACCTCTCCACTACACCTTACTACACCTTCCCACTACACCTCTCCACTACACCTTACTACACCTCCCCAATACCCCTCCCCGCTACACCTTCCCACTACACCTCCCCACTACACCTCCCCACTACACCTCCCTACTACACCTCCCCGCTACACCTTCCCACTACACCTCCCCACTACACCTCCCCACTACACCTCCCCACTACCCCTCCCCGCTACACCTTTCCACTACATCTCCCCACTACACCTCCCCACTACACCTCCCCACTACAACTCTGCAGTACACCTCCCCACTACACCTCTCCACTAAAACTTTGCACTAGACCTCCCCACTACATCTCCCCACTAAACCTCCCTACACATCCTTTCTACACCTACCCACTATACGTCCCTACACCTCACCACTACATCTCTCCACTACACATCCCTACACCTCCCCACTACACCTCTCCACTACACCTCTCCACTACAGCTCTCCACTACTACTCCCCACTACACCTCCGCACTACCCCTCATCACAACACCTTCCAACTACACCTCCCCACTACACCTCCCTACGATACCTCCCCACTACATCTCCCCACTACACCTCCCCACTACACCTTCCCACGACATCTCCTAACTATACCTCTCAACTACACCTCCCTACACATCCACGCTACATCTCTCCACTACACCTCCCCACTACATCTCACTACTACACCTCCACACTACACCTCCCCACTACACCTCCTTACACCTCCCCACTACACCTCCCTACACCTCCCCACTACACCTCCACACTACACCTCCCTATACCTCCCCACTACACCTCCCCAATACACCTCCCCACTACACCTCCCCACTACACCTCCTTACACCTCCCCACTACACCTCCCCACTACACCTCTCCAGTACACCTCCCTACACCTCCCCACTACACCTCCCCAGTACACATCCCTACTACACCTCCCCACTACACCTCTCCACCACACCTTCCTACAACTTCGCACTACACCTCTCCACTACACCTCCCTACTACACCTCCGGACTACACCTCCCCACTACCCCTCCCCGCTACACCTTCCCACTACACCTCCTCACTACACCTCCCCACTATACCTCCCCACTACACCTTCCCACTACACCTCTCCACTACAACTTTGCACTAGACCTCCCCACTACATTTCCCAACACCTCCCCACTACACCTACCCACTACACGTCCCTATACCTCACAACTACATTCTCCACTACACCTGCCTACACCTCCTCACTACACCTCCGCACTACGCCTCCCAACTACACCTCCCTACTCCTCCCCACTACACCTCCACACTACATCTCACCACTAAACCTCCCCACTACACCTCCCAAATACACCTCCCCACTACACCTCCCCACTAAACCTCCCTACACCTCCCCATTACACCTACCCACTATACCTCCCTAGTACACCTCCCTACTACGCCTCCCCACTACACCTCTCAACTACACCTCCACACTACACCTCCCCACTACACTTCCCTACACCTTCCCACTACACCTCCCCACTAGACCTTCCTACATCTCCGCACTACACCTCCCCACTACACCTCCCCACTACACTTTCCTACACCCCAACACCTTTCCACTACACCTCTCCACTACACCTCCCCACAACACCTCTCCACTACAACTCCCCACTGCACCTCTCCACTACACCTCCTCACTACACCTCCCCACTAAACCTCCTTACTACACCTCCGCACTGCACCTCCCTACACATCCCTCCACTACACCTGCTTACACCTCCACACTACACCTCCGCACTACGCCTCCCCACTACACTTCAATACTGCTCCCCACTGTACCTCCCCAGATCATCTCCCTACTACACTTCCCCACTACACCTCTCCACTACACCTCGTTACTACACTTCCCCACTACATCTCCCAACTAAACCTCCCCACTACACCTGTCCACTATACCGCCACACTATACCTCCCCACTACACTTCCATACACCTCCCCACTACACCTCCTCACTACACCTCCCCACTACACTTCCCTAGACCTCCCCACTACACTTTCTTACAACTCCCTACACCTCTCCACTACACCTCCCTACACGTCCCTACTGCACCTCCCTACTACAGCTCCCTAATACACCTCCGCACTACACCTCCCTACACCTCCCCACTACACCTCCCCACTACATATCCCCACTACACGTTCCCACTACACCTCCCCACAACACCTCTCCACTACACCTCCCCACTACATATACCCACTGCACCTCCTCACTACACCTCCCCACTACACCTCCGCACTACACCTCCCTACTACACCTCTGGACTACACCTGCCTACACCTCCGCACTACGCCTTTCCACTACACCTCCCTACTCCTCCCCACTACACCTCTCCACTACACCTCCCCACTACACCTACCCACTACACCCTCTACTACACCTATCCACTACACCTCCGCACTACACATCCACACACCTCCCAACTACACCTCCCCACTACACCTCTCTACTGCATCTCCGCACTACACCTGCCCACTACACACACAGCACCTCCCCACTACACCTCCCCACTACACCTCCCCACTACACCTCGCCACTACACCTCTCCACTACACCTCCACATGACACCTCCCCAATACACCCCACTACACCTCCCCACTACACTTCCCTACACCTCCCTACACCTCCCAACTACACCTCCGTACGTCACCTCCCTACTACACCTCCCCACTACACCTTCCCACTACACCTCTCCACTGCACCTTCACACTACACCTCCCCACTAAACTTCCCCACTACACCTCCTCACTACACTTCCCTACACCTCCCCACTACACTTCCCCACTACACCTCCCCACTACACCTCCCCACTACACTTCCCTACACCTCCCCACTACACCTCCCCACTACACCTCCCCACTACACCTCCCCACTACACTTCCCAACACCTCCCCACTACACCTCCCCACTACACTTCCCTACACCTCCCCACTACACCTCCCCACTACACCTCCCCACTACACCTACCCACTACACTTCCCTACACCTCCCCACTACACCTCCCCACAACACCTCCCCACTACACTTTCCTACACCTCTCTACACCTCCCAACTACACCTCCCCACTACACTTCCCTACACCTTCCAACTACACCTCCGCGCTACACCTCCCTACACCTCCCCACTACACCTCCCCACTACACCTCAGCGTTACACCTCCTTACAGCTCCCCACTGCACCACTGCAATACACCTCCCCACTAAACCTCCCTACACATCCACACTACACCTCCGCACAACACCTCCCTACACCTCCGCACTACACATCCCTACACCTCCCCACTACAATTCTCCACTACACCTTCAAACTACACTTCCCTACACCTCCCCACTGCACCTCCCTACTACACCTCCGCACTACACCTCACCACTAAAACTCTACGCTACACGTCTCCACTACACCTTTGCACTACACCTCCTTACACCTCCCCACTACACCTCCCTACTACACCTCCCTACTACACCTCCCTACTACACCTCCCCATTACACCTCCCCACTACACCTCCCCACTACACCTCCCTACTACCCCTCCCGACTACACCTCCCTACTACCCCTTCCCACTACACCTCCCCACTACACCTCCCTACTACCCCTCCCCACTACACCTCCCCACTACACCTCCCCACTACACCTCCCCACTACACCTCCCCACTACACCTCCCCACTACACCTCCCTACTACTCCTCCCCACTACACCTCCCTACTACACCTCCCAACTACACCTTCCCACTACACCTCTTTACTACACCTCCCTACTACACCTCCCCACTACACCTCCCCACTACACCTCCCCACTACACCTCTCTACTACCCCTCCCCAATACACCTCCCCACTACACCTCCCCACTACACCTCCCCACTACACCTCCCTACTATACCTCCCCACTACACCTCCCCACTACACCTCCCCACTACACCTCCCCACTACACCTCCCCACTACACCTCTCTACTACCCCTCCCCACTACACCTCCCTACTACACCTCCCTACTACACCTCCCCACTACACCTCCCCACTACACTTCCCCACTACACCTCCCTACTACACCTCCCCACTACACTTCCCTACACCTTCCCACTACACCTCCCCACTAGACCTTCCTACATCTCCGCACTACACCTCCCCACTACACCTCCCCACTACACTTTCCTACACCCCAACACCTTTCCACTACACCTCTCCACTACACCTCCCCACAACACCTCTCCACTACAACTCCCCACTGCACCTCTCCACTACACCTCCTCACTACACCTCCCCACTAAACCTCCTTACTACACCTCCGCACTGCACCTCCCTACACATCCCTCCACTACACCTGCTTACACCTCCACACTACACCTCCGCACTACGCCTCCCCACTACACTTCAATACTGCTCCCCACTGTACCTCCCCAGATCATCTCCCTACTACACTTCCCCACTACACCTCTCCACTACACCTCGTTACTACACTTCCCCACTACATCTCCCAACTAAACCTCCCCACTACACCTGTCCACTATACCGCCACACTATACCTCCCCACTACACTTCCATACACCTCCCCACTACACCTCCTCACTACACCTCCCCACTACACTTCCCTAGACCTCCCCACTACACTTTCTTACAACTCCCTACACCTCTCCACTACACCTCCCTACACGTCCCTACTGCACCTCCCTACTACAGCTCCCTAATACACCTCCGCACTACACCTCCCTACACCTCCCCACTACACCTCCCCACTACATATCCCCACTACACGTTCCCACTACACCTCCCCACAACACCTCTCCACTACACCTCCCCACTACATATACCCACTGCACCTCCTCACTACACCTCCCCACTACACCTCCGCACTACACCTCCCTACTACACCTCTGGACTACACCTGCCTACACCTCCGCACTACGCCTTTCCACTACACCTCCCTACTCCTCCCCACTACACCTCTCCACTACACCTCCCCACTACACCTACCCACTACACCCTCTACTACACCTATCCACTACACCTCCGCACTACACATCCACACACCTCCCAACTACACCTCCCCACTACACCTCTCTACTGCATCTCCGCACTACACCTGCCCACTACACACACAGCACCTCCCCACTACACCTCCCCACTACACCTCCCCACTACACCTCGCCACTACACCTCTCCACTACACCTCCACATGACACCTCCCCAATACACCCCACTACACCTCCCCACTACACTTCCCTACACCTCCCTACACCTCCCAACTACACCTCCGTACGTCACCTCCCTACTACACCTCCCCACTACACCTTCCCACTACACCTCTCCACTGCACCTTCACACTACACCTCCCCACTAAACTTCCCCACTACACCTCCTCACTACACTTCCCTACACCTCCCCACTACACTTCCCCACTACACCTCCCCACTACACCTCCCCACTACACTTCCCTACACCTCCCCACTACACCTCCCCACTACACCTCCCCACTACACCTCCCCACTACACTTCCCAACACCTCCCCACTACACCTCCCCACTACACTTCCCTACACCTCCCCACTACACCTCCCCACTACACCTCCCCACTACACCTACCCACTACACTTCCCTACACCTCCCCACTACACCTCCCCACAACACCTCCCCACTACACTTTCCTACACCTCTCTACACCTCCCAACTACACCTCCCCACTACACTTCCCTACACCTTCCAACTACACCTCCGCGCTACACCTCCCTACACCTCCCCACTACACCTCCCCACTACACCTCAGCGTTACACCTCCTTACAGCTCCCCACTGCACCACTGCAATACACCTCCCCACTAAACCTCCCTACACATCCACACTACACCTCCGCACAACACCTCCCTACACCTCCGCACTACACATCCCTACACCTCCCCACTACAATTCTCCACTACACCTTCAAACTACACTTCCCTACACCTCCCCACTGCACCTCCCTACTACACCTCCGCACTACACCTCACCACTAAAACTCTACGCTACACGTCTCCACTACACCTTTGCACTACACCTCCTTACACCTCCCCACTACACCTCCCTACTACACCTCCCTACTACACCTCCCTACTACACCTCCCCATTACACCTCCCCACTACACCTCCCCACTACACCTCCCTACTACCCCTCCCGACTACACCTCCCTACTACCCCTTCCCACTACACCTCCCCACTACACCTCCCTACTACCCCTCCCCACTACACCTCCCCACTACACCTCCCCACTACACCTCCCCACTACACCTCCCCACTACACCTCCCCACTACACCTCCCTACTACTCCTCCCCACTACACCTCCCTACTACACCTCCCAACTACACCTTCCCACTACACCTCTTTACTACACCTCCCTACTACACCTCCCCACTACACCTCCCCACTACACCTCCCCACTACACCTCTCTACTACCCCTCCCCAATACACCTCCCCACTACACCTCCCCACTACACCTCCCCACTACACCTCCCTACTATACCTCCCCACTACACCTCCCCACTACACCTCCCCACTACACCTCCCCACTACACCTCCCCACTACACCTCTCTACTACCCCTCCCCACTACACCTCCCTACTACACCTCCCCACTACACCTCCCCACTACACTTCCCCACTACACCTCCCTACTACACCTCTCCACTACACCTCTCCACTACACCTCTCTACTACACCTCCCCACTACACCTCCCCACTACACCTCCTCACTATACATCCCCACCACAACTCTCCACTACACCTCCCCACTACACCTCTCTACTACACCTCCCCACTACACCTCATCACTATACCTCCCTAACACACCTCCCCACTACACCTCCCCACTACACCTACCTACTACACCTCCCTACTACACCTCCCCACTACACCTCCCCAATACACCTCCCTACTACACCTCCCCACTACACCTCCCTACTACACGTCCCCACTACACCTCCCCACTACACCTTCCCACTACACATCCCCACTACACCTCCCCACTACACCTCCACACTATTGCTCCCCACTACACCTCCCCACTACACCACCTTACTACACCTCACCACTACACTTCCCCACTACACCTCCCCACTACACCTCCCTACTGCACCTCCCCACTACACCTCCTTACTATCCCTCCCCGCTACACCTCCCCACTACACCTCCCTACTACCCCTCCCCACTACACCTCCCTACTACACCTCCATACTACACCTCCCCACTACACCTCCCCACTACACCTCCCCACTACAACTCCCCCCTACCCCTCCCCACTACACCTCCCCACTACACCTCCCCACTACACTTCCCTACTACACCTCCCCACTTCACCTCCCCTTTACACCTCCCCAATACACCTCCTCACTACATCTCTCCACTACACGTCTCCACTACACCTCCCTACACTTCCCCACTACACCTCTCCACTACACCTTCCTACACCTCTCCATTACAATTCCGCACTAAACCTACCTACACCTCCCCACTACACCTCCACACTACACCTCCCCACTACCCTTACTCAATATACATTTCCACTACACCCCCCGCCCCCCCACTATACCTCCCACTGCACCTCCCCACTACACCTCTCCACTACACATCCCTACACCTCCTCACTACTCCTCTCCACTACACTTCCCTACACCTCCTCACTACACCTCCCCACTACACCTCTCCACTACACCTCCCTTCTACATCTCTCCACTACACCTCCCCACTACACCTCCCCACTACACCTCCTCACTATACCTCCCCACCACAACTCTCCACTACACCTCCCCACTACACCTCTCTACTACACCTCCCCACTACACCTCATCACTATACCTCCCAACACACCTCCCCACTACACCTCCCCACATCACCTCCCTAATACACCTCCCTACTACACCTCCCCACTACACCTCCCCACTACACCTCCCTACTACACCTCCCTACTATACCTCCCCACTACACCTCCCTACTACACCTCCCCACTACACCTCCCCACTACACCTCCCCACTACACTTCCCTACTACACCTCCCCACTACACCTCCCCACTACACCTCCCCACTACACCTCCCCACTACACCTCCACACTATACCTCCCCACTACACCTCCCCACTACACCTCCCCACTACACCTACCCACTACACCTCCCCACTACACCTCCCCACTACACCTCGCTACTACACCTCCCCACTACATCTCCCCACTACACCTCTTCACTATATCTCCCCACCACAACTCTCCACTACACCTCCCCACTACACATCTCTACTACACCTCCCCACTACACCTCATCACTATACCTCCCCAACACACCTCCCCGCTACACCTCCCCACAATACCTCCCTTCTACACCTCCCTACTACACCTCCCCACTACACCTCCCCACTACACCTCCCTACTACAATTCCCTACTATACCTCCCCACTACACCTCCCTACTACACCTCTCCACTACACCTCCCCACTACACCTCCGCACTACACCACTTCACTACACTTCCGCACTACACCTTCCTACACTTCCCCACTACACCTCTCCACTACACCTCCCCACTACACCTCTCGACTATACCTCCCCACTACACCTCCCTACACCTCCCCACTACACCTACATGCACTTCTCCACTACAGCTCCCACTACACCTACCTACACCTTCCCCCTACACCTCCCCACTACACCTCCCCACTACACTTCCCCACTACACCTTCGCACTACACCTCCCTACTACACTTCCTCACTACACCTCCCCACTACACCTCTCCACTACACCTCCCCACTACACCTCTCCACTACAATTCTGCACTACACCTCCCCAGTACACCGCTCCACTACACCACCGCACTACACCTCCCTACACCTCTCCACTACACCTCCCTACACCTCTCCACTACACCTCCCCACTACACCCCTCCGCACACCTCTCTACACCTCCCCACTACACCTTCCCACTACCCCCACCCCACTATACCTCCCCCCTACCCCTCCCCACTACATTTCCCAACTACACCTCTCCACTACAACTCTGCACTACACCTCCCCACTACACCTCCCTACACTTCCCACAACACCTCTCCACTACACCTTCCTAGTCCTCCCCACTACACTTCCCCACTGCACCTCCCCATTACACCTCCCTACACCTCCCCACTACACCTCCCCATTACACCTCCCGGCACTTCTCCACTACAGCTCCCCACTACACCTACCTACACCTACCTACACCTCCCCACTACACCTCTCCACTACACCTCCCCACTACACTTCCCCACTACACCTTCGCACTACACCTCCCTATACCTCCCTACTACACTTCCTCACTACACCTCCCCACTACACCTCTCCACTACACCTCTCCACTACAATTCTGCACTACACCTCCCCACTACACCGCTCCACTACACCTCCGCACTACACCTCCCTACACCTCTCTACTAGACCTCCCCACTACCTCTCCCCCCACTACACCTCCCCCTACCCCTCCCCACTACATTTCCCAACTACACCTCTCCACTACACTTCCGCACTACACCTCTCCACTACACCTCCCCACTACACCTCCCTACACCTCCCCACTAAACCTCTCTAGTCCTCCCCACTACACCTTCCCATTACACCTCCCCTTTACACCTTCCCACTACACCTCCCCACTACATCTCTCCACTACACCTCTCCACTACATCTCCCCACTACACCTTGCACTACACCTCTCCACTACACCTCCACACTACACCTCCCTACACTTCCCCACTACACCTCTCCACTGCACCTACCCACTACCGCTCCCTACAACTCCCCACTACACATCTCGACTACACCTCCCCACTACACCTCCCTACACTTCTCTACTACAGCTCCCCACTACACCTCCCCACTTCACCTCTCCACTACACCTTCGTACTACACCTTGCTACTACGCTTCCTCACTACACCTCCCCACTACACCTCTCCACTACACCTCCCCACTACACCTCCCCACTACACCTCCCTACTACACCTCTCCACTACACCTCTACACTAGACCTCTCTACTACACCTCCCCACTACACCTCCCCACTACACCTCCTCACTATACCTCCCCACCAGAACTCTCCACTACACCTCCCCACTACACCTCTCTACTACACCTCCCCACTACACCTCATCACTATACCTCCTCAACACACCTCCCCACTACACCTCCCCACAACACCTCCCTACTACACCTCCCTACTACACCTCCCCACTACACCTCCCCACTACACCTCCCTACTACACCTCCCCACTACACCTCCCTACTATACCTCCCCACTACACCTCCCTACTACACCTCCCCACTACACCTCCCCACTACACCTCCCCACTACATCTCCCCACTACATCTCCCTACTACACCTCCCCACTACACCTCTTCACTACACCTCCTTACTACACCTCCCCACTACACTTCCCCACTACACCTCCCCACTACACCTCCCCATTGCACCTCCCCACTACACCTCCCTACTATCCCTCCCCACTACACCTCCCCACTACACCTCCCTACTACCCCTCCCCACTACACCTCCCTACTACACCTCCCTACTACACCTCCCTACTACACCTCCCCATTACACCTCCCCACTACACCTCCCCACTACACCTCCCTACTACCCCTCCCGACTACACCTCCCTACTACCCCTTCCCACTACACCTCCCCACTACACCTCCCTACTACCCCTCCCCACTACACCTCCCCACTACACCTCCCCACTACACCTCCCCACTACACCTCCCCACTACACCTCCCTACTACTCCTCCCCACTACACCTCCCTACTACACCTCCCTACTACACCTTCCCACTACACCTCTTTACTACACCTCCCTACTACACCTCCCCACTACACCTCCCCACTACACCTCCCCACTACACCTCTCTACTACCCCTCCCCAATACACCTCCCCACTACACCTCCCCACTACACCTCCCCACTACACCTCCCTACTATACCTCCCCACTACACCTCCCCACTACACCTCCCCACTACACCTCCCCACTACACCTCCCTACTACCCCTCCCCACTACACCTCCCTACTACACCTCCCTACTACACCTCCCCACTACACCTCCCCACTACACTTCCCCACTACACCTCCCTACTACACCTCTCCACTACACCTCTCCACTACACCTCTCTACTACACCTCCCCACTACACCTCCTCACTATACATCCCCACCACAACTCTCCACTACACCTCCCCACTACACCTCTCTACTACACCTCCCCACTACACCTCATCACTATACCTCCCTAACACACCTCCCCACTACACCTCCCCACAACACCTACCTACTACACCTCCCTACTACACCTCCCCACTACACCTCCCCAATACACCTCCCTACTACACCTCCCCACTACACCTCCCTACTACACGTCCCCACTACACCTCCCCACTACACCTTCCCACTACACATCCCCACTACACCTCCCCACTACACCTCCACACTATTGCTCCCCACTACACCTCCCCACTACACCACCTTACTACACCTCCCCACTACACTTCCCCACTACACCTCCCCACTACACCTCCCTACTGCACCTCCCCACTACACCTCCTTACTATCCCTCCCCGCTACACCTCCCCACTACACCTCCCTACTACCCCTCCCCACTACACCTCACTACTACACCTCCATACTACACCTAACCACTACACCTCCCCACTACACCTCCCCACTACAACTCCCCCCTACCCCTCCCCACTACACCTCCCCACTACACCTCTCCACTACACCTCCCCACTACACCTCCCCACTACACCTCCCTACTACACCTCTCCACTACACCTCTACACTAGACCTCTCTACTACACCTCCCCACTACACCTCCCCACTACACCTCCTCACTATACCTCCCCACCAGAACTCTCCACTACACCTCCCCACTACACCTCTCTACTACACCTCCCCACTACACCTCATCACTATACCTCCTCAACACACCTCCCCACTACACCTCCCCACAACACCTCCCTACTACACCTCCCTACTACACCTCCCCACTACACCTCCCCACTACACCTCCCTACTACACCTCCCCACTACACCTCCCTACTATACCTCCCCACTACACCTCCCTACTACACCTCCCCACTACACCTCCCCACTACACCTCCCCACTACATCTCCCCACTACACCTCCCTACTACACCTCCCCACTACACCTCTTCACTACACCTCCTTACTACACCTCCCCACTGCACTTCCCCACTACACCTCCCCACTACACCTCCCCATTGCACCTCCCCACTACACCTCCCTACTATCCCTCCCCACTACACCTCCCCACTACACCTCCCTACTACCCCTCCCCACTACACCTCCCTACTACACCTCCCTACTACACCTCCCTACTACACCTCCCCATTACACCTCCCCACTACACCTCCCCACTACACCTCCCTACTACCCCTCCCGACTACACCTCCCTACTACCCCTTCCCACTACACCTCCCCACTACACCTCCCTACTACCCCTCCCCACTACACCTCCCCACTACACCTCCCCACTACACCTCCCCACTACACCTCCCCACTACACCTCCCTACTACTCCTCCCCACTACACCTCCCTACTACACCTCCCTACTACACCTTCGCACTACACCTCTTTACTACACCTCCCTACTACACCTCCCCACTACACCTCCCCACTACACCTCCCTACTACACCTCTCTACTACCCCTCCCCAATACACCTCCCCACTACACCTCCCCACTACACCTCCCCACTACACCTCCCTACTATACCTCCCCACTACACCTCCCCACTACACCTCCCCACTACACCTCCCCACTACACCTCCCTACTACCCCTCCCCACTACACCTCCCTACTACACCTCCCTACTACACCTCCCCACTACACCTCCCCACTACACTTCCCCACTACACCTCCCTACTACACCTCTCCACTACACCTCTCCACTACACCTCTCTACTACACCTCCCCACTACACCTCCCCACTACACCTCCTCACTATACATCCCCACCACAACTCTCCACTACACCTCCCCACTACACCTCTCTACTACACCTCCCCACTACACCTCATCACTATACCTCCCTAACACACCTCCCCACTACACCTCCCCACAACACCTACCTACTACACCTCCCTACTACACCTCCCCACTACACCTCCCCAATACACCTCCCTACTACACCTCCCCACTACACCTCCCTACTACACGTCCCCACTACACCTCCCCACTACACCTTCCCACTACACATCCCCACTACACCTCCCCACTACACCTCCACACTATTGCTCCCCACTACACCTCCCTACTGCACCTCCCCACTACACCTCCTTACTATCCCTCCCCGCTACACCTCCCCACTACACCTCTCTACTACCCCTCCCCACTACACCTCCCTACTACACCTCCATACTACACCTCCCCACTACACCTCCCCACTACACCTCCCCACTACAACTCCCCCCTACCCCTCCCCACTACACCTCCCCACTACACCTCCCCACTACACTTCCCTACTACACCTCCCCACTTCACCTCCCTATTACACCTCCCCTTTACACCTCCCCAATACACCTCCTCACTACATCTCTCCACTACACGTCTCCACTACACCTCCCTACACTTCCCCACTACACCTCTCCACTACACCTTCCTACACCTCTCCATTACAATTCCGCACTAAACCTACCTACACCTCCCCACTACACCTCCACACTACACCTCCCCACTACCCTTACTCAATATACATTTCCACTACACCCCCCGCCCCCCCCACTATACCTCCCACTGCACCTCCCCACTACACCTCTCCACTACACATCCCTACACCTCCTCACTACTCCTCTCCACTACACTTCCCTACACCTCCTCACTACACCTCCCCACTACACCTCTCCACTACACCTCCCTTCTACATCTCTCCACTACACCTCCCCACTACACCTCCCCACTACACCTCCTCACTATACCTCCCCACCACAACTCTCCACTACACCTCCCCACTACACCTCTCTACTACACCTCCCCACTACACCTCATCACTATACCTCCCAACACACCTCCCCACTACACCTCCCCACATCACCTCCCTAATACACCTCCCTACTACACCTCCCCACTACACCTCCCCACTACACCTCCCTACTACACCTCCCTACTATACCTCCCCACTACACCTCCCTACTACACCTCCCCACTACACCTCCCCACTACACCTCCCCACTACACTTCCCTACTACACCTCCCCACTACACCTCCCCACTACACCTCCCCACTACACCTCCCCACTACACCTCCCCACTACACCTCCACACTATACCTCCCCACTACACCTCCCCACTACACCTCCCCACTACACCTACCCACTACACCTCCCCACTACACCTCCCCACTACACCTCGCTACTACACCTCCCCACTACATCTCCCCACTACACCTCTTCACTATATCTCCCCACCACAACTCTCCACTACACCTCCCCACTACACCTCTCTACTACACCTCCCCACTACACCTCATCACTATACCTCCCCAACACACCTCCCCACTACACCTCCCCACAACACCTCCCTACTACACCTCCCTACTACACCTCCCCACTACACCTCCCCACTACACCTCCCTACTACACCTCCCTACTATACCTCCCTACTACACCTCCCCACTACACCTCCCCACTACACCTCCCCACTACATCTCCCCACTACACCTCCCTACTACACCTCCCTACTACACCTCCCCACTACACCTCCCCACTACACCTTCCCACTACACCTCCCAACTACACCTCCACACTATTCCTCACCACTACACCTCCCCACTACACCTCCCCACTACACCTCCTCACTACACCTCCCCACTACAGTTCCCCACTACACCTCCCCACTACACCTCCCTACTGCACCTCCCCACTACACCTCCCTACTATCCCTCCCCACTACACCTCCCCACTACACTTCCCTACTAACCCTCCCTGCTACACCTCCCTACTACACCTCCCCACTACACCTCTCCACTACACCTCCCCACTACACCTCCCCACTACACCTCCCCCCTACCCCTCCCCACAACATTTCCAAACTACACCTCCCCACTACACCTCTCCACTACACCTCCCCCACTACACCTCCCTACTATACCTCCCCACTACACCTCCCTACTACACCTCCCCACTACACCTCCCCACTACACCTCCCCACTACACCTCCCCACTACACCTCCCTACTACACGTCCCCACTACACCTCCCCACTACACCTTCCCACTACACCTCCCCACTACACCTCCCCACTACACCTCCACACTATTCCTCCCCACTACACCTCCCCACTACACCTCCCCACTACACCACCTTACTACACCTCCCCACTACACTTCCCCACTACACCTCCCCACTACACCTCCCTACTGCACCTCCCCACTACACCTCCTTACTATCCCTCCCCACTACACCTCCCCACTACACCTCCCTACTACCCCTCCCCACTACACCTCCCTACTACACCTCCATACTACACCTCCCCACTACACCACCCCACTACACCTCCCCACTACAACTCCCCCCTACCCCTCCCCACTACATTTCCCAACTACACCTCTCCACTACATCTCCCCACTACATCTACCTACTACACCTCTCCACTACACCTCCCTAGTCCTCCCCACTTCACCTCCCTATTTCACCTCCTTTTTACACCTCCCCAATACACCTTCTCACTACATCTCTCCACTACACGTCTCCACTACACCTCCCTACACTTCACCACTACACCTCTCCACTACACCTTCCTACACCTCTCCATTACAATTCCGCACTAAACCTACCTACACCTCCCCACTACACCTTCACACTACACCCCCCCCCACTACCCTTACTCAACACACATTTCCACTACACCCCCCACCCCCCCCCCACTATACCTCCCACTACACCTCCCTGCACCTCCCCACTACACCTCTCCACTACACATCCCTACACCTCCTCACTACTCCTCTCCACTACACTTCCCTACACCTCCTCACTACACCTCCCCACTACACCTCTCCACTACACCTCCCTTCTACATCTCTCCACTACACCTCCCCACTACACCTCCCCACTACACCTCCTCACTAAACCTCCCCACCACAACTCTCCACTACACCTCCCCACTACACCTCTCTACTACACCTCCCCACTACACCTCATCACTATACCTCCCAACACACCTCCCCACTACACCTCCCCACAACACCTTCCTACTACACCTCCCTACTACACCTCTCCACTACACCTCCCCACTACACCTCCCTACTACACCTCCCCACTACACCTCCCTACTATACCTCCCCACTACACCTCCCTACTACACCTCCCCACTACACCTCCCCACTACACCTCCCCACTACACCTCCCCACTACACTTCCCTACTACACCTCCCCAATACACCTCCACTACACCTCCCCACTACACCTCCCCACTACACCTCCCCACTACACCTCCCCACTACACCTCCACACTATACCTCCCCACTACACCTCCTCACTACACCTCCCCACTACACCTACCCACTACACCTCCCCACTACACCTCCACACTACAGCTCTCCACTACACCTCTCCACTAAACCTCTCTACTACACCTCCCTTCTACACCTCCCTACTACACCTCCCCACTACACCTCCCCACTACACCTCCCTACTACACCTCCCTACTATACCTCCCCACTACACCTCCCTACTACACCTCTCCACTACACCTCCCCACTACACCTCCGCACTACACCTCTTCACTACACTTCCGCACTACACCTTCCTACACTTCCCCACTACACCTCTCCACTACACCTCCCCACTACACCTCTCGACTATACCTCCCCACTACACCTCCCTACACCTCCCCACTACACCTACATGCACTTCTCCACTACAGCTCCCACTACACCTACCTACACCTTCCCCCTACACCTCCCCACTACACCTCCCCACTACACTTCCCCACTACACCTTCGCACTACACCTCCCTACTACACTTCCTCACTACACCTCCCCACTACACCTCTCCACTACACCTCCCCACTACACCTCTCCACTACAATTCTGCACTACACCTCCCCAGTACACCGCTCCACTACACCACCGCACTACACCTCCCTACACCTCTCCACTACACCTCCCTACACCTCTCCACTAAACCTCCCCACTACACCCCTCCGCACACCTCTCTACACCTCCCCACTACACCTTCCCACTACCCCCCCCCCACTATACCTCCCCCCTACCCCTCCCCACTACATTTCCCAACTACACCTCTCCACTACAACTCTGCACTACACCTCCCCACTACACCTCCCTACACTTCCCACAACACCTCTCCACTACACCTTCCTAGTCCTCCCCACTACACTTCCCCACTGCACCTCCCCATTACACCTCCCTACACCTCCCCACTACACCTCCCCATTACACCTCCCGGCACTTCTCCATTACAGCTCCCCACTACACCTACCTACACCTCCCCACTACACCTCTCCACTACACCTCCTCACTACACTTCCCCACTACACCTTCGCACTACACCTCCCTATACCTCCCTACTACACTTCCTCACTACACCTCCCCACTACACCTCTCCACTACACCTCTCCACTACAATTCTGCACTACACCTCCCCACTACACCGCTCCACTACACCTCCGCACTACACCTCCCTACACCTCTCTACTAGACCTCCCCACTACACCTTCCCACTACCTCTCCCCCCACTACACCTCCCCCTACCCCTCCCCACTACATTTCCCAACTACACCTCTCCACTACACTTCCGCTTTACACCTCTCCACTACACCTCCCCACTACACCTCCCTACACCTCCCCACTACACCTCTCTAGTCCTCCCCACTACACCTTCCCATTACACCTCCCCTTTACACCTTCCCACTACACCTCCCCACTACATCTCTCCACTACACCTCTCCACTACATCTCCCCACTACACCTTGCACTACACCTCTCCACTACACCTCCACACTACACCTCCCTACACTTCCCCACTACACCTCTCCACTGCACCTACCCACTACCCCTCCCTACAACTCCCCACTACACATCTCGACTACACCTCCCCACTACACCTCCCTACACTTCTCTACTACAGCTCCCCACTACACCTCCCCACTTCACCTCTCCACTACACCTTCGTACTACACCTTGCTACTACGCTTCCTCACTACACCTCCCCACTACACCTCCCCACTACACCTCCCCACTACACCTCCCTACTACACCTCTCCACTACACCTCTCCACTAGACCTCTCTACTACACCTCCCCACTACACCTCCCTACTACACCTCTCCACTACACCTCTCCACTAGACCTCTCTACTACACCTCCTCACTATACCTCCCCACCAGAACTCTCCACTACACCTCCCCACTACACCTCTCTACTACACCTCCCCACTACACCTCATCACTATACCTCCCCAACACACCTCCCCACTACACCTCCCCACAACACCTCCCTACTACACCTCCCTACTACACCTCCCCACTACACCTCCCCACTACACCTCCCTACTACACCTCCCCACTACACCTCCCTACTATACCTCCCCACTACACCTCCCTACTACACCTCCCCACTACACCTCCCCACTACACCTCCCCACTACACTTCCCTACTACACCTCCCCAATACACCTCCACTACACCTCCCCACTACACCTCCCCACTACACCTCCCCACTACACCTCCCCACTACACCTCCACACTATACCTCCCCACTACACCTCCTCACTACACCTCCCCACTACACCTACCCACTACACCTCCCCACTACACCTCCACACTACAGCTCTCCACTACACCTCTCCACTAAACCTCTCTACTACACCTCCCCACTACATCTCCCCACTACACCTCCTCACTTTACCTCCCCACCACAACTCTCCACTACACCTCCCCACTACACCTCTCTACTACACCTCTCCACCACACCTCATCACTATACCTCCCCAACACACCTCCCCGCTACACCTCCCCACAATACCTCCCTTCTACACCTCCCTACTACACCTCCCCACTACACCTCCCCACTACACCTCCCTACTACACCTCCCTACTATACCTCCCCACTACACCTCCCTACTACACCTCTCCACTACACCTCCCCACTACACCTCCGCACTACACCTCTTCACTACACTTCCGCACTACACCTTCCTACACTTTCCCACTACACCTCTCCACTACACCTCCCCACTACACCTCTCGACTATACCTCCCCACTACACCTCCCTACACCTCCCCACTACACCTACATGCACTTCTCCACTACAGCTCCCACTACACCTACCTACACCTTCCCCCTACACCTCCCCACTACACCTCCCCACTACACTTCCCCACTACACCTTCGCACTACACCTCCCTACTACACTTCCTCACTACACCTCCCCACTACACCTCTCCACTACACCTCCCCACTACACCTCTCCACTACAATTCTGCACTACACCTCCCCAGTACACCGCTCCACTACACCACCGCACTACACCTCCCTACACCTCTCCACTACACCTCCCTACACCTCTCCACTACACCTCCCCACTACACCCCTCCGCACACCTCTCTACACCTCCCCACTACACCTTCCCACTACCCCCCCCACTATACCTCCCCCCTACCCCTCCCCACTACATTTCCCAACTACACCTCTCCACTACAACTCTGCACTACACTTCCCCACTACACCTCCCTACACTTCCCACAACACCTCTCCACTACACCTTCCTAGTCCTCCCCACTACACTTCCCCACTGCACCTCCCCATTACACCTCCCTACACCTCCCCACTACACCTCCCCATTACACCTCCCGGCACTTCTCCACTACAGCTCCCCACTACACCTACCTACACCTCCCCACTACACCTCTCCACTACACCTCCTCACTACACTTCCCCACTACACCTTCGCACTACACCTCCCTATACCTCCCTACTACACTTCCTCACTACACCTCCCCACTACACCTCTCCACTACACCTCTCCACTACAATTCTGCACTACACCTCCCCACTACACCGCTCCACTACACCTCCGCACTACACCTCCCTACACCTCTCTACTAGACCTCCCCACTACACCTTCCCACTACCTCTCCCCCCACTACACCTCCCCCTACCCCTCCCCACTACATTTCCCAACTACACCTCTCCACTACACTTCCGCACTACACCTCTCCACTACACCTCCCCACTACACCTCCCTACACCTCCCCACTACACCTCTCTAGTCCTCCCCACTACACCTTCCCATTACACCTCCCCTTTACACCTTCCCACTACACCTCCCCACTACATCTCTCCACTACACCTCTCCACTACATCTCCCCACTACACCTTGCACTACACCTCTCCACTACACCTCCACACTACACCTCCCTACACTTCCCCACTACACCTCTCCACTGCACCTACCCACTACCCCTCCCTACAACTCCCCACTACACATCTCGACTACACCTCCCCACTACACCTCCCTACACTTCTCTACTACAGCTCCCCACTACACCTCCCCACTTCACCTCTCCACCACACCTTCGTACTACACCTTGCTACTACGCTTCCTCACTACACCTCCCCACTACACCTCTCCACTACACCTCCCCACTACACCTCCCCACTACACCTCCCTACTACACCTCTCCACTACACCTCTCCACTAGACCTCTCTACTACACCTCCCCACTACACCTCCCCACTACACCTCCCTACTACACCTCTCCACTACACCTCTCCACTAGACCTCTCTACTACACCTCCTCACTATACCTCCCCACCAGAACTCTCCACTACACCTCCCCACTACACCTCTCTACTACACCTCCCCACTACACCTCATCACTATACCTCCCCAACACACCTCCCCACTACACCTCCCCACAACACCTCCCTACTACACCTCCCTACTACACCTCCCCACTACACCTCCCCACTACACCTCCCTACTACACCTCCCCACTACACCTCCCTACTATACCTCCCCACTACACCTCCCTACTACACCTCCCCACTACACCTCCCCACTACACCTCCCCACTACATCTCCCCACTACACCTCCCTACTACACCTCCCCACTACACCTCCCCACTACACCTCCTTACTACACCTCCCCACTACACTGCCCCACTACACCTCCCCACTACACCTCCCCATTGCACCTCCCCACTACACCTCCCTACTATCCCTCCCCACTACACCTCCCCACTACACCTCCCTACTACCCCTCCCCACTACACCTCCCTACTACACCTCCCTACTACACCTCCCTACTACACCTCCCCACTACACCTCCCCACTACACCTCCCCACTACACCTCCCTACTACCCCTCCCGACTACACCTCCCTACTACCCCTCCCCACTACACCACCCCACTACACCTCCCTACTACACCTCCCCACTACACCTCCCCACTACACCTCCCCACTACACCTCCCCACTACACCTCCCCACTACACCTCCCTACTACTCCTCCCCACTACACCTCCCTACTACACCTCCCCACTACACCTCCCCACTACACCTCTTTACTACACCTCCCTACTACACCTCCCCACTACACCTCCCCACTACACCTCCCTACTACCCCTCCCCAATACACCTCCCCACTACACCTCCCCACTACACCTCCCCACTACACCTCCCTACTATACCTCCCCACTACACCTCCCCACTACACCTCCCCACTACACCTCCCCACTACACCTCCCTACTACCCCTCCCCACTACACCTCCCTACTACACCTCCCCACTACACCTCCCTACTAGACCTCCCCACTACACCTCCCCACTACACCTCCCTACTACACCTCCCTACTACCCCTCCCCACTACAACTCCCCACTACACCTCCCCACTACACCTCACCACTACACCTCCCTACTACACCTCCCCACTACACCTCCCCACTACACCTTCCCACTACACCTCCTCACTACACCTCCCTACTACACCTCCCCACTACACCTCCCCACTACACCTCCCCACGACGTCTAACGACACAAGTGGATAGACGATGATGAGGATTAGCAGACATTTATGGATATCCAAAAATCAAAACAATAGGCACGTAAGAAGTATAAAGGAAGGTGTGAAACGAATGAAAACAACCTATTACGATGTAGAGATATAAAACGTGGAGTGCGACAAGGACAGCTGTTCCCTTTTCTGTGGAACACCTACATGTAACACCATTGTAGCCAGATAGAGGATATGCAAGGACTCATTATCGGTGAACTATTAGTAAATAGTATCAGGTCAGACAGTCTGATGATTTAAATGGATGAAGAACTAAAAAAATTGTTGTATGGATAACACTGAGAAAATGGAAACTGTAATGATTAGCAAACAAAGCAGACTCGAAATCTACTTTACACAAAGAAAAATCAACAGTCAAATACTGAAATAGGTCAAGAGCTTCTCCTATATTGGAAATATAATAGCGAAACAAATTGGAGATGCGAAATGGAAATCAGAAAGACAACAAGGTTGACAAAATCTGGATTTATCAACATGAGCCATAGATTGACATCCAAGCAAGTCACTCACAAATTAAAAATGAAAGTACTCGAAGGGTTATGTGCTGGAAGGTAAGCAGCGGTGTTAGTGGGAAGAAAACAACACATTGACAAGAAACAGTATGGCAGATTAAACTATCTAGGCAAGAGACAGAGGACGCTAGAGATCCATTGCAACCGACCTTCGCTGCGAAGATTGCACCTGATCTGAACTCAACTTTGCTTGCCTGCCGGTCTGTATAATTTGTCTGCCTGTCCGTCCATCTTTGTGCCTGTCCGTATCTCTTTTATCTGTCAGTTAACCTGTATGTCTTAGACTTGCCTATTTTAAGATTGTCACAAAGTCATACTATAGACTTTTTTTTTTTAGTGGAATGACTCTTTTTCATTTTTTAAAAATATTTTGTTCCAGGATTAAGTCGGACACAAATTGTTGTCATATCCACGTGCTCTGCTATCATTGGCATGTTCTTCCTGGCAGCTGCATTTCTGAGAATCAGGTATCACAAAACGAACAAACACAATAAATACATTCAGAAATATTGCATTTTATTATGAATACATGTATCTATATACAAAAGCAGTAATAAATTATGTGCACATTGTTAACACGCTAACACATACGTACATGCAGCCATAAACCATTCGTGAATTATTGAAGACTCTTCGATAACCTCTGCGCAACATTTCCATGTCAGGTGTTCTGTCATGAAAGTAGCATTACACAATAGGGACAAACTCATACGTCAACGACTTATATGTGACTTCTGGTTGGGGTCATCACTACATCAGAGCTGAGAAGCGGCTGGCCGAGGGGGTTAAAAATGTCAGCCTTCTGAACTCGAGAACTGCCGTTCAAACCCTCGGTAAGGCATAGTAGTTTCCTAAAGGAGGTAAAATAAAACCTACAACATACAGTGATGGACGACTGCATTGGTTAACGGCCGTTATTCCTAATATCTCTAATCCTCACGAATTCTTCAACTTACTTCGTCTACGTGTCATCTGACGTCGGTAAAAACAAAATAGGCCAACAAAGTAATGTGGTTACTTGTCTTGCATGATTATCCCAAGTTTCCAGTGGCGTGCTGTGACTTTTCTCCGAGGGGAATAG
The DNA here is from genome assembly GCA_036924085.1 of Ariolimax columbianus. Classification (NCBI taxonomy): domain Eukaryota; kingdom Metazoa; phylum Mollusca; class Gastropoda; order Stylommatophora; family Arionidae; genus Ariolimax; species Ariolimax columbianus. Next base: position 42,635,730 of record JAVGWX010000005.1, on the reverse strand, counting down.
GTTCGAAAACAACGTTCATTATTGGGCTAAAGAGGGATACATTTAATTTAATGTGCAATATGTAGCATACCAATGACACTTTAACCGGTCACAGTTCGTGCAGATTAGCTCACGTCAACCTATTCACAATATTTAGAAATGAAATAAACAAACTAATATATTCTATAAATATTTTCAAAAATATATTCTGGTTTTCCTGAATGTTTTTAATTTAGTTATTGCCGATAGGTGTGAGTGGGTCTTTTCATTGCACATCTTAGCTTTGTGAAAATGACTGATACAACAAAAGTCATTATTATTCCACACTCTTTGAACTGTTTCGAACAGCACACAAGCCCAACAATATAGTCTGTTTCTTTATTTGCATATAGTTAACCATTTTGAAGATGTTTAATAGAAATGGCGTGTTTTGAAATAACGTGTTGTTTTGAAATGACGTGTATAATCTTTAATTGGTATTTTAGCAGAATTGTCTTTAGTTGGCCTACCTTCCATTATTACTTGCTGTTTTGATTCAAAACTGAGGATTCCAAACGATGCTGTGAATCGAGAACATATCATCGCGACACGTGCTTTATCCCGTCACTCACCTACTTACATTAACTTTGCAACTTGCCTATGGCAACCATTGATGTAATGGAACAGTTTTCAAATCCAAGCTCCTTTCCATATTTCACCATTTGAAACACTGTCAAACTATACTGACAATCGAACAGTTTAACAGGATCTCTTCACAAGATCTCTGTCATTAATGGGAACAACTACATAGGTTTAATCAACACAATATACTCAGGTCAGGTCATCCCGTAAACGGTGAGGTCGTTGGGGCACACATGAAGACATCCTTACAACCCCACGCCACCGTTCTCTGACAGCGGCCGCTGCATGTGCCTCTGCTGGTCAGAGATTGGTTCATTCTTTTGGGACGGCCTCTTCGTCGTCTGCCTTGCACCTTTCCGTGGAGGATCGTATTTGCAAGACCATTTGATCTCGATATGTGACCATACCAAGCGAGCTTCCTTCTGTTGACAGTTGCCTAGGGATCTTCAAAAGGCCTTATTGCTGTTGTAATTCTATCTCGTATTTCCTCATTTGTAACTCATTTGTACGTGACGTTTAAAAGTCTTCGGAAACATCTCATCCCCAAGGCCTGTATCCTTCGCTGAAGGTCAGCTGTAACTGTCCATGTCTCACAAGCATAGAGGAATATTTACAGGACCACTGTACACATTAATCTGATTTTCGTGCATAGTGCTAACTGTTTATCTTGCCAGATTGTGTTAAGCCGTGCAAGCGCCGCCATTGTCTCTTATATTCTGACCAACACATCACATTTTGATCCTTCATCACTGACAATCGACCCCAGATATTTAAAACGGTCAACCACTTCGAGTTCCTGGCCATTAGCTGTTATCCTACTGTTGAAGCCTTCGGCGTTGTTGTTCATTATTTTTTTCTTTCTCGCGTTTATCTCCATACCATAGTCAAGAGCTGTTTCATCGAGTCTTCTGATCCATTCCTGCGTGTCTGCTTCTGAACCCGCCAACCCGTCGATGGCATCTGCAAAACAAAAGTTGGTAATCGTTCGGCCCCCTATCTTGACAGTACCAACGTGACCTCCAACTGCCTCACTCATAATTCCTTCAAGGAATATATTGAAAAGAGTTGGAGAGAGTGTACAATCGTGTTTTGCACCAAATGATGTGCGAAACCAGTCTCCTCGCCACCAAAACTGAACTGGACACCTTGTCATATAGGTGTTCAAGGACCTTTATAATATTTCCCTTGATTGTATACATCCTCATGTTTGCCCATAGCGCTTTATGCCATACCCTATCAAACGCCTTCTTAAAATCAACAAACACATGATACAGTTTTTGCTGCTGTTCTATATATTTCTAGCTTACCAGCCTCAAATTAAATATATGTTCTGTAGTGCTTCTTCTCTGTCTGAACCCTGCTTGCTCCTCAGCGATGATGTTCTCTGCTTAGAGTTTCAATCGGTCGAGGATTAATCTAATCATGGCCTTGCTATGGTGGCTGATGAGGCTTATTGTTCTGTAATTTTGGTGCATCTTTAGGTTTCCAGATTTAGATAGCGGTATAACGATTTGTTTTGTCCATAAGTCCGGCCAGTTTCCTGTCGCCGATATTTTGTTGCAGATGTGTGTCAGGCCTTCCACCACCACCTCCCCATCTGCCTGTAAGAGCTCTGCAGGTATATATCGTCCACGCTGACCGCCTTCCTTCTTCTCAATGTCTTTACCGTTGCTACTTCTTCCGTCGTTATCAGTTGGTTATCCTATATAGTTGTATGTGTTAGAGGGATTGTTTTCTCAAGTTCGTTCCGTCCTTCAGCTGTATAACTCGGAACAGTACTCCGTCCATCGTGCCAGTACGTCATTTTCCTCAATAAGGCTCATGCCGCTTTTATCCTGGATTATACAGTTCCTGCCTTGTCTTGATGTTACCAGTTCTTTGATCATCTTGAATGCTACTTTAGCGTCATTTCTGTTTAATCTCTCTTCGATGTTCGTACATTGCTCACATATCCACACTCGTTTCGCCTCTCTCATCTTTTATTGTATCGCTTTCTTGACCTCTTTATATCTGCCGACCTCATCAGGTGGATGATTTTGGTTTTTCAGTGACCTTCTTCTATCACAAAGAGCTAGCATTTCTTTGGTCACCCATGGCTTCTTTTTTGTTTGGTGGCATCCCAGGACCTCTGTTGCTGTATATGTGAGAGCTGCGTGAGGAGACTCTGTTACTGTATCGGTATCCAGTCCCTCTCTGAGAGCCAACAGTGGAGCAAATCTCCCTCCTACCCTTGATAGAAACATTTCCATGATTGTTGAGTCTTTTAGTTTGTCCAGGTCAAACTTTAGTCTAGTCACATCTTTCTTTGCGACTCGCTTCCATCGCAGACGTACAGTCATCATAACAAGATCGTGGTCGCTTCCAGTATATTATCATCCATTAAAAACGCATCACTTTTTAAAATAATAACTAAAAACAATAACACCAAGCGTGACCTATTTACACAAACCCCGAAAGTGTATAAATGATGATGGTCACGCTATTTGCCTGTGCATGTCATGCTTACTTCCCTGTTTTCGTGCTTCATGTGCAAAACACAAATTTGATCCATTCTGGCTTTATAAAAAATCGAATCAAGTTGAAATTTGTCACACACATTTGTCAAGTTCCAGCTTGTAGAAGGTCATTATTTGTTTTCATCAAAAGAAAGTTTGTTAATGCTTTTATTATGTCTTGACTTTCGCTACGAGAGTGATTGCAAGCTGTTAATATTCTCAGGAGTGGAATGACAACCATAGATGATGCCAGGCATTTTAATTGTGACCAGTCCACTATAGTAAGACTGAACCAGCAGTCTCGGACAATGACCGTCCCAGGTCTGGTCGACCGCATGCAACAACACACGTTCAAGATCGTCAAATTTTGTTGAAACATCTGCGCAACCGCTTCCAAACAGCAACTCATACGGCAGCTCATTTGTCTGACGCTGTTAGACTTGCCAGCGGAAACTGTGCGACGGAGACTTCGCGACGCTGGTTTGTGAAACAGACTTCCCAACATTGAATTTATCCTAATTCGACGTCACCATACCAACAGACTTGCTTGGGCCCTACACAATATTCGTAGTCCAATGGTAGAATAGCGATTAACGATGTTCTCTAATAAAAGCAGATGAAATGAGTCCTTTGCTGATAGAAGAAATCACTTCTGGCGTCGTCCCGGAGAAAGATATGCCGATGCCTGTGTAGTTCAGCATGACAGATATGGAGGAGGAAGTGTACGTGTGTGGGGGTGTATTCTCTAATGACAACCGTACTCCTCTTCATGTTTTCAGAGTTAACTTTACCGCTGTTGTTTACGTTAAATCAAATACTGCGACGTATCGTAGTGCCTTTCTTCCAGAATCACCTAGATCTAGAAATCTTTCAACACAATTACGCTAGGCCCCACACAGCTAACGTTACAAGGAATTTATTAGCCCTGCAACCTTTTCTTGTACTGGATTGGTTTGCAATGTCTCCTGACATGAACCTGTGTTTGAACACGTGTGGGATGAACTGAACAGAAGAGTCCGCAGCAGGACATCAACAATGAGAATGATCTGGAGAGGGCACTCCTTGCAGAATGGAAGGCATACCCAATCATTTTTCGAGACACTCTGCAATAGCAGGCGACACCGATGCCAAGCCTGTATTGGTGCTGCAGGTGGTCACACGCGGTATTAATGATGGATGTGATTTCATGACAATGAGTGTGACTTTAAGTTTTTACCCTTTTGGTTGAAACTTACTTAGGAGCCGCTTCTGAGAATAGCTTTAAGAATAGCATACATTTGGGTCTGTAAATCGATAAAAAATGTAAAATCAGTATTTGTTTTACCTTAAATTTAGCACAACGACCTGCGGTTCATAAAATAGAGCGATGCGTTTTTAATGGCGCCTAGTATACTACCCCTCAAAAGAAGCGAACGAAAATAATATGTAGTTTGGACAGAACAGCACGCGGTAGTATGTATTTTTTTGCACATAGTGACTAGGATGGCTTAATCTAGTCCTCTACCCGGAGGGAACCGACAACCCTAAGCACTTGCGAAGATGCTAGAGTGCCGTCATTTGGGGGCGCAAATAGCGGGAATATTGTCGAGTATTGTGATGCAAATTGAGACTCATATAATGAGAAATACTAATACTATTTATTATTATTCTTTTTCTTCATCGTACGCAGTCAGACAGTAACCATTATTTTTTCGAAAAAAGCGGCGGTCATTCTGAGGCTGTCGACACTGCCATAGAGCTTGTCTTGTGGTTCCACAGGTGATGGCCACATCTGCTCTCTCTGATCCTCGTATGTCGGGCAGTTCTGCAGCAGATGCTCAGCGGTAATTTTCCCGGTACCACACGGGCATTCGTCGGTACCACCTATCTTCAATTTGTTGAATAGGTTGTACCTCAGTCTATTGTGGCCAGTGCGAAGTCTGAAGACAACGACCTGCTCTCTTCTGTTCAACTGGTAATAGGCATCGTTTTTGGTGTAGCCGGTATGTTCAGTTTCCCATTTGGTCATGTATCTGGCTTTAATAAGCCGTTTTGACTCTTCGTACGTCATACTAGTATCTGTTTGTGGTAGTCTTGCACCTTCTTTTGCCAGTCTGTCTGCCTCCTCGTTGCCTTGGATGTTGCAGTGGGATGGGACCCACTGTACCACTACCCTTTTTGGTGCGGACTGCTGGCATAGTTGACAGAGTACTGCTTTTAAGTCATTAAGCTCAGTGTTTTTCTGGCATTTTAGCGCTGTGACTACGGCGAGAGCATCTGTAAGCAGGACTGTATGGCTTTCATTTTCTTTATGTGTCACCATTTCTTCCACTGCCGCCCTCAGTGCCTCTGCCTCCGCTCTGAAATTGCTTGTGTACTTACCAGTAGCGAATGACAGTGTTATTTTTCTGCCATTTGGTAGGTTCAGGAATGCTCCTGCCCCTCCGTTCTGTGTAGTGTTTGTGACAGAACCGTCGGTCTATGCATGGGTCCAGTCCATGCTTGGGTAGTTTTTCGATATAAAGCTTAGGGTAGTATCTCTCCTTTCTTTTTCAGTCTGGCAGTTTTTGTTTCCAATACCTGGTATATTTTCTACCACCTCTGGAAATATATCCTGCCTCCAGGTAGGTTTTCGTACAGTAGTGATGGGCTTTGGTGTTGTTAGTGCGTTTATGGGATCTTCATGCATCTTTGCTTTGGTTATTTCTGCAAAGTTTCTCCGCTTTAGTTTCCCATTTCCCAAATTGTTTAGTCTCTGGTGCATTGGATGGTCAGTCAGTCTTCGGAGTTTCTCTGACTGCAGCTGGGCTCTGCAGTCTCTTCTATCGGTCATGGGTTGCAGCTTTGTAATCTTTTCAAGTTCTACAATTGGCGTTGACTTAATGCCTCCTGTTATAACTCTCATGGCTTGATTTTGAAGTTTGCTAACTTTATCGAAGTTCGCTTTTGCTGCTGTTGTCATACTATTTATTCAATATTTTAACGTTATTAGTTTATGTGCCGTTGAAATTTAACTCAAAATAGCTGAACTAAAATGTCTGGGGACTAGTTCATTTACGACACGCCACTGCAAGTTTCTTATGTACCATTTTTGTTCAATGTTTATTGTGAACTGAATTAAGAATCACTCCGCACAATTGTCCTTCCACCTGTCATTTATCATTTCAGCAAAACAGCCATTCAATTACAGACTCCCTGACTTGTATTCACTGGTTCATTCACTGTCCTTTTCAGGAACTATATAAAAAGGTCTCGCCTGGAACAAGAGTTGGCCAATAGACCAAAATTTCGGTCATGCAGTGTAGCACTGCGAGGAGCAACCCAGTCGATGGAGCAGCTTAGACGGGATTCACTGGCCAGCAAAACTAGCCATCAGGTGTGTGAGAATGCTTCATGCTGTTGTATGTTGAGTGAGTGTGTGTTTAGTCTATCATCCACGAGCGACAAACGTGACTGAAAACATTGGTAGCTGCCGTTTAAGAGAATATGTTGATTATTGGTCAGTGGTTAGCACAATATGTCGTATTTAAACGCTTCAAATCATTGTTCAAGAGTTCCAGGCGTTTCAAATCATGTCTATTCTTAACAGTCAATTGCAAGCTTTCAGTTTTCAACTCTTAAATTCCCATATGATGATAATGGCTACTTTGTGACTCCTCTTAGTATTAACGAGGTCTTGCCAACACAAATATTGACATTTCTCTTCAATTATAAATTAATTTCTTTGCACAGAATCGTCAATAGGCAGGATACATGATCGTTTAAAATTTAAAATTTAAATATAACTAACAGCGATCGCAAAAACAATCATTTTTTTAGCACTGGAAACACACGCATTCAAGGAAGAGAAGTAACACGTTTTCTTTATTCAAACCCAATCTTTCCATCTTGACAACATTGCCATGCTGAAAAAATGTGACATCAATTATTGTTTCTTAGCTGTTAACTGCTATATATGCGTTTTAAGCAGCCAATGCGATCATGGCTGGTTGGCGCGACTGCAACCTTGCACTCAGCCACACATTGCGATCGTGGCTGGTTGCCGCGACTGGCCCTTTTCGCCTAAGCGGTCTACCTACCTACCTGTCTGCGTACTTACCTGCCTACCTACGTATCTACCTACCTATTTAACAGTCATAATATTGTTAGATTGTATTTTAAAGGATGGAAGCATGCCGTGTTTCAGTTGAGTCGCCCACCTTATGTTAGATTACTGACTTTGGATCATATTTGTTTTGTCAGAGAGTAATTAGGTTGGTGGGGGGGGGGGGGGGGGGGGGGGGGATTGTAAATAATTGTAATAGTTGATAGTATTTTACATTAACGGACATGGATCAATGAAATAGGAAAGGGATAGGGGGATGGAAGCAGTGATGGGATAGGGAGAGGAAATTGTATACTGCATTAACAGGCTAGGTTTCAATAGTTGGCCAGAGGGTGAGAGAGGTTGGAGTGGAAATATGAAGGGGCGTTGGACTGTGGCCAAACAATCGGAGAAGGCGTAGTAACTGCATATCTATGTACTACATAGATAATCTTCAGTAAGAGATGGTTATAGAATAAGGAACGGAGGCGTGGTGGAGGTGATTCTTACTGAAAACTACATTACCGATCTTGCATAAAATTAAGAGTTGGCCAGAGAGTAGGGATAAGATGGGGGGGGGGGGGGGGAAATTGAAGGAAATTCTTACTGAACACTACATTAGCGATCTTGTATCAAAGTATCGGAGGCAGCATGCGAGGCCGCCAAGCTATTCCCCGGTTCAAAGACCCCAAAGCCTCAGTAATACCTCGAATAACATCATGCTCCAGAAGAACAGCCAGGCTTCACAATGACGACGACGGCTAAAAGGCCAATTATGTGCGTCGGTTAGGCCAGACAAGGAACGCTTTGTCATGACCTCAGACCCGCCTTTCAGACTATCAGGATCCTCCGCCCTGTAGGCAAGCAGAACGAGAGAAAAAAAGCAAAGAGCTCATCAATAAGTCCGACGCCTCCATGTGCGAGGAGGTTGAATCTTCGGATGCTCCCCCAGATACGAAAACCAATATCGACCGCCCCCCCCCCCCCCCTTCTATAGCTGAAGTCCTTGCTGCTATTCAGAAACTCAGATATGGGCGTGCGGCAGGCCCGGATCACATCCCACTGGATCTGTTGAAAAACGTCATCGACCCGATCAGTTCTGCCCTCCATCGTATATTCCAGATTGGCGCGATGGAATCGTATTCTCCCTGTACAAAGGCAAGTGGAGTCGCAAAGACTGCAGTAATTACAGGCCTGTAACACTACTCTCGGTACCGGGGAAGGTGTTTATTCACGTGCTACTGGCTAGACTCCAGCCTCTCTTGAGCTCAAGACGTTGCCCAGAACAGTCTGGGTTCACTCAGGGTCGTTCTACAACCGACGCTATTCTTGCTCTGCGCCTCCTCGCCAAACTGCACCGGGCGTTCAATCGCCCTTTGTAGTCCGCCTTCGACTCGTTTGATCGGCCGGATTTATGAATAGCCCGCAAGGGAAGGCACCCTATTAAACCTGATCAGGAAGCTATACGAGGACACAGACTCCTACATTTAATTTAATTCCCCAAGACAACAGGTGTCAGAAAGGGATGTGTTCTTGCCTCCGACATATTCTGCCGGGCAGTCGATTGGGTTCTTGACCGTTTCAGCGCGCATCAGGAGGGTATGGCTTTTAATCAGTCAATCTCCACTGATCTAGTTTACGCGGACGACATTGTCCTGTTCGGCACAGACAGATCTGCACTGCAGCGCTCTCTGGAAATGTTTAACAATGAAACGTCCTCCCTAGACTTGTCTATATCCTGAGTCAGGACCAAAGTTCAGAACCTCATTTCTGACACTGCACTCCAGGGTATTGAAACTCAAGGTCACTCTGCGGTGGGCACCAACGAATTCATCTATCTCGGTAGCATATCATCCGATGGGCGCAGCGGTCCCTATACTTGTATGTCAAGGCGAATCGGACTATCTGCGTCCGCCATGCACGGCCTCCAACGTGTGGATTAATTGCAAGATCTCCCTTGGGACAAACATCCGCATTTATCAGTCCTGGTTGTCCCAGTCCTGCTTTACGGCTCCGAAACCTGGAAATTGCTGAAACATGACATTCGAGACTGGAATGCTTCCACGTGCGCAACCAGCGGCGCATCCTGGTTATCCTATGGCATGACTACATCCGCAACGTGGAGGTCTCTGCTGAAACAGGCCTCCGCCCAATCTCAGAAACCCTTGACCAGCGCCGAGTTTCTTTGTTCGCTCATGTTGAACGGCTGGATCAGGAAACCCCTGCCCACAAAATACTGCACAATTTGTTCCCCAGCGCCAAAAGTATTCCCCTGACCGGCTGGAAGCGCAGACGAGGCCGTACCTTAACAGTATGGCTCCAGCAAATAGCAACCGCCTCCTCCATCCTGGACGAGGTCTGAAACCACGCCACAGCTGTGGTTCATGGATGTGGCCGACAAACGCAACGAGCCTCAGACGCCTAAGCGAATATTATTATTATTATTATCAAAGTAGTAGTTAGTCAGAGAGTAAGGAAAGGGAGCGGAATGTAATAATAAGACGGTCAAGTTTGGTAAAGAGAATGCTGACTTACTGCTGTATTTAAAGGATTGAATCAAAGTAAGATTTGACGTGATAAAAAGTGAAAGTGGGGCTAGGGTCGGCGGGGGGGGGGGGGGGGGGGATACATCGCATACTACTTTAGCGAACTGGTATCAAAGAATTGGTCGAGAGTGAGGAGATGGGAAGAGAGATAGTTGTTGTATTCAGTAAATAATTAATCTTATTATGAGAAGATGCACAGTATTGCAATGTCGCCAACATGACAAAGAAGGGTTTTCTATTGAGCCTATTTATATTACTTTCATTCTGAATTAATGATGACTTTAGGTAGATTGGGACTTTACATTTACCACATCCTGTGGTTCTCGAAATTGCAAAAACAAATTAACAAAGGAAAATATAGTTGGTTTTAATCGTCTATGGAAGAGTCTCAAACTCAGACAAGCCCACAGCCTGCATGTTTCTTTCTTTTCTCGTCAAAAACCCCGAAGGGCAATGGGGCACTCATTTCATTGTTTTCTTCTTCTATATCCATTCTCAAACTCTCTTTACAAAGCCATGAAAAGGGATTTTCAATTTGCAGGATGTAGTCTGGAGAACAGAATGCATTGTGTAGCAGTTTACATCTTGAATGCAATATTTGCACCTTTTGGCCTGACACATCCGACTGCAGTATGTCATTTTTGGGTACCAGGCTAGTCTTCCGTGTTTGATTCCTTCTTCTTAGCCATTCTGCCTTGCTGCTGTCTTTTTGTCAGGATCGTCCCGTGGAGGTGTAGAAGGGTCTTGCAGCTGTTCTTCGATGGCCCTGATGCTAGCAGTCAGCTTTGGGTTGCTGACCTATACAGCTCATGCACTGTTCAGCATCTTGATCTCATGGTATTCTGAAACATCTGTTCAACTTCGTTAGGACAATCGATTGCTTGACAAATGCTTACATAAATGCTATTTAAACTTAGGAAGCAAGATTTATATTTTCACCATAACATATGAGCCACAGTTCACTGGTAACCTCATGACCTTTGATCTTGTGGACATTCAATTGAGCGCCATGAAATTATCTATCTGGGCTCAGCTTTCTTACTTGGTCACATAGGAGCTTCATTGGAATGTTGTAATTTCCCACTGCTTTTGATTGAAAACAAAATATTTAGCAAAAGAAAGATACCTGTTTTATCGTCCTAGTTCGCATAACTTAATCATGCTTCGTTTCTTTCACCTTCAGAATAGTGAGACAACAAAGGGAAGTAATGGTAGCCACACTAACAACTCCTCCCGCGAGAATTCATCCGCCAGCTCTCCCCGCCACGATCCAGACACTGCGCTACTGCTTCTTCTTCCTCGGACTGTCCAGCCGAACGATCCATCTCGAGCCGTCCAGCCGTATGATCCATCTCGGGCCGTCCAGCCATGCAATCCATCTGCACCAACAGAGCTCCACGCATCGATGCAGTACATTGATGAGGAGGAATCGGCTTTGTCCAAGAAGAAGGTTAGCATAAACATGAGATCTAGCAAAGTTGTGGCTGTTGTGAAACACGACGAAAAGTAAATATGGATGAGAACGTGAGAAACAGAGGCGAAGAGAGAAAAGGAGAAATTGAAAGAGTAGTAAGAAGATAAATGTGACAACGATAGTAATAAGGGAGGAAACATTTGATCGGGACGTACACACTCACATTCACACAACTCGTGCACAAACACGTTCACACATATGCACGATCACTCACAAACACACACATGCCCAAGCACACACACTCATCGATATATTAATAAACACCACATGATAACGGCGTTATTTCCCAGCACCATCTCCTCTCGATAATCGATATTTTAAGAATAAAATCTGTGCACTAATTTTAGCTAATCACATCTCTAAATAATGGATTCCACTATACTCAATTTAATCGGTGGCTGTCTAAAGCGGATATTGGGCTATTTCCCCAGTATATTAATTATTGTTACAGCACGTCTTTAATATCAACAAATTCAATTTGCATCAGCTTTGAAACAGTATAATTTGTTCAAATTCTAGACCAGTGCTTTTCAACCTGGGCGGAAGCGCCCAGTAGTGGGCGATTGTAGCTTTGATGTGGGCAATAGCAGAATAATAACATTATGTATTAAATACATATCGCTATTATTATTATTATTACGCCAATTCGAAGGCTACTTAACCTGAGGAAACTATGGCAGGACCAAAAAAATAAAAAATTTTGAGAACTTGCCCTTTTTGCCGCTAAAAGCATATGGCTGTGAAACATTGACAGTTGCCCAAACCTCAAGGGAGAGAATCGAGACATCCGAATCGAAATATTATAGAAAGGTTCTCAGAATACAATGGTCCGAAAAAAAGAAGAATGTAGACATTCGACAAGAGTTGGGCATAGAGGAGAACTGGTTCATAAATTCAATCATGAACTGAAAATTTAAATACTTTGGACATAAAAAAAAGACACAACGATCTTGAGAGAACGGTAATGAAAGATATTATGTGGGACAAAGGAGACAGAGCCAGACCAAGAAGGCGATGGGACATGATGTCAAGGAATGCTTTAGGCATGGCTATGGAGCAGGCTGGAAATTTGGCAAGACATCGAATTTCTGGGGTTGGGGGGGGGGGGGGCGATCTGCAAAGAACATTCCACATGATGATATGATGATGATGATTGTGTATTGAAAGCATACAAAATCTACAGACTGGACTAAAGCGACATTTTCTTCATGTTAGATGTTAGTAGGCTGTAAGGAAAATGTACTCACGAAAGTTACAAAATTGGGTGCCAAGTACGAAAAAGTTGACTAGCCCTGTTCTAGACTATGATTGCATTTAAAGCACTTCAAGAATTTATATAATATATGTTTCGTGTGTCTGTATGGAAACTGTGTATTGAAATGTTTAATAAACAGTAACTGTGTGTTGGGCATCAAAGACCCCGTTTCAAGGCATCTGAAGCCAAATAAGCATTTAACAATTAAAAGTGTAACAATACTTTAGCTACAACTATTTTTCATCGTGATACAAAATCTACAAAACAATCCACATGGAAGTTAATTAAAGGATTTAACTTGATGGAAAGAATATTTGCAATTATAAGATACATGGTTTACAGTAAGATGCGCTGCTAAACAGCATTTGTACACACAAGAAAGAACTTGTGGACAATACTGGACAGAACAGCACAGTACATAGGTCACGATCAGATGTTACCCAAATACGTGGAGGATAACATGTGTTTTAGCTGAAATATATGTCTATCTTGTCTTCCTTACTGTCTGTCAGCCTACCTGTCTGCCTTCATTTATGTCTGTCTGTCTGTAAATTTCCCTGTCTGTCTGCCTGTCTCTGGCTGTATGTATGTCTGCCTGCCTGACTGTCTGTCTGTGTTCTTGCTGTGACAAGAACGGCACATAAGGCGAAATGCGATGCTCTCCAGCAAGATGGGTCTGATGTCCCTCGTTGTACTTTCTGTATGTTGCTGAGATCCATCATGGTGGTCGCTCTAATGATTGTCCTTGCGTAGTATCTCTCTTGACCTGCCCCTCATTTTAGTGCCACTCGGTATTTGTCTTTCCATATGTTACTACTGATATTGTGTTGGACTTTAACAGCCTAAGTTTCATGTATTTGCTTCAGTGTTTTCGACTTTCACATACTTGTTAATTGGTTAAATGCAAGTGAGGCCAAGGCAATTAGAGATGTATGTTGCTGTCTGGTTTCATTTTGCTGCCCAAGTATGTGAAATTTTCTACTTCTTTAACAAATTGCCATTCAGTTTGATATCAGTGACTTTGTGGGATTCATGAATTTTGTTTTGATATCATTTTTCTGCAGACATATCTGTTTGGATAATTGGCAGAGTCTGTCTATCTTTTCATATGTCCCCTCAACACTTGAACTAAGATGAGCCAAATAATCTTTTAAAGTCTTAGCATGCCCACTGTATGCCTAAATGCTTGTTGTGGGCATAAATAAGCATTACCAAGTTTATGGGTATAAAGTAAAACGTGACATAATTCATCCACGCTTTACTCCTGTTGCTGTATGGAACCATGCAGATTTATCAGCTGAGATCCACACAGCACTGTGCATCAGTGTGTAGTGCTTTTATAGAATTAGTATATTTGGATGGACAATCATGGTTGTTAAGAATTTGTCAAATATATGGACGGTGAAGACTGTCAAACATTAGTTAACGGAAAGCGTCTTCTTCTTCTTCTTCTTCTTCATCGATCAACTGATGCTATGCTTCTAGTCCGTGAGGTTCACGAGAGAGACTGTGCGCTTCAGGTCTTCGCTGGTTCCCCCACAGTTTTTCAAGCAAGGTCGCTCCCCCAGGCCAGACAGCCTCTCTTTGGTCTGCATAGGTAGGACAGTCCTGCAGAATGTGTTCTGGTGTTTGCTTGGGTGCTCCACAATCGCACGTGGCGATGTCTCTGAGACCCATTTTGTTGAGATGGGCTTTGAATCTACAATGTCCCATTTTGTGTCTGAAGATCTTTGTCTACCCATCTGTGCCAAGTATGTCTATGCTGTCATTCCTTTTTGGATTATATTCTTTGTGCTGGTCCCGCCACCCTTGTGAATCGTTTAATGCGTGTCTTTGCTTCTTTATAGCTCTGTGGATGTTGAGTCTGCGTGCCGCCACTTCCGGCTTCTGCGAGCTCAACTGCTTTCTCGTTTTCAGTGTTCCCACAGTGGACCGTAACTCACTGTCTGACTAGATCTTTTTTTGAAACAGTAATCCGATGTTGTATTTTATTTCATGTGAGAATCTATCTTTTTTGGAGCTTGAGATGGCTTGGAGTACACTCCTGGAATCTGTTAGAATTACCATTTTCCCTGTAGTTTTAGCTGATAAGAATATGAGTTGCTGCATGAACAGCTCCTGCTTTAGCTCTGAAATTGGTACAGTTTTTTCCTGCTGGTATGAAGTGATTTGAATGTCCTCATTGGAGTGTGGGATGTAGATTCCACTGCTTCCCCTTTTTATCGCTCACCGAGGCCGATCCATCTGTGTATACGTGTGTCCAAAGAGTTACTAGGGTACTGTCTCATGAGCTCCTACAGAACATGCATTTGTTGTTCTGTTGCTGACTGCTCACTTTTCTTCGTTAAACCTGGTATCTCTAAGATTATTTTGGACGTCTTGGCTTAGTGTTCAAGGTTTTGGAATGAACTTTTTGGTTTCAGTTTCATGAATGTCTTCGTGTTGTGTTTTCTTGTGGATTTCTCTGGCCAGATGGTTGGGACTTTTCCTTAGTAGTCTGTCTTTTGTTCTCTCTTGGAACTTCTGGTGTAAAGGATGATCAGATAGCTTCTTTATTTTTTCAAACCGAGTAAGGAATTTGCATTGTTTCCTTAATTCAAGGGGCTAAATATTTGTTGTTTTCACCAGCTCTGTAATTAGAGTGCTTTTCAGTGCTCAAAGGATACTTGTGAGACCCATATTTTGGAAAGCAAGATGGTGCACCTGGATGGCGCCAAACTGCCGCGTTATAATCTTGTTCTCGTGTTTTGTGTATTATAGATGCGGTCAGGCCATGAGTGAGACTGGAATTCAAACTAGTTGACGACTTTCACTTGTGTCCACGAAAACGTTTTGTGGTTTTCCATTTGGATTAGTTATTTCGTTCATAACTGGTTGAATTCTGCACGGAAAACAACCTCTCCATTGCCAACACCTTCTTCAAACAACATCCACGAAGACTGTACACGTGGACCTCCCCGGATGGCAACAGCAGAAACCAAAAAGACTACATCCTAGTGCAACAAAGATGGAGATCAAATGTGCTGGCGACAAAAACACTGCCAGGAGCAGACTGCGATACGGACCACGAATTACTGTTTGCAGTTTTCCAAACAAGACTACGCAGGATCTACAAAGGTTGCCAGCCAATACGCTTCGATGTATCAGCAATACCTACTGAATACAACATCAAAGTAGAAAAAAAATTTGAGGCGTTGCTTGCTATACAGGAAGAGATGACATCTGAGGAGTTGACATCGTACGCAAGGGAGATTTTGATCTCGACAGCAAAAGAAATGATTCCAAAGATATTGCAATCATTCGGCAAGAGTTGATCATAGAGGAGAACTGGTTTATCAATTCCATTTTGGCTAGAAAATGCAAATACTTTGGTCACATCAAGAGACACAACGGTCTTGAGAGGACGGTGATGGAAGGTATGGTGCCAGGCAAAAGAGGAAGGGGTAGACCAAGAAGACGATGGCACCAAGATATCCAGGAGTGCCTGAGTATGACAGTGGCGGAAGCTGGAGTTTTGGCAAGGGAACGAATTTCTTTCAGACAGACTGTGATGGGAGCGACGTTCTACAAAGGACATGCTACATGATGATGATTTCGTTCATTTTATAATGTTTTTAACTTCGACTAACCTGGCATGGTCTTCTGCTATTTAAAATAATATTTATGTAACCCTGTGTTTTATGTCCCCGGTCCAGTAAAGACGGCTCAAAATGTACTCGCCTCTCAAAGCGATGAACGGAAACGATGGGCGATAGAATCCTGCAAGTTTATAGCGACTCCTGGTTTCAAGGGGGGTGAAGAAAAAACAACGGGGGCCAATCTTCCCCTACTCTCTCTTCTCACCTCACGCTGTTTCATTTGACTATCCCACAGTCACACCCTTGCACAACTTTCACACGCGCCCTTGTGGTAAAGCCCTTCCATTGCACTTTGGTTAGGCTAGCTTCTGAAGGGCGCACAAACCTAGCATAGGTACATACAGATGCACACATGCATCCAAGCACTGGTTTATGCGTCCTGACATCGCCCAATTGACTACGGTCTGGGGTGGAAAATGGCGCGCCTCCGCCAGTAGAAACTAGTGAGGCAAACATCTCAGCAAAAAAAAAGAAAAGGGGGGTGGAATAAGAGTGCCTGCACCCTAGGTTACCTTTTGTCGTTTTGAAAAATAGGTCTTTTCACTGGTCTAAAGTAGCTCGGGGCCAGAGAGTGAGGTTGATGTTCTCTCTAGCATCATGCTACATAACACTTTTCCTGGCACTGATAAAAGTGCTATGCCGCACCAGTTATTACAATCTGATGCGTCACCTTTTTTTTCGGCTTTGGTATTTTGACAAAAAGATCGTTCCTACTTTGATTGCGAGAGCGAGGAGAGTGGAATCCCACCGTTTCATACTTCATTGACGATTGAAAGTCGTTGTGGCGTAAGTGTTACATCATATGTTCCCCTTAACATGGGATTAGTAATTTCGTCATCGTCGTTAGTCGCCTTGTGGTTCCTTAGCTGTCTGGTGGCTTATTTAATAGCAGTTAATTTCAACTCGTCTCATGACACTGACACAGTCAGTACGCCTGCTGGTTTCGTTATCACAACTGTGGAGTATTGCTGGATATGGTCTATTTAACACCTCTATAAATTGTTTTGATAATGTTTTGTGTGGATGTGTGTGGAAGTTAGTTTGTTACATAATTGTCTTGTGGTCTGATATCATCATCTGGTTGATCAGTCCAAAAACTGGTTGTATGGTTGTCTGATCATGTCTCTCCATTTAACCCTGTCTTCTTCGGCTGTCTTCATATCGGCATAGGTTCGTACTTTAATGTCTCTGGATGCCTGAGTTGTAAAGGTGGTCACCCCTTTCCTCTTTTACCCTGTATCTTCCCCTCCAGCATCGTCTGTAGAAAATTGTCATGTTGCATATTGTGTCCCAGCTAACTCAACCGATGTTTTTGTATCATTTTAAAAATTGTTTTCTGTGAGGAATCTTCTTGCTGTCCGACTCACTCGTTTCATTCAACAGTAGAATGCTCTGATATAGGCGTCTGCTATTTCTTATTCTTGTTGCTCATTCGGCTGCTGAGGACAGATCATTTATGAACTGCTTCTTATCGCTGCCATCCTTAGATTGTACTGCTTTGTATATGGTATATGTCTTTCTGCATGTTTCATATGCAGTTGGTGTTTTTTGCCGCTATGAGATTTAATTTGGCTATTTTCCTTTCTTGGATTGTGTCTCATGTGCCACTTTTCAGCCATTTCTTCATTCTGTTTGTAATATACCGTGCAGTCGTTGTAGCTGCAATTTTTACAAAAGTTCTTTAAAGTTCCCATTTGTTGTCAATTATGGGAATAGTCTTGCCATCAATTCTATTTACAAAAGCTACAAGACGATTGTGTATTTCGACGTTATATGCTACTTGTGAATCACTTAACATACCATTGATTGTGCGTTGATGTTCTTGTTATCGCTCTATTAGGCAAACTTATGTAATTGTATCTTTAACTTGCCTATACATCTGTTATGGTCACTGCCAATGTCTGTACCTCGACATTTTCTGACATTATGGACTGAAGGTCGAAATTTAGTTTTTAAGCAGTAGTGATCAATCTAATATTTTATCTTGCGAGTTTTATGTTGTTTTATTAATATCTTTTCGTGGGAAAGTAGTGTCAGTTATAACACGATTTGATATTCTACAGTCAAATAGTCTTTCACCATTCTGATTTTTAACATACACACCATGGGTGACAATATGCTTTTGTATCATATCGTTATGCTCTCTACTTTGGCAGTGAAGTCACCAATCACTACTACAATATCATGTTTAGTAATCTTGATGATGACGTGCAGAAGTACTACATAAATGCTCTCTTTGGTTTTATCGTTATCTTTGTTGGTCGGCACCTAGGATTGTGTGGCGGTGAATCGGTAAAATCGTGTTTGGTATCGGACGGATAATAATTCTTCATTAATTGGATCACGACTGATAATTTATTTTTTCAGCCGTTGGTCCTTACAATAGTCGCTTCATATCTATGTAGGTTGTCACTTCTTCCGAAATGGATAATATTCTCGTGTTCATTTATGAGGTATTTCTCACCCGAACATGTCTATCTGCACTCACTTATGAACGTAATGTGGCTTAATAGTTTTCAATTTCGTTACTAATTTCTGGTGATTTTTGTCCTCTGGTATATGATCCTGAAATTCCAGTATCCTATTTTCAAGGTATTTCCGAACTTTCGCAGGTTTGATCGGGTGATCATCTGGTTATCTGGTCACTGTCTAGTTTTGAGTTCTGTTTCATTATAAATTTATTATTATGATAGCAGCGTATTATGGCACTGCTCAATCTTCAAATCCAACTGGTTTATTTACGTGTCCTGTGACTGGATCAATGATTTTACATGATTACTGATATGTTCATTATATAATGCTTTGGTGGGTAAGTCTGGGTACTTTTGTCCAATAAAATTATAATTCTGCTTGTTTTACTCCGTCTTCAAGTGATACGATATAGCACATCCACTATCTATCTTGGATTACAGGATAAAATATACTGGAATAAAAATATAAAATCGGTCAACTTACAGTGAAAAAAAAAATAAGCTGATGAATTTGTGTGGAGAGGTAATAGTTGAAGGACATCTACAAGTTTACAGTTAAGTTGATTTCACATACACATAACCACGGGTATGTACTTAAGAGGAAAGTGGGCGATATTGATTGGTACGTAAAGTGCGTTTATTTTAAAATATTATACAGCCATGTAATACACAGTTGGTGAAATGATTCCGAGTTTAAATAAATGATCAATGAGAATGTCGCTTAAAGAATTAATACTGCATTTTAAAAGCTATGACATTCAATTAACCAGGAAGATCACCAGCAGTTACGAGAAGAGGAAGGCAAACGTCAGAACTTGCCTTTCAGCCAGCATCACAGCCTTGCTAGTAGAAGGACAGGATGTGCTGTATAACCCATGATATGTGTCACATTCAGAAAGAACGATAGATCGTGATCTTAAAAGAACTTTTGATTGTGACATAATGCTCAATTTTATTAAGACCTAATACGTGTATATGTCACTTTGATAAGTCTAACAACAAAGCCATCATTCCGGCTGTCTAATTCGTTGTCACGTCACATTACTAAAAACATATGTTGGCAGTAGGTACTTCGCATTAATGACTTCAATACGAGGTTATTTGTGTTCTCTGTCTCACGTCTAAGAAAGGTCTGCAGCTGGCAACAAACAGCCCTGGGATGATGTCTAGAAATCTCACACCATAAACAGTACACCAGTCGGTGTTTGATAATATTAAGAGTCTGTAGAACCAGTTTACTTTTTTCACTAGTAGAAAAAGTAATAGCTTCCACAAAATATTAAATAATCTAGACATTGGCACACAATCTACGAAGGTGTCAGTAAGTAGGTCACAAACTGAAATGCGAAAGCTCAAAATTGTAGTTGGTGATTTCTAAAGGTCTCATTGGGTAGCAGCAACATCTAGCTTTGGAATTGCTGTCGGTAGCAGAAACTAGGTGTCGAATGTATCTGCAAAGATACCAATCGGCGTCCGTGCTCAGAGTCTGCAATCATAGAAAAGCGTTCTGATATGCATTATTTGGGAGGGAAGGGGGCAGTGGAAATGATTTTCTGCAAAGGATGGCATAAGAAAATGCGTCCTGTTTACGGTGAGAAGTGTTGGTCGCGCAGAGTGAGGCGTAACTAGGTTGAGAAGTGTTGGTCGCGTAGAGAGAGGCGTAACTAGGTTGAGAAGTGTTGGTTGCGTAGAGAGATGCGTAACTAGGTTGAGAAGTGTTGGTCGCGTAGAGAGAGGCGTAACTAGGTTGAGAAGTGTTCGTCGCGTAGAGAGAGGCGTAACTAGGTTGAGAAGTGTTCGTCGCGTAGAGAGAGGCGTAACTAGGTTGAGAAGTGTTGGTCGCGTAGAACGAGGCGTAACTAGGTGGGTAAATTTTATCAATGACGTTCAAAATTTACTGACGACTACCTGGTCGTCCTGATCAAGTTGCAATAGAAGCATCCGTTCGCGGGTGAGGGAGATGATTCTAGCTGACAGTCGAGTACCGACAGACAATGTAGCGACTGCAATAGAGTGTTCTCATGGTTTGGTCTACAGTATAAAGCAGAATGGACTGAATTTCCGGAAAGTATGTTTACGGTGGGTACACAGACAATTAGGGAGCCGCGTAGCGCAGTGGTTAGCCTGCTGGCTTCGCATTTGGGTGGTCCTAGATTGATTTTACAGTTGAGGTGGAAATGTTTTTTTCAAACCGCAACGGATCCTGGGCTGACTCAGCCTTAAAGGGTACCGGTTCAGTCCGGGAAGTAAAGGCGGCCGGCGTGATGCTGACCACATCATTCACTAAGTGCCGTTGGTTACAAAATAAAATGGACCTAATACCAAATTTCCTATGCGTCGCATGGGATCTTTACTTTACTTTTACTTACCCAGACAACTGACTGACGAACACAAATGACGAGGAACATAAAATGAACCGAATTGGCCTGTCTTGCAGCATCTCTTTCTGTATGAGTTGAAGAAGAAACATGTTTAACATGATTGTTGTGACTGGGGACAAATGATGTATCACTACCAACCCGTATCAAACTTTGCTTCGTTGCAATGGAAACATTCTTCTTTACCATATGTCAATAAATTAAAGGTTATGCCATCAGCAGGGAAGGTTATGCGATTCTTACGAAGTGCTATTAGCCAATTGCCAGAAGAAAGGTGACAATGCGAATGCTGTATTGTGTTATGAAGTTCTGTTGGTGCTTCGGAATGTAATTCGAAGAAAACGTCCAGGTCTGCTGACTAGAGGAGTGCTGCTCCATGATGATAATGCCAGATCACATACGGCTGGGTTAGCCCCAGAGAAAATTGACAAATTATAGTGGTACTTTTTCAACATCCACCTTAGTGTCTTGACTTAGTTCTGATCGATTACCAGCTGGTGCACTAAGAACTCATCTTGCCAGGAGAGGCTTCACAAATGACGAAGAGGTTGAAAGTGAAGTGCAAATGTGATTTGAGACAGCAGACACAAACTTCTATGATGCGGGTTGTTGTGCACTGATAACGCTATGGGATATTAATGTTGGTGGAAATAATTTTGAGAAATAAGGGGCAATGTAAGTGCAATAATGAATTGTGTTCAAGTTTGAATCTCATTTAATTATTTTTATTTTGTTTTAAAATTGCCACTGTGTCCTATTTGCTGACTTCTTCTCGTACAATCAAATTTCTGGTAGTGGAATTTGACAATATCTTCAGTGTTGCAAAGAACACTTCAAAATAATGTTATATCACCAAGTATGTGTTTCTCATCTAAATTTCTTCCTAGTGCAATTTATTTGACCACACAGTAGATATCGTTGAGCAGTTGCATTGGATACTATAATGAAACAAAAATGCACGTTATGGGGTTTGCAGACCATTAATATGTAAGAACAACTCATATTTGAATGAACCTTAGGGAAGTATGCACAATCCACGTTGTAGTCAGTGTTTTTTTCTGATGATAGTTAGTACGTCCGATAATGTGAACATATTCTTGACGTTTGCAAAAGGTGAAATAGTTTTGGTGAAAGCTTCCTCATAACAAACCAGGATGTCATCATTATGCTGAGCTCTGATTCTACTTCCGTTATATGTCAAAGATTACCATTGTCATCACTTGTCACTAGACCTGACAAACCAGTACGACACAAATCTCATCAATAGATTCTTGATTCTTGATTCTAGGAATCAACATCATCACACAAGGGACATTCTCGTAATTGCTCCGTTCTCCGTCCAATCAGCCAGCCAAGCGTATATGTGCTCAGAGTTCCAGTCAGATGTTGATTTCATGTTCTTCGGATATTTCCAGACAGGTCACACATTCTCCATTCTTCCTTTGTCACTCCCAAATTAATCATCCTTTGCACATATGCATTTTCGAAACCCTCTGTCTCTTCATCTTGTTGTAGACTGTCCATGACTGCCCTTATCAACTCAACCCTGTCTCTCGTCATCACCGCGTCGTTCACCATAGCTCGTACCGCCACTGGATCAGCTCTTTCGTTGCCCCAGACGCCTGCATGCCCCAGGCAGTAGATCTATGTGGCGCCTTGTACAACAGAGTTGTTCAGAAGAATGGCCCACTCCCGTTCTATCTTACTGCAAGTCTGACAGTATCACTGAATGTGTCACCGGTTGCACCACCAACAAAGTCAGGGCGGATGTTACCGCCTCAATCTCCTTCCTCATACTCGATGTGACAGAAGAATAGGCAGCTGATTTCTTCACCATCTCCTTGCCATTTTGTTAGCCGACGAAACTTCAACCACACTTCTTTGCATCTCTGCCAACCCAGCTATCTGTGTACAGACTTGGGTCTATTGGTCCTGAGTGATGGTGGATCAGTTGTGGCACTCTCTGCTCAGTTGTATCACCACCTTTGTCAGGGGGCTCTCGTTACCCATTTCTATCCATTCACTACCTCTTCCCACTTCTTCCAATGTACATACCCTCATCAGGGAGTCTTCTCCCTCTACTATCTATGACCTTCCTCGCTTAATGCGTCAGCCTTTGAGTGTATCTTGATGCAAAGGGTGGTGTTCGTTGTTGGTAACGTTGCCTTTACCTGCGCTACTTGATGTCGCACCTTGACGTTTGGCAAATCAAGCAGGAATCTTATGGCAGCAATGGGGGTATCTCTAGTGCATCACACAACTGCTATCATGGCCTCATTATGAATTCTCTCCAATCTATCTACCTGAGTCTGCGATAGCGTGAGTAACCAAAGTGCACGACAGACAAAACCAGTGCTTGCATCAACAGCAAGAGTGTCCATTGTTGCATATCTGTGGCTGCCATGACTTTGATTGCATTGATACCCCTCTTTGCTTTCAGAATCACATTGTCAACATGTTTAATGAAAGAGAGACATTTGTCAAATTTGATACCCAGGTATTTCATGTCATGTCCTCTCTCAATGATGATGCCCATGCAGGTGACCCCTGGTAGTGTATCTGAGACCAACCTATTGTTTAAGGAGAACCAGACAATCTTGGCCTTCGATGGATTTATTTCGGCGTTGTATTCTCTGCATCATTCAGGTAGCTTCCCCAGCTTGCTCCGCACACCCGCGACAATTTCAGTCATGTCTTTGCCCTGATTGTATAGCAGGATGTCTTCCGCATATGTGAGGATCCTACCTGGCCCAGTCACCTCGATCTGTGAGGATCCTACCTGGCCCAGTCACCTCGATCTGTGAGGATCCTACCTGGCCCAGTCACCTCGATCTGTGCAATTTTGCAAGTGTACACGTTCAAAAGTACAGGAGACAGAGGAGAGTCTTGAGGCAGTCCGAGCGCTACATTAGAGCGACGTTTATATCGAGGACTACTAATAGGTCGATAATTTTGCCGTAGTTGACTCTATTGTAGGCATCTTCCAGGTCGATCGTCACGACGATAGTTTCCTCTTTTGTTTGGAAGCCCTCATATATGCCGTGTTCCAAGACAGCTGCGTTGGTGGCGGTGTTTCTGCCAGTTCTGTATGCGCCTAGTGTCTGAAAATTGAACTGTGTTTTCCAGCTCAATGGCAACTCGTCTAACAATGATTCTCTCCAGCACCTTACCGTACAAATTCTGTAGTGTGATGATGCGGTAGCCTTTTATATCAGTAGCACCTTTTCCTGGTAAGATAGATGTGTAGCCACTCCTCTGGTACATGACCTGTGTTAAGACTCTCGTTAAAATCATGTGTAATCTTTGCGAGCTCATCATCCCCCCAGTCCTTCAGTAAATTGTATCGTATTACATCGGGCCCAGGTGCACTGCCTGAGGCTCTCTTTATGGAGTGTCTGACCTCCTCAACACTAATCAAATCGTTCTCTTCCTCCATTATTCCTCGCGTTGAACGATGCCGTCTTGGTGTGTCTGCTGAAGGTACCTCTCAGAAAAGGCTCTTCCCTTCTCTTTGTCAGTAGTCAGCACCTGCCCCAACTCATCTCTCATGCACACACTGGATCGTGTGTCCATCTTCCGGTTCATCGCCCTGTGAAATTTCAATTTATGCAGGGATCTATCCGCCGCCACCTCTTCTGTAAATGTCCTGCACGGTTGCTGTTTTGCTGCTCTGGCCATTTACTTGAGATCTTCAGTGACCCTTCTCATTCTGGTCTCTACCTCCATTCTTCTCTTCAAGGTGACGTTTGCGAGTCGTCTCTTCTGCTGCCATTCCTTGGTGGCATTCTTCTTGCTTCTCCATGCGGTCTCAATCTCCTCGGACCACCAAGGGGGTTGATATGTGTTGGTTCGGGCTTACTTGCTTTTCCCTGCCAAATGTCTCAAGCTACCCAGCATCGAGTCTTTGGTGTGCATGTATTTAAAAGCATGTTGCATCTTGGTCTGTCTTCTAGACTGACCCTTCGTGATGGAAACAGAACATGGCAAATGATCACTTCCGTAATATGTCAGTGCTGACCACCTGGTGTATGTCTCTCCGTGGCATGAAACCAGTGTGAGGTCAATCTTAGAGTCTGAGTCTGCTATTGGAGTGGCAAGTCTGGTTTTCATCTGTTGAGGATATTCAGACGGGATTCAAGGAGGACCTGACCAAGCTCCTGCCCCTGTGGGTTACTGTTTGGGTTTCCCCAAGTGACATTACGTGCATTAAAGTCACCACACACCAATGCCATGTCTCCTGGCAGGTTCTCCAATTCGCTGAGGAATCTCCAGTCATCCGACTCGGTATGGGACAGTTCCCCACATGTAAATTAATTATATTCCACCGTCTGCCGTGAACTGTGATCTATACTCCTTGCAGTTCTTTGTCGTCCTTGTCCCACTCGATCAAGTCTAGCAGTGAGTGTAGTAGGCCATGTCTGACTAGGATAGCTTCACTGTGATGTGTTGGGCTCACTGGATTAACGTAACACTCAAAGCCAAGGTATGCCAATTGTACGGCTTGTGTCTCCTCCAGAAGTAGAATGTGGAAATCAAACAGCAGGCGTTCCAGCACCAGGCCCCGTTGTCGAGAACTGAGACAGTTCCACTAATCAACGTTTATGTTCTTTACTATAATTATGTCTGTTTTCCTCCATACCTTTTTCTTTCCCGCTTTCGCCTTACTGGATACTCCAACGATGTCCACGCTTCCTGGAGTCTTGATACATTATGTTTGTAGCTGCCTGGTCCGGCATCGACTGCAGGGCATGTTCACCTAGCTCTAGCTATGTTTCCTTGTGTTCCGAGTGACGATGGCATTGTTACCTGTGCTCTGTGTTCTCTGTGTACCAAAAGTTGACTTGATGCGTGCTAGGGCAGATTCAATGTATTTCACAACATTTTGACGTACATCCGCCGGATCGTTCACGTTCAGCGCCAATAGAGAAATTGGTCAAATAACATGAAGTTGTTTTCATTATGTAACAAAGACATTTCAGTTGTAAAGTTGAATATATGTCCTTATTTGTATTACATCCATGCTTCTCAACCCTGGCTTTGGAAGGTTCAAGAAAGATTGGCAGACAAAGAGACGTGAACCTTTCAGGGCTCTATGTGGATCACCTGTCCAGGACATATCGGAGCCCAGGCCTATTTTCAAAAGCGCTCCTATTGTGATCAACTTATATGAACTAGAAGATATTGAAATAAGTTATAATAGTTGCACATCGCAAGCGATGATGGTCACATCAACAGACGATTTTGTCTTGTATGTGGATTATAGTGAAGAACAGACTGTCTTGTCATCGACTCTCTGGTTCCGAGCTACCTTGAACCAGTGACAAGACATTAGTAAGACGACTGGAGGCAACTAAGAATGCAGGCACTCTGGTCGCACCTCCTGTGAGACCAGGGGTCACTATGATACTTGTGAGATTCGAAAGTCCACCGTTTCTGTTCATCGCTTTGGGAGGCAAGTGCCTGACCTCTCGACCACAGCGACCCCTGACCTCTCGACAACAGCGACCCCTGACCTCTCGACCACAGCGACCCAAGAAGACTCTGCAGAGACTGTAGACAACCAGTGTTGCATTCCAATCATGTATTTTGGCCCTAAAAGGACCAGCGAACGATTTGGATGTTCATGCCCCCAAAGTCACTCCCGCGTAGTCGTGTTGGTGCTGTATGAGTCTGGGCTGATGGATCTGGGCTTGTCATTGGCCAGCTCTTTTCTGATCAGAGGCAAGTACTGATCAGGGATGATGATTTCACTAGTTTCACCCGGCTGTATACCACCCCGTCCGCATCCACTCCGTCTGCCTCCACTTTTACTTGGAAATTCGCTGCTCCTTGAGATGTGTATTATTGATGTTGCTGGATGATTTTCATAGATTTAATAGATCTAAATAATGATATCTGCACGAGAACGGGTTGTGCAGAGAAAATGTTTGTAATGTTGACGACAAGACGATAGTTGACTAGGTCTCAGTGGTCTACAGCAGTCAATGACGTAAACCACAAAAAGCGGCTAGAATTGATGACGTAGAACGTTGAGCATGATGAAAAGTAACGTACGAAATAAATAGCACACTGAATAATGAGGACAGTTGAGGATTCCGATGTTCAAATACATCTCCATAAATTGATATTGGTTGACGTTATGACATACAATATTGTGCGAACCCGCTCAAGAGTTGAAAACATGATGAAAGAACGATATTGACTTCGATGACTGCATGGTTGTTAATGATAACACAAGATACATTATGTATTTGATTCCATAGAAGTGAATAACACAACACAATGAAAAATTAGATGTACAAAACTTATCCAAATATGATCCACTATTGGCGGCCCACCATAGATAATATGTTCTGCCATATGAAATAAGTTAATGGGCATCTGTTAGTAGATAATACCGAAGTCTATTACTTACCCAGCAATTTATATGCTGCAGAAGTTTGAAATAACGTCTGAAAGGTGTATAGCTAGCGAGCTACAGTAACGTGATCTGCTGAAAGACACAACAAATTGGGTCTCGCAGGAGTGAAACGATGTAGATTCTTTGGGTCTGGCAGGATTGAAGTGATGTGGATTCTTTGCGTCTGGCAGGAGTGATGTGGATTCTTTGGGTCTGGCAGGAGTGAAGTGATGTGGATTCTTTGGGTCTGGCAGGAGGGAAGTGTTGTGGATTCTTTGCGTCTGGCAGGAGTGATGTGGATTCTTTGGGTCTGGCAGGAGTGAAGTGATGTGGATTCTTTGCGTCTGGCAGGAGTGATGTGGATTATGTGGGTCTGGCAGGAGTGAAGTGATGTGGATTCTTTGCGTCTGGCAGGAGTGATGTGGATTCTTTGGGTCTGGCAGGAGTGAAGTGATGTGGATTCTTTGCGTCTGGCAGGAGTGATGTGGATTCTTTGGGTCTGGCAGGAGTGAAGTGATGTGGATTCTTTGGGTCTGGCAGGAGGGAAGTGTTGTGGATTCTTTGCGTCTGGCAGGAGTGATGTGGATTCTTTGGGTCTGGCAGGAGTGAAGTGATGTGGATTCTTTGCGTCTGGCAGGAGTGATGTGGATTATGTGGGTCTGGCAGGAGTGAAGTGATGTGGATTCTTTGCGTCTGGCAGGAGTGATGTGGATTCTTTGGGTCTGGCAGGAGTGAAGTGATGTGGATTCTTTGCGTCTGGCAGGAGTGATGTGGATTCTTTGGGTCTGGCAGGAGTGAAGTGATGTGGATTCTTTGGGTCTGGCAGGAGTGAAGTGTTGTGGATTCTTTGCGTCTGGCAGGAGTGATGTGGATTCTTTGGGTCTGGCAGGAGTGAAGTGATGTGGATTCTTTGCGTCTGACAGGAGTGATGTGGATTCTTTGGGTCTGGCAGGAGTGAAGTGATGTGGATTCTTTGCGTCTGGCAGGAGTGATGTGGATTCTTTGGGTCTGGCAGGAGTGAAGTGATGTGGATTCTTTGCGTCTGGCAGGAGTGATGTGGATTCTATGGGTTTGGCAGGAGTGAAGTAGCGTGGATTATATGGGTCTGGCAGGAATGAAGTGATGTGGATTCTATGGATCTGACAAGAGTGAAATGATGTGGATTTTGTGTGTCTGGCAGGAGAAGTGATGTGAATTCTTTGGGTCTGGCAGGAGTTAAGTGACGTGGATTATATGGGTCTGGCAGGATTGAGGTGATGTGGATTTTTTATTTCATATAAATAACAGATGCGAGTAGATACAAGTTGCTTTTGTAATACGGCATTTGCCTGAAATACAAGTATGAATTACCATCTTCGCCAACAAAGTGTATGTTATTATGATTGTATCATGCATGACGACATTTTTAAATTAACTATTTATAAAATGCATTTTTAAATATCCTTATATTTTGTCGTTAATATAGTTAAATATACGTAGATTTGTTTAGCAGAGGTTAAAAAACAGCAATTGTGTACATAGCATATTTTTTTGTGTTTATAGATTTTCCCAGGGAAACACTATTTTAACAGGATTTAGACTTGTTCGGCCTGTATCGATATTTGACCCTTCTACTTGTTATGGGACTTAGAGACGAAGCTTTTTAAAGAGTGAGTATGCATGCACAAACTAACGAATTTCCCGAGCGATGAAATATGTTTAAATATTTCCCACAAAACGAATTTCCATAATTGGTAAAGTTAAGTTCATTTGGGAATTTAATTTGATTTAAAGAATAATTGTCTTATTGTACCGCTCAGCCAGTGGAAGTCGATAGCTCTGACCTATGTACTGATGTAGTATGTTAACTAAGTACTAAGCTCAAAATCAACTGACTACTCCAGAAAACCATTTTCAAAACGATAAGGAAGGGCTATACAGTTGCAGCATTGTCTTTATTTTATGTTCCTCAGCTGCCTTGTGGGCTACCTGTTAAACAAGAAAGGCTTCGGGAGTAAACCCTGAAGTAAAATCTGCATCCTGTGCTATCCCCAATCGTCTTGACTACGTCTTGCCACTGGGCTGGGATAGCTCAGGAGTAAATGAAGCAACCATTTTCTCACTTAAATCTATTTAAGCGCAAGTTACAAAGCCATACATTTTTATCAGATGTACCATGTGATTGATACGAAATGAAGGATCTTATCTTCGGCACGTGGGACGTGCGCACATTACTTAATATGCTGATAGACCCAAAAGGAGAACTGCACTAGTTTCCAGAGAACTGGCGCGCTACAAAGTGGATGGGGTTGGTCTTAGTGAGACCAGATTACCAGGAAAGGATCAGATCACAGAAGTTGTGGGTGGATACACGTTCTTCTGGAGTGGGCGTGATATAACAGAAAGTCAAGAGGCTGGTGTCGGATTCGCCATCAGATCTCATCTAGTCCGCGCGATTGTTCAACCACCACAAGGTATTAATGGTTTGCTAATGACTGTCAAACTCTCACTGGGATACAGACGAAGTATTACAGTGACAAGAGATTATGTTCCAACAATGAATAATCCTGAGGATATCAAGAATATATTATATGAGCTGTTGGTTCCGATAAGCTTCTTATCGTTGGTGGCTTCAATACCAGAGTAGAGGTCGGCGAAGGTGTACTTGGGGTACATGTCACGGGCAAGTCCAACAGCAACAGGTTGCTACTACTGGACCCCTGTGCCACCCAGCATCTCTCCATCACCAACACCATGTTTCGGCTGTCCACTTGCAACAAGACGCCGTGGATGCAAATCCGCTCTAAGCAGTGACATCTTATTGACTATCCAGAAAGATGGACAGACGGGATGTGCGATGACAAAAGTTTTGTGAGGTGCCGAGTGTTGGACAGATCACAGACTCATTGTGTCAAAGTGTAACTTCCCCATAGAGCCAAGGCAACGTCACCAGTGTCGAAAAAATGAGAAAAAACTTAATATTTCCAAATTGCAAAGTGGACTACGTAGAAGGCTTTTCAAGGGATCTGGACAGCCCGGTCAGGGACACACAGCCATGCACGAAAACAGTCGAAGACAAATGGGCCCTCTTCTGAAGGATGCTCTCTACTCTATCGCTTCTGGGTATTTGGGTCATGCAGCTCGCAAAAACCAGGACTGGTTCGATGACAACGATGAGGCAATTAATAATTTGCTGGAAGAAAAACATCGCTTATACTTCGCCAAGACGATCCCTCCTCAACTTCCTAAAAGTTTGTATTAACCCATATTAACATAATTGTTCAGAACTAGCTCATGACTATGCAGGATGCGTGCCTTAAAATCGAATGAAATCCAGCGGTACGCATACAGAATTGACTCAAAGCTGTTTTACGATACCTTGAAGACGGTCTATGGACCGAGGTCCTATCAGTCATCTCCTGTCTTTAATGCTGATGGTACAGCACTGATGACCGACAAAGTCGACAGGCTGGAGCGATGGTCAGAGAACTTAAATGCTAACCTAAACTGTCAATCCGCTATCAGTGAATTAGCCATAGCACGCATGCCTCAAGTTGAAGCCAATGAATGGCTGGGTATCCCGCCCAGTACATATGAGGTTGAGAATTCAATCAACGTAATGCCCAGTTGCAAAGCCCCAGGGTCAGATGCTATTCCTGCTGAGCTCTAAAAGGCAGGAGGCCCTGTGCTGTTACACAAGCTAACGGACCTCTTTTGCTCAAATTGGAATACAGGTCATATTCCACAGGAACTGAAAGATGCCACAATTGTCCACATGTACAAGCACAAGGGCAATCGTCAATCTTTTGATAACCACAGAGGGATTTACTTCCTGTCTATCGCTGGGTAAAATTGAGCTCGAGTTATACTCAACCGTTTAACAACTCATTCCGAGTAGATGCTACTTCCAGAGAGTCAATGTGCTTTCCGAGCTGGTTATGGTACTGTCGACATGATTTTTACAGCTCGTCAAATTCCAGAGAAACGTCAGTAACAGCATCGTGACCTGTACACGATTTTTATTGACCTGACAAAGGCCTTTGACACCGTCAATAGGGACGGACTCTGGAAAATCATTGCTAAATTCAGTTGTCCGCCAAATTCATGATGGCATGTCAGCCCGCGTACTGAATGATGGTGAACTCTTTGCAGCTTTCCAAGTCATAAATGGAGTCAAATTGGGTTGTGTGCTGGCAGCCAACACTTTTTAGCATGGTATTTGCAGCCATGATTTCTGATGCAACACGTGATTGGCATGCAGATCAGATACCGGACGGATGAGCAATTGTTCACTCTGAAGCGCTTAAAAGCCCTCACAAAGGTGAAAGAAGAAATTATCTTAGATCTCCTCTTTGCCGACGACTGCGCAAAATAACTCGTGCTCAAAACAGAACATGGAGGCAATCATGAATGGGTTCTCAATTGCGTGCATTCATTTTGTAAGCACCAACAAATCGGAGGTAATGTTTCTACCTGCTCCTTTCACAAACCAAACGTCACTGTATATGGACATCGTCTAAAAGCAGTTGATAGCTTCACCTATCTAGGCAGTACCCTCACCAGAGAAGGACATATTGATTCTGAGGTTCATAACAGGATTGCCAAGGCGGGTGGTGCTTTCGGAAGACTACGAGAAAATGTTTGGGATCAGTGTTGCCATCAAAATTAGTGTGTATCGAGTTGTTATGCTAACTACCCTTCTGTACGCATGTGAAACGGGGACAGTCTATAGCAGACATGTCAGGAAACTTAATATTTCCATGTAAACTGTCTCCGCAGATTGCTCAGGATCGGTGACAGGACAGAGTGCCCGACTCTGTAGTTCTCAGCAGTGCGAGACTCTCTGGTATCCATACGCCTCCTTAAACAACTGTTGTACGTTGAGCTCATGACAGGACAGAGCTCGCAGGGGAGGACAAAATAAACGATACAAAGACACTCTAAAAGTTTCTTTGAAAAGTTTATCCATTGATGTTGCTGACTAGGAGCTGCTTGCTCCGAAACGCTTTGCCTGGCGCACTGCTGTCACACATGCTGCTTACACAGCTAGGCAGAGGACCATCACGGAGGCGCAGGAAAAGCGAGCTGCCCGAAATCGAGCTGCACGAAAGGAAAAAATGCAAGACTGCCAAACTAAAAATGCTGTTCATGTGTGCCCTACGTGCGGCAGAGTTTGTCACGCTCAAATCGGACTGTACAGTCATATATAGTCACATCTGAATAACATGTCTGACGATGTCGCCATCTTCGATTGCGATAGGCAACTAACTAACTAGTTAACTTATCATGCATGCCATGTGCACTGCTAAAGCAGGCATTGAATAGATCCGCTATGCAGTTTTTTTTTACAGCATTCGTAAAATATAGATGGTATTTGGAATAAGTTTTACGGAAACTAATAAACGATTTACTTCACTTGCCCAAACTTATCGAACTGCCTGTGGGAGGTTTCAGGTGATGACATACTAAAAACAAAATGTTGTTCTAATTAAGTAATCTTCCTCACCTTCTTCTTCGTATGCTGTCAAACGTCAACCTGTATTTTTTCGAAGAAAGCAGCGGTCATCCTGAGGCTGTCGACACTGCCATAGAGATTGTCTAGTGGTGATGGTCACATGTGCTTTCTCTGGTCCTCGTATGTCGGGCAGTTTTGCAGCAGATGTTCAGCGGTCATTTTCCCGGTACCACAAATGCATTCGTCAGTGCCACTTATCTTCAGTTTATTGAATAGGTGGTACCTGAGTCTGTTGTGGCCTGTGCGGAGTCTGAAGACCACGACCTGCTCTCTTCTGTTCAACTGGTAATAGGCATCTTTTATTGTGTAGCCAGTATGTTCTGTTTCACATTTGGCCATGTATCTGGCCCTAATAAGCCTTTTGGACTCTTCGTAGGCCACACTAGAATCTGGTTGTGGTAGTCTTGCACCTTCTTTTGCCAGTCTGTCTGCCTCCTCGTTGCCTTGGATGTTACAGTGGGATGGAACCCACTGTACCACTACTCTGTTTGGTGCGGACTGCTGGCATACATGACAGAGTGCTGCTCTTAAATCATTAAGTTCAGTATTTTTCTGGCTTTTTAGTGATGTGACTACGGCCAGGGCATCTGTAAACAGGACTATATGGCTTTCATTGCTTTCGCCTGTCAGCATTCCTTCTACCGCAGCCCTCAGTGTCTCTGCCTCTGCTTGATAATTTTCCAGTTACCACTGCAAGTGTTATTTTTCTACCAATAGGTAGGATCAAGAATACACCTGCCCCTCCGTTCTGTGTTGTGTTTGTTACAGAACCGTCGGTGTATGCATTGGTCCATTCCATGCTTGGGTAGTTTTCCGTTATGTACCTCAGGGTTATGTCTCTTCTTTCTTTTTCAGTCTGGATGTTCTTGTTTCCAATACCTGGTATATTTTCTACCACCTCCGGAATGATATTCTGCTTCCATGTAGGTTTGCGTACAGTAGGGATGGGCTTTGGTGTTGTTATGGTATTCATAGGGTCTTCGCTCATCTTTGCTTTGGCTATTTCTGCAAAGTTTCTCCACTTTAGTTTCCCATTTCCAAATCTATTTAGTCTCTGATGCATCGGATGGTCTGTCAGGCTTCTGAGTTTCTCTGCTTGCTGCTGGGCTCTGCAGTCTCTTCTGTCGGTCATGGATTGCTGATTTGTATTCTTTTTAAGTTCTACAATTGGCGTTGACTTCATGCCTCCTATTATAACTCTCAGGGCTTGGTTTTAAAGTTTGCTAATTGTATCAAAGTTCGCTTTTGCTGCTGTTGTCCATGCCGCAATGCCATACTTGAGAACTGGTCTCACTCTTCCAGTTTACAGTTTCTTGAGTATTCCTTCGTCTGCTCCCCAGCTTGTGCCAGCAATTTTCCTCATGATTGCCATTCTTTCTCTTGCTCTCATTTTGTTTCTCTCGATCTGACTTTTCCATGACATGCGCCGATCAAATGTGACTCACGAGTAGTTTGGGTTGTCGTTTGGCCGCAGGTATTTGCCGTTAAGACTTATTTTGGTGTTTTGGGGTTTATTTGAAAGCGAGAATATCGTACATGTTGTTTTTTCCTCGTTTATTTTGACCAGCCATGAGATCTCCCACTCCTCCAACGATGTTAGGGCGTGCTTCAACCGATTGCTTGCTACGTTGGGAATTTTTTCAGAGGTCCTCATAGCCAGATCGTCTGCAAACATGGAGCTGTGTACTCTTCTTGGTATTCCCCCCCCCCCTTGTGGTACTCCTTGCTCCAATGTCACCTTTTTGCTCATCTGCCCTTGTACTTGAACTCTGGCTGTTCTGTTTTCGAGGTAGTGGCTGATACGTCTGTACATTTTCCCACAAACTTCACTTTTTCGTAGCTTGAATTTAAGTCCCTCTTTCCACACTTTGTCAAATGCCTTCTCTAGATCCACCAAAACCGCTACTGTATGCTTTTCTCTTGGTAAGCATCCTCTATTTCCTGTGCTATGAGAGTGATCTGGTCCTCAGTGGATCTGTGTTGTCTAAATCCTGCTTGCTGTGGAATTAGTATGTATTTTTCTTCCAGGTGCCACATCAGTCTGCTGTTTATCATACGCTCCACCAGTTTGCCTACACAGCTCAGTAGACGGATGGGCCTGTATCCATTTGGATCTGTTCTATCTTTTTTCTTTCTTTGGTACTGGAATAAGTACAGCCTCTTGCATGCCTGCGGTACAATTCCCCTATTCCAGCTTTGGTTCAGGACTGATAGTAACTTCCTCTTTGCTGTTCGGCCCAACCCCATCAGCATTTCGTTTGTTACCCCATCTTTTCCGGGCGATTTCGTTTTCTTTAAAGTTCTCATGGCCTCATCCATTTCATTCAATGTTAGTTTTCCCATCATGTGCTCCTCTGGTGCCATCATGTGCTCCCCTGGTGCCATCTGGATGTTGTCGTGGCTCTTTTGTTCTTCACTAATGTATGTATGCCTGTCTGTAGGGACATCAATGTGGTTTGTTCTGGCATAATGTTCTATAAAGGCGTTTGCTGCTTTTTTTCCAGTAAGCATGTTGTAGCTTGATGATAATTTGTTTATTTGATGGTGTTTCGTCATTCATGGCTCTGACTAAATTCCATAGTTTGTTCCCTTCTTTATCTAAACTGAGGCTTTCTGTTTTGTTTTTCCAGCTGTCTCTTGTTATTTAGTTTAGTGTTCTTTTGTATTTCGCCGTGATGGCCTTGAGTGCGATATTTGCCTCCATAGATTGCCATGTTCCTAGCATTTGAGACTTCATCCTCCCCTTTCTGCAGTTCATCATTCCAATATGGCTTGTAGTTTTCCCTTGCCCCTCTTGGGATGGTTTCGGTGGCTGCTTGCATTATTGCTTTGCTTAGGCTTTCCACCATATTGTTATTTCGTGTGTTGATGGTTTCACACAGTCCATCTGTCAACATTACAAATCTGTTCCAGTCGGCTCGTTTATAGTTCCAACTTGGGAGCGGTTTTATTTCCTGTGGGCCTACTTCCATATCAGTTTGTAGCCTAATTGGCCTGTGGTCGCTACCTGCCAATTGGTTGAGCATCTGGCGGTCTATTTTGTGATGAATATCCCCCGTGGAGAAGGCCAAGTCTGGAGTGGAGGTGGTACGCCATGTTCTAGAATAGAAGCTAGGGCTGTCCTCCGGCCTATTGATACGATTTGTGTCTATCTCCCAGTCTTCCACTTCATCCCCTCTTCTGTCTGTATCTGAATATCCCCATATCTCCAAGTGGCTGTTGAAGTCTCCAACCACTAGGCAGCTGGAGTCCTTGATTTCTATACTCGAGAGCGACAGGTCTTTGTTGGGTGGACCATACAGGTTGAAATTAAGTAATTATCGACACATGGAAACCATTTGAGCTTAGACAAGTTTTGAAACATAATTAATGTTAACTAAATCTCTCCTTTTTTCTGGCTCTCCCTTGCTTGTATTTCGAGCTATTTATTCGGATAGGATATAATGGAACCAAAGTAGTCTGCAGACGACTAGTGAGAGTTCTGCATGACAGTAGCAACCATGGTAAATAAAACACAGTTCTACAGAGAGTATTACTGAAAGGACAAACACGAGCCTACCGCACAGTCTACGCTCAAGCAAGTCAGCTGCAGTGATTGCGCCGTGTGACTACTGAACGGAAACTAAATTCTCTCTTACTATATATTTATATATGTATATGTTAGTTGCCCATCGTAATCAATGATGTCTACATAATAAGACGGTTTTGCGATGATGTAATTTGCGCTGTACTGAGATTGTAGTGAGAAAGTAACTGCGCTGGTTTTCAACCTTACTTTCTGGTCCTGAGATACCTTGGATTAGAGTCACGACATAAGTCAAAACGACTGGAGGTAACTCTTGTCCCATCTCCCATGAGTTGTTTGAAAACGTGCGTGATTCGATTCCCACCGTTTCTGTTTATAGCTTTGAGAGGAGAGTGCCTGACCTCTCGACCATATCGACCCACAGAAGACTCTGCAGAGTCTGTAGACAACCAGTTTATCATTCCAATCGAATAGTTTCGTCACAAAGCGGACGACTGGATTATGCATGGACCCCCCACCCCCCCCCCCCCCCCACCCCTTCCATAAGTCTCCTCCACACAAACATGCTGACGCTGGATGGGTCTGGGCTGATGGATCAGGGGTTATTATTGACCATATATGTCCTGATCAGAGGGCTAGTACTGATCAGGGTCATTGGTCTCAATACTTCTGTCCGGCTGTGGCACCACTCTAACTGCTTCCCTCCTCCCCCACTGTTTTTAACTTGTAAAGTGACTGCCCCTTGAGATGTGCATTAATGAGGGTGTAAGAGTATGAATTTCATTTATTG
The DNA here is from genome assembly GCA_036924085.1 of Ariolimax columbianus. NCBI lineage: Eukaryota > Metazoa > Mollusca > Gastropoda > Stylommatophora > Arionidae > Ariolimax > Ariolimax columbianus. The sequence goes on along the minus strand of JAVGWX010000005.1, from coordinate 42,598,600 downwards.
TCTGCATGATATCTGCCTGAGAACAGGCTGTGTATAGAGCATGGCAGTAATATTGACGGCTAGACGATAGATGACTATTTCTCAGTGACCTACAGCAAGTCAGTGACGTGGACTTCGAAGAACAATTACGTTTTCAATAAAGTCATTGATTGATGTTATGACATGAAAATACCCCGTGAACCTTCTTGGGATGTGAAAATATGATGAATGAACTATTTTGACTTTAATGACTAACACGCATACACGCATGCGCGTGCGCATGCATGCATAAATGCGCGCACGCACACACACACGAAGAGGCTTTCAATTTAAACCATACAATTGCGATATAAATTCTGCCAGGTCATTATTATGCTAGTTGGCAGTATCGTTGCTAAGGACTTTAAGTGTGGGGGGTGGGTGGGGTGGGGGGGGGGGAGAGATTGGTGAAGGTACAAATAAGTGTTTAAATAATGCTTGAAAAGATTCATTCTAGAAAGTTTTGTCAGTATGTCTGAACTAATCCAAAATAGTTTGGTTCACTTCGTCATCAGTGCTGAAATGCTGACCTCACGGGAATTATTTGAGGCGTCCAAACAGTTGAAACATCGCTTGTTGCGAGGTCTGTAAGATGGATGTGGTAAATACCTCTTAGCCGAGTTGCATATGACACATAGTGCGCTGAGCCGTATGAGATCGAGCATGCTTTAACTATTATTTGTCAATCAAAAGCGAAAAGCTGTATTGGCACCCAACGTACACTAACCTTCCGGAAATGCAAATCCTCATGAATAATGCTGTTCATCGTACCCAGAAAAATACTTGCTTCTTGTGCAATTTCGCGACAGGTTATGCGTCGATTTTCCAGGATGAGGCCATTCCACAATCTGGATATTCACAGTAATGACTGTGGTGGTAGTGAGTTGAGAGCCACCACGTCCGGGATCATCACTCACGATTGTACGGCCTTCTCTAAAACGTGTACTCCATCTAAGTGTCTTACTGCGGCTGAGTGTCTCATCCCCATATTGGGATTTCAGTTTTCTGTAAATTTCCGCAGGTTTTACGCCTTTTTTCACAAATAACTTCATCACAACACGCTGTTCCATGCAAGCTTTAACAATGGTGTCCGCCATTTTTATCTATCTGTCACGTGACATGACAAGTGGGCCACCTAGCAGTAATAGGAGATAATTGCTTGTAACTAATAATAGTAGTTCCAGCATGATATAACTCATTCAGGTAGAACTAGAACAAAAATATATACCATGAATCTCCACTTCCCCTTTTCACATTTGTCGTTTATCATTAGCGACGTTGATTGTCTCCCATGTCATTCCTTTTAGCTCTCCAATATGTTTCTCTCTTTATTTATCTTTGTTTTCCTTCTCTTACACTCTGTCCAATATCACCGTGTGTTCCAACCCGCCTCATCTTATGACATGCCGGAATTAGGATGACTGTCTTGTCCTGTGTTTTTTTCCATGAGCTTTCTGTGTGTCTGTACCTCTTTAAGTACCGGTACCACGTTATTATTTTTTTTTTACAGTTCCTAGAATTCTCAATATTCTAATGTAAAACAACATTCTTGTTGTACTTGCCTGTTGATTGTCCATGGCGAGTTGTATTATCTCAGCTCTGGTTCCACATCGCATGAAATAACACCATCATCATCATTTTCTACACTTGTGTCTCCAGACGACGTGGACCGGTGCAATTTGTTGTCGTGTGCCATCTTTGTCGCCGGTGGTGTTGTCATTCCGTGCTTTTTCAGCGTCTCATTGATACCATCTATCCATCTTTTATTTGGGTCTGCCGCCTTCTCTGCAAACATGTCGAGTATTGTAGATCCGAAACATTTTATTCTCTGATTTTCCATGTATTCTTTGCACGGTATTGCACCCACCATGTCTGATTTCTTCGTTTTATTCGCTGTCCAGCTGTATGACATTAACAGCCTTTCGCATAACATGATTGTTCTTTCTTGGGTTTTGGTGAGAATCCAAGTCTGGTAGCAATGTTGGTATAAAAATACTGTTCATCCGCTGTCTCTTTGTTTCCATTGGGATGTATTTGTGTCTTAATAATGGTGAGAGCTGATAGGAAACAGCGTTTGCATTATGTGTTCTGGTTTCCACCTCTTTATTTAGTCTTCCATCTTGTGTGAAAACGCTGCTCAAGTATTGGAATTATCTGTACTGTTTTAAGTTGTGTGCTTTTTACCTAAATATTTAGTGCTTTCTGCTGACTTTCATTGTATCCGTCTTTGCTGTACTAATCCTCATATTATATCTTTCGCAGGCATTGTCAAGTGCATTCGGATGTTCATAGAGGTTACGCTTATCTCAATGAAAGGATTTCTGATCTTCTGCAAAAAGGAGCTAGTTCATTGTGGTGGTTTCTGTGTTTTGCGCAGTTGTTATTCAATCCAAGTATACAATGAGCAAAAGTGGAGATGGTGCACAACCCTGTCTTACCCCCGTCTTAACTGCAAACCAATAAAGTTTGCTTGATGTTATCACAGTACTTTGGCTATTTACAAGCACTGCTTTTATGTTTCTCAATCATTTTTCTTGCACTCCATAGTTGTTCAGGATTCTCATAGGTTGTTTCTAGCCAATCTGTCAAATGCTTTCTTCCATATCGGGATAACTGTCAATTTTTGAAGTCCTCTGGAACTTCGATTGTTGTCTGGGCAAGCTAATCATTCTTTTTTTTTTAGCCATTTTACTCCCGTGTTGTATCAATTTGCACCAGTTTCTTTAGTCACTCTTCATGGTGATGGTGACTCGACAATAGCCTCTCATTTTATCTCCATTGTGGGGGTGTCAATGTAGGGTCTGGGCGAATCTACAGCCTCTCAACATCCAAGGTGCAGTGATTACCGTTGAAGTTGCTGTCCGGCTGACAGCAAGCCTCTGGCCTTTGGCCTCTCCTGCAGAAACGTGTCCATAGTAACACCTTCTCGTGGGTGACCGAGTTGTTTACTGAGTTTGCTATGGGGGTGACCGAGTTGTTTACTGAGTTTGCTATGGGGGTGACCGAGTACCTGGCGGTAGTCATGGTTAAATGTTCTTCTGATCTGTCCTCTACCTTTATACACAACTTGTCTTGTCTTTCTCCAACCTGCGATACTTCTACCAAGGATCCAATAATGGTAGAGGCATCCAGAGAGGATCCGGGCCTAGCCCAACATCCCAGCTGCAGCGAGAGCACCGGGTGATCTGACATTGCACTACGCTCTGGCTCTAAATGTGGATGGGTGATGTGTAGCCATTGGATCTCATTGGAAAGTAGCAGCTGTTATGGCGTGGGAGGGGGTGGGGGAGATTGTGAAGTCATAGTGGACAGGACGTGGCACAGCTGTGGGGAAAGATCTAAATACAAAATAAAGAATTGCGATCTGCAACGAGATTACCTGTGGCTAGCGGGAAATGTACTCTGCGAACCCCACTTGACACCCGACCTCACCCCCATCGACACAGCGAACCTACACATTATCAAGGAAGGAAATGACAAAGCTAAATACATCTATCACATATAGAGTAAGGCGTACCCAGTGTGCTCTTTGGGAGGCAGAAGTCTGCATCAAAACAACCCAATACTCCAGTGCCAGGAAAAAATAAACATTCTGCAAACGAGCTCAGGCGTCGCCTCGGTTACCAAGGCCCACACAACAGAAATAATGACCCCTACTCTGTGTGAGAAATTAGCAAGGGCGAACCTTAACAAACCACAGCTTAACATTGCTGGATTACAAAACAAGGCAACTGAGCTGACCAAAACACTACAAGACCATCAAATCCACATAGTCCTCCTTCAGGAGACAATACTTCCACAAAGACAAATCAACATCACGTCCTAAATTCAGTATAAGTGCCAATGCAACAAGTGCCAGGGTATTATGGCCCTGGTCAGGAATGATACACAAGTCACTGTAACCAACAATTCTGTGGAGGATATTGACCATCAAACAATAAAATTATAGAGCAAATTAACACAAAAGACATAATACATAACATTTACTGTCCTCCAACATCCAAAACGTGTCTAGCTGAATTTGAGCCTACGTCAAAGAGAACAGTGTTGGTGGGAAATGGCCCATATGCCAGATCTTGGATACCGACAGGTTAATAATAGAGGATGAAAAGCTGTGTAATGGTACTAATGTTACACTGCTCCAGAGTCTGGAAACCCCGCCAACTGTTTTGCACAGTGTACACGGTACCACCAGCCAGCCCGATCTGACACTTCTATCGGCTGACTTGGTAGATAACACTGCCACTAAAGTCTTGGACGATTTTGGAAGCGATCATCGTTCTATCCTAACAATTATTGAAACACTGCAAAGGGATAGCATGGTTCGAAGAAAACCATCATGGAATTTCTGAAAGGCTAACTGGGACCGTTATGGCCGGGACACTGATGCTGGGTTTAGTCAAATAAGTAAGAATGATGACATCAATACAACTCTCAAACATGTATGTGCCACCATCTCAACAGCTGCAAGGAAATGCATCCTACAGGGGACGTACAGGAAATATAAAACGTACTGGAACCCAGAGCTGGAGGCAGCCGTCAAAGAGAGGAGAGAGGCCAGGAAGAAGGTCGAAAGATCTGTAAATACACAAAATAAATCTGATAAAATCAGAACAACCACCAACAGAACCTAAGAATATCAGTCCAGTGTCTCTACAATGTCATATGTATAAGATTTTCGAAAGGCTGCTACTGGATTGCATCTCAATCTTGATAGACAAGACGCTGATCAAGAAACAAGCTGGTTTCAGGCCGGGAAGATCTTGCAGCAGTCAAATCCTTAACCTAACGCAATTAATAGAGGATGGGTACGAACGCAAACAGATCACAGGAGTGGTCTATATTGACCTAAGTGCATCTTCCTGGTATATATAAACGATATTACAGAGAATATACCAAGAATAGTCCATAGCTCAATGTTTGCAGACGATCTGGCTATGTGGACCTCTGAAAAGAATCTCACCATAGCAAGAAATCGGATGCAGACGGCCCTAACATCGCTGGAAGAGTGGGCGAACTCATGGCTGGTCAAAATAAACGAGGAGAAAACCACATGCACAATATTCTCGCTTTCATTAAAACCCCAAAGTACCAAATTAAGTCTAAATGGCAAATTCCTGCAGCCAAACGACAACCCAACCTATCTGGGAGTCACATTTGATCGGCGCATGACATGGAAAAGTCAGATTGAGAGAAACCGAATGAAAGCCAGAGAAAGAATGGCAATCATGAGGAAACTTGCAGGCACAAGCTGGGGAGCAGACGAAGGCATACTAAAGAAACTGTACACTGGAAGAGTGAGACCAGTTCTCGAGGAGACCAGTTCTCGAGTAGGGCATTGCGGCATGGACAACAGCAGCGAAGGCGAACTTCGATAAAGTTAACAAACTTCAAAACCAAGCCATGAGAATTATAACAGGTGGCATGAAGTCAACGCCAATTGTAGAACTTGAAAAGATTACAAAACTGCAATCCATGACCGATAGAAGAGACTGCAGAGCCCAGCTGCAGTCAGAGAAACTCCGAAGACTGACCGACCATCCAATGCACCAGAGACTAAACAATTTGGGAAATGGGAAACTAAAGCGGAGAAACTTTGCAGAAATAGCCAAAGCAAAGATGCACGAAGATCCCATAAACGCACTAACAACACCAAAACACAAATTACTGTACGAAAACCTACCTGGAGGCAGGATATATTTCCAGAGGTGGTAGAAAATATACCAGGTATTGGAAACAAAAACTGCCAGACTGAAAAAGAAAGGAGAGATACTACCCTAAGCTTCATAACGAAAAGCTACCCAAGCATGGACTGGACCCATCATACACCGACGGTTCTGTAACAAACACAACACAGAACGGAGGGGCAGGAGCATTCCTGAACCTACCAAATGGCAGAAAAATAACACTGTCATTCGCTACTGGTAAGTACACAAGCAATTTCGGAGTGGAGGCAGAGGCACTGAGGGCGGCAGTGGAAGAAATGGTGACACACAATGAAAATGAAAGCCATATAGTCCTGCTGACAGATGCTCTCGCCGTAGTCACAGCGCTAAAAAGCCAGAAAAACACTGAGCTTAATGACTTAAGAGCAGCACTCTGCAAACTGTGCCAGCAGTCCACACCAAAAAGGGTAGTGGTACAGTGGGTCCCATCACACTGCAACATCCAAGGCAACGAGGAGGCAGACAGACTGGTAAAAGAAGGTGCAAGACTACCACAAACAGATACCAGTGTGACGTACGAAGAGTCAAAACGGCTTATCAAAGCCAGATACATGACCAAATGGGAAACCGAACATACTGGTTACACCAAAAACGATGCCTATTACCAGTTGAACCGAAGAGAGTAGGTCGTTGTCTTCAGACTTCGCACTGGCCACAATAGACTGAGGTATCACCTATTCAACAAATTGAAGATAGGGTGTACCGACGAATGCCCGTGCGGCACTGGTAAAATGACCGCTGAACATCTGCTGCAGAACTGCCCGACATACGAGGATCAGAGAGAGCAGATGTGGCCATCACCAGTGGAACTGTATGACAAGCTCTATGGAAGTGGCGACAGCCTCAGGATGACCGCCGCTTTTTTCGAAAAAATAATGGTTACTGTCTGACTGCGTACGCAGAAGAAGAAGAAGAAGACCTAAGTGCAGCAGATGACACCATAAACTATCGGAGACTACTTTAAAAGCTAAACACCATAACAAAAGACTGGCCTCTGACAAATAAAATCAAATGCATCCTACAGAACAGACGATTCTATGCCACTTTGGGTAAAACATACAGCAGATGGCGAAGCCAAAACAACGGCCTGGCACAAGGAAGTGTCTTAGCACCCATGTTTATAACATATATATATATATATATATATATATATATATATATATATATATATATATATATATATATATATACTAATGACACAAGAAAATTACTCTATGCTGAGGACACAGTAGTTGCTGTCCAGGAAAAATTGGCTGAGGAGGTAGAAAACAAACTGTCTAGTTATGTCAATGCCCTTGCAGAATGATACCACAAGAATCATCTTTAACCGAATCCCAGTAAAAGCCAGGTATGTGCCTACCACCTAAGAATCAGAGAGACAAAATGACAACTCAGATTCGGTGACAAGGGCAGGAGCTTGAACACTGCATGGCTCACAAATATCTAAGCGTGAAGTTAGACCGCACATTGTCCTACATAACGCCCTGCCAGGAAACAAAACGTAAAATAAAATTCACGCAAGAAATGATATGATCTGAAAGCTAACCGGCACAACATGAGGGCCAACAGTCCTTCGTATATCAGCACTTGCCTTGTGTTTTTCCGTAGCTGAATACGTTGCGCCAGTCTGAAAAAACTCTACCCATGCGAAACTAGTTGATACAGTAATAAATGAATAAATAAGCAATATAATTATGTTCAGAGTTCCTTAAACCCACACCCATTGATAAAATATACCCCATAATTGGCATAGCACCACCAGAGAAGCGTCGCAGCAGAAATCAAAAGAAATAAACAGGAGCACGACCCAAGGAACAAAAGGTTTGGACATCAGGTACAGAGCACAAGACTCAAATCCAGACATGCAATCATAAAATCAACACATCCCAAACAGATAAGCCCTGAAAGTCGCCGCATCGAGAGTTAGCACGAATTGATTCAGACCTCAGAGATGGAACTTCGAGGTTAACCTGACCCCGGACATCATCCACCACACACGATATGGAAGTCGCTGAACAGACTCCGAACTGGTGTATCACGATGCAAGAGGAATGTGAAACTATGGGGTTACACAGATGATTACACATGTAACTGTGCCGCAATACAAGACCCAGACCACCTGATGACCTGTCCCCAACCTTCAAGAAACATGCAATAGGTGCGACATACGGGAGGCAAATGACAAGGCAATCCATGTCGCTGAATACTGGATGCATACTGAATACCGTGGTGCTTGGACACGGAAAGGAAGAAAGAAAGGGTGCAGCGACTGTTTCTTGCTTGAAATTGTATTACCCCATGTCTCCTTCACTACTCTGTAACTATCCATATTGTCATGCAGGATGTGTTGATTTTCGTATTGTGACATTCCTTTTCTAGCCACGATTTTCTTCAGTAATTTGTCATAGTCAATCTTAAGGTGATGATACTATAGCTACTATTATCGTGGAGTCCTGGTCATGCTTAGCAAGTCGACGTTGCTGTGACGGTGGCTGTGAACCCCGTCGTCGGGATTGCTGTAATAAATAGATTGGTGTTGAAATCACTCCACTTTTTAATGCATGCTTTATCCAGCTGTTTCATGTGACACTGCTGTACTCTGTCAGGATCTTTGCAATTATGTACTCTGTCATTATCCTAGCAATAATGTACTCTGTCAGGACCCTAGCAATGCTTTTGCTGTTAATTACAACATGTTCCACATCGACCTCAGTTATAAAGTATAAATGACTCAACTATGATGGCCGCGCCAAGTGTAACTACCCGAATATCCAAACAGGTGTTTTGGCGTGTGGGTATTAATCTGCGTCTACTAATTCCACAAGGATTGTTGGTCTTCTGTGACATGAGGTTATCAAATTAGTAGACCATTCTTTCGAAGATGTCTGCACGTTGGCTGGCACTGCGGAGTTATCGTAGCCAATCAAGAATGTATGCTATGGCAAGCCTTTCTGCTTTCCTTATTTCGTTTCTCTTTCGCTTTCTCCACTTCTCTACCATTCATCTCCCTATGTGTTCTCACGTATTATAGCATTCACTGGGGGTATCGACAACGAAGAACAATCTTCGTCGCTCCCTTGTTGATTCTTATCGTTAAGGTTTCCCTTAGGTTACTTGTATTTGATGGCGAAAATGCTCCCTTCTCTGGTTGGGAAGGAGCCACATACATTTCTGTTATCTGACCAGGGTGGAAATGAAAGCCACAGGACCCCCATTAGAATCCACATGAGCTAATCGATTGATAAGACGAAGAAAATGGTAGAAATAAACGGTCACCTTGGCAGCAACACCATGATTAGGAAGTAGTATGTGACGTCCACTAGCTAGGAAGTCCATCCTAGTGTCCACCTTCCCCACTGCTCCGTTAGCAGCCATGAAGCCTTTGTGCACCTTGGTCCTCCTTATAAATGATGTCATTTAACCCATGACGGGGTGTTTTTTCCGGTTGATGCCCCCAATCGTAAGATTTCCCAGCCTACTAACCAAGTAAACAAATTAAAGATGGCTGTTCACTGATAATTCTGCACGGTACAACACATGCCCATCTAGAGTTGGTCATGTACAACACATTCCGGTGCAACGAATAGATCAGGTACGGCGGGTTTCCATGACATAATTTCTCTTTATTTAAAAGTGTTGATGCGACGGCAGAACAAGTCATCTTCCATACAAAAAAGAAATACAGTAGCGTTTAATATTTCATTCTGTGTGTGTTTTAATAGTTAGAATGGCTGAATGAAAACAGGTGAGTTCCGATAAAAGACAACGCCTTTGTGTATTTTTGTGAGGTTGGAACTCGCGTACATTGCACCACAATCGTGTCACGCATTTTCCATGTTTAAGAAGAGATCAAGTCACGATATTCAGACTGCCAACATGCCACTGCAGATTGAAATGTCATCTGTTCACTAAATTAAAAATTGAGCACATAGACATATGCTCATGTGGGAAGAACATACAAACGGTGAAACAAGGTCTTCAGGTCTGTTGGTTCCACCAGAGGAGCAGAATGACAACATCACTCTGTCCAATTCATATTCAAGAAAAATTGAATGGTTACGAGATAAGCCTGAAAAGGAGCACCAGATGAGGAAAGTAGTTGTAATTATTTGAGGCGGAACCAAGAAGAAGAAGACAATATTTTTGCTTAAATATTCCTCAGTGATTTTTATTATTTGTGTTTGTCAGTCTTTCCCATTGTTTTTCTGCTACTTAATTTAACATAGCTTCGTTATACTGGTTTAGAAAACTCTGCAGAGTCTGTACATGGCCTACTTTATTTAAACTACAGATGACCATGGCCTGTACACAGCCAGTTTCTTCCACTCAATTTGGTCTAAAATAACTATACGCATTCAATCTATTTATTAATGCATTACCAGACCCTGCCCCCACTAGTTCCTGTGGCAATGCATTCCAAGCATTCACCACTCGTTTTCCTAGATCTGTCATCTAATACAAAAACAAGGTGAAGAAATGAATTGCTGCTTATTTTAAAGTCGCCAAAAACATCGTTATTGTCTTCTATAGCTGTTTTTTTTTCTTGCTTTCACTCTCTCTCTCTCTCTCTCTCTCTCTCTCTCTCTTTCTTTCTCTCTCCCGTCTTTGTAATAACAAATCAGTTGTGTTTACTTGACATTTTAAAGTCACGTACTTAGCTTTATAAAAATGTGAAAATGCTGTAAAATCAAACTGAGAAAAAAAAAGGCAGAATTCCAAGCAGAAAGATCTTGCACAGTTCAAATAACAACTCTAAGAAACATCATAGAGCCATATAAGATGTCAGACACCTCTACAATATGAACTTTATGGATTTGTGGTAGTGGAAATTTCGTATTTAGAATTTTCGACATTACTTTTATGTGTCTCTCGATCAATGGAAATGTTATTTGATTTCTTCCTTAGTCCATTAACTTGTTGTTGAATAAATACTTTACTCTTTTGTGCGCCCTGAAAAGGGCGTTAAGTGGCGGGTTGTAGTTGCTTTCCTCACATCCAGAGCGTGCTGATGGTGTTATGCTTGGCGTCATTTGCGTCTCGCTAACTACTATGTGGATCACGTCGATCCCTCACCTCATTAGCTAGTTAACCATATAAAACAGCCTGTTTTCGTGGAGAACAATGTGGAAATGAGGTTAGTGATCTTAGTCAGGATATGTTACCTGATCCTGACCGATATGTCTGATCAGAATGTTTCTAATGTCCTTTTCCTTTTCATTATCTTGTAAATGGGGATTCCCCCCCCCCCCCCCCCCCCCCCGTGAAGTTTTCAGTCTCGATTAGCTTTAAAATGCCTGATTGATTTCACATGCTTGTCCACGAAACAATACTTGCGGGCACCAGAGAATCAATATACTAAAAAAAATGTTCATTAGTTTGTAGAACGTAATCGAAAGGTTCGAGATATATTAATACTTTTCTTTCTGATGAATCTGTATGGATTGGAGGCATGTTAAGAGTCCGTGAGTATTACACTGTCTGTCATCGACAACTAGCAATCTACTATCCCAGTAGCTCCCACACATGCCCGCACATACACACATACGCATGCACGACCACACATACACATATATATACATACATATATACATACATATGCTCCTGATTTAACAACACATATTTATGCTTTATTTTGGTAAAGATGTTTGTTTCTGATTTTCCTCTATGGAGACAGCCAGAACTGTAAACAGCATGGGTAGCTACCAAATTATTAGTAAGATTTATTCCCTAGACTGCTACCCTATAGATGCGCCTGGATATTCTTGTGGGGTTTTTTTTTTGTTTTTTTTTATTGAATATTGATGTTCTTGCCGACTGAGTCTATAATTTATCAGTAACATTTATTCTTCCCATGTAGGTCACATTTGCTAGTCTGAGACAGCCTGCCTCACAGTCTGTAGTTTAGCTGTGCTTTATTCAGGTTTAACTTTTGTTTGCGCATGTCCTTCCCTATCCTTTTTTTTCACATTCAAATTGTTATAATGCACCAAGAGAGGGTTTGTAATATTCTTGATAGCCTTCACAGAATAACTGAATTGAGAGAAAGTGACCTTTGAACTGCGCTCAAATTTTTCTTTCAATATTTGAATAATATTTATTGGCGCTAATTGACAATCCCTCTTTGTCTCTACTTCTCTCTCTCTCTCTCTCTCTCTCTCTCCTCCCTCCATCCCTCTCTCTCGTGCACAGACACACACATTCACTCACGCACACTGCCAACCCGCATTACTCACAGTTAGAAGAAACAAATTCATGTACGTAAGTGCATACGTATGTATGTATGAACGTACGTATGTATGTACGTATGTATGTATGTATGTATGTATTTATGTATGTATGTGTGCGTGTGTGTGTGTGCGTGTGTGTGTCTGTATATACTTGTATGTGTGTGCTGTTGCATGCGTCCGTGTGTCAATCCTTATAGTAGTCGCAGTAGTAATAATAGTAGTTGTAGTAGCAGTAGCAATAGTAATAGTAATAGTAATCCCTTATATGCGTTTTGTCATCTCCTAATAATTTACATTATAGATCAATAAATAACGCCATTTGTTTCAGGAATCTTGAATGAGAGTGCTTCCTTTAAATTGAATATCAATTGAGGTTCATAAAAAATATGCAGTTTGACATTCTGTTATTTTACTTTACAAAACAGCGTTTTAAACGTTATGTTTTGTTTTTCAATCATTTAGAAATTGTGCGGTGTTATTATTATTTAATTACTCTTAATTTGCTGATGTCTCTACCGACAGCTGACATAGCCAGCACTTAACATCATTTGCAAACTTCATCACTAAATCTAGTCTTTAGTACGCTGCATCACGTGCTAGTGCAGATAATGATCACGTACCAACAAGTATTTTAGCAACTATAGTTTTTAAATTGCAATAAAATACGCATTTAATTCAAATCAAACATAAGACGGACTGCATCGATATCAATTGTGGACAATAGCTTAACAATTCTACATGGACACTCGAGAAATTACTGGAGACTAATAATTGAGACTAACCCAGGCCTTTCCTGCGAGACGCTTGGTCGGAATCACTCTTATTAACAAACGCATGGAAAATGTCCACAATTCCAACATATAACGATTACTTTGGTGAATGATGCCGTAATCTATACAGAGAAGGCAAAACATAGATGGACAGGTGACATGTTACAACAAAACGATGGTCGACGGAGCACGACGACAGCAATCTGGTACCCCCGAGCAAAAAGAATCTCTCGGGGAAGACCTGCATTGCGTTGGTCAAACTCCCATGTTGTCTGTATCAGCATCCGAGACGCCTCTGGTGGAATGTTTACCACCCACTGAGCTTTCGTGGTCCAAGACAAGGTATGTTGGAGATGCAGCGGAACCTGTAGCAACGGCGAGGAACAGGTCATCGAGATCAATATTCTACATGCAACTCAGCCGATCTACCTTAAGGTTAACCGAAGGGGATAAGAAGTATGCAGATACACAATGACAATTTTTTTAATGTGTAATAAATATGTAAATATATATATTACTGTGGATGACAGTGAACCTTCTATACAGTCCAACATATTAAAGAGCCTTCATTATTGTCTTGCTATATTAAATGTTTTCTGTATTTTGACTTTTCAATCAAGAAAGATGGGTTTAATCTTCTAGCACGTTACGCTTCTGAGAAGCTTTTTTAATGTTAAGATCAACGTAAGATATGTTTCTGTAAGAGTGTATGCCTCCCACGTGAAAGTAAACATCTCTCGTCACTAACTGTGTAATGTCACACATGGTCTGAGAGACGGAGGCAGACGGTGTACATCAACTCGGGCCCCGGAGTCGAACAACTACTACAACTACTATTACTACTGCTACTACAACTACTATTACTACTGCTACTACAACTACTATTATTACTACTGCGACTACTAATACTTCTACTACAAGCACTAATAATACTAGTCTTCTAACATTCACTGTCCACTACTACTGCTACTACTACTGCTGCTACTACTACTTCTACTACTACTACTATTACTACTGCTACTACAACTACTATTATTACTACTACTACTATTACTATTACTACTGCTACTACTACTACTACTACAAGCACTATTAATGCTAGTCTTCTACCACTCATTGTCCACTACCACTAATGATACTATTACTACTACTTCTATTACTACATTACTACTACTACGACGACTGTAATCCACTACTACTGCTACTACTATTAATACTAGTCTGCTACCACTCACTGCCCACTGCTACTAGTTAGTTGCCCATCGCAAGCGAAGATAGCGACAGTGAGACATGTTTATTCAGATGTGACTGCATATGACTGCACAGTCCGATCTGAGGGTGACAAACTATAATGCACGTAGGGCACACGTGAACTATTTGTAGGTGGGCAGTCTTGCATTCTTTCCTTTCGTGCAGCTCCCTTTTCCGGCGCCTCCGTAATGGTCAGTTGCTCCGCCGAGCAAGGACCAAGTATCATGGCAGTCCGCCAGGCCAAACAAGCACCAAGTATCATGGCAGTCCGCCAGGCCGAGCAAGCACAAAGTATCATGGCAGTCCGACAGGCCGAGCAAGGACCAAGTATCATGGCAGTCCGCCAGGCCAAACAAGCACCAAGTATCATGGCAGTCCGCCAGGCCGAGCAAGGACCAAGTATCATGGCAGTCCGCCAGGCCGAACAAGCAGTTCCCAAGCAGCAAAATCAATGTAGAAGCTATTCAAATAAACTTCTAGTGTCTTTGTTTCGTTTCGTGTACAGATCACGATGCTGTTTCTGGCATTTCTCTTGGATTTAACGAGCTGCAAAAATCATGTCAACCGTCCCTCGATCAGCTCGGAAACCATATTGACTCTCTGCGAGTAGCTTCTGCTTGAGATGAGTTGCTGGAGCTAGATATTTTCTAGCAATCGTCGGGAGGGAGATCCCTCTGTGGTTATCACAAGATTGACGATTGCCCTTGTACTTGTATATGGGGGCAATTATGGTATCTTTAAGTACCTGCGGCACATGACCTGTATCCCAAATTGAGCAAAAAAGATATGTTAGCTTGTGTAGCAGCACAGGGACTCATGCTTTGGAGAACTTAGCAGGAATAGCATCTGACCCGATGGTTTTACCGCTGGACATTAAGCTGATTGCTTTCTCAACCTCATCTATATTGTATGGGATACCAAATCTGTTATTGACTGCAGCTTGAGGCAAGTGTGTTATGGCTAATTCACTGATAGTGGATGGACAGTCTATGATGAAGTGCTCTGACCATCGCTCCAGCTTGTCGACTTTGTCGGTCATTAGTGCCGTGCCATCAGCATTAAGGACAGGAGATGAATGATAGGACCTGGGACCATTTACTGTCTTCAGGGCATCGTAAAACCGCTTTGCGTCATTTGTACGCTGGATTTCATCTGCTTTGCTGCGTAGTCCTGTACTGGATCTAGACAATCCTGCGAATATTGGTGAACGGGGACTTTTTAAAAAATGTAGAGGGGTCCTCTTGGTGAAGTCTTAATAAACTATGTTTTTCATCCAGCAACGTCTTAATAACCTCATCGTTGCCATCAAACCAGTCGTGGTTTCTGCATGACCTAAATACTCAGAAGCAGTAGCGTAGACTGCATCCTTCACAAAAGCTGAAAAGCCCATTTGTCCTCTACTGTTTTGTACATGGCTACTACTACTGCTGTGACAGCACCATACCTGTTACATAAAATAATTTGGAGTAAAAGTTTAATTGCTTTTCTTCTTACGTAGACTTCTCCCAGGTACATGAGAACTAGTTTAGACACTGAATTGCTTTTGTTCACGGAAAAGCAGAAACGTTCATTCGTCATGTTTAAAGTCCGTGATAGTATCTTTATATAAAGTAAGTACTAAGCATATGTGTCTTTTTTTTCTTCTTTGTTTGACTTTTTACTAGTAACTATACTTTCTGATGATCTGATCTGCATTGCAATATAACAGAATGTTTCAATGTGACAATTTTTTTTCCTCATCTGTATTGTAGAATAAACAAACATGTGCAAATCAAATGTGCTTTCTTCTCTTTGGTCCTATTTTTATAATGAAGGAATCATGTGACATCAAATACAGATAATCCTTAGAGCTCTCCATTTCACCACTCCCTCAGCTTTCATACCTATGTTGACCTTACAGGCTACAACTCATGGCAGTAGTGGATAAACAAAAGGACGACTAAGGGAGAAAGGAAGGTGCCCAAAAGAAACTATATACTCCTTGATAAAATTCCTCTTTGAGGCTTTGGTCTCACACATGCAAGCACAAATCTATGAGCGATCAATACTAGCAGTCTAGAAAATACAGGAAAGAATGAATTATTAATTCTGAAAAAAAGCAATATCTGAAGATTGTTGATCTTGAGATTTAAATGGTTTTCAATGTTGTTTCCTTACACTGCACATGTCTTTGTTTAACAAAATTGTCATAGCAAATAAACACTTAATGAGAAAGTCTCTGGTATCTTATAATGAAAAATACCAACCAAAGTATCCAAGAAAGTCAGCTACTTCACATTTACCAGCCTCATGTCTTATATATTACCAGACACAACAGGAGTACTTGTATGAATGTGTAGTCTAGCACAAAGTGTGCTAAAGGTTAACACTTTTTCTCCAAATAATTTAATCATCTTTTCTTATCGATTTCATTGACCTTGCTTCTCGTTACACTAACCCTAGCCCACATATGTTTAACTTGCTAATTACCATCATCAACTGCTATACTAACTTGATTATAATCTTCATCTGAATAAATGTTGTCTATGAAATGACTTGTCAATAGTGTGTCCATAGAATTGCAAAGTTGTTTAGGTTTGATCAGCTTCAGGCAAGGCTAGTGTTTGCAATTACTATCATAGTGGAAATAGTTTTTTTGGTTTCAATTTGTGTTGCTTTGGATTAGATTTTTTGTTTGTGTTGTTAGACAGTTTTCTCTCGAATTTCAAAATATATTATGTTGCATTTTCCTTCAAAATTTGTTTTTATAATTTTCTTTTAGCTTGTTAGTATATTATGTTTTATTTTATTGTATTGTTTCTTATTCTGTTTTATGTTGTTATGTTTTCAATTATCTGTCATGACATTTTGATAGACTTTTTACTGTTTTGTTTTTTTACATATTGAATTTTAATTAATTTTAAAGAAAATTGCATGTTTGTTTCTTTCTACTGTAAAGTTCTTTTACATTTCATTTTTTACTTTGTGATTTTAGACATTTAAAAAAAAAATTATATTAATGACATTTAATATTTAGTGTATTCACTTACTTAGAGATTGTAAGTCTCTTATGTTGTTTTATAATATGCTTCAATAGAATGAGATTAAAATGTTGTTCTTGACTTTTTACTTTTCATTGCATGCGCTTGTAAACTCCATTTTTTACATTTTTTTAAAATTGTTTTTTTGTACATATCATTATGCATTTGTTTGGACAACGTTGCATTCCCATAAATTCTTTATCTGTTACATCTATACCTCAGTTCCTCCATCCACACCAGTTCCTACATCTGGTTCCATTCTATTCACAGTTTTTATAAATATCATAGATAGTTTAAAGATAGTAGTCCTGCTAGTTTGAATATGTTCTTTCTCTCACTAATCTCTGTTTGTAAACATTATTTCTTTCACTGACCTTTACTTGTAAACATTATTTCTCTCACTGATTTCAACTTATAAACATTATTTCTCTCATTGACCTCTACTTGTGCTCACAATTTCTTTCCATGATTTTTTTTGAACTCATACACATACATTATTTTACCCTTTCATCAGTTGTAACACATTAATGCAATATATTTATTTTGTATACACTTCACTTCACTACTTAATTGAACTGAAATACATTATTGCATCACAATTTCTCCCTGATCTGAGTTTTATTTCTTTTAGACTTTCCATTTTTCTTTGATTTATAAAAAATACTACACTGTTATGATTTTATTTTACCTTGGACATGGACAAGTATAGTTTTGTGCACATTTAATTTAATTCTATACTTGTTTGGTCCTGGTATATACTTTTAAAAATTTATTTTCTGTTCAGTTTAAAACAAAATAACAGATCTTGCATTAGATAAATTAAGTTAAACTTTGTGTTCTAGAAACTTTCTTTGTTAATATTATTTACTTAATATTGGATAGATGAATTAATGTTTGATGATAATAGTATTCATACCTCTAACAGCCAACACTAAACACTTCTCACACAGGGTGTGAGTATAAAGTCAACATAAATATTTGTGCAATTGTTGTAAAAATTAGAAAATTGTGGAGTATACTTCTTTTGATAATTTGGAAAAATGTTTACATTCATGTTGCATCCATGATAATTGGAGAAAAATTGTATAAGTTACATAAATGGTTAATTACACAACTAGTCATGCACCACTCTGGTGGATTAAATTATTAGTAAAGATTTAGCAATTAACAATCTTTTTCTCATTAATAATTTATTTGCTTCTTTCACAGGCAAAAATACTCACTTCTGTAACTAAAAATGGTACCCACTGTGACAGTAAGGGAGGGAACTCAGAGAACCCATTCGCAGAGGGTAACATATCATTGAAAGGAGGATGCAAGACATCACCTGGCAGTACAGATACATCAAGAACATTTAGACAAAATGGACAAGTAGCAGGAAATGTCAATCCAAGCTTCAGCAGTGGAAGTATTGGCTACCATCTTTTGAGCGATGTAAAGATGTCAGATACTGAACATCTAAAACATATGCCAGAGCATTTGAACTTGGTTAAAAATTCACAAAAAAGTCAAGAAAACACACCGATGTCATTTGTTAAAACAGATACAGTTGACAACATAATGGGAAAGATAGATTTAAAGTCGGGTAGTCAATGTGACAAGGAATTAAGCAGCAACCAACATACCACTGAAGTCCATCAAAACTTTCTACAACAGGCTTTTGGAGATCAGTCAGGAGATGTCCAGGCAGTAAATGACAGAACTGGTTATCATACAAGCATAGAGGCTACAAACCAGCTGAGTCCCTCATCAGAAATTTCCTATTTTGGCTTGTCTCAGTCTGATGTCAGTTTGTCATCTATCACAAATCAAGGGAATGAATTCTTTGGTCAGAGAGAATACCATCACCCGCTTGATGGACTTGAAGTTTCTGAGACAAACAACACTGATGCCAAGATAGACAACAATCAATCTAATATTAGTGTGGGATCTCTAGATAGTGGTGCAGTAAATGAAATGAATAAACTAAACATGACCAACCAGAATACAGAGACAGTGCAGCACTTTCAGAGTATGTCTCCTGTAGTTACCTTGCCTTCACATGTTGATAATGTATATAAAACAAATGAAATGCCATCTGTTAGTTTGAGCTGTACTAAAAGTCAGATATGTTTAAATCATGCAGTTGAGCCATCACTGGGTGTTGAACAATTGCTCTCTAATAATATAATTGATGAAAAAGCACTGGTTGAAAATGTCTCTATGAGTATATCAACTCCTCCTGTCTGTAGAATAGATCTAATGAAGTCTGGCAGTTCTAATGAGAAGAGACTTCCATCAGATGAGGGAAGCATTTCTCCAGCTTTGTGTTCTCTTGTTAAACAGACAAATACCTCAGCTGATTTGACTGATGAAGCATCGTTTGGAGCAGCTTTAGTGTCAGTCAAAACTCGGTCAGATAAAGACATTTGCCAGTCTTTGCAACAAAATGACAACGAAAGTCTACAAGATAAAACTGTATTTCAAGCTAAGAAACCAGGAGCTTGTGAGACTCAAACAGTTTTGGCCATGACCTCGCATGACATGCTAGACACACTGACAGTATCAACCGTTGAACAGATTTCATGTTAGCAGTTACAGACACAGATTTGCTAAGTAAATTTGTGCTCAAGTTTAGAAAATTGACACTTCCATGGAACCACTACTTCCAAGTAAATACTACAGGCTGAATAAACCCAGTCATAGTCTGTCAGAAATTCTTTGAGAACATCTAGAACAGCATATCGGCAACCATTTGAAAAGTGACACTTCTTTATTGGCATCTAAGACAAAATGGTGTGTGAACATAACTTTATAACTAGACTTTGACAGTTCCACAATGACTAACACTAGTTTCTATCAATATTTTTTGCCAGTTCAATTCCACAAATAGGTTATGAACTGGAGTAAACGTAATATTGAATGTGTGATCAAGATTACATCTTTGCCAGATCACAACATGATTACTGTCATCACCAACTTACAAGAACATCATCACCTTCCTCATACAATAAAATGGCATCCCATTCTTCCGACAAGACTATTATCACACTCTTCCGACAAGACTGTTTTCATACTCTTCCGAGAGACTGTCACCACATTCTTCCTACCAGATAGTTAGTATCATTGTATTCACAAATTATGTTTGTGCATAGAACATCCTATTCCTTATTGTTATTTATGGTGATGTTATACATGTATATATCAATGCAGATATACTTACGCAGTATTTTGTTGCACCTCCACGTTACCTTATGTTCTATGGTATTAGAGATAATACTTAATTGACTTCCTTATCCTCACATATTTGCACCCATAGTGTGTTTATATTTTATATTTCTCAAATAATATTTTGTACAGTGTTCTGCCCGCTGAATAAATTCTTAAGCTGTTTTCCCCTAGATTCTTCCATGAATAAATGCTATGATTAGGTAAACAATCTAAATGAATCAGAATGCAGACACACAGAAGGCGGCCTGAAATGAATAATACAATATTTATTTTTGGTTTCAATTATTTCAGCTGTTTAATTAACTATCACTATAGAGGTTATTTCAGTTGCTGAGGTGCACTGGGAGGACTAAATAGGTTTGAGAAATAAGGTTGTAGAAATAAGCACAGACAAAAACAGTTTGATTTTCTTATAATTATTGTTCTTCATTTTATTATGTGTGCAATGTCAATCGATATAGATAATAAATGTTCCAGATGCTGTTTATCAATTATCTTGTTTACTTTCTACATATCATGATGCAAAACTGTTTAGCATCGCCTCCATTGTTTGTTCTTTATTAGACCAGTGTTTTAGCTCTCGTTTCTACTGATTCTGTACCCTGATTTCAAACACCACTCAATATTATATAATTCAATTCATTTAGTCATAAATTTCTCCTAGTGTGCTATAACCCCAATTTTTCTAATTGTATAACCCCTTGTGTGCTTATAATCCCTCTCTTCTAATCATGTATGTCCCCCTGTGTTATATAACCCCTCTCTTCTAATTATTTATTCTCACTGTGTGCCATAGCCCCTTTCTTCAAATCATACACCATCTGTGCGCTATTACCCTTATTTTTCTATTAATACACCCCCTTTATGTGCCATAGCTCCATTCTTCTAATCATGTACCCCCCTCCCTCAATGTATGCTATAATCCCTTTCTTCTAATAATTTTCTCATTTCACCTCTGTTCTATAACACATTTTGTTCTAATTATACAGTCTGTAGTATGATATAACCCCTTTTTTCTAACCATTTTCCCCTTCCACCTGTGTGGTATAACCCATTTCTTCTTATCATTTGACCCTTCCACCAGTGTGGTATAACCCATTTCTTCTTATCATTTGACCCTTCCACCTGTGTGGTATAACCCATTTCTTCTTATCATTTGACCCTTCCACTTGGCGACTTCTATTCATACACCCCAACTCTGTGAAGTCTAGTCTTTCTTCTAATCATGTACTCGCCTCCAAAAGAAACTGTTATAGCAAAGTTTCTTATAATAATGTACCACTCCCCCAAGAATGTTATAGCCTCTTTCTTATAATCGTGTACTACCACCCTCAAGAATGTTATAGTCTCTTTCTTATAATCATATAAGCCACCCCACAGTGTGCTATAATCCCATTTGTGTCCATCCTGTCCCCCACCAAGGCCATTACTACCTTATTATGTGTATAATAAGCCATCTTGGTTTCACTAGCTTCCATCAACATGTCATCAGGAGTTTCTTTTCTACATGCCCATAGGATTCTTCAAATTTTTGTCTAGAATCATATTTCAATAGCCTTCAGTAATCTTCTTGTTTATTTATTGTTTATCCACTGTCTGCTGTAATATGACAGTGTCATGTACCACTGAAGAAACTCTTTCTCACTTTTTGTTGACAAAGACTTGTTAGAAACAATATCTTTCTTCTTCTCACTTTTGTCGGCAATGACTTGTTAGAAACAATTGTCTTTCATCTTGAGGAAAGCGCTTTGTTTTCTGTTCTGCATTATATCTCTTTACATCTGAGCATTTATCCCAGCTGGTACAGTTAGAGGGATCAAATGTGAAGGTTTAGTGATATGTTTTCATTATGTACCACTAACTTCAGATGATGCATTCTGGAGAACTATATTTCTATATATCCTGTTTTCTTTTTCTTTAATTTCAAATGAAAAAGGCCCAGAAGGGAAATGGCCAACCATAAGCCACTGGCATATATAATATCCAGTAAATAAAGTCCCATCATATCCGTAACTCTAGTATCAAACGGAATAAAACAAGGATGTGTACTCGCGCCGACTTTGTTCAGCATGATGTTCGCGGCCACGATGACATACGCCTTCAGATCATTGTACCTTGGAATATCCATAAAGAACCGCACAGATGGCAAATTACTCAATTCCAGAAGAATGAAGGCCAAAACCAAAGTGGCTGGCGACATAATCAGGGAACTTGTATTTGCTAACGACTGCGCTCTAATGAGCAAATCAGAACTGAACATACAGGTTGGAATGGACCAGTTCTCTGCTGCATGCAAACATTTTGGCCTGACCATTAATGCCAAAAAAACAGAGGTCATGTACCAACCAGCACCAGGCATGTCGTACACAAAACCAGAGACTACAGTCAGCGGGCAGACGTTGAATGCCGTAGACAAATTCACATATCTGGGCAGCATTCTGTCGAGATCTGTCAGCCTAGACGATGAGGTGGCAAGCAGAATAGCAAAGGCCAGCACAGCCTTTGGTAGAATGCGCTCGATGGTCTGGGCACGTCGTGGTATCAGCGTCAAGACCAAACTCAAAGTCTACCGTGCAACCATCATTCCAACCCTACTATACGCTTGCGAAAGCTGGACTGTATACTCTGGACATGCAAGGAGGTTAAACCATTTCCACACAGGTTGCCTGAGGCGAATATTCCACATCCGATGGCATGATCGTGTCACTGACATCGAGGTTCTCTCTCGAGGGCTAACATGCACTGCTAGAAAAAGCACGACTAGGATGGGCCGGACACCTCGTCCGTATGTCAGACGAGCGGCTCCCAAAGAAACTTCTCTACGGCGAGCTGAGAGAGGGATGGCGCGAGAGAGGGCGCCCAAAGAAATGTTTTAAAGACGGTCTGAAGGACTCACTAAAACGTTGCCAGATAGACATCGACACCTGGGAATGTCTTGCGCAAAACAGATCTGACTGGAGAAGCGCAGTCAAATCGGGTGTAGCTGCCGGTGAAGATGACCGTGTTGTGAAAGCCCAGAGCAAACGCGAGACGCGGAAATCCCGAGCAGCGGGAACACCCATCCCCTTCTACAAACCTCGTGTGCCCGATATGTAGCAGATGTTTTCGTGCTCGCATTGGCCTGTTCAGCCACATGCGCACCCACACCCAACAGGGAAATATGTGACAAGGATGATGTCGGCGGTCCTCATCGACAACGATGGACAGCTATTATTTATTATATCCGTAACTGCCGTTGGGAAAGGAGTGTTAGGGGCTTTGTTGAACTAAGCCGCGCAGCTACATTTTCTTCCTTAGCTGTAGGTCAGGTATTCATTTACAAACGTTAGCATTTAAACTTCAAAGCAGGGTCTAATGGAGCGTGTCCGTAGCTGGCGCTGAACCTCTGAAAAGAGAGTGTTTTGCTTCTATATACTAATAAAACGCCTGTATATAGTGAATAGATGATATAAATGTTATGAAAACAGAGGACACTGCCTGTAGAAAAGTATTTTGCAATTGGTTCCTGTGTGTCATAGATGTAGGACTCAGCAGCTTTCAGGATTTTAACTACTGGTACAGGAATGCCGGTACCGTTGCCTTGTCTGCTGATCAATGGCGGCGTCGACGGGCCATGGACATGGATATATTTAATGAAATATGGGAAATAAAATCGCCCAAGGGTAAAGTGTAGAAAATAGCAGCGTTATTATTTGTAAGAGGCAATAAAGGAAACATTGTCGGATATCAGCCAGCAACAAACACTGCCAATGTCATTATTGATTTCATATTTAGAAGTTGATTTAATTAAATTTCAATTAGTGTCGTTGACATGTGTTGTTGCTGTGGCGTCTGTTGTTCGTGTTTGTTGCTGTATCGTGTCTGTTGCTGTATCGTGTGTTGTTGGTGTTTCTTGCTGTGTCGTGTTTGTTGCTGTATCGTGTGTTGTTGGTATTTGTTGCTCTGTCGTGTTGTTGGTGTTTGTTCCTGTTTCGTGTTGTTGGTGTTTGTTCCTGTGTCGTGTTGTTGGTGTTTGTTCCTGTGTCGTGTTGTTGGTGTTTGTTCCTGTATCGTGTTCGTTCCTGTGTCGTGTTGTTGGTATTTGTTCCTGCGTCTTGTTGTTAGTGTTTGTTCCTGTGTCGTGTTTGTTCCTGTGTCGTGTTGTTGGTGTTTGTTCCTGTGTCGTGTTGTTTGTGTTCGTTCCTGTGTCGTGTTGTTGTTTATTGTTCCTGTGTCGTGTTGTTGTTGTTTGTTCCTGTGTGGTGTTGTTGGTGTTTGTTCCTGTGTCCTGTTGTTGGTGTTTGTTGCTGTGTCGTGTTTGCTACTGTGTCGTGTTGTTGGTGTTTGTTACTGTGTCGTGTTGTTCGTGTTTGTTCCTGTATCGTGTTGTTGGTGTTTGTTCCTGTGTCGTTTTGTTGGTGTTTGTTACTGTGTTGTGTTGTTGGTGTTTGTTCCTGTGTCGTGTTTGTTCCTGTGTCGTGTTGTTAGTGTTTGTTCTTGTGTGGTGTTGTTGGTGTTTGCTCCTGTGTCATGTTGTTGATGTTTGTTCCTGTGTCGTGTTTGTTGCTGTGTCGAGTTTGTTCCTGTGTCGTGTTGTTGGTGTTTGTTCCTGTGTCGTGTTGTTCGTGTTTGTTCCTGTGTCGTGTTTGTTCCTGTGTCGTGTTGTTGGTGTTTGTTCCTCTGTCGTGTTGTTTTGTGTTCGTTCCTGTGTCGTGTTGTTGGTGTTTATTCCTGTGTCATGTTGTTGGTGTTTGTTCATGTGTGGTGTTGTTGGTATTTGTTCCTGTGTCGTGTTGTTGGTGTTTGTTCCTGTGTCGAGTTGTTGGTGTTTGTTCCTGTGTGGTGTTGTTGGTGTTTGTTCCTGTGTCGTGTTGTTGGTGTTTGTTCCTGTGTCGTGTTGTTGGTGTTTGTTTCTGTGTCGTGTTTGTTCCTGTGTCGTGTTGTTGGTGTTTGTTCCTGCGTCTTGTTTGTTCCTGTATCGTGTTGTTGGTGTTTGTTCCTGTGTCGTGTTGTTTGTTCAACTTCAAAACCAAGCCATGAGAATTATAACAGGAGGCATGAAGTCAACGCCAATTGTAGAACTTGAAAAGTTTACAAAACTGCAACCCATGACCGATAGAAGAGACTGCAGAGCCCAGCTGCAGTCAGAGAAACTCCGAAGACTGACTGACCATCCAATGCACCAGAGACTAAACAATTTGGGAAATGGGAAACTAAAGCGGAGAAACTTTGCAGAAATAGCCAAACCAAAGATGCACGAAGATCCCATAAACGCACTAACAACACAAAACCCATCACTATTGTACGAAAACCTACCTGGAGGCAGGATATATTTCCAGAGGTGGTAGAAAATATACCAGGTATTGGAAACAAAAACTGCCAGACTGAAAAAGAAAGGAGAGATACTAGCCTAAGCTTCATATCGAAAAGCTACCCAAGCATGGACTGGACCCATGCATACACCGACGGTTCTGTAACAAACACTACACAGAACGGAGGGGCAGGAGCATTCTTGAACCTACCAAATGGAAAACAAATAACACTGTCATTCGCTACTGGTAAGTACACAAGCAATTTCAGAGCGGAGGCAGAGGCACTGAGGGCGGCAGTGGAAGAAATGGTGAGACACAGTGAAAATGAAAGCCAAATAGTCCTGCTTACAGATGCTCTCTCCGTAGTCACAGCGCTAAAAAGCCAGAAAAACACTGAGCTTAATGACTTAAGAGCAGCACTCTGCAAACTGTGCCAGCAGTCCGCACCAAAAAGGGTAGTGGTACAGTGGGTCCCATCACACTGCAACATCCAAGGCAACGAGGAGGCAGACAGACTGGCAAAAGAAGGTGCAAGATTACCACAAATAGATACTTGTATGACGTACGAAGAGTCAAAACGGCTTAATAAAGCCAGATACATGACCAAATGGGAAACCGAACATACTGGTTACACCAAAAACGATGCCTATTACCAGTTGAACCGAAGAGAGCAGGTCGTTGTCTTCAGACTTCGCACTGGCCACAATAGACTGAGGTACCACCTATTCAACAAATTGAAGATAGGTGGTACCGACGAATGCCCGTGCGGTACTGGTAAAATGACCGCTGAACATCTGCTGCAGAACTGCCCGACATACGAGGATCAGAGAGAGCAGATGTGGCCATCACCAGTGGAACTGCAAGACAAGCTCTATGGCAGTGGCGACAGCCTCAGGATGACAACCGCATTTTTCGAAAAAATAATGGTTACTGTCTGACTGCGTACGAAGAAGAAGAAGAAGAAGAAGAAGAAGTGTTGTTTGTTCCTGTGTCGTGTTGATGGTGTTTGTTCCTGTGTCGTGTTTTTGGTGTTTGTTCTTGTGTCGTGTTGTTGGTGTTTGTTCCTGTGTCGTGTTGTTGGTGTTTGTTCCTGTGTCGTGTTTGTTCCTGTGTCGTGTTGTTGGTGTTTGTTCCTGTGTCGTGTTTGTTTCTATGTCGTGTTGTTGGTGTTTGTTCCTGTGTCGTGTTGTTTGTGTTCGTTCCTGTGTCGTGTTTTTGTTATTTGTTCCTGTGTCGTGTTGTTGTTGTTTGTTCCTGTGTGGTGTTGTTGGTGTTTATTCCTGTGTCCTGTTGTTGGTATTTGTTGCTGTGTTGTGTTTGTTACTGTGTCGTGTTGTTAGTGTTTGTTATTGTGTCGTGTTGTTCGTGTTTGTTTCTGTATCGTGTTGTTGGTGTTTGTTCCTGTGTCGTTTTGTTGGTGTTTGTTCCCGTGTCGTGTTGTTGGTGTTTGTTCCTGTGTCGTGTTGTTGGTGTTTGTTTCTGTGTCGTGTTGTTGGTGTTTGTTCCTGTGTTGTGTTGTTGGTGTTTGTTCCTGTGTCGTGTTTGTTCCTGTATCTTGTTGTTGGTGTTTGTTCCTGTGTCGTTTTGTTGGTGTTTGTTCCCGTGTCGTGTTGTTGGTGTTTGTTCCTGTGTCGTGTTGTTGGTGTTTGTTTCTGTGTCGTGTTGTTGGTGTTTGTTCCTGTGTTGTGTTGTTGGTGTTTGTTCATGTGTCGTGTTTGTTCCTGTATCTTGTTGTTTGTGTTTGTTCCTGTTTCGTGTTGTTGGTGTTTGCTCCTGTGTCCTATTGTTGATGTTTGTTCCTGTGTCGTGTTTGTTGCTATGTCGTGTTTGTTCCTGTGTCGTGTTGTTAATGTTTGTTCCTGTGTCGTGTTGTTAATGTTTGTTTCTGTGTCGTGTTGTTCGTGTTTGTTCCTGTGTCGTGTTTGTTCCTCTGTCGTGTTGTTTTGTGTTCGTTTCTGTGTCGTGTTGTTGGTATTTATTCCTGTCATGTTGTTGGTGTTTGTTCATTTGTGGTGTTATTGGTATTTGTTCCTGTGTCGTGTTATTGGTGTTTGTTCCTGTGTCGTGTTTGTTCCTGTTTCGTGTTGTTTGTGTTTGTTCCTGTGTCGTGTTGTTGGTGTTTGTTCCTGTATCGTGTTCGTTTCTGTGTCGTGTTGTTGGTGTTTGTTCCTGCGTCTTGTTTGTTCCTGTATCGTGTTGTTGGTGTTTGTTCCTGTGTCGTGTTGTTTGTTCCTGTGTCGTGTTGTTGGTGTTTATTCCTGTGTCGTGTTGTTGGTGTTTGTTCCTGTGTCGTGTTATTGGTGTTTGTTTCTGTGTCTTGTTTGTTCCTATGTAGTGTTATTGGTGTTTGTTTCTTGCTCGTGTTGTTGTTGTTTTTTCCTGTTTCGTGTTGTTGGTGTTTGTTCCTGTGCCGTGTTTGTTCCTATGTCGTCTTGTTAGTATATGTTCCTGTGTCTTGGTTGTTCCTGTGTAGTGTTGTTGGTGTTTTTTCCTGTGTCGTGCTGTTGTTGTTCGTTCCTGTGTCGTGTTGTTGGTGTTTGTTCCTGTGTCGTGTTATTGGTATTTGCTCCTGTGTTTTTTGTTAGTGTTTGTTCCTGTGTCATGTCTGTTTCTGTATCGTGTTATTTGTGTTTTGTTCCTGTGTCGTGTTGTTGGTGTCTGTTTCTGTGTCGTGTTGTTGGTGTTTGTTCCTGTGTCGTGTTGTTGGTTTTTGTTCCTGTGTCGTGTTGTTGGTGTTTGTTCCTGTGTCGTGTTGTTGGTTTTTGTTCCTGTGTCGTGTTATTAGTGTTTTTTCCTGTGTCGTGTTGTTTGTGTTTGTTTTTGTGTCGTGTTTGTTCCTGTGTCGTGTTTTTGGTGTTTGTACCTGTGTCGTGTTGTTTGTGTTTGTTCCTGTGTCGTGTTGTTTGTGTTTGTTTCTGTGTCGTGTTGTTGGTATTTGTTCCTGTGTTGTGTTGTTGGTGTTTGTTCCTGTTTCGTGTTTGTTCCTGTGTCGAGTTGTTAGTGTTTGTTCCTGTGTCGAATTTATTTCTGTGTCGTGTTTTTGTGTTCGTTCCTGTGTCGTGTTGTTGGTGTTTATTCATGTCATGTTGTTGGTGTTTGTTCATGTGTAGTGTTGTTGGTATTTGTTCCTGTGTCGTGTTATTGGTGTTTGTTCCTGTGTCGTGTTTGTTCCTGTGTCGTGTTGTTGGTGTTTGTTAATGTGTCGTGTTTGTTGCTGTGTCGTGCTTGTTTCTGTGTCGTGTTGTTTGTGTCTGTTCCTGAGTCGTGCTGTTGGTGTTTGTTCCTGTATCGTGTTGTTGGATTTTGTTCCTGAGTCGTGCTGTTGGTGTTTGTTCCTGTGTCGTGTTGTTGGGGTTTGTTCCTGTGTCGTGTTGTTCGTGTTTGTTCCTGTATCGTGTTGTTGGTGTGTCGTGTTGTTAGTGTTTGTTCTTATGTGGTGTTGTTGGTGTTTGTTCCTGTTTCGTGTTGTTGGTGTTTGCTCCTGTGTCCTATTGTTGATGTTTGTTCCTATGTCGTGTTTCTTGCTGTGTCGTGTTTGTTCCTGTGTCGTGTTGTTAATGTTTGTTCCTGTGTCGTGTTGTTGGTGTTTGTTCCTGTGTCGTGTTGTTCGTGTTTGTTCCTGTGTCGTGTTTGTTCCTGTGTCGTGTTGTTGGTGTTTTTTCCTCTGTCGTGTTGTTTTGTGTTCGTTCCTGTGTCGTGTTGTTGGTGTTTATTCCTATCATGTTGTTGGTGTTTGTTCATGTGTAGTGTTGTTGGTATTTGTTCCTGTGTCGTGTTATTGGTGTTTGTTCCTGTGTCGTGTTTGTTCCTGTGTCGTGTTGTTGGTGTTTGTTCCTGTGTCGTGTTGTTGGTGTTTGTTCCTGTATCGTGTTCGCTCATGTGTCGTGTTGTTGGTGTTTGTTCCTCCGTGTTTGTTTGTTCCTGTGTCGTGTTGTTTTTGTTTGTTCCTGTATCGTGTTGTTGGTGTGTGTTCCTGTGTCGTGTTGTTGGTGTTTTTTCCTGTGTCGTGTTTTAGGTGTTTGTTCCTGTGTCGTGTTTTTGGTGTTTATTCTTGTGTCGTTTTGTTTGTATTTGTTGCTGTGTGGTTTTGGTTTTTGTTTGTTACTGTTTCGTGTTGTTGTTGTTTGTTCCCGTGTCGTGTTGATGGTGTTTGTTCCTGTGCCGTGTCT
The DNA here is from genome assembly GCA_036924085.1 of Ariolimax columbianus. Taxonomy (NCBI): domain Eukaryota; kingdom Metazoa; phylum Mollusca; class Gastropoda; order Stylommatophora; family Arionidae; genus Ariolimax; species Ariolimax columbianus. Next base: position 42,568,918 of record JAVGWX010000005.1, on the reverse strand, counting down.
GTTGCTGCGTCGTGTTTGTTCTTGTGTCGTTATGTTTGTGTTTGTTCCTGTGTCGTGTTGTTGGTATTTGTTCCTGTGTGGTGTTGTTGGTGTTTGTTCCTGTGTCGTCTTGTTGGTGTTTGTTCCTGAGTCGTGTTTCTTCCTGTGTCGTGTTGTTGGTGTTTTTTTCTATGTCGTATCGTTGGTGTTTGTTCCTGTGTCGTGTTATTTATATTTGTTTCTGTGTCGTGTTGTTGGTGTTTGTTCCTGTGTCGTGTTGTTTGTGTTTGTTCCTGTGTCGTGTTGTTGGTGTTTGTACCTGTGTCGTGTTGTTGGTGTTTGTTCCTGTGTCGTGTTGTTGGTGTTTGTTTCTGTGTCGTGTTGTTGGTGTTTGTTCCTGTGTCGTGTTGTTGGTGTTTGTTCCTGTGTCGTGTTGTTGGTGTTTGTTCCTGTCTCGTTTTGTTGGTGGTTGTTGTTGAGTCGTTTGCTGTTGGTGTTTGTTGTTATGTCGTGTTTGTTCCTCTGTCGTGTTGTTGGTGTTTCTTTATGTGTCGTGTTGTTGGTATTTGTTCCTGTGTCGTGTTGTTGGTGTTTGTTCCTGTGTCGTGTTGTTGGTGTTTGTTCCTGTGTCGTGTTTTTCCTGTGTCGTGTTGTTGGTGTTTGTTCCTGTGTCGTGTTGTTGGTGTTTTTTCCTTTTTCGTGTTGTTTGTGTTCGATCCTATGTCATGTTGTTGGTATTTGTTCCAGTGTCGTGTTGTTGGTGTTTGTTCCTGTGTGGTGTAGTTGGTGTTTGTTCCTGTGTCCTGTTGTTGGTGTTTCTTGCTGTGTCGTGTTTGTTCCTGTGTCGAGTTATTTGTGTTTGTTCCTGTGTCGTGTTGTTGGTGTTTGTTTTGTGTGTCGTGTTGTTGGTGTTTGTTCCTGTGTCGTGTTGTTGCTGTTTGTTCCTGTGTCGTGTTGATGGTGTTTGTTCCTGTGTCGTGTTGTTGGTGTTTGTTCCTGTGTTGTTTTGTTGGTGTTTGTTCCTGTGTCGTGTTGCTGGTGTTCGTTCCTGTGTCGTCCTGTTGGTGTTTGTTCCTGTGTCGTGTTTGTTTCTGTGTCGTGTTGTTGGTGTTTGTTCCTGTGTCGTGTTGTATGTGTTCGTCCCTGTGTCGTGTTGTTGGTGTTTGTTCCTGTGTCGTGTTGTTGATGTTTGTTCCGGTGTCGTTTTGTTTGTGTGTGTTGCTGTGTCGTGTTTGTTCCTGTGTCGTGTTGTGGGTGTTTGTTCCTGTGTCGTGTTGATGGTGTTTGTTTCTCTGTCGTATTGTTGGTGTTTGTTCCTGTGTCGTGTTGTTGGTGTTTGTTCCTGTGTCGTGTTGTTGGTGTTTGTTCCTGTCTCGTTTTGTTGGTGGTTGTTGTTGAGTCGTTTGCTGTTGGTGTTTGTTGTTATGTCGTGTTTCTTCCTCTGTCGTGTTGTTGGTGTTTCTTTATGTGTCGTGTTGTTGGTATTTGTTCCTGTGTCGTGTTGTTGGTGTTTGTTCCTGTGTCGTGTTTTGGTGTTTGTTCCTGTGTCGTGTTTTTCCTGTGTCGTGTTGTTGGTGTTTGTTCCTGTGTCGTGTTGTTGGTGTTTTTTCCTTTTTCGTGTTGTTTGTGTTCGATCCTATGTCATGTTGTTGGTATTTGTTCCAGTGTCGTGTTGTTGGTGTTTGTTCCTGTGTGGTGTAGTTGGTGTTTGTTCCTGTGTCCTGTTGTTGGTGTTTCTTGCTGTGTCGTGTTTGTTCCTGTGTCGAGTTATTTGTGTTTGTTCCCGTGTCGTGTTGTTGGTGTTTGTTTTGTGTGTCGTGTTGTTGGTGTTTGTTCCTGTGTCGTGTTGTTGCTGTTTGTTCCTGTGTCGTGTTGATGGTGTTTGTTCCTGTGTCGTGTTTGTTCCTGTATCGTGTTGTTGGTGTTTGTTCCTGTGTTGTTTTGTTGGTGTTTGTTCCTGTGTCGTGTTGCTGGTGTTTGTTCCTGTGTCGTGTTGTTGGTGTTTGTTCCTGTCTCGTGTTGTTGGTGTTTGTTTCTTTGTCGTGTTTGTTCCTGTGTCGTGTTGTTGGTGTTTGTTCCTGAGTCGTGTTGTTGGTGTTTGTTCCTGTGTCTTGTTTGTTCATGTGTCGTGTTGTTGGTGTTGGTTTCTGTGTCGTGTTGTTGATGTTTGTTCCTATGTTGTGTTTGTTCCTGTGTCGTGTTGTTGGTCGTTGCTGCTGTGTCGTGTTTGTTCCTGTGTCGTGTCGTAGGTGTTTGTTCCTGTGTCGTGTTGTTGTGTTTGTTCCTGTGTCGTGTTGTTGGTGTTTGTTCCTGTGTCGTGTTGTTGGTTTTTGTTTCTGTGTCGTGTTATTAGGGGTTGTTGTTTAGTCGTGTGCTTTTTGTGTTTGTTACTGTGTCGTGTTTGTTTCTGTGTTGTGTTGTTGGTGTTTGTTGCTGTGTCGTGTTTGTTACTGTTTCGTGTTGTTGGTGTTTGTTCCTGTGTGGTGTGGTTGGTGTTTGTTCTTGTGTCGTGTTGTTGGTATTTGTTGCTGTGTCGCGTTGTTGGTGTTTGTTCCTGTGTCGTGTTGTTGGAGTTTGTTCCTGTGTGGTGTTGGTTGTGTTTGTTCCTGTGTCGTGTTGTTTGTGTTTGTTCCTTGTTCGTGTTGTTGGTGTTTGTTCCTGTGTCGTGTTGTTGGTGTTTTTTTCTGTGTGATGTTGTTGGTGTTTGTTCCTTTGTCGTGTTGTTGTTTTTTGTTCCTGTGTCGTGTTGTTGGTGTTTGTTTGTGTGTCGTGTTTGTTCCTGTGTCGTGTTGTTGGTGTTTGTTCCTGTGTTGTTTTGTTTGTGTTTGTTCCTGTGTCGTGTTGTTGGTGTTTGTTCCTGTGTCGTGTTTTTGGTGTTTGTTTCTTTGTCGTGTGTGTTCCTGTGTCGTGTTGTTGGTGTTTGTTCCTGAGTCGTGTTGTTGGTGTTTGTTCCTGTGTCTTGTTTTTTTCCTGTGTCGTGTTGTTGGTGTTTGTTCCTGTGTCGTGTTGTATGTGTTCGTTCCTGTGTCGTGTTGTTGGTGTTTGTTTCTGTGTCGTGTTGTTTATGTTTGTTCCTATGTGGTGTTGATGGTGTTTGTTCCTGTGTCGTGTTTGTTCCTGTGTCGTGTTGTTGGTGTTTGTTCCTGTGTGGTGTTGTTGGTGTTTGTTCCTGTGTAGTGTTGTTGGTATTGATTCCTGAGTCGTGTTTTTGGTGTTTGTTCCTGTGTCGTGTTGTTGGTGTTTGTTGCTGTGTCGTGTTTGTTCCTGTGTCGTGTTGTAGGTGTTTGTTCCTGTGTCGTGTTGTTGGTGTTTGTTCCTATGTCGTGTTGTTGGTGTTTGTTCTTGTGTCTTGTTTGTTCCTGTGTCGTGTTGTTGGTGTTTGTTCCTGTGTCGTGTTGTATGTGTTCGTTCCTGTGTCGTGTTGTTGGTGTTTGTTTCTGTGTCGTGTTGTTTATGTTTGTTCCTATGTGGTTTTGTTGGTGTTTTTTCCTGTGTCGTGTTTGTTCCTGTGTCGTGTTGTTGGTGTTTGTTCCTGTGTGGTGTTGTTGGTGTTTGTTCCTGTGTAGTTCTGTTGGTATTGATTCCTGAGTCGTGTTTTTGGTGTTTGTTCCTGTGTCGTGTTGTTGGTGTTTGTTGCTGTGTCGTGTTTGTTCCTGTGTCGTGTTGTAGGTGTTTGTTCCTGTGTCGTGTTGTTGGTGTTTGTTCTTGTGTCGTGTTGTTGGTGTTTGTTCCTGTGCCGTGTTGTTGGTATTTGTTCCTGTGTCGTGTTATTAGTGGTTGTTGTTTAGTCGTGTGCTTTTTGTGTTTGTTGCTGTGTCGTGTTTGTTTCTGTATCGTGTTGTTGGTGTTTGTTGCTGTGTCGTGTTTGTTACTGTGTCGTGTTGTTTGTGTTTGTTCCTGTGTCGGGTTGTTGGTGTTTGTTCCTGTGTCGTGTTGTTGGTGTTTGTTCCTGTGTCGTGTTGTTGGTGTTTGTTCCTGTGTCGTGTTGTTGGTGTTTGTTTTTGTGTCGTGTTGTTGGTGTCTGTTCCCTTATCGTGTTGTTGGTGTTTGTTCCTGTGGGGTTTTTGTTCCTGTGTCGTGTTGTTGTTGTTTGTTGCTGTGTAGTGTTTGTTACTATGTCGTGTTGTTGGTGTTTTTTGCTGTGTCGTGTTGTTGGTGTTTGTTGCTGTGTCGTGTGTTGTTCGTGTGTGTTATGTACCCTCGATGTTGTTTGAAACTACTCCTGCTGAGTTTTTTCAGTTTTGACGCGTGTTGGTTTTTTGGGGGGGTTTTCTGTTGTTGTTATTTTTTTTTTGGGGGGGGGGGGGGCGGGGGGAAGCAGGTAATATTTCCTTTTTTTTATATCTAGTGGTGAACCGAAGAAGGTGTACCGTAGAGATCAGTTTTTTATCCCCACCTCGTATGTCAGACTGCAATAACACATCATTTTTCCGGGATCACGATGAAGACGAGAGGTGGAATCTCGGCCAGTATGCTTCACATGCTCTTCTGGCATACAAGTGTAAGTGTTGACTACCTGCACAATTTATATGATATAGCCAGATATTGGAGGTCAGTATGAAATGTAACATCTGATGGTCATGTCATGTTATGTTAAATAGCCATTTTTGTCATTGGTTTGTGTCAGGTACAATGTGCATATGTACTTGCAACTCGCTCCGGTGTTTGTGTCATTTTTTGAAGATTGCTATTTCTTGTTCGGATTATAATTCACAACTCCTTCACCAGGTGGTATCAATGACTTTATTCTCTGGAATTCATGTACTTTTGTTTGGTTATCCTGTTAGTATGCTGCATCTTGCTGCAGCTGTGCCTGGCTTAAACTGTCAGAAAACAGTCAAATATGGCGTTGAACGTTCTGCTTGACTGCACCACAGAGTTCAGCCCAGGTTATAACTACTCGAAGGCCTTCCTACCAGGACTGAATCCGCCTACCCCCTGCCCCCTTCCACCGGAGGATACACCCAACCTCGTATTCTCAGCACAGCAAGTGTCACGCCGACCAGAAAAAAGATACAATCCAGAGGCCACGTTGGCGGAACAAGAACAAATCGGGAGTCAGACATGGACAGGCAAGGAGAGCCGACAAAAACATTGGTTCAACAAACACTCCTCGCAGCCTTCATCCCGAGGCTGCAGAGTACTAGACTTCATCTAGGGAATTTGTAGGGATTTCGGTCAACACACTACGCACGAACAATCCTCAGTAGTTGGACATTGTAGTGGCTAATAATCGCAACGGTCCTTTGACGCCTAAGCAAACATTATTATTAATATGAAATAGGGTGTCAGTCTCCAGGGAACAGTACAATATATCAGATAAGATATCCAACATTCAGACCAAAAATAAAGTTCCAGCTCTAAAGAACACCATAGCTATTATATCATCATTTGATTGCGAGTTCTTTCTTTGATTTCCCTGTCCATTCTTCGGTCGACTTTGAACAGGCTTCCCAGATATCTGCATTCTCTAACTTGATGAAGTTTTGTTTTTCTAACTAATGTTCTGCTGACTTTCATTTCTTTCGTCTTTGTCGTTATTTTCCTATTACACATCTCGTATGCTCCACTTCAGAAATTGAAATGCTTTTGAAGACTGTTTACATTTACATGAATTTACAGTAATTATACTCAAAAGGGAGTATTAAATGTGCTATTTTCTTGGCTTCTTCAGATGGTATCCTTCTCGTGTAAATGAAAAAGAACTAAGGCATATGTCCTTGACGCACACTTGTGGTAACTTCAACCCAGTCTATAACTGCATATCGTATTCTCTCAGTGCCTTGACTATCTGTATATATTGCTCAGATGTTGCACCTTTGCTCAAAAGTCTTCAAGAATTCTTCATTGTTTGTTTTTCTCAGGTCAAAACATCGCGTAACCAGTGAGGTCGTTGGGGCACAAATGAAGACATCATCACAACCCCACGCCATCCTTCACTATCATCAGCCGCTGCATGTGCCTCTTTTGGTTGGAGATTGGTCCATTCTTTAATGTTGTCATTCCCACCTCGTTTCTCTTTTTGGGACAGCCTCTTCGTCGTCTGCCTTGCACCTTTCCATGCAGGATCGTATTTGCAAGACCATTTGATCTCGATATGTGATCGTACCAAATGTTTCCTTCTTTTGACAGTTGCTAAGAGTTCTTCAAAAGCCCTATTGCTGTTGTAACTCTCTCTCGTATTTCCTCATTTGTAACTCGATCTTTGTACGTGACGTTTAGAAGTTTTCGGAAACATCTCATCTCCAAGGCCTGTATTCTCCGCTGCAAGTCAGCTGTAATTGTCCCTGTCTCACAAGCATAGAAGAATATTTACAGTACCAATGTACGCATTAATCTGATTTTCGTGCATAGTGCTAGTCGTTTATCTTGCCAGATTTTGTTAAGCCGTCTGTGCTATTCTGACCAACACCTCACATTTTGATCCTTCATCACCGACAATCGAACCCAGATATTTGAAACGGTCGACCACTTCGAGTTTCTGGCCATTAGCTTTTATGCTACTGTTGTAGCCCTCGGTGTTGGTTAGTCATTAATTTTGTCTTTCCAGCGTTCATCTCAATACCATAGTCAAGAACTGTTTCATCAAGCTTTCTGACCCATTCCTTGAGTTTTGCTTCTGTGACCGCCAACCCGTCGATGTCATCTGCAAAACGAAGGTTGGTAATCGTTCGGATCCCTATCTTGACAGAACCATCGTGACCTCAAAGTGCCTCGCTCATAACTCCCTCAAGGAATATATTGAAAAGAGTTGGAGAGAGTGTACAGCCCTGTCTCACACCAACTGATGTGCTAAACCAGTCCCCTCGCTCCCATTCACAAGAACTGCGCTGGACGCCTTGTCCCACAGGTGTTCAAGGACCTTTATAATATTTCCGTTGATTTTATACATCCTCATGGTTGCCCATAGCGCTTTATGCCATCCCCTATCAAACGCCTTCATGAAATCAACAAACACATGATCCATTCTATGCTGCTATTCTAAATATTTCTCGCTTAGCAGCCTTAAATTAAATATATGTTCTGTGGTGCTTCTTCCCTGTCTGAACCCTGCTAGCTCCTCGGCAATGATGTTCTCTGCTTAGAGTTTCAATCTGTCAAGGCTTAATCTAAACATGGCCAAGCTAGGCTGTCTGATGAGGTTTATTGTTCTGTAATTTTGGCACTTCTTCAGGTTTCCAGACTTAGGTAACGGTATAACCATTGATTTTATCCATAACTTCGGCCAATTTCCTGTCGCCTATATTTTGTTGCAGATGTGTGTCAGGCCTTCCACCACTACCTCTCTGCCTGTAAGAGCTCTCCTGGTATATTTTCCACGCTGGCCGCCTTCCCTCTTCTCATTGCGTTTACCGCTGCAGCTACCTCTTCCTTCTTCTTCAGTTGGTTATCCTCTATAGTTGTTGGTGTTGGAGGGATTGTTTTCCCAGGTTCGTTCCGTCCCTCATAGTTGTATAACTCGGAACAGTACTCTGTCCATCGTGCCAGTACGTCATTTTCCTCAATTTGGTACTTGTCGCTTTTATCCTGGATCATAAAGTTCCTCCCTTGCTTTGGTGTTACCAGTTCTTTGACCACATTGAATGCTCCTTGAGCGTCATTTCTGTTTAATGTCTTCGATATGTGTATATTGCTCACATATCCACGCTTCTCTCGCCTTTCTCATCATTTGTAGTATCGCTTTCTTGGCCTCTTTATATCTGCTGACCTCATCAGGTGGATGTTTTTGGTTTTTCAGTGACCTACTTCTAGGTCTATAATTTCTTTGGTCACCCATGGCTTCTTTTGTGTTAGGTGACACCCCAGGATCTCTGTTGCTGTATCTATGAGTGCTGGGTTAAGAGACTATGTTACTGAATCGGTATCCAGTTCCTCTCTGAGAGTCAACAGTAGAGTAAATCTCCCCCCTACTCTCGATTGGAACACTTTGATGATTGTTGGGTCTTTTTGTTTGTCGATGTCAAACTTTAGTCTAGTCACTTCTTTCTTTTCGACTTTCTTCAATCGCAGTCGTCATTAACAAGATTTGTGAAAACCTCTCGTTTTGTCTATGTTAATGCTAAATCTAAGCCTCCTCTGGACCAGTATATATATTTTATGGCTGTGCACTTCGTTGCTTGGATTACGCCATGTCCAGCGTCTAGACGGCTAACTATACCCGAACTTGTTTGCTACCAACAGCTTATTGCATCGTGCAAATTCTAGGAGTCTGAGGCCTCGGTCATTAGTTTCTTAGTTTACGCATGAGGCCACATGTTCCCCTTTAGTAATAGACTGCATCTTCTCCAAATTTTGCGACCCAATCCCCCTAAACTACCACTATGTCCTTTTTTGGCGTTTCGGTTATCAGATTCGGTTGATCATAGAATACCTCTATTTCACAATCTCCATAGTCAGTGGTTGCGTAGCACTATATTATCATAATATTAAACGGTGCTGCCTTTAGCAGTAAGATGATAAATCGGCTCGATATTGGACGACAACCCAATATGCATCTGGCCGTGTCTTTATGTATTAGTATCCCCACTCCATGTAAATGTTTGTCCTCCCTGCCACTGAAGTAGAACTTGTGGCCCTCCTCCGGGACAAACACACCCCAAAGTTATTCCATCGAGCCTCGCATGTCCCACCGGTAGTTCGTTATCTCGTGTGTTTGCTCATTGATTTTATTACTTTGGTTCAGTGTTCTGACATTCCAGTTTCCTATTATGAGCTTGTCCTTCCTCAGCTTGATGGTTCCACCAGTAGCACACTTATCACCTCCGTCCTGGTGTGGGACGGCAGGCGCGGTCATTTTTATCCCGGGCTGCGACCTAGCCGGTATAGTTGATTGTGATTGTGTCTTCGTGGGTCAATCTTGGGCGGTTGTCTCTTGGCAGAGTCCATCTCCTCTCCAAACCGGTGCGGCCAAACATCTGCATCTGACCTGGGGGAGCCCGTCTCCTCAGGCCCGCCATTGCCTCGTTTGCCTACAGCCTCGCGGCCATAGTTTCCTAGCGTGCATCACATGAAGGTGAGGTTGACTTGTGTGTTTACTTCATCGGCAGACTACTCATTTCATTTTTCGCCCCTTGGAAGAAGAGCTAGCTGACCCCGACATTGTTGGGTTGCGATGTCGAGTGCAAACACACCATTACACAACTTGGTTCTGTACATTAAATAAAATTCGGTATCCTGATCTATATAAAACTGCGTCTCGTTTGCGATAAAATTCAATAGCGTGTTGGCAAATCTGTCGTAAATAAACAATATATCGGTGCTCTACCTTTACTAAATCCATATTGTTCTTCACTGAGCTGGAGTTAAATTATGGATCTTTTTTGTTGTGTTTTTTAGTGTTATTCGGAATATTTGCAAATATTGCCACTATAGGTTCCACAGTCTCTTTTTATTTCCTTTTTTTAATTCGAGTTGGGGAAAATGCTTTTTTCCAGTTTTCACTAACGTTTTATATATATACATGACGCACTGAATATTCGTGTCAACCACTTTACTCCTTTGTTTGTACAGTTTCTGCCGTCGACTAGTGCTCTTTTTTTCGTGAACTTGTTTTAAATTAATTCATTGACGCCCACTGATGTAATCGATGGTTCTTCTCTCCGCTTTCTCCCTCTCTCTCTCTTTCTCTCTCTCTCTCTCTCTCTCTCTCTTGCTCTCTCTCGTTCACTGTAACTAAATGAATCACATTAGTCGACCAGATTGAGAAATTCTTTGAAGTATTCTTCCAATCTCATTATTTGTTGCTGTTTTTGACTGTTGGGTTTCCATTTCCATAATTTATAATTGTTGTTGGATTGAGACATTCATCTCTAGATCTCAATTTGTCAACGTACATTTATAATTCTCTTAGAAAGTTTGTGTAATATATGTTAGGTTCTAGTGTTGCTAGTTCGGTATTTTTGCTCCATTTTGACAAGGTACGCTCTATCATCTACATATTACAATTAGTTATAACTGAATATGTTTACCATCACGGTGATAGAGCAGGCGGTCTATGATTAATCCTGTTTTTTTTTATAGTTCAGTTCTATTTAGGTGCCATCGCCACATCGTACGTCGGCTGGAATGAACCTCAACGTCCTCTGTCTCTTGTCTTGATGGTACAGTCTGTCCACCTCTGATGTTATCCTCTTACGTATAGCATTGTTTACCTCAGGCACGTTTCCGCTTCACCTTTCCTTCCAGTATTGTTTTCGGCAAAGTGTTATGTCTTTTTATGTGACCAGCGAATCTTAACTCGCGGACTAAGATTTCGCTCGTCAATTCTTTTTTGTACTCATAATTTCTTCAAGATTTCCTCATTTGTTTTCTAAACTTTCCAGGAGATATACCACTATTCATATATCCACATTTCAAAGGCATAGATTATCTTCTCCAATCATTTAACGTATTTCACGTTTTAAAAGCATAAAGTAATTTGTGAGTGACATATTTGGATGTCATTAGATGTGTACCCGGTCCAAGATGTAGCTTAACAAATTCAGTCACAAGTTGTGAATTTCACGATGCATTTTTCACATATAAACTAAGATGGCCGCGCCTTAACGGCTGCGCTCTCGACTCGCCCCGGTGTTTGTGGTGTTTTCCGATGATTGGTTGCTCCTATTCGGATTATATTTAACAACTCCTTCACCAGGCAGTATCAGCGACTTTATTATGAGGAATTGATGTGCTTTCAATTAGTTATCCTGTTTGTTGTGCTGCATTTCGCTGCATTTCATGCCTGACTTAAGCCGTTGGAGATGTCCATGATGGAGTTCAACGTTCCACGTATCTGCAGACCAGAATTCTGTCCAGATTGCCATTACTCAATGACCCATTTGCTTGGACTTCCTCCTGCCCGCTCCTCCTTCCATCAGAGGTTACACAATACATCTTCTAACCTCGTATTCTCGGCACAGCAAGGGTCACGCTAACTAAAAGGTGGACACAATCAGAAGCCTCGACGACCGGACACGGAAAACATGGTGTTCGACACGGACAGACACAGAAAGCCTGACACAAACATTGCTTTAACACACTCGTCTTGACCCCTGTCCCAAGACAGCGGAGTACTCGGCTCCACCTTGGGAGTCTGTAGGGATTTCGGTCGACACGCTACGCATGAACACAGCTTCAGCAGTTAGACATGGTAGTGTCGATCGATGCAACGGGCCTTTGACGTCTACGCGAACATTTTTATTATTTGACACTACTTAGATGTATTGTGACAGTGTGAGACGCTTTTCTGAATGTGCCTTTTGTCGTTCTGACAAGCTTTATGCTTGTATAAGTATCTACGTTTGTTGAGAATTACATTTTGTTTTCATGAACGCCGGTAGCTAGGGAATACTATGACGTCACGATTTTTTACTTAACGGTCACAAGATATATACTTGTAAACTACTAACTGCTGTCTTGCATTTGGGCTGAGGACAGTCAAATACTATGGAAGTAGCCCCAGAATATGGCTGTAAACATCCACTTCTTATAGTATACGAAAAGGACTGGAGTTTCAACTGTTGAAGAGAAACTCATATTTACTCCTCCTAGGTATTAGAAACTATGTGGGAAAACACAGGGAGCAAGATAGCCCTGGTCAGGTGGCACATCCTGAAGAGAGGTCCCCTCGCAGCTGCTGGTCAAACTGGCGAAGGATCAAGCATATTGACAACAGCCACCAGGGCAGGAGTGAAAAAGGTCTGGTATCGGGCTTAGGGCGCGCCGGGGCTAAAAATGGTAAGCGGCCAGAACCAGTCGGAAAGCAACGGCAAACTACCGATTATACATTTGACAGTCACAAATATTGAATCTGAAATGTGCGATGGCGAGACTCCCAGTTCAGACGGATCGACTGTACACACTGGATTAGTGCGCAAGGGCAGAGCTAGTACAAGTAATTATGATGACGACCAAACGCCTGGCGGCATTGCTAAAAGCGAAGATAGGAATATGTACTTGGACCGTTAAGAGTTTATACGAGGGAAAACTCATGATTGCCACTAACGAAATGGAAAAGGCAAAAATAGACATATTGGGAATATCAAAGCACAGATGGAAAGGTCAAGGACATAATAAAACACATACTGGAGGAGTGTTTATCTACTCAGGGAAGGACAAGAGGGGACAGAGAGGAGTTGGCTTTCTCCTAACAAAGAAAACATATAAGGCATTGCTTGGGTATAACCCGGTTAAAGATAGACTATTTGTGATCAGACTGAAAGGGAAGACAAGAAACATCACAGTCATACATGAATATGAACCAACAACAAATGCAGCAGAAGCTGAAGAAATAGATACATTTTGCAATGGAATACGCGAGACTTTGAATAAAATATAACGAAGAGACATCGTCGTAATAAATCTAATACAAAAATAGGAGCAGAAGATGAGAAAGAAGCACGAGGGTCTTTCGGCATATGACACAAAAACGAAAGAGGTGAAAGACTAATTTATTCCTGCGTAGAAAATAATCTCGCAATCACAAACATCTTGTTCAGACAACATCCCAGAAGGTTATAGACATGGACATCTCCAGATGGGAAAACTAGAAACCAAATAGACTACATCCGAATACAACGAAGATGGAAATCAAGCATAGTTTCAACAAAGACACTCTCTGGGGCAGATTGTGACTTTGATTACCAACTACTTGTAGCAGAATTCAAAGCATGACTGAAGAAAATCATCAAATAGGAAAGCCCGATACGCTTCAATGTAGACGCAATACCAAACGAATACGGCATTGAAGTACGAAACAAATTTGAAGTATTGATGGCAGTGCATGAGGACATGTCGACCGATGAGCTGGCAACACACGTGAGGGACGTCTTATGCACAACAGCACAAGATATGATATCCAATAAAGTGTATAAGAAACAGAATTATACCACAGATGAGACACTGCAACTCATGGAAGAACGAAGGAGACTAAGACAAACAGGAATAGAACACAACAGTGACGAAAACAGAGACTGCACAAGCGAAATCAGGAGAAAGATCTGAAACGACAAGAAACAATTTATAACAAACAGGTTAAACAAAATAGAAGACCTCCAACAACATGGGAAGAAATTAGAATTATTCATGGAAATTAGAACACTGATGAAAAAAAGTGGCAATGTAATGACAGAGAGCAAAGATATACTTGAAAGATGGAAGGAGTACTTTAGCGAGATGTATGAATACAACACAAAGAATAAAGAGTTGATTACAAGCGATGAAGGGAGAGAGCCAGAACCCACATTGGACAAGGTTCGTGCGGCAATAAAGGTACTGAAAAAAGGGAAGTCACCAGGATGTAACGATATACCAACTGAACTAGTACAGGCAGGAGGAGATTAATGCATTCGCATGTACCACACATTTTGTACGAAGATCTGGGGCAGGTCAGAACGCTCCAAAATGAAATATTACAGAAGAATTCTAAAAACTCCTTGGATAAAGAAAGTGGCACATAAAGCCATCCTAGAAGACCTGAATGTTGAAGAAAACTGGCTCCTAAACAATGTTATGTTTCGGAAATAAAATTGTTTCGGTCATGTCAAACCATATCAGAGAACATGGTACCTGGAAGCGACGCAGGGGTCGACCAAAGCGCAGGTGGATACAAAATATCATGGATACTCTACACGTGAACATTGAGCAGGTGGAAAGATTGACTGCAGGGCGAGATTTATATCGGCTGGTTGTGATGAGAGCGGCGTTCTCTAAAGGGCATGCTACATGATGATGATACATCATTTACGTTGGTGAGAAAAGATTTGGTCATCCCTATTCTCTTCCTGATTGACATTTCGCATCCACCATTTTCCGTTATTATAGCTCCAATCTGTTTCAGTATTTGACCGTATGTAGGAGATGTCAAATTTACTTTACTAATTATCAGTTTCCATTTTATAGGTGTTAGTATCCAATTTACAGCTAACTTTTGTTCTTAACTGGAGTTACTAATTCCTGTTGCCCTTTTTCGTTTTTAACCAGCAGAACTGTGCCATCTGCATGTATTTTTCTTTTTCTTTTTTTTTTTTTTCTTTTTTGCGTTATCTCAATTTCTCTAATCCCTATGGCGGTGTGCGTTGAACTGTTGTTTTTATTTTGCGCCCGTCGGCCCAGTGCATCCGACTTCAGCATCCATTTTATGTAAGGATCTGTTTCCTCCTGCATTTTCTAAGGGTTTGCTTCCCCGGGGTAACGGCGGTGCTGTAGTGGGGATCGAACTCAACACCTTCGAGTCGTGAGCCGTGTCACTTAACCACTAGCCCACGCCGCCCCCGTATGTCTGAGATTATTTATTGATACTCCACAAATAATGCGTCCAGGCATTTCCTTTATCTGTCGAAAAATGTGTTCTGTGTAAATGTTAAACAGGCAACGGCACAGTACACATCCTTGTCACACTACTGTTTATATTGATACATGGTGAATGAAACCTGTCATATCTGACGGTGCCACTTGTTCCAAGTGCAGGTTACCGAGTATTATTATGTCTTTCTTTTCCATACCTGTGTTTTACTGACATCTAATTCATTTCTCGTGCTGGACTCTTGTCAAAGACCTTTTTTATAAATTAAGATACATACATGTTTGTGTGTACTATATATTTTTCTGCTAGTGCCCTAATATAGAATATTGCTGCTCATGTGCCGCTATTTTGTCTAAATGGAAATTGTTCATCCTTATGGTATAGATTCCGTATTGTAGATGTCATTACAGAGATAACTGATTTTATCGACACCAAATTCCCCCAGAGCTTTTTTTCTATCTATATTTATTGTGTACATGCCTGCTGCTTTCCTCTTGTGGAGATCTTTTATTGTTTTCTCTACTTCTGATCCGAGGAGTGTGGAATAGTCCTTATTAAATTGTGATGGTTTGTTTCCTATGTTGTTGTTAAGCAATTATTATAAATATACCTATCTTAACATTTATATTTTTTTAAATATAATCATCTAAAAACTACAAAGACAGTTAGCATTGGTCCACGATTCTTCATTTGCCTTTCTTCTTTCTTGATATCTCTTAGTGTTATTTTACATTTCATCCCGTCTTCATTTATTCATTAGTCTATTTAAATTGTTTTGCTTGATTTTTAAAACAAAAATTTATATATATATATCCTTCTTCCCCAACTTGTTTTCTTCATTTTAAATAAGATTTTATCTTCTAGTGCATTTGTAATTGCATCTTTGAAATTCTTTTATATCTTGATTTTTAGTTATGTTGCTTCATATCCTTTCATGGTTCGCATGTTTATTGTCTTTTCTGAAGTATTCTCAATTATGTTTTGCCTGTTATGAGTGCACTATGAATCAAAGGCAGTGTTGTTCTCTTCTTTGTACAGGTTTTCCGCTCCATGTTAATACATAATTAATGTGGATGTCCGTGATCTTTGTTCTTTACTTCCTGATGTCAGCTACCCCCATTATGTCATGCTTCTTCGTTTTCCTGAATTCTACTATTCCAGGTTCATTATTGGTCAGTGCAAGAATATTTCAAGCTCCTTTGTTGTTCGTTATTATAGCGTGTCCTCTTTTGACGCTTCATGTCGTCTCCCGTGTATCTCAGTCTGCAGGACGTAAGATAGAAAGATGCATTCTAAGAATGGAGTGGGCCTTTCTTCTGAGCAACTCTAGCGTACAAGGTGTCACGTGGATCTACTATGTGGGACATGCAGGCTTCCGAGGCAACGAAAGAGCTGATGCAGTTGTGGGACGAGCTGTGGTGAACTAAGTGTTTATGACGAGAGACAGGGTTGAGTTGATACTCTACAGAATGATGAAAAGACAGAAGGTAGGGAAAATACATATGGACAGAGGATGATAGATTTGGGAGTGACTAGGGGAAAGGCGAGAAAGTGTTTTCTATCTGGAAAGATCCGAAGAACACGAAATAAATACTTGACTGGGATTCTGAGTAGAAATACGCTGTACTGACTGCTTGAACGGAGAACGGAGCACTTATGGGAGTGTCCCCTGTGTGATGATGTTGGTTCCTAGATTGATAAACTAAGTCAGTCGGCATTATTTCATTCTTTAATATCTTATGAGTAATATGAAATTCACTGGCAGCATGTTAGGTCACTCCTAGTTTTTTTACTAAAGACCTTTCTGCCAGTTTTTTCAGGGTGACCAAAGATTATCCCCCAATGACATCACATTTTTTTTTTTTTTTGCTTAGATGTTTGCCTCACTAGTTTCTACTGGCGGAGGCGCGCCATTTTCCACCCCAGACCGTAGTCAATTGGGCGATATCAGGACGCATAAACCAGTGCTTGGATGCATGTGTGCATCTGTATGTACCTATGCTAGGTTTGTGCGCCCTCAGAAGCTAGCCCAACCAAAGTGCTATGGAAGGGCTTTACCACGAGGGCGCGTGTGAAAGTTGTGCAAGAGTGTGACTGTAGGACAGAGTCAAATGAAACAGAGTGAGGTGAGAAGAGAGAGAAGGGGAAGAGTGGCCCCCAGGGTGAGACCCCAGGCTCGTCCATGAATGACATCACATCATATTATACGTCGCTCTTTATAGCAATTCTTCACGGTGACGTAGACCACAGCCTACTGTATGGTTGGACTTTGAGAGAGACAAATGTACACAAATACATCTGCTGTTAATTAACTTGTATTGTGCATTCAACATATGCATCATCGGAGAAAAAACATATTTAGCTATCAATGTTCAGTTCCAGTCAAAGATGGACACACTTCAAAGTTTCTCTGTGTAAATAATTATAATTGATCATTGTGTTTGCGATATCGTGTGCATATGTGTCGCATAGAGTCAACGAAATTTGATATCCTACCCAAAAAAAACACAATCTTATTATCACAAAGTATAGCAATGTGCAGAACACAAAATATGTTCATTAAGTGTCAAAATCTGTGAAAATATTTAAGTGAATGTTAATCAGGAGCTCTGAGACTCATCAAGAAATACCAATGACACATTAAAAGAATGTTTTTATTGTGCTAGATGTCGACTTTCTCGGTGAAATAACCTCCACAATCACTATCGCGAGTTCTGTGCCAATTTGCTCGGTGAAATAACCTCCACAATCACTATCGCGAGTTCTGTGCCAACTTGCTCGGCGAAATAACCTCCACAATCACTATCGCGAGTTCTGTGCCAACTTGCTCGGTGAAATAACCTCCACAATCACTTTCGCGAGTTCTGTGCCAACTTGCTCGAGGAAATAGCCTTTGCAATGACCATCACGCGCTTGATGTCGATTTCCTCGAGGAAATAACCGATAGAATGGATATAACGCGTTTTATGTCGACTTTCACAAATAAACAAAATTTGCAATGGCTATCAAAATAGAACATTCTGTTAATCTTGAACGATGTTTCGCCAAGCACTGCGGTTTTTGTCGTTATTCGATATTTACATATTGCTGGAAACAACACCATAATGAAACATTTTGGAGAAGCTCCATTTAGTAAAGATCTTTTCCACAACAAGTGAACAGTCTTGGGTTTGTGAAATCCACTTTTGCAATTACTTGTCCAGCAACTGTGACTGCCGAAAGAAGCGTCTCAATGATATAACATACAGGAAGTAATTTACTAATTGTGTTGTATTGTCAGACAAGTCGATAGAACGAGAATCACAGCAGAACTGTTCCCAAAAGTAAGCCAGTCGCCTTCTCTGTTCTGCACTAATCTCACCAATGTGCAATTGAAGAAAAGAAGAACACGTTTTAACCTATTGCCTTCATTAATCTTGATCATTGACTTAGTATACGTTTTACCAGGAGCTGGTTGGTACATTATTTCAATTTTCTGTGTGTTGAAAGTTGAAACACGCTAAGGTGAAATTATCCACGCTTTTCTGCTATGAAATATCACAGCCTCTGTGACAGCGTGCGGGACACAATCGTCAGCAAACAGAAGATCTCTGGTGGTCTGTGTCTTGACCTTAGTTTTTGCTTGAAGCGGCCTAAGGTTGAACAGCTGACCCTTTTTACGATATCTTATGTCGATTCCTCTGTCCCCGTCTCTGAAAACACCCATCAGTATTGTAGAGAACAGCATATTGAACAAGGTTTGTGCAAGCACACACTCCTGTTTAACGCCGTTTTACTAGAAAGTACTTCGATATAGCAATATCTTCCTGAACTCTAGCCTGCATTCCATCATGCAATTGCCGTACTACGTTGACAGATTTCATTGGACAGCCGTACTTTGTCATACTTTTCCACAGGCCTTCTCTGTTGACCTTATCGAACGCATGTGTCAGATCGATGAAGGCTACGTACAGGTCACACTGCTGTTCCTGGCATTTCTCTTGCAGCTGTCTGGCAGCAAACACCATATATGCGGTCCCACGCTCTTTCCGGAATCCACACTAACTTTCAGGTAGAATACCTTCATCAAAATGAGCCGAGTCAATTGAGAATGAAAATATGATGAAATGCCGCTGAATGTAGGCAAGAGATCGTTTTGAGTCTACGGGACACAAACCTTACAGTCGTTAATGATGGACGCCCAACGAGACTGGCATTTCGACATGGGGATACAGATGGTGACATCGATCTTTTTCTTATTTTAAACGATTGTGCCCTTCAAACACTGGAGGATAGAGGCCCCCAGCCGTGAGTCGTCCTTATCACGAATGGAAAACCAAGTATATACAGGAAATCTAAACACGTGTTCAGTTGTTAGGCACACGATGCGGAAAACCCGAAAGAGACTGCTTAACAGACTGATGTCGACGAAGTTAATGAGTTGAATGAGAAAAACGCAAATCCATCAATTGTTTTTAAAGCCTTAGTAAGTGAATCGAAAAACGAGAGACGGGATTAATTTATAAAGAGTTGTTGGAAACTTCTGACGCATCCATTGAAAGATGAATGGAAAGAATACAAGTCAGTTCATTACCACAAGTCAGGACTCCACAGTGACGCGCCCTGACAATAGATGAAAAGAAGAGTTTTTTTTATTTGTTAATCGTAATATAGGCCAGACAGAGACGGGGAGACGTGCTCCAGGAAATTTGAAAATGTGCTCTAGTAGCTGTCATCATGGAAGAGACATCGGTAAACTTGATAACTGAGGCTGAGGCGGCACATGTTTTACGCTCTAGCAAGGACATTGTCCGAGGTCCCAATGGAGTACAGTATTGCCACATTAAGCAGCTGGCTTAAAATTGAAAATGATTTCAATATTAGTATAGTGTCGCCAGCACTAAGAACATGATATGAGTGATACGACATAGGGATGTAGACAGCATTCAGGGCACAATAAAATCGTCTGGAGTCATTGACGTGAGCATACCTTTCAATCTCCACCGCCTTGTCATGAAGCCAGGCTTCCTACATGAACCTGAACCAGTACGTTTGATGTTAAAAACCTGTGGTCTGTCCAGCACTCAGAACCACACATGGCCTTACTCAGGCGTACGTCCCGTCTTCCCCTCCGTTGAGTGATAACAAAGTCGATGAGACGTGACTACTTAGATCGAGGGTGAATTTACGATGCTTTTTTGTGTGGGCAGACGAAACTTTGTGATGGAGAGGTCATGAAAGGACATAGTTACAGCAATAATTGGTCATTACTGTTGTACTTCCTATTCCATATGCTTCAAGTGCGCCCTCACCCCTTCCCCCAGGAAAGATTGTCAGAACCGACTCAGGCATTGAAATCTCCAAGTATTACGAGTTTGTTGGACTAGGGAAAGATAGAATGAGGAATTATGGGTGCACTAAATGTGGATAGGAGTGATATTTTGAGGTCTTATCAATGACTACATGTTGGATGATGACACCGCAACATATGCACAGCCATCTGCAGACCGCGGAGTTTTTAAATCGATTGAGGTTTAATATGACTGGAGAGAAGACGAAGCATAAGTGTGTACAATCAACGAACTGCAGCAACCATCACAGTACCTACATACTTCGCTATTTACTCAGAGAAACAGCATCTATGGGTATACCTGGAGTTGCAGTTAAGTCAATTCTTAGGAACAGAACGTCATTCAGAAAGATAGTGAGATGGAGAGAAAATTGGAGAATGAAGAAAAAATTGTGTAGGGAGAGAATTAAGACTCACATTTTATTAGCATTTGTAGAGAGAAAGAAAGAAATGAAAGTTAAATACCGGAGGAAAGACCTGCATCTGTGTGTGAAAGTAAAACAGAAAGAATAAGAGAGAGAGAGAGAGAGAGAGAGAGAGGTAAGAATGAGAGAATGGGGCAGTAAAACAAAACATCTGTTATAACGTTAGATTATCGATCGCGGCGCAACTCACACATTCTATCAACATGAATCTAAACGAGCCACATCATAACAACGATACTAGCAGCTCTTGTTCACTTTATCACACCTGCGCTCTATGTGAGCTCACATTTTCGTGTCGCTGTGAATTGTAGTGCTTCCCCTGTGGGAGATAAGACGTGTTGGTTGTTGCAGAGTGAAATGTCTGGATAAGGGATGTCACAACAAATATGCAAAGCAAGCATCTGCGTTTAATTTTGGTCTGATCATCGAACATACGAATTTAGCAAATAGAGACACTATAAATAAGCCGAATGAAAGCTAGAAATAATACTATGCCAATAGATTACTGATGTAGGTATGCTCCACTAGTCCTCTTGTCTTGAAACATAGATGTATCCAGAGATCAAGTTTCCCCACTGGGTTAGGTCAAAACTGAAAAAGGAATAATTAGTATCGCCAAAATTAGAAAATGTCATTGTCGGTGAATAACGTAGATATTCATCCTGAACACAGCAGGACGTTCCTCTATGATTTTTTAGTACAGTTTTTCGAAAGGATATCCTCTTTCAACTGGGTCATCGTTAGAGCAGTCTCCCTTAGGTTTACCAAGAGTTCCGTTCATCAAGCCTGCATTGGCATTGGCATTGTTACGAATATGACTTGAAGACAAACACAGACAAGATAGAAATTATGTTGATATCTCGTGAACAGCAAGTAGCACAATAAGTGAACAATAAGTAGCAAGCAAGTACCTAGTTATTGTGTTCACTGATGACTGCAGAGTGGACAGAAAGATCCACATATAATTAAGATCGAACAGTGTTCGCTACCAAATTGCATCGATTTTGAAAAATTATAGATTGCTTCTTTTGCTTTTTTGAACTATGAGTATACTGATAAATACACTGTTTATTCAAACAGTGGGTTACCAATGTCATTACTAGAAACACATAATAGTAAGATCCAGAGCTATGAGATGCGCTGTGTGAAACGAGCATCCTGAAAGATAATCTGTGACCGAATCCGAAACATCATGCTAAGGCAGACAGTGGGGACAAACCCAGTTATTATTTTCGTTGCTTTATGACCATTGTCCACCACGGATTGAAAAAAATGTTGAGTTCAGGTGTAAAGTCAGAACTATTTTAGAGTTCCGAATCATAAATAATAACAAAAACAGGTACCAGAAATGTACACACTTTTATAAATGGTTGCCTCCATTGAATAGAGAATTTGAAATAGTTTGATAGCGTCATCGATGGGAAGTTATGACGCCGCACTTCAGCATGACTTAAACACGTTAAGATAGGTGTTGGATCACACTTTCCGAAAGCAAAATGATAACTTCTTCGTGTTCGTTTGTCCTACCGGTCTTGCATGAGGCGTTCCAGATAGGCGTGATGCGTATATTTTTGTTATCTCTTGGTGGAAGGCTTGTGTTATCATTTGATGTGACTTCCTGAGATTGTCAGAGTTATTCTCTATCCTCCGAAGTTGAGGTCGGCCACTTGCTCGTGAACCGGAGTCTGCATATTAAATGATGTCGCTGCAACCTGGTCAAAATGCATTTTAATTAAATAACCAAACCACTTGAATTGTTGGGCGTCAATGTAGGCACTAACTGGGTTTATTAACACATATAATTATATATATATATAAATATATATATATATATATATATATATATATGTATATATATATATATATATATATATATATATATATATATAGCACTAAGGAGTTTCACTTCGTTGAAGGTAAACTGCTAACTACGCATATTAGTGGTACAAAGCGGTTTTTCCTGGCATGAGATGATACAAGGTCTCTCGTGTCATCATCAAGCAAAATCGTTGTCTAAACGTGGCTACATGGACCATTCCTACAATGATGAAGGCGGGAAAGTTAGAGAGCATCAACATAGAAATGAGAAGGCAAAAAATAATTATATTTGAAATGAGTTAGAATCGATGGGGAGATGATGATGAATATCAGAGGTAGGAATATCATGTTATAAATTCAGGAGATCAAGGAATAGCCTTCATATTGAATAAACAAACTGTTAACAGCTACATTGAGAGTGATGACCATACACAACCATTCATTCATGACATTGGGATTGGCTTCGAATCCGGTGGACACAGTCATAATACAAATATATATGTCTAACCGCACACGATAAAGAGAAGGTAAGAAACTTATAGCACTCTAGAGTAAATACTGAGGACAACAAAGTCAGCAGATAATGTCGCGATAATGGCAGATCGGAATGAGATAGGGATGTGTTCCGAGGAGGACATAATTGGAGAAACTGGACTGAGTACTAGGGATGAAAGAGAACAAAGTCTAGTGGAGCTCTGCAATCAGACTAGGGATGAAAGAGAACAAAGTCTAGTGGAGTTCTGCAATCAGACTAGGAATGAAAGAGAACAAAGGCTAGTGGAGCTCTGCAATCAGACTAGGGATGAAAGAGAACAAAGGCTAGTGGAGCTCTGCAATCAGACTAGGAATGAAAGAGAACAAAGGCTAGTGGAGCTCTGCAATCAGACTAGGAATGAAAGAGAACAAAGGCTAGTGGAGTTCTGCAATCAGACTAGGGATGAAAGAGAACAAAGGCTAGTGGAGTTCTGTGACCAGGAACAATATATTTTAACAAACACCTGGAACCAAGTCTAAGATACAATCTGGTGAGATATCAAATAGAAACATCATAGTTGTAAGCATGATTTGGAAACCAAGTAAGAAAAAAGGTTGCTTATCCGGGTCGGTGGCTGATACTGAAAATAAATAGCTTATTATTAAATGTCAGCTCAGACAGAAGAAACCAGGAAAGTTACCAGAAACAAGCGCAGTAGAACTTGTCTGTTTTAAACGAGTTTGGTTTGAGAAACGAGTTACGCATGGACATATCCTTAGCAGATGGACATGGTAGTGGTCAATCGACGCAACGGGCCTTTGACGCTTACGCGAACATTATTTTATTATTATTATT
Organism: Ariolimax columbianus; assembly: GCA_036924085.1. NCBI lineage: Eukaryota > Metazoa > Mollusca > Gastropoda > Stylommatophora > Arionidae > Ariolimax > Ariolimax columbianus. Next base: position 42,545,753 of record JAVGWX010000005.1, on the reverse strand, counting down.
AAGCTCCAGGGGAAAAGAGGAATGGGACGACCAAGCCTCACCTTTACATCTCAAGCACGCAGAAACATTAAAGTACGAACCGATGCTCAAATGAAGAGAGCTGCATAGGATAATGTCAAATGGAGAGACATACTCAAACAACCTTACAACCAGTCTTAGAAAACTTAACTATCTTCTTCTTCATCGTACGCTGTTTACAGCGATATTTACGTTGCACTGTTTTAATTTGTTAGCCTGTGGCTCAGTGCATCCGATTTCAACAGACGTTTCTGTAGGATTGCCCTCCTTAGCCTTTGGCTGTCCCCAGCCTAACTGCAAGGCAGCAGTTGTTTTTGGTCAGAGTTGTCTCTCTTAGGAAGTTGTCTTGCAGGACTATCGAGTCTTCCCTACTCGTGTCTATAGGGTTTGGCAATGAAATGATGGACTATGTACTAGTTTGTACTATCCCGGAAGAGAGGCAGTCCAGTGTGACCTTGTCCCAGGATCGTCACGTCCTGCCAGAAACGTAGCATATGCATATGAGTGAGGTATCGTTTTGCTCCCTTTATTTTCTCGGCTCATCTGCAGTGATGGTACGCCTAGCATTCCCCGCCACCCGGGAGGTTGTCACAATAAGGCAGGAGGTGCAATGTCCGCTGGACTGCATCTCTTCTGCGTCCATTGGAATGACTGATAGCAGACAGAAGGCAAAGAGCGAGGAAGGAGTGCATTTTACCAGGTGCATTCCTGCGGCTCGACCGGGCCATGTCGTAGCCTCCCATCACAGCGGTGCTGAGATTTAGGGCGGGATTCTGGCTTAGAGGCGTTTGGCCGTAGTCCCCCAGATGGTAGCTTATCAGCCAAGCACGTGGACCAAATGTCAGCGACCTGTGATTCCTCTCGAAATAGTGCATTTGACCAGGGGACAAGCCTGGTCATTGCACGGAGATGTTGTTCGCCTGGTGCAGACATATCTCATGGTCAAGGGTTGAGTCTCAGCAGTTCGCAGTGAGGTAGCTGATCTACTGCTTAGGGCACCCCGACCGAGAACTAAGTCTTCTACAAATGGTTTCATACCTCATCGCCGTATGGGTTGAATATCGAGCAGTTTCCCGCCCGCTTTGATCAGCGGACGGCAGAAACCTCATTCTGCGGCTCGAACGGGCGGGGCTGGAGCGGGAGCCCCAGGTCCCCACCATGTCGAAGCCTCCCTTTGCAATCGTGCTGAGCTTTAGGGCGGGATTTTGGCTTAGAGGCCGTAATCCCTCACCTTGTAGTCTCGCGCCGTTGGCTTATCAGCCTAGTACGTGAACCAAATGTCTGCGGCTCCTCTCGAGTTCAGCAGGATTACCGTAGCAACGCCCTGTCATTTGTAGGGTAAAACAGACCTGTCTTCCGAGGGTCTATTTCCAGCACCCGTTCAATATTTGACCAGGACGTATCAATAGAGGGCTTTTTAGTTTTGTCAATGGCCAAGTTTCTGGAACCTGTGATTTCTGCAGGGTTAAGACCAGATTACCATAGCAGACACTCTTTCATTAGCGGATTAAGAAACTGTCCTGTCTTCCGTGGGTCTAATACCAGAACACGTTCACTATTAGACCAAACGGAAGTGCTCTCAATTTGACAGTCATTCTACAGTATTGGCGTGTTAAGTCAATTTAAGCCGCAGGCTCCACTCCTGGTAGTGCTCTTCCGTCAATTCCTTTATCAAACACTGAATGCAGACCAACCGAGCCACAGAGGGCATAACCCCAGATTTCTGAGGGTCTAAATCCAGCACCCGTTCCATATTAGACCCAAGGAAAGTGATCTCGGCATGTCAGTCATTTCAGTGTTGGCCGTGTTGAGTCAAATTAAGCCACAGGCTCCACTCCTGGTGGTGCCCTTCCGTCAATTCCTTTAAGTTTCAGCTTTGCAACCATACTTCCCCCGGAACCCAAACACTTTGGTTTCCCGGAAGTTGCCCGCAGAGTCATCGAAGCAACTCCTGCGGATCGCTAGTCGGCATCGTTTATGGTCAGAACTACGACGGTATCTGATCGTCTTCGCGCCTCTGACTTTCGTTCTTGATTAATGAAAACATTCTTGACAAATGCTTTCGCAGTAGCTCGTCTTGCGGCGATCCAAGAATTTCACCTCTAACGCCGCAATACGAATGCCCCCGTTTGTCCCTGTTAATCAGTACCTCCAGTTCCGAAAACCAACAAAATAGAACCGAGGTCCTATTCCATTATTCCATGCACCATTATTCAGGCAGCCGAGGCCTGCTTTGAACACTCGAATTTTTTCAAAGTAAATGCGCCGGCCACCCAGGACGCTCAGCGAGAGCCGGCAGGCGGTAGGGCAGGAGACAACGGGCAGTGAACCGGCGCGAGCCGGACCGCCCGCCTGCGCCTGAGATCCAACTACGAGCTTTTTAACTGCAACAACTTTAATATACTCTATTGGAGCTGGAATTACCGCGGCTGCTGGCACCAAACTTGCCCTCCAATAGATCCTCGTTAAAGGGTTTAAAGTGTACTCATTCCAATTACGGGGCCTCGAAAGAGTTTCGTATTGTTATTTTTCGTCACTACCTCCCCGTGCCCGGAGTGGGTAAGTTGCGCGCCTGCTGCCTTCCTTGGATGTGGTAGCCGTTTCTCATGCTCCCTCTCCGGAATCGAACCCTGATTCCTTGTTACCCGTTTCAAAGATGGTAGGCATGTCACGTACCATCGACATTTGATAGGGCATACATTTGAAAGATGCGTCGCTGGCACATGAGGCCATGCGATCAGCACAAAGTTATCCAGAGTCACCAGTGGGGACGCCGCAACCCCGAGATGGGAAACGACGATTGGTTTTGAACTAATAAAAGCGCTCTTTCCGCGAGGGTCGGAGCTTTGTAAGCATGTATTAGCTCTAGAATTGCCACAGTTATCCAAGTAGGATCGTGTCATCTAAGGAACCTCGACTGATTTAATGAGCCATTCTCGGTTTCACCGTGAGACAGTGTGAACTTAGACATGCATGGCTTAATCTTTGAGACAACCATATGACTACTGGCAGGATCAACCAGATATATGTCGGAGACGTATGTAGCGCACACACCGGTCGGTGGAGGACGGGTGTGTAAAAAGCCTCACTGGGACGGCCGCAGGGACCGACTGACGGAACGGTCGGACGGTTGTTCCACCCGTCCCTCACTCCGTCGACCTAGGACCGCCTGACAGGGGCCCCTACACGCACCAGACGACCGACCGACCTGGCTCGCTCGAGGAGGGATGGCATTAACGTATTTATATTGGTTTAGAAGACTCTGCATAGTATGTATACAACCAGTTTCATTTACACTTCCTTGCTCTAAAATGTGTGTATATCCGGTAAAAGATAGTTCCACACTTTTCGAAAGTCATAAGTTTTAAATTTCACGATTCATTTTTGAGTGCTGACAGTGTAAGGTGTAGTGTATGAAACGCTTTTCTGAATGTGACTTTCGTCGTTCTGAAGCATTATGCTTGTGTAAGTATCTACGTTTGTTGAGAATTACAACATGTTGTCTACCTGAACGCCGGTAGCTAGGGAGTGTAATGACGTCACGATTCTCCAATATTATGTCACGGTTTCTTACTTAACGGTCACAAGATATATACATGTAAAGTACTAACTGATGCCTTGCAGTTGGACTGGACACAGCCAAAGGCCTTGGAAGCAGCCACATAATATGGTTGTAAACATCCACTTGTTACAGTATGAGCAAAGGGCTGGGAAGTTCCAACTAGTTGAAGAAAAAATGCTATTTGCTCCTCTTAAGTAGTAGAAACTATGCGAAATAACCCAGGGAGCAAGATAGCCCTGGTCAGGTCGCACATCCTAAAGAGAGGTCCACTCCAAAGTGCACTCGATTAAACATTGTAAGCGGCCAGAACCAGTCGGAAAGCAACGGCAAACTACCGATTGTAAAATTTCCAGGAAACTCATGACAGTCACAAATATTGAAACTGAAATGTGCGATGGCGAGACTCCCAGGTCAGACGGATCGACTACACACTGGGTTAGTGCGCAAGGGCAGAGCTAGTACAAGTAATTATGATGACGACCAAAAGCCTGGCGGCATTGCTAAGGAAAACTCAACCCTTGGGCTAAAAGCGAAGATAAGAATATGTACTTGGAACGCTAGGAGATTATACGAGGGAAAACTCATGATGGTCACTAACGAAATGGAAATAACAAAAACAGACATATTGGGAATATCAGAGCAAAGGTCAAGGACATATTTATTTACTCATGGAAGGAAAAGAGCGGACAGGGAAGAGTTGGCTTTCTCCTAACAAAGGAAACATCTAAGGCAGTGCTTGGTTATAACCTAGTTAACAATAGACTATTTGTGATCAGACTCAAATAGAAGACAAGAAACATCACAGTCATGCAAGTATATGCACCAACAACTGCGGCAGAAGATGAAGAAATATATACATTTTGCAATGGAATACGCGAGACTGACTAAAATAGAACGGAGAGACATCGTCGTAATAACTGGAGATTGTATGCGAAAATGGGAGCAGAAAGAGCAGAAGATGAGAAAGAAGCACGAGGTCCTTTCGGCATAGGACACACAAACGAAAGAGGTGAAAGACTAATTTATTTCTGCGTGAAGAATAACCTCACAATCACAAATATCTCGTTCAGACAACATTCCACAAAGTTATAGACATGGACATCTCCAGATGGGAAAACTAGAAACCAAATACTACATTCTAATACAACGAAGATGAAAGTCAAGCATTGTTTCAACAAAGACACTCCCTAGAGCAGATTGTGACTATTATCATCAACTATTTGTAGCAGAATACAAAACACAACTGAAGAAAATCATCAAAGAGGAAAGACCAATACGCTTCAATGTAGACGAAATACAAAACGAATACGGCATTGAAGTACGAAACAAATTTGAAGTATTGATGGCAATGAATGAGGACATGTCAACCGATGAGCTGGCAACACATATGAGAGACGTCTTATTCACAACAGCACAAGATATGATACTCAAAAAAGTATATAAGAAACATAATTTATATCAAAGATGAGACACTGCAACTCATAGAAGAGCGAAGGAGACTAAGGCAAACAGGAAAAAAACGCAAATTTTACGAATATAGACACTACAAAAGAAATCAGAAAAAAGACAAAAATGACAAAAAACAATATATAACAAACACGTGCAACAAAATAGAAGATCTCCAACAACAAGATAAGGAAAGACACGTATTCAGGAAAATTAGAACACTTACGGGAGATTTCAAGCCTTCACTACAAATAATCAACGAAAAAACGCAATGTGATGACAGAAAGCAACGATATACTTGAAAGATGGAAGGAGTACTGTAGCGAGATGCATGCAGACAACACAAATAATAAAGACTTGATTACAAGTGGTTACAAGTGAGCCAAAACCCACATTGGACGAGGCTCGTACGGCAATAAAGACACTGAAAAAAATGGAAGTCACCAGGATGTGACGATATACCAATTGAACTAATACAGGCAGGAGATTGTATAGTCCGTCTTTTAATTCATAAACAAGGTCTGAAGCAATTTTCTTCTAAACTGAATGTCAGATCCAAATGATTTTTTGCATGCAACCTTAGAATATCCAAGAAATTTGATGAGTTTTGAAAAATGTATTAATTAGGCTATATTAAAAACAACCTCACTGAATTGGACATAAGATTAACATATATATGGTACTCATTCGTGCTGTTATAAAAATAGATGTTTTGACATTTTTCTTCTTCTTCATCGTACGCAGTCAGACAGTAACCATATTTTGACATTCAAATACATTGAGTTAAAAACAAATTCCTGATTATCTCGTTCGCAATTAGACATTTTGTCGAATGCACAAAACAACCAAGGTCATTCATGCGAAACTGTCGTTCAGTTATAGGTGTTTACCCGATATCATACTTTATGAGGTCGTTATTGTGACACATAGTTGCTTTTTCAAAAGTTACATTGAAAAAAATTTCAAAATGAGTTTAAAGTGTACATTTATAACAATACAGAAGGTTACCGTTTTACTATAAACGTTTTTCCGCGGGGAATCTAAGATGCGTCATTTATATTACTATATTCATGACCCAGAGAAACGAACACAATTCGTGCTTGGTCTGGATTAGCATCCTTTAACCGTTGGATTGGACAGGACTCAGAGTGCACTCATATCAAGCAAGGTAGGAAAAGGATATTTGACGATTTCTCGACAGAGATGTCATAAAACGGGAGATATTGAAACTGTTGGCGAAAAATCAACTTGTTTCTCTGCTGAAACTAAAAATGACATTGCAATCAGACTGCAGTTTTGAAATTTCCAAAAGTACTCTTTAGAAAATGTTAAGAGCCGCCGGCTTATGAAAACTTCAGGCGGCAGAAACATTATATTTGAAAAACCACGTTTGATTGCTGCCCGAAGCAAAGACCTGAGACAGATACGTGAACGGCGTAGGCAAGGCTATTATATTGGATGAATCTTCGGTCAGTGCTCACCACACCTATGCTAAAGAATTGCAATCAGTTTACGGGGAACAGAAAAGGCCAATTTCAAACAGCAAAGGGTAGCGCATAATGCTAACGTATGCTGGAAGCAGTGAAAACGTACTTGTCCATGACGCTGAACTTATTTTCCAGACAGAAAGTACAAGGGGCTTGTCATAAGTCTTTACCCTGACTATTCCTGAGTAGGAAGTGAAAGTTTAAATTTGGCACACATGTAGCTCATTCAATTTGTACTGAATTTGAGAAGTATGAATTTCCCTCCTCGACGGGTTTACCCGGTATGGTGCATGGCCCAACACACCTTATTGACCGGATCTGCTACTCTAACGGTTTGTCAGAACAATGGAGAAATCAGAGGCCAGAACTGTGATTAAATTCTTGATGTTGCATGGAAAAACACCTACAGAAATACACAGGAAAGAAGGAACCAGATGGAAGAGACTATCACATTGAAATGAATTGACAAATGAACTGCTTCCAATTCTGGATAGACCGCCATGCCTAGTAATGGATAATGCATCCTATCACAATGCAGTATCAAAGGAAGACAAAGTACCAACTGCAACAAATATAAAAGCTCAAATTAGGACATGGCTAGATAAGAAAAAAAGTGAATTTCGAAGACACGTATTTGAAGCCAGAGTTGTTGCAGCTTGTGGGAAAGACAAAATAAGACAGAGGTGTATCATGTTGACAAAATCATTGAAGAGTACGGTCACACTTCTCTGTGACTACCTGCATATCATGTGCATCTAGATAGACCCTACAGAGGTTGAGTGGGCTAAAGTCAAAGGACAAGTTGAGGAACAGACCAGAACATTTAAAAGGTGTGGTGTTGAAGTGCTGACACGTGAGTACCTTTCAAAAATTGACATTCAGTTCTGGAAGAAGTGTGTTGAACATGTGCTCCGGGAAGAAGTACAGTACTGGCAACGAAATGGATTACAATTTGTCCAGTCAGTAACAGTTATCAATCTCTTTGAATCGACAGATTCGGATGATTAATATCATTATTTGTAGATATACCGATTAGCAGACTTAGATGGATTAGTGTATGTTTATCAAAACAATTAGGTGTACATACAATGGCAACAAATGCATTTCAATATTCAAATGCGTTACACAACATAAAATTAGCTGCACATTTGATACAAACTTGGGGCGACTAAGGGTGACCGAAGGGCTGTACTAACTGTTGCATATTGGTGCCATTTTTACGATTGTACATAAAGGGCAAAACACAAACAATCAATTGATATATCAAGACATTAAGGAGATACGTATATTAACAAAATGTGACAAGAAATTAAGCTGCATACTGTAAAATCTTAAATGTAATGCCATTTCTTTGCAATGGTCCTAAAAGATCAAAAGAATTTGCCGATATCCAAATGACAAAACAGGACTGCCCAGATTGCTATTAATAATGAAGAAATAGAAAATGTCACACATTTTTATATATGGACTAAATAATATCAATGCTAAAGCTAAAGCGCTAAACGCTAAAGCGTCATGGATATTCTAAGGCTGCATGCGAAAATCATTTGTATCTGAAATGCAGTTTAGTAGAAAATAGCATCGGACCTTTTTTATGAATTAAAAGACGGACTATACCACACATTATGTACGAAGATCTGGTGCAGTTCAGAATGGCATGGAGAAGATCAGTATATATATCACCATACCAAAAAGAGGAACTCTAAAATTATGCACCAACTACAGCACTATTGCCTTGCCAGCAAGATCTTATTATGTATAATCATGAAGAGACTGAAAAAAAAATGTGCATATGAAATACACAGGCAGGATTCAGACAAGGCATAGGCACACGAGATCACATCTTCAGTATGAGACACCTCCTCGATAAGTGTAGAGAGTGCAATGTAAACCTCTATACGTGCTTCATAGATTACAACAAGGCTTTCGACTGTGTACAATATCAGCAACTGTGTTAAATAATGAAGGGCATGGGTTTTGCAACACACTTGATACATCTGACAAAAACACTCTACAGTGGACAACAAGCCACCGTTATAATTAATGAAGGTGCAACGGATTGGTTTGAGATTCACAAGGGAGTCAGACAAGGTTGCATACTTTCACCTTATTTATTTAACATTTACATAGAAAACGTCAAGTGAAAGGTAAAAACAGATGACAGCTAAGGGAATGTTGATCCAATCACAATAGGGGGGAATGAGATTCCAGAGCTAAGATATGGAGATGACACAGTCATGCTGCCAGGGGTCTGGAACGACTCCCCATGTCCGTTCAGAAGCACAGTGAAGCTCAGAACCTTTTCCTAAACATTAAGAAAACTAAGATAATGTCCACTGACAAAATAGGACTGCTATTAAAAATGTCACATATTTTGAATACATTGACTCTACGTTATCCAACGACGGAGACTGATAAAGAGAAATTAGAAGACGTTCGGTCATGGCGATGCAGGAGCTCTAAACAACATGCACAATTTATGGTATAGTACTAACAAGCAACTGAAACAATATCCTGTAAACATGCATTTTCCATGTGGCAATGAATGGGTGCGAGACATGGATTATGACAAAAGCAGTAAGAAATAAAATTGGAGCGTTTGAAACCAACATGTTACAGAAAAATCTTTAAAATTCCTTGGATAAAGAAAGTGACAAATAAAACCATTCTAGAAGACCTGTATGTTGAGGGAAAACTGGCTCATAAACAATGTTATGTTTCTAACTCTTTTTCTTGTAGCTAGTTGTATTTTCAAAAACGTGTATAGTCTAATTTATCCTTTCAGTTGATTATCTAATAAACCTGTATTAAGTCACCTCGAATTCTTATATATATATATAGGTCGGTTTTTTCGGAGTCTATCCTCATAACTGTAATTCTTGAATCCCACTGTAAATTGTGTCGCTCTTCTTTGTATCCTTTCCAGCATGTTTGTATCTCCTCTTCGATAAGGATTCACACATGTAGACAATACTTCAATCTAGGTCTAACTAATGCGTTATACATCTTGACAATCATTTCCTTGCTCCTTTGTTTAATATTTATATGTATCATACCTAACATTATTTGCCTTTGTCATTGTTACCAGGACTTGCTCATCCACCTTTACCTGTATTTTCTATTACAACCCTTAGGTCCTTTTCCTTTTCTATGCATCTAATATTGTTCACTTCAAATCTGTAATTATGTTCCATTTTGTCAATGGCTGTACATTTATCTACATTAAACTCCATTTGTCAGCTTTCAAACAATTCTCGAATTTTTTCTAAATCATATCTTAATACATCCACGTCTGCCTTAGAACTCAGTTCAGTTCAGGTGCCATCTCCCTATCGAAGGTCGTATGCAATGGATCTCCAGTGCGCTCTTGTCGTAATTGTGTAATCTGAGAGGCTTTTTCTGGTTCATCTCTTGATGTTATCCACCCACTTAAAGCGTTGTCTGCCTCTTGAATAACTGCCTTCCACCCTACCCTCCAGTATGGTCTTCAACAAGAAGGTATGTCTTGTTAAATGACCAAAATACTGTCTAACCCTGATTTCGGTCATTAATTCTCTTTTCGCCCCCAACTTTTCCAATACGTCTAAATTTGTTTTCTTCTTTCCAAGAAATGTGACCCAATCTTTTATATATCCACATTTCGAAGGCTTCAATACTCTTTTCCAACTTATTATGTATTGTCCATGTTTCTACGCCATAAAGTAGTGGCGAGTATATATAACACCTGACAATTATAATTTTCAAATTTTGATTATCTGTTTGGGTGTCAGTATGTGTCGCATGTTGTCAACTGTCATGTTGTCTTCATTTTGACCTCATGGATCATCTGCCTTTTCGTTTTCAAAGATCACACAGTAAACCGGACTAAATCTATTTTTCTTTGGGACGGGACAGCAGCCAGATGTTATATTTTATTTCGTGTGATAATCTATCTTAAGATGGCTTGGAGTTGGCTCCTGGAGTATGTTAGAATTACCGTTTTTCTTGTAGTTGTGTTTTGGATGATGATAGTCTGCAAGAGCGTTAGAACTCATGTAATTTCTACTTTATGTCGGTCTCGCTTCGGCTGTTTTGGGTGTTTTATGAGATCTACCGGTAAAGGCCGATTAAAAATTCCTCAAAGTGTTCAGCTCTAAGTTGCAATTGTGCCTCTGTGTTTCTAATCACCCGACTGTCTCTACTAATAACAAATCTACTGATATACGAGCGTATTTATACTTTCCTGTAGATTTCTTTGATATGTTTAATAGGTTTTTAATATATTCTTTCACCCCAGCTGCCTCAACTTAACTCGTCAATTCATCAACATTTGTATTGCATCTTGTCTCAATTGATTTACCGGTATATTTTCACCTGGCTATTGACAGACTGACTTTGTTGAGGACATATGTTCTACATGAACTAAACACGATTTTGATTGACTGATGATCGGGCATTACTCTAAAACTTACCTTTAAAGGACAAGCGAATTCAATATTCACTTACTAAAATCTAACATTTATCTCAAATATTGTGAAGTCATCCTGTAGATGTCTATTTCTCCCTTGTCTCTTTCTTATTCCCTCTCTTTCTTTCACTCCACGTTTCATTTCACATGCAATGTTTTCAGCATTTCACTCCATAAGCATTTTTTTAAAACAACACATTTATCTGCAACAACAGTTTATCAACAACAGAAAAATACGATTTTTAGGCAACTGTTCGACCAATGCAGTTTCCGTTGGCATTGTCTGCGTGAAGTACTGCTTTTACACAAGAACGCTAAATACATTTTAAAATAGAGAATGTCTGATTACTAGTATATCATACATAAACACAACAACTATTACTATATTATATAATAACAAAACCAACATATATGACATGACAATATCTAGAATAGCCGGGAGTCTTCAATATTTTTCTTGAAAAGCATCAAATAAAACAGGTGAAAGATTCCACATACTTAAGAAGCACGTTATCGTCAGACGGAAGAATTACAGAGGAAATCAAATAAACATGCAATAAGGCAAATCAGAACATTGGACAATTAACTCCAATACTTAATTCCAAACACATGACAATAACTACCAAAAGCGTTTTATACAACACGATTTTCGTCCCAACACGATGTTATCAACGTAAAAACTGGACAATAACACCAATTGAAAAACGCTACATCGTAATAGAAATGAAACGTCCGTGAAAAATATTGGATGAAACGAGGAAAGACATGATCAGAAACGATTATATCAGGAGACTAGTGGGAACAACACCAGTATTAGAAAAAGACAGTAACTAAAATGGTTTAGCCACCTAATAAGACTACCACTTCACAGCACTCCCCAACAAGCAATGTTATCAATAAACAACGGATTCAAGGCCAAAAGCAGACCACGAAATAGGTGGTTTACGGAAATATCTAAAGCGGCGAATGCCACTGTGCATGAGGCATACAGTCGGTCTCGTTCTAGAGATCTCTTTTGGAATGATGTTCGTCCATCACATGGGATGAAGACCACTCTCTTTGTTCAGCCGTGTCTTTTTTCTTGCTGTGTCCCATGAAATGAGTGCTTTCCGCGGTGATTTGGGTTCAATTGAGTAAGAACTGTGCTTTTTGCCAGCTTCACTATCTGGTCCTGAGCTACATTTGACTAGTGGCAAGATTGTATCGAGACGACTGGAGATAGCACAGGAAACAGATTTTTTCCTCAGGGTTTACTACCGAAGCGTTTCCCGTAAACAGGTCCCAAGGAAGATATATTCATAACTTGTCGCTGATGAGCATAACAGGATAAGCGAAAGGAAAGAAAGAAAGGAAAAAAAAGAAAGAAAGACAAAAAGAACACAACCGAAACTAATATATCCTCTAATAACACAACATATACTAAAATACTGGCAGTCATTAAAAAAGCAATGCTTTATTTTATGACAATTATTAACATTAACATCGAGTGACCTACTTGCACAAATCCCGAACGCGTGCAAATGATAAAGGTCACGAAAACCCATTTTCTGTGCATGTCATGTTTACTTCCAAGTTTACGTGCTTCACGTGCAAAACAAAGAATTAATAAATTATGGCTTTATAAATGGTCGAACTAGGTTGAAATTTAGCACACATAATAGTCAAATTTCAGTGAGTAAAAGGCCATTATCTGTTATCATATGTTAATATTTTTTATGTTATAACTCGACTGTCGTCACAAGAGTGATTCCATGCTGTTGGTATGCTGACTGGTGGAATGGCGACCAGAGAAATTGCCATACATTTGAAATGTGGCCAGTAAGGCTGAACCACCAGCCAACCTCGTGCAATAGCACAAGCTCAATAAATTTTTGTGATGCATTTGCGCAGCGGTTTTAAACAGCAAATCAGATAGAAGCTCATTTAACTGACCCTGTGAAACTTGTTAGCGTAAGCACTGTGCGACTGAGACTTCGTGCCGCTGGTTTGCAAAGTGTGACAGTTGCAGTTCCCGGCGGAGCATACGGTTTAAGGCAGGGGAGATTGAGATGCGACTGTGTTCGCTAAGAGTCAGAGTTGCCTGAGAATAAAGTAAGTACCGGGTCATAGGTCAAACCAAGGTCACCACACCAGGGTCCACGCAGAACAAAGCGAGAGGTGACAATTTAATACAACTGGGAAACTTGGCTGGTTTTAGGGATGGGTATTAGATTGACCATTCTGGAATCAGACATAAGTGGATGGGGGGTAGATTACGCACACGTCAGGCTGTCACATTTAAAATGAATATTGCAACCAATGGGATTCAAGATTGGGTGGGAACAAATGAGAGTGATGGCTAACGAGCCAACTGGGGAGGACCACCCGACGGTTATGTGTGTTTCTAGAGCAAAGAAAAGAGTCTATAAAAGACAGTGCACAGAAAAATCAAGTAGATTCGGAGAGAGAAAGAGTTTACCTAGAGCCTTGCATACACGTTTAAAGGAACCAATTATGGACACTCTGTAAACAGTAAGATAACGAGATCTGATCACATACGAGTGTGCAGATTCATCTCGGCACGACTTGAGAGTATATCTAGAAGGTCGTCTGACTGTTCTTTAACACCAGTGCATTGGTGTCTGTTGGAGGAATTGTGGCCCTTCTATGATTAAAGGTAGTTGGCTCGGACAAAATGGCTCAATTAAGGATTCTGTGAATCCTAGGGACTGCGCTTACAGTGGCTCGGACAAAGTGTCTCAATTATAGATTCTGCGAGTCCTAGGGACTGTGCTACTAGTGGTTCGGACAAAGTGGCTTGATAAAATAATGTGTAATCCTAGTGACTGCGAGCCTAAAGGCACGTGAGTACGAAAAGAGAGGTGCCTCATATGAACCCTCAGAGAATGAAATTGTTTGATACAGGAACCAAAAGGCCATGTCTCAAACACGGCTCACAACTAGAATGTGCTGGAATCTATCCCCATCACAGCACCGGGCGTTACCCCGGGGAAGCAAACCCTTAGAAAATGCAGGAGGAAGCAGACCCGTACATAAAATGCATGCTGAAGTATGATGCACTGGGCCAACATGCGCAAAATAAAAAACACAGTGCAACGCACATCGCCTTGGGGATTCGAGAAATAAGGCGAACGCAAAAAAACAAAACACTTCAGAACAGCTGGCAGTTGTAAGTGAATCGTAGCTCATTGTTAACACATACGTGTATGCTTGACAGCCTAAAGCAGTCCACACTGACAGAGAACGGCAGACCATCACCAACATAGACAACCAGGAGGACGACATGAAACGACTGAGTTAACCACTGATTTGTAATATGATTGAATTAGATTAAGTTAGGGTTTATGATATTTCAAATATGAGACTAAGAATCTGGGTGGAATAGTTTAAGAGGAAACATCTAAAGCTAGTGCTTGTTTAGTATATGATATTTATTTAGTTAGTAGATCTATTCGTTTCTTGACATGATGTAACAATTATTAATGCAAATTATTAATATTATTTGTCTTAATGATCAACAATAGTCTTAATGTTTTCTGTGATTGAAGTCGTGTCAGTATCTGTTGTAAGTCAGTAAACTCTAAGATAACTCTCCGATAAGTCTAACCTGCTACATTTCGATTATTGGTCCGCATGACAAGGATATAAGAAGCCTAACCTGCTACAAAAAAGCAGACGCCCCAACATTGGATTTATCCTTACAAGACGTCACTTTTTAGTGATTGTGAAGGTACAGCTGAAGTTAAGGATAAACAGAACGATGCAAATCAGCAGGCCACAGTACTGTGTACAATACCTGAAAGAAGAAGATAAGAAAAATGAGTTTCATATACAACTCAGGAATAAATATCAAGCACTGGAACAGCTAGATGAAAGGGCCAGCATTGAGGATAAAAGGGAATAAGTACAAAGTACATGGAAAACTACATGCGAGGAAGTGCTAGTCACGAAGAAACGGCAGCATAAAGAATGGATAACGGCAGAAACAATCACTAAGATCGAGAAGAGGCGAAATAAGAAAACGCCTGTATTAAATAGGAAAGCGAGATCGGCAAAAGCACAGCACAGAAAGAGTATGTAGAGAGCAACAAGGAGCATCAAGGCGGACAAAATGCGTTACAAGTACATTATTGGTCTGGCTGAGGAAGCGGAGAAGGCTGCAGGAAAGGGAAATATGAAAGGCCTATATGAGGCTACTAAGAAACTATTGGGAAAGTATCAACAACAAGGTTGTTTGGGAAAAGATAACTAACATTGAAGAACAGAAGAAAAGATGGGTAGAAGCATTTGAACAAGAGCATTTGAACAGACCAGCCACAGACAACCCACCAGCAGAGGAAGACCTACCGATCAACTGTGATAATCCAAGTAAGGAAGAGATTAGATGGGCAATAGAGTTTCTAAGGAACGGAAAAGCAGCAAGACCTGATGGGATGCCACCGGAAGTCATAAAAGCAGTTGTGGAAACATCTACTCCACAACTTGATAGGCGCCATCTGGGAGCAAGAAAGCTTACCAAAAGATTGGAGATATGGCTACCTGGTGAAATTGCCTAAGAAGGGAGATTTACAGGAATGCAAAAACCATAGAGGAATAATGTTATTATCAGTGCAGGGAAAGGTGTTAAATAGAGTAATACTAGAAAGGTTGAAAATGGCAGTGGATAACAAGATAAGGGATGAGCAGGCAGGCTTCAGACAGAATAGATCATACGTTGACCATATAATTTGACCAGACATTGCGGATAATTGTGGAGCAATCATTGGAATGGAATTCGAGTTTGCACATCAATTTCGTTGATTATGAAAAGGCTTTCGACAGTTTGGACTCCGGAAACTACTGAGACACTATGGAATTCCTCAAAACTTAATTAGATCGACATATGAAAGTATGCAATGTACGAAGGGGAACTCACAGAGCCATTCAAGAATCAGGGGTACGGCAGGGTTGTCTACTGTCACCTTTCCTGAAAGTAACAACAAATGAAAGAACAAATTTTTTTTTATGCGTTCGACTTATTTCTCTAATCCCCAAGGCGGTGTGCGTTGGACGGTGGTTTTTATTTTGTGCCTGTCGGCCCAGTGCATCCGACTTCAGCATGCATTTTACGCAAGGGTCTGCTTCCTCCAGCATTTTCTAAGGGTTTGCTTCCCCGGGGAAACGGCCGGTGCTGTGTTGGGGATCGAACCCAGCACCTTCTGGTTGGGAGCCGTGCCACTTAACCACTAGGCCACGCCGTCCCCAAATGAGAGAAATGAAATCCGGCTTCGGCTTGCAGCTTGGAATGTCAGGACCATGTGTCCGGGACATGCCAATGACCCTAGAGACATTAGTGACGTGAGAAAAACGGCTGTTATTGAAGCCGAACTCAATCGTCTTGGTATAGATATTGCTGGTCTGCAGGAGACACGCCTCCCTGAGGATGGGTGTCTTAGGGAAAAGCAGAGAAATGGAAGAAACCCGACAACATGGGGTGGGTTTTGCAGTGAAGAACTCGCTATTGTGACTATTGAGAGTCCAGATAGAGAGGGTATGAAAGAATGTTAACAATGAGATTGTCTACACTCCGCCGCTCACATCAGCGGAGGATGCAAAGGATTTCTTTTATGTAGGGTTAGGCAATGCCGTGAATACAATTCCAAAATGAGACTGCCTATATTATATATATAGGCTATATAGTATATACAATACATACTGAGTGATCTAAATGCTCGAGTGGGATCGGACTCGAATTCATGGCCTGTTTGTTTAGGTAAACACAATATTGGGCGCGTGAATGAAAATGGACAAAGGTTGCTGGAATTCTGTATAAAAAATAATCTCTGCATCTCAAACTCCTACGCCACTTTTTGTTTTGCGCAAATTTTCGAAACTTTATATTTCGCAATGGTAGTTGACTATCAAAGCTTGTAAATCTTCTATTTCTTTGTCAATAATTATGATTTTCTTGTGTGTAGAGACAAAATTAAATAAAGAACTTGTGGGTGTTATTGTTTTTGTTGTGTGTTTGTTAGTTTATGAGATACAAAAAGATAAAGGTGAAAATTTATGGAAAACCCAAAAACAATATGGGCTCCAAGGTTAGACCTAGTTGCTCCGATATAAATCTATGGAAACCACAACAACGTATCGATACTGTGTTTACAATATCGACACAACTGTTTGTTTCCAAATCAAAAGTAGTTATTACATCTAAAGAAATAAAATAAACAGTTCTACTTGAGAAAGATCTTTTCGAACAAGCTACTTCACCTGTTGCTATAAGTCGGCTTGCTCCAATCAGAGTTAGAAGAAACATTGTTCAAAATCCATTTGTAATATTCTTCTTCTTCTTCTTCGTACGCAATCAGACAGTAACCATTATTTTTTCGAAAAAAGCGGCGGTCATCCTGAGGCTGTCGCCACTGCCATAGAGCTTGTCTTGCAGTTCCACTGGTGATGGCCACATCTGCTCTCTCTGATCCTCGTATGTCGGGCAGTTCTGCAGCAGATGTTCAGCAGTCATTTTACCGGTACCGCACCGGCATTCGTCGGTACCACCTATCTTCAATTTGTTTAATAGGTGGTACCTCAGTCTATTGTGGCCAGTGCGAAGTCTGAAGACAACGACCTGCTCTCTTCGGTTCAACTGGTAATAGGCATCGTTTTTGGTGTAACCAGTATGTTCGGTTTCCCACTTGGTCATGTATCTGGCTTTGATAAGCCGTTTTGACTCTTCGTACGTCATACTAGTATCTGTTTGTGGTAGTCTTGCACCTTCTTTTGCCAGTCTGTCTGCCTCCTTGTTGCCTTGGATGTTGCAGTGTGATGGGACCCACTGTACCACTACCCTTTTTGGTGCGGAGTGCTGCTCTTAAGTCATTAAGCTCAGTGTTTTTCTGGCTTTTTAGCGCTGTGACTACGGCCAGAGCATCTGTAAGCAGGACTATATGGCTTTCATTTTCACTGTGTCTCACCATTTCTTCCACTGCCGCCCTCAGTGCCTCTGCCTCCGCTCTGAAATTGCTTGTGTACTTACCAGTAGCGAATGACAGTGTTATTTTTCTGCCATTTGGTAGGTTCAGGAATGCTCCTGCCCCTTCGTTCTGTGTAGTATTTGTTACAGAACCGTCGGTGTATGCATGGGTCCAGTCCATGCTTGGGTAGTTTTCCGACATAAAGCTTAGGGTAGTATCTCTCCTTTCTTTTTCAGTCTGGCCGTTTTTGTTTCCAATACCTGGTATATTTTCTACCACCTCTGGAAATATATCCTGCCTCCAGGTAGGTTTTCGTACAGTAGTAATGGGTTTTGGTGTTGTTATTGCGTTTATGGGATCTTCGTGCATCTTTGCTTTGGCTATTTCTGCAAAGTTTCTCCGCTTTAGTTTCCCATTTCCCAAATTGTTTAGTCTCTGGTGCATTGGATGGTCAGTCAGTCTTCGGAGTTTCTCTGACTGCAGCTGGGCTCTGCAGTCTCTTCTATCGGTCATGGATTGCAGTTTTGTAATATTTTCAAGTTCTACAATTGGCGTTGACTTCATGCCTTCTATTATAACTCCCATGGCTTGGTTTTGAAGTTTGCTAACTTTATCGAAGTTCGCCTTTGCTGCTGTTTTCCATGCCGCAATGCCATACTCGAGAACTGGTCTCACTCTTCCAGTGTACAGTTTCTTTAGTATGCTTTCGTCTGCTCCCCAGCTTGTGCCAGCAAGTTTCCTCATGATTGCCATTCTTTCTCTTGCTCTCATTTGGTTTCTCTCGATCTGACTTTTTCATGTCATGCGCCGATCAAATGTGACTCCCAGATAGTTTGGGTTGTCGTTTGGCTGCAGGAATTTGCCATTTAAACTTAATTTGGTGTTTTGGGGTTTGATTGAAAGCGAGAATATTGTACAGGTGGTTTTCTCCTCGTTTATTTTGACCAGCCATGAGTTCGCCCACTCTTCCAGCGATGTTAGGGCCTGCTGCATCCGATTTCTTGCTATGGTGAGATGCTTTTCAGAGGTCCACATAGCCAGATCGTCTGCAAACATTGAGCTATGGACTCTTCTTGGTGTATTCTCTGTAATGTCATTTATATACACCAGGAAGAGTGTGGGTGACAGTACTCCCCCTTGGGGTACTCCCTGCTCGAGTGTCACCTTTTTTGCTCATCTGCCCTTGAACTTGGACTCTGGCCGTTCTGTTTTTGAGGTAGTGGTTGATCCACTTGTACATTTTCCCACAAACATCACTTCTTCTTAGCTTGACTCTAAGTCCATCTTTCCAGACTTTGTCAAATGCCTTTTCCAGGTCCACCCAGACCGCTACTGTGTGTTTCTGTGCCTGGTAGGCATCTTCTATTTCCTGGGCTATGAGGATGACCTGGTCCTCGTTGGATCTGTCCTGTCTAAAGCCTGCTTGCTGTGGAATTAGTTTTCGTTTTTCTTCCAGATACCACATCAGTCTGGTGTTTATCATACGTTCCATCAGTTTGCCGACACAGCTCAGTATGCAGATAGGCCTGTATCCATTTGGATCTGTTTTGTCTTTTCCTTTTTTTGGTACTGGTACAAGTACTGCGTCTTTCCATGCCTGTGGTACAATACCCCTTTTCCAGCTTTGGTTCAGGACTGATAGCAGTTTCCTCTTTGCTGTTTGGCCCAGCCCCATCAGCATTTCGTTTGTTATCCCGTCTTTTCCGGGAGATTTCCTTTTCTTTAATGTTCTCATGGCCTCTTCCATTTCACTCATTGTTAATTTGGCCATCATATGCATCATATATTTGGCCATCAGGTGCCGTATTGATGTTGTCGTGCCCCTTTCGCTCTTCACTAATGTCTGTATGCCTATCTGCAGGGACCTCGATGTGGTTTGCTCTGGCATAGTGTTCGACAAAAGCGTTTGCGGCTTTTTTACCAGTATTTGTTTGTTTGACGGAGTTTCGTCATTCATGGCTCTGACTAACTTCCATAGTTTGTTCCCTTCTTTGTCTAGATTGAGGCTTTCAGTTTTGTTTTTCCAGCTTTCTCTTGCTGTTTGGTTTAGAGTGTATTTGTATTTTGCCGTGGCGGCTTTGAGGGCGATGTTTGCCTCCATAGATTGTTCTCGCTCTGCCATGTTCCTAGCATTTGTGACTGCATCTTCCGCTTTCTGCAACTCATCATTCCAATAGGGCTTATAGTTTTTCCTAGCCGCTCTTGGGATGGTTTCAGTGGCGGCTTGCATTATTGCCTTGCTTAGGCTCTCCACCATGGGCTTCATTTTGTTGTTTCGTGTGTTGATGGTTTCACACAGCCCATCTGTCAGGATTGCAAATCTGTCCCAGTCGGCTCGTTTGTAATTCCAACGTGGGAGCGGTTTTGTTTCCTGTGGGCCTACTTCCATATCAATGTCTAGCCTGATCGGCCTGTGGTCGCTACCTGCCAATTGGTTTAGCACCTGGTGGTCTATTATATGGTGTATGTCCTGTGTGGAGAAGGCCAAATCTGGAGTCGAGGTGGTATGCCATGTTCTAGAATAGAAACTAGGGCTATCCTCCGGCCTATTGATTAGGGAGAGATTTGTGTCTATCTCCCAATCTTCCACTTCGTCACCTCTGTTGTCTGTGTCCGAGTATCCCCATCTCTCAGAGTGGCTAATGAAGTCTCCAACTACTATGCAGTTGGAGTCTTTGACTTCCATACTCGAGAGCGATAGGTCTTTATTTGGTGGCCCGTACAGATTGAAAATGCGGAGCTTCGTCTCTTGAGCCATTATGTCAACTCCTACAATTTCTGCTTGTCTGGTGTGATTGACAGATACCGCGCTACTCGGTATGCAGTTACGGGTCAGTATCAGGACCCCTCCTTTGTGACCTTCTCTATCGAGACGGAAGGTCTGGTATCCTCTGATTGAGAATTTATGGTTATTGTTGAGGTGCGTTTCCTGGATACATGCCACGTCAATCTTACCTTCATGCAGGTGATGTGTTACGGAAAGCTTTTTTGTTAATGACTCCCTCCGCATTCCACTGTAGTATTTTGAGGGTCTTGAGTTTTTGGTCAATAGAAATTGCCCCATTGCCATGTGCCTTGACTCCACAACACATGGGTGGGTGACCACCAGTAGTCAAGGGTGGGCCCCTTCGAGACATGAGGCCCGGCACTCTCGCTGCCTGGCACGGACTCCGCAGGATGAGCGCCATACGTTTTTCTGATCGGTTGTACTGTCATCATACTGCGATTTACTGTTTACTGTTTCGTTAGGCTTGTGGCCCCGTGCATCCGATTTCAACAGGCGTTTCTGTAGGGATGCCCTCCTTAGCCTTTGGCTGTCCCCAGCCTATCTTTGTTGTTTGTGATCAGAGTTGTCTCTCTTATGGAAGTTGTCTTACAAGACTGACGAGTCTTCACTACTCGTGTCTATAGGATGCGGCAATGATATATGAGATATGATATGTGATATGGACTATGTACTGGTTTGTACTAACCCTGAAGAGAGGCAGTCCAGTGTGTCTGTATCCCAGGATCGTCACGTCCTGCCAGAAACGTATCATGTGCATGTGGGCGGGGTACCTCTTTGCTCCCTTTATTTTCTCGGCACATCTTCAGTGATGGTACGCCTAGCATTCCCCGCCACCTGGGAGGTTGACACAATAGGGCAGATGTGCAATGTCCGCTAGTCTGCATCTCTTCTGCGTCCATTGGTATGGCTGATAGCGTACAGAGGTAGAGATCGAGGCAGGAGTGCATTTAACCAGGGGACAAGCCTGGTAATGTCACGGAGATGTTGTTCGCCTAGTGTGCGGACAAATCTCATGGTAATTGGTTGAGTCTCGACAGTTCACAGTGAGGTGGCTGCTCTACTGTTTTCGACACCCCGACCAAGAACTAAGTGGTTTCGCACCCCATCGCCGTATAGGGTGAATATCAAGCAGCTATCTGCCCGCTTTGACCGGCGAACGGCAGAGACCTCTTTCTGCGTCTCTACCGGATAGGGCTGGAGCGCGAGCCCCAGGTCCCGACCATGTCCAAGCCTCCCATTGCAGTGGTGCTGAGATTTTGAGCGGGATTCTGGCTTACAGGCGTTCGGCCGTAATCGCTCACATGGTAGCCTCGCGCCATTGGCTTATCAGCCTGGTGCGTGAACCAAAATGTCTGCGGCTCCTCTCGAATTGAGCAGGATTACCGTAGCAACGCCCTGTCATTAGTAGAGTAAAACTGACCTGTCTTCAGATGGTCTATTTCCAGCACCCGTTCACTATTAGACCAGACGAATTAATTTAGGGCTTTTGTTTGTCAATGACCAGGTATCTGAAATCTGCGATTTCTGCGGGGTTAAACACGATTTCCGTAGCGTACTTTCATTGGAAGGTTAGAGAGCTGACTTGCCTTCCGTGAGTCTAATACCAGCACAAGTTCATTATTAGACCCAATGGAAGTGCTCTCGATTTGTCAGTCGTTCTACAGTATTGGCGTGTTGAGTAAAATAAAGCCGCAGGTTCCACTCCTGGTGGTGCCCTTCCGTCAATTCCTTTAGCGAACACTGGATGCGAGACAGTCAAGCTACCGAGAGGATAGTCCCAGATTTTCGAAGGTCTAATTCCAGCACCCGTTCCATATTAGACCCAACGAAAGTGCTCTCGGCATTTCAATCATTTCAGTGTTTGGCCGTGTTGAGTCAAATTAAGCCGCAGGCTCCACTCCTGGTGGTGCCCTTCCGTCAATTCCTTTAAGTTTCAGCTTTGCAACCATACTTCCCCCGGAACCCAAACACTTTGGTTTCCCGGAAGCTGCCCGCAGAGTCATCGAAGCAACTCCTGCGGATCGCTAGTCGGCATCGTTTATGGTCAGAACTACGACGGTATCTGATCGTCTTCGCGCCTCTGACCTTCGTTCTTGATTAATGAAAACATTCTTGACAAATGCTTTCGCAGTAGCTCGTCTTGCGGCGATCCAAGAATTTCACTTCTAACGCCGCAATACGAATGCCCCATTTGTCCCTGTTAATCATTACCTCCAGTTCCGAAAACCAACAAAATAGAACCGAGGTCCTATTCCATTATTCCATGCATCATTATTCAGGCAGCCGAGGCCTGCTTTAAACACTTTAATTTTTTCAAAGTAAACGCGCCGGCCACCCAGGACGCTCAGCGAAGAGCACCCGTGGGAGAGAGCCGGCAGACGGTAGGGCAGGAGACAACGGGCAGTGAACCGGAGCGAGCAGGACCACCCGCCTGCGCCTGAGATTCAACTACGAGCTTTTTAACTGCAACAACTTTAATATACGCTATTGGAGCTGGAATTACCGCGGCTGCTGGCACCAGACTTGCCCTCCAATAGATCCTCGTTAAAGGGTTTAAAGTGTACTCATTCCAATTACGGGGCCTCGAAAGAGTCCCGTATTGTTATTTTTCGTCACTACCTCCCCGTGCCAGGAATGGGTAAGTTGCGCGCCTGCTGCCTTAATTGGATGGTAGCCGTTTCTCATGGTCCCTGATTTCCCGTTACCCGTTACAAACATGGTAGGCAATGTCACGTACCATCGACATTTGATAGGGCAGCCATTTTAAAGATGCGTCGCCGGCACATGAGGCCATGCGATCAGCACAAAGTTATCCAGAGTCACCAGTGGGGACGCCGCAACCCCGCGAGGGGAAACGACGATTGGTTTTGAACTAATAAAAGCGCTCTTTCCACGAGGGTCGGAGCTTGGTAAGCATGTATTAGCTCTAGAATTGCCACAGTTATCCAAGTAGGATCGTGTCATCTAAGGAACCTCGACTGATTTAATGAGCCATTCGCGGTTTCACCGTGAGACAGTGTGAACTTAGACATGCATGGCTTAATCTTTTAGACAAGCAAATGACTACTGGCAGGATCAACCAGATATATCGGAGACGTACGTACCGCACACACCGGTCGGCGGAGGATGGGTGTGTAAAAAGCCTCACTGGGACGGCCGCAGGGACCAACTGACGGAACGGACGGACGGTTGTTCCACCCGTCCCTCACTCCGTCGACCTAGGACCGCCTGACAGGGGCCCCTACACACACCAGACGACCGACCGACAGGGCTCGCTCGATGAAGGATGGCAGCGCTCTGTGCAGAACGGATCCTAACGACCCCGGCGATGAATTTCACTGGGACTAGAGACAATTTGACCTGCCGGCCCGGGAGAACACAGGGCCTTCAGGCACGATTCCTGCTTTCCATTTGCCGGTCACAAGCTCTTTGCGAGAGTCTGACCACCAGCGAGACAAACTGTCGAGCTTTGCTATAAGCCTTCGAAAAATCACCAATGACTGTCAAAGTTTCTCGTTACGGATCAGAGAAGCGCACCTCAATGGAGGCAACGACAAAAAAAACCGCTTCCCGATACCTCAACGGGGAAAGGCAGGCAAGCGTTTTCCGCAAGCCCGCGCTATCGCTCCGCCTGGCGGGACTGAGATCACTTTAGGAACACTGGTTGAGATTGAATCGCGGCGGCGAGACAACTACCCCAGATACAGACCATCCAATGCATCAAAGACTAAATAATTTTGGAAATGGGAAACTAAAGCGGAGAAACTTTGCAGAAATAGTCAAAGCAAAGATGAGCGAAGACCCTATGAACGCATTAACAAGACCAAAGCCCATCCCTACTGTATGCAAACCTACCTGGAGGCAGCATATATTTCCAGAGGTGGTAGAAAATATACCAGGTATTGGAAACAAGAACAGTCAGACTGAAAAAGAAAGAAGAGACATAACCCTGAGGTACATAACGACAAACTACCCAAGCATGGACTGGACCCATGCATACACCGACGGTTCTGTAACAAACACAAGACAGAATGGAGGGGCAGGGGTATTCCTGAGCCTACCAAATGGTAGAAAAATAACACTGTCAGTGGCAACTGGAAAATACTCAAGCATTTTCAGAGCGGAGGCAGAGGCACTGAGGGCTGCAGTAGAAGAAATGGTGACAGGCAAAAGAAAGCCAGTTAGTCCTGTTTACAGATGCCCTGGCCGTAGTCACAGCACTAAAAAGCCAGAAAAATACTGAACTTAATGAATTAAGAGCAGTACTCTGTCAACTATGCACCAAAAAGAGTAGTGGTACAGTGGGTTCCATCCCACTGTAACATCCAAGGCAATGAGGAGGCAGACAGACTGGCAAAAGAAGGTGCAAGACTACCACAACCAGATCCTAGTGTGACAAACGAAGAGTCAAAAAGACTTATTAGAGCTAGATACATGACTAAATGGGAAACAGAACATGCTGGATACACAAAAAACGATGCCTATTACCAGTTGAACAGAAGAGAGCAGGTCGTGGTCTTCAGACTTCGCACAGGCCACAATAGACTGAGGTACCACTTATTCAATAAATTGAAGATAGGTGGCACTGACGAATGCTCGTGTGGTACAGGGAAAATGACCGCTGAACATTTGCTGCAAAACTGCCCGACATACGAGGATCAGAGAAAGCACATGTGGCCATCACCAGTGGCAACACTAGAAAAGCTCTATGGCAGTGTTGACAGCCTCAGGATGACCACTGCTTTTTTCGAAAAAATTCAGGTTGACGTCTGACAGCGTACAAAGAAGAAGAAGAAGTTTCCCATGCGATTTATCTTGTCATATATTGGGTGATCAGGCATTCGTTTGAACTTCTTCCCCTGCTGGAGTGTTTTTTGGTCTTTGCATGTCTCCATACTTTCGATTTGTGTGATGTTCTCCATTGCATTTATTGGTGTTGTTCTCATAGCTCCAGTGATGATACGTATACCTCGGTTTTGGGTTGTATTTATTTTGTGAAAGTTATTCTTTGTTACTATGGACCATGCTGCTATCCCGTATTCTAGCACTGGTCTCACATAACCTGTGTACAGTTTCTTTAGTGTGCCCTTGTCCGCTCCCCATGTTGAGCCTGATATCTTCCTCATTATTGCCATTCTGGTCCTAGCTTTGTTGGTGGCTTTTTTTATCTGGTTTTTCCATGTCAACCTTGGGTCTATTGTTATTCCCAGATAAGTTGGACTTATATCAAGGGGGAGAGTCTGGCCATTTACTTTCGAGATCACTTCTTGGGGCTTGGGAGATAGAGAGAAGATTGTGTATGTGGTTTTGGATTGGTTTATAGCGATTTGCCATTTTTTTTTCCATGTCTCTATTTTATTTAGAGCCTCCTGCATTTGTTTTCTAGCTACAGGTGTAGACTCTTCGGATGTCCATAGTGCTAGGTCATCTGCATATAGTGCACTGTGTACTCTTTTAGGAATTTCTGTGATTAGATCATTGATATATACGAGGAACAGCATGGGTGAGAGTATTCCAGAACTCCTTGTTCCATTTTCATCTTTTTGCTGAGTCCATATCATATAAGCTTGCATACTTTTACCATAGTCAACAGGTCTTTCCAAAAGCAGCACTCGCTTTGGAAATTCTGTTATGGATCAGAGTCAATATTTCCTTCTTTGGTGAGTGTACTATCAAGGTAGGTAAAGCTTTCATCTCCATAGCACAAATTCAATGTTCTAAAATTGCTGTTAGAGTTTAAGTTTCGCATGTGTATTGGCAAGTGCACACATTAAACTCAACTTGGATTTCAAGTTGATGCTTTGGTCTCTCCATAGCGGACTGCTTGGTCATAGCAGACATGGTCATTAGTGTTCTTGCCTGAATCTCAGTTTTAGAACCTTCTTCATACATCAGTACTCCCATGTATTTAAACTGTTTAACACTTTGCAATGGTTAGCGTTTGATCACATTCTGACTTGTTAAGCCCTCTGGGAAGTTTGTCCATTATTTTACTATTCTCTGCACTAATTTCCATTCTAAACTTCTGAGTGGCATTGTCAAGGTTTGAGATTAGACTAGCAAGTTCTATCTCTGTTCCAGCCAGCCAGAGATTGGTGAGTGTACGACCACATATGTTGATAGTACACATGTGATTCTTCAGAGCTTCAGACATGATACACTCCAAAAAGACATTGAATAGTGTCAGTAAAAGAAAACATCCTGTCGTACACCAGTTGACATGTGAAACCATTCTATAGTTATCCCATTAAGGAAGACTGAAGAGGTGGCTCAGGAGTAGAGTTTCTCAATGACAGAGGTAAGCTGACATCCCATCTAATATTTTTGCATAGTTGCCCATAGGGCCTCATGTCAGACCATATAGGGGGATCAAGATGCTGAGCAGCGCATGAGCTGCAGTGGTCAACGACTCATAGCTGACTGCTAGTGTCAGGGCCAGCGAACCAAAGCTGCCAAGACCCTTCTACACCTCCATGTGGTGATCCTAGATAACAGGCTGCAGCAGGGCAGACTGGCTAAGGAGAAGGGATCGAAGAGGGAATGCTAACCCGGTACTCAAAAAATGCTTGCTGAAGTCGGATGTGTTGGACCGAAAGGTGTAAATATCGCAGTCAAGCTGTAAACTACGACACAACGCATTCTGTTCTCTGGACTACATTATGCTAGTTAAGCCCCTTCAGTGTTTGGTAGTGGGAGATTGAGAAGGAACGAAGCGAAGCCAGACCATATCGAATGCCAACAATTTATGAGATACTCAGGGATGTGAAAGTAATCCACATCAGTGACATAAGTATCAATCAAGTACAGGAGTTCAAATACCTAGGTAGTATGTTCATGGATGATGGTAGAGTGGACAGAGAGATTGCACATAGAAACAAAAATTGTTGCACCACAAGAAATACTCAAAATGATAAATATAAAATCACTATAATGCATTTAATCTTTTCTTCAATGATAAATGCAATAAGTGCAATAAAATTATTGCAAAACACAGAATCTGAAACAACGTAATTTTTCATAGACCATCTCATCAATTACTTCCACATTAGAGACCATTGAATCAATGTCCACATTACAAACCATATCATCATATATTTCAACATGACAAACTATCTCATCAATGTCAACATCACAAACCACCTAATCAATGTATACATCATAGACCATTTTTATCAATCTCCTTAATGTGCACATTACAATCCCTCTCATCAGAACAATCATAAACAACATCATCAATTACTTTCAAAACACAGATAATCCCATCAATTACTTCCACACCACAGGTCATCCCATCAATTATTTCCATATCACAGAGCATCTTGTGAATGTGCACATTACAGATCATTTAAACAATTACATCTACATCCCATATCATTCCATCAAAAATCTAAATCAAAGATAATTTCATCAATTATTTCCACATCACAGACACTCTCATTGATCCACAAAATACTAACCATTTTATCAATTACTGCTTTATCACAATCTCATTAATGTCCACATCACAGATCATCTAATCAATTACTCCCGCCCCACAAACAACTTTGTCAATTACTTCCACTTCTTCTTTTGTCCTACTGCTCTTGCTATGGGGTGCTGCAGAGAGGTGGGATGCGTAGATTTCTTGTTATCGCCAGGTGGGAAGCTTGTGCTGTCATTACGTGTAACTTCCTGAGAGTGTCAATCCACCAACGTCAAGGAAAGTCGGTACCTTGCTCTTGGAACAGAGACTTGAATATGATATGCTCTCACTGCAGGCTAGTCATGATGCATTCTGACTAAATGACCAAACCACTTGATTTTTTGGGCGTCAATGTAGGTACTATCAGCCTAAGATTGGTCTTGCCGAAGCGGTCACGGATTGTTTTTGTCGGCTCACTTCTCACACAGAACATCTCATAGCTCTGGATCTTACTTTTATGTGTTTCTAGTAAGAATCAAGATTGACATTGGTAACACAATGTAGGAGTAAACAGTGCATTTCTTAGTTGAAAGAAGCAGTCTAAAGTGCAAAATTGGTGCAATATGATAGTCGACACTGTTTGCCTTCTGAATTTTATGTATGATCTCTCTGTCCACTCTGCCATCATAAATGAACATACTACCTAGGTATTTGAACTCCCGTACTTGCTTGACGCTGATGTCACTGCTTTGGATTATTTCCATATCCTAGACAATGTCATAAATTATTTTAACATCTTAGACAACTTCATCGGTGTTCAAATCACAGACCACATATTTTTACTTCACATGGCATCTCATCAATGTCCACAAAGACCTTCACATCAATGTCTACATCACAGAACATCTCTTGAATGTCCTCAGCACAGATGATCTCATCAATTATTACCACATCACAGACCATTTCATTAAATACTTCAAAATTGTAGACTAGCTCAACAATAACTTCACAACACAATTACTTCAACATCAGAATCATCCTTTCAGTTACTTCCTCTCACTGATAATCTTATCAATTACTTCTACATCACAGATTATCCCATCAAATATAATCCACACAACACTAATAGAGGAGATGAAGAGAGCAAAATTGACAGTCCTGGCACTTATAGAAACAAAGAAAAAGGGACAGGGCGTTTTGCACCATGATAGCAACATGTTACTCTACAGCAAAGTTCCCATGCCTGAAAGAGCCAGGGCAGGGGTGGGCTGTATAGTGGACAGTAATAACAAAGCAAACATTAAAGGATGGAAGTTCATTACAGAACGACTGATGGTGCTAAGTCTACAAGAGGAGGATAGCAAAATGGATATTGCCACTGTGTATGCACCAAACGAAGATGAGAGCACTGACATGAAAGATGAATTTAATGAGCTCCTTGAAAGGACCGTTGACGATTGCCTGAAATACTTCTCCTGAAAGACTTCAATGTAAAAGTTGGAAATGACTATTCTAGATGGGATAGAGTGATCGGGTGTGGAGAAGATATCTTAAATGACCATGAAGGCAACCGTCTTTGTAGCCTTCAATCCTAGACCGCACACATTTAAAGTAGCCACTTTGAACGTCGGCTCGATGTATGTGTCCTTCACCTTCAACCTGTTTGTTGATGTTGTTAAACAATGTTAGCTCATGAGATGTATGGATACATTTAAGTCATTTCAGAACTAACTTCGACTCTAAGAATAGGCAATACTCAACATTTGCCATTTGCTGACTACAACAATGATTTTTATTGCGATTCATGAGTTGAAGTCTTTGATTGAAGAATTCAACATCATTAACTTTCATGCAATTGACTTTGATACCCTTATTATAACTCAACAGCTCAGAATATGCCTCTCCCCCCCCCTCCTTATTGAAAAAGAATCTGTTCGTTCTTCTTTAAATGAAATAATCGCTTTTCATTTTCATACAGGTTTCGAATGAACCTAACGATTTGTCTCTAGATATCTATCTGTTACAACATCTGAAGAAGTTTGTTTCATAGGCTTTCTCATAGTCAATAAAGCAGATAAATAGTGGTCTTTCTAAATTGACCACTCTATAATATAACTTTAATCAAATTTTTTTTCAATTACCAATAACTAAACATTTTTTTTCAAATAAATATCAACATTTTTAAATATTATATGCTAAGGCCTGTGGATATATTGAAAATTCGCTATCTGACCCAAGCTCTTGATGAAGTTGCACATGTCTATGCTAGTATATGGCTCGTATTTGGTATGCGGCCACATAGCATAAGAAAGATTTCTATATTATCAGGATTGTAAATGTAAAACTCATTAGTCATGGATCACATGAATAAACAATTTCACTGAGGCAGCTTACCTGAGAACATTTGCAGGCATCATTTGACTCTCAGGTGCTGCTTCAATTAGTGACTGCCATGTGTTTGTTGAACCAGGAATCACAAATCCAAATTCAAAACTATTCTGTGGACACAGCAATGTACTGTAGGAAAAAAGAAATCCTAAGTTATTCAAAACATAATTTTTGTGAGTGCAAAAAGATTTTCAGAATTCTGAATGAAAATGCAGAACAAATTATTGATTTACAGAAAGAGAGAGCCTTTCACTTACCTGAGTACAATGTTTTTTATTTATATATATATATTTAAAAGCCATCGGCCCAACAGTGAAATAGAGTGCGCCGCTAAAAGCTTTATTGGGGGAAATCATCACCGAGAAGAGGAAGCATTTAGAGAGATGGGTAGAGCACTATCTTGAACTCTCCTTAAGCACGACAGAGCTAACAGAAGATGCGCTCAATGCCATCGAGGCCATACCAACTCTGAACCATCTGTACTCGCTGCCAACCATAGCAGAAGTTAACTGTGCTATTGCTGACCTTGCTTCTGGCAAGGCTCCAGGTAAGGATGGAATCCCGATAGAGGTCATCAGGAGTGGAAAGGACATACTTGCCCCACAGATACACTGGTTGATAACTTTATGCTGGTATGAAGGATAGGTCCCGCAGGATTTCAGAGATTCGAGCATTGTAACCTTGGACCGGAGTACCTCCAACAACTACAGAGGAATTTCACGTCTATGTACCGTTGTGAAGATACTTGCCAGAATTGTTCTGCGCAGACTCCAGGTCCTAGGAGATCAGGTTTACCCAGAGTCACAGTGTGGTTTTCGGGGAATAGGTCTACCACAGATATGATATTCTCGGTACGACAGTTGCAAGAGAAATGCAGAGAACAAAAGCAACCATTGTATAGTGCCTTCATAGATCTCACCAAGGCATTTGACTTGGTCATTCGTGTGGGTCTGTTCAAAGCGCTCGGGAGGATTGGTTGCCTACCAATTCTTCTGAGCATTATCGAGTCATTCCACACTGACATGAAAGGCACCATCAATTTTGACAATGTGTCCTCAGAGGAGTTCGCAATCAAGTGCGAAGTAAAACAAGGCTATGTACTTGCTCCAACCCTCTTTGGAATATATTTCTCACTTCTATGGAGGCATGCATTTCGTGACCAGGAAGGTGGTATCTTCATTCATTCTCACACAGATGGTGGCCTATTCAATTTCCAAAGGCTGAAAACCAAGACCAAAATAAACAGGGTGCTTATGAGAGAACTGTTCTTTGCGGATGATGCCGCAATTACGACTCACTCAAAGGAGGAACTACAAAGCTTACTATCTGCATTTTCGGATGTCTGCTGTGAGTTCGGGTTAACAATCAGCAAAATGAAAACACAAGTTATGGTCCAGGGTGCAAACAAACCACCAGTAATCTCAATTGATGATGAAGCTCTCGATGTTGTAGATCACTTTACGTACTTGGGATCCTCAGTCAATAATAAACTATCCCTGGACCAAGAGATCAATATCAGGATAGGAAAGGCAGCAACAACAATGAGCAGATTAACAAAAAGGGTCTGGGAGAACAAGAAGCTCACTGTTAAAACAAAAACACTTGTTTACCAGGCATGTGTCCTCAGCACTCTTCTTTACGGCAGTGAGACATGGTCTACCTACATGCACCAGAAGAGGCAGCTAAACAGCTATCACGTGAGGTGCCTGCGCAGAATACTGGGCGTTCGGTGGCAAGACAAGATCACCAACGAAGAGGTGTTGGAGGGAACGGGCACTGTCACAATTTTTTCCATGCTTAGTCATCGAAGGCTCTGCTGACTGGGACACATTTCGAGGATGGATGATGGCAGAATACCAAAATATCTTCTCTATGGGGAATTACAGTTGGGGAAAAGGTCTCGGGGCCGGCAACTAATTCGGTACAAGGATGTATGCAAGCGGGATATGAATGACGCAGGCATCGATTTGAAATCATCGGAACAGGACGCCATGGATCGTGTTACATGGAGGGGAATGATTAAGCATGGAATACAGACAAAGGAAAAACTGATTGCTGACAGGCTAAAGACTCAAGAGTTTGAGAAGACATGCCACACCATGCGATGCTGCAAACGGTCCTGATTTTTCTTGCACACACTGTGGAAGATGCTTCTCTGCCCGGATTGGTCTTATGAGTCACATTCGTTACCGTCATGGACTGTAATTGCATACCTTTTAAAAGCACAATTACTATAGTCTGACAAGACGGAAAGCGCTAATGATGAATAATATATATATATATATATATATATATATATATATATATATATATCTCCGCCATGCCAGTCCTAATCCCGGATGAGAATGGATGAAGGTTGAGCATCGGGCCAGCTACTCCACCTTTTCAAAAAATAATTGCTACAAAAACAACAACCAAAACAAACCAAAAGCCGTAATTGAAGGGAAAAGTCCTCTCAGCAGGACATATGATGCGGCTCGCCAAACCCAAAAGGAGGCTGGACTGCCAACTACCCTTCTTTCAACAGGGAGGCCATCCAGACTCGACACCTGGAATGTTAGAGCTATGTGGGAGGAGGGAAAGACAGTGCAGATTGCAAAAGAGAGGGAGCGATACGGCATTAGTATCCTTGGTCTGAGTGAGACTAGATGGACTCAGTCAGGAGGGGTACACTTGGCAACAGGGAAGACTGATATATTCAGGACATGAAGAAGAGAAAAACGCACCACACACAGTGGGAGTGGCCTTTGTGCTCTCAGCTGAGGCCCAAAGTGCGCTCATAGAGTGGAGAGAAGCCGGATCACGACTGTTGATGGCTACATTTAGAACAAAGAATAAGAAGGTTAAACTAAATATAACTCAGGGATATGCCCCAACAAATGAAAAGGAAGAAACAGATAAAGAGGTTTTTTACATCAGATTACAGCAACTAGTAGAGGAGACAGAGAGGAGTGACATTACCATACTTATGAGAGACTTCAACGCAGAAATAGGACATGACATGACATGTGTCAACCAACATTGGAGTGTGCTGTGCAAACAAAAGCCTGAAAAAGGGAAAGTCCCCAGAATGTGATGACAGTGAGATGACAGCCACTGGAGTATTGTTCACTTTCCAGCAGCTACCCTACCCAGTTCACTTCTCAGAAGCGAGAGTTTACCACCCTTAAGAGCTTGCAGCACAGATCATGCGTCTGTGAAGATGACTACTTGGTGGCAATCAGAATTGCTGTTCTGGATCATGTTGGCAGCCTGTTTGAGAGCTTTAACCTCAACTGTATAGTTGGAGCAGAATTTACCAATGTGAACATTCCTTGTCTCACAATGGTCCTCTGGGTATGTTATAAAGATACCAGGGCCTCCATTCTTTCCAGCATTTCTTGCTGATCCATCTGTGTAGGCATGTATCCACAATTGTTTAGGATAGTTTTCTTCAATCATACTCAGTGTAGCAGTTTGCTTTTGCAGCTCGATGTAGTTGTGTCCAGTCGTGAGACCAGTGACTGATATATTTATCTGTATGGTTTAATTGTCTTCTTCCCATGGTATTGGGTATATGGTGTGGGCTTCAGCGGTGTTATCTTCATGGATAGCTCTGCTTGGTGCTGTCTTCTACATCTTTTTCCCCAGTGTACAAAACTGCCTGGTTTAAGATGACCCAAAGCCAAATCTTCTAGTCTTGCCTTCATTGGGTGTTGTAGCATAATGTTGTACTTTTCCATCTGGATCATACTTTTTATGTCTCTTCTATGGGACAGTGTCTGTAATCCAGTAACTTTTTGTATCTCTAAAATCAGCGTTGATTTCATGGCTCCTGTAATGACCCTGAGGACTTGATTTTACACCTTGCCCAAAGCCATACAACAAAAGACAAGAGAGGCGAAAGAAGCGTGGATATGTGAGCAATGCACAAACATCGAAGACAGACTAAACAGAAATGAAGCTAAAGGAGCATACAAAGTTATCAAAGAGCTGGTACCACCAAGACAAAGCAGGAACCTTATGATCCATGATAAAAGCGGAAAGTGCCTTATTGAGGAAAATGACGTACTGGCACGATGGACAGAGTACTGTTCTGAGCTATATAACTATGAAGGGCAAAACGAACCTGAGAAAACAATCACCCCAATACCAACAAATATAGAGGATAACCAACTGATAACGAAGGAAGAGGTAATTGCAGCAGTAAAGTCATTAAGAAGAGGGAAGGCGGCCGGCGTGGACAATATACCAGCAGAGTTCTAACAAGCAGGTGGAGAGGTAGTGGTGGAAGGCCTGACACACATCTGCAAATAAATATGGGCGACAGGAAACTGGCCGGACTTATGGACGAAATCAATAGTTATACCGTTACATAAGTCTGGAAACCTAAAGCAGTGCCAAAATTACAGAACAATAACCCTCATCAGCCACCCTAGTAAGGTCATGCTTAGATTAATCCTCGGCCGATTGAAACCCCAAGCAGAGAACATTATTGCCGAGGAGCAAGAAGGGTTCAGACAGGGAAGAAGCACCACAGAACATATATTTAATTTAAGGCTGCTTAGCGAGAAATATCTAGAACAGCAGCAAACACTGTATCATGTGTTTGTGGATTTTAAGAAGGTGTTTGATAGGGTATGGCATAAAGCGCTTTGGGCAGCCATGAGGATGTATAATATCAACAGAAATATTATAACGGTCCTTGAACACTTGTATGACAGGGCGTCTAGCGCAGTTCTTGTGAATGGGAGGCGAGGAGACTGGTTTCGCACATTAGTTGGTGTGAGACAGGGCTGTACACTCTCTCCAACTCTTTTCAATATATTCCTTGAAGGAATTATGAGTGAGGCACTTGAAGGTCACGTTGGTACTGTCAAGATAGGGGGCCGAACGATTACCAACCTTCGTTTTGCAGATGATATCGATAGGTTGGCGGGTGCAGAAGCAGAACTCCAGGAATGGGTCAGAAGGCTCGATGAAACAGCTCTTGACTATGGTATGGAGATAAACGCTGGAAAGACAAAATTAATGACTAACAACGCCACGGGCTTCAACAGCAGGATAAAAGCTAACGGTCAAGAACTCGAAGTAGTTGACCATTTTAAATATCTTGGGTCGATTGTCAGTGATGAAGGATCAAAATGTGAGGTGTTGGCCAGAATAGCACAGACAATAGCGGCGCTAGGACGGCTTAATAAAATCTGGCAAGATAAACGGTTAGCACTATGCACGAAAATCAGATTAATGCGTACACTGGTCCTGTCAATATTCCTCTATGCGTGTGAGACATGGACAGTTACAGCTGACCTTCAATGAAGGATACAGGCCTTGGAGATGAGATGTTTCCGAAAACTTTTAAACGTCACGTACAAAGATCGAGTTACAAATGAGGAAATTCGAGATAGAATTACAACAGCAATAGGGCCTTTTGATGACCTCTTGGCAACTGTCAAAAGAAGGAAACTCACTTGGTACGGTCACATATCGAGATCAAATGGTCTTGCAAATACAATCCTCCACGGAAAGGTGCATGGCAGACGACGAAGAGGCCGGCCCAAATAGAGATGGGAGGACAACATAAAAGAATGGACCAGTCACCGACCAGAACAGTCACAGGAAGCGGCATGTGACAGAGAGGGGTGGCGTGGAGTTGTGAGGATGCCTTCATGTGTGCTCAAACGACGTCACCGGTTATGGGATGACCTGACCAATGACTGTAGATGTGTATTGGTAGCTGATGACCAAAGCTGTCAATCCGAACTCCACGTGAGGTCTTATTACTCCATTGTACACTTTCTTAAGGGTTCTTTTGTTTGCTCCCCAGCTGGTGCCTCCTAATTTTCTGAGTAGGCCTAGCCTCCTTCGGGCCTTCCCTTCTGCATTTCCAATATATTTTTTCCAAGTAAGCCTGGGGTAGTTGTCTCGCCGCAGCGACTCAATTTCAACCAGTGTTCGCAAAGCGATCTCAGTCCCGCCAGGCGGAGCGATAGCGCGGGCTTGCGGAAAACGCTCGCCTGCCTTTCCCCGTAGAGCGAATTGGGTGCGGTTTGTTGTAGTGGCTCCTCCACCGAGGTGCGCTCGTCTGTTCCGTATCAGGAAAC
This sequence comes from Ariolimax columbianus, assembly GCA_036924085.1. Taxonomy (NCBI): domain Eukaryota; kingdom Metazoa; phylum Mollusca; class Gastropoda; order Stylommatophora; family Arionidae; genus Ariolimax; species Ariolimax columbianus. The sequence continues at coordinate 42,509,176 of JAVGWX010000005.1, read as the reverse complement.
GTGGTCCGTCCGTGGTGATTTATCTAAGGCTTATAGCAGAGCTCGACAGTACGTCTCGCTGGTGGTCCGACTCTAGCAAAGAGCTTGTGACCGGCAAATGGAAAGCAGAAATCGTTGCCTCGAGGCCCATCGTTCTCCTACGGAGAAGGGCAGGCCGGCAGGCCAAATTGTCTCTAGTCCCAGTGAAATTCATCGCCGAGGTCGTTGGGATCCGTTCTGCACAGAGCGCTGCCATCCCTCCTCGAGCGAGCCCGGTCGGTCGGTCGTCTGGTGCGTGTGGGAGGCCCCTGTCAGGCGGTCCTAGGTCGACGGAGTGAGGGACGGGTGGAACAACCGTCCGTCCGTCCCGTCAGTCGGTCCCTGCGGCCGTCCCAGTGAGGCTTTTTACACACACTTCCTCCGCCGACCACTGTGTGCTGTACGTACGTCTCCGACAGATATCTGGTTGATCCTGCCAGTAGTCATATGCTTGTCTCAAAGATTAAGCCATGCATGTTTAAGTTCACACTGTCTCACGGTGAAACCGCGAATGGCTCATTAAATCAGTCGAGGTTCCTTAGATGACACGATCCTACTTGGATAACTGTGGCAATTCTAGAGCTAATACATGCTTACCAAGCTCCGACCCTCGCGGAAAGAGCGCTTTTATTAGTTCAAAACCAATCGTCGTTTCCCCTCGCGGGGTTGCGGCGTCCCCACTGGTGACTCTGGATAACTTTGTGCTGATCGCATGGCCTCATGTGCCGGCGACGCATCTTTCAAATGTCTGCCCTATCAAATGTCGATGGTACGTGACATGCCTACCATGTTTGTAACGGGTAACGGGGAATCAGGGTTCGATTCCGGAGAGGGAGCATGAGAAACGGCTACCACATCCAAGGAAGGCAGGAGGCGCGCAACTTACCAACTCCCGGCACGGGGAGGTAGTGACGAAAAATAACAATACGGGACTCTTTCGAGGCCCCGTAATTGGAATGAGTACACTTTAAACCCTTTAACGAGGATCTATTGGAGGGCAAGTCTGGTGCCAGCAGCCGCGGTAATTCCAGCTCCAATAGCGTATATTAAAGTTGTTGCAGTTAAAAAGCTCGTAGTTGGATCTCAGGCGCAGGCGGGCGGTCCGGCTCGCGCCGGTTCACTGCCCGTTGTCTGTTGCCCTACCGTCTGCCGGCTCTCTCCCACGGGTGCTCTTCGCTGAGCGTCCTGGGTGGCCGGCGCGTTTACTTTGAAAAAATTAGAGTGTTCAAAGCAGGCCTCGGCTGCCTGAATAATGGTGCATGGAATAATGGAATAGGACCTCGGTTCTATTTTGTTGGTTTTCGGAACTGGAGGTAATGATTAACAGGGACAAACGGGGGCATTCGTATTGCGGCATTAGAGGTGAAATTCTTGGATCGCCGCAAGACGAGCTACTGCGAAAGCATTTGTCAAGAATGTTTTCATTAATCAAGAACGAAAGTCAGAGGCGCGAAGACGATCAGATACCGTCGTAGTTCTGACCATAAACGATGCCGGCTAGCGATCCGCAGGAGTTGCTTCGATGACTCTGTGGGCAGCTTCCGGGAAACCAAAGTGTTTGGGTTCCGGGGGGAATTATGGTTGCAAAGCTGAAACTTAAAGGAATTGACGGAAGGGCACCACCAGGAGTGGAGCCTGCGGCTTAATTTGACTCAACACGGCCAACACTGAAATGATTGACATGCCGAGACCACTTTTCTGGGGTCTGATAGGGAACTGGTGCTGGATTTAGACCCTCAGAAATCTGGGGTTATGCCCCCTGTGGCTCGGTTGGTTTGCATCGAGTGTTCTGACAAAGGAATTGACGGAAGAGCACTATCAGGAGTGGAGCCTGAGGCTTAAATTAACTTAACACGCCAATACTGTAGAATGGCAGTCAAAAAGAGAGCACCTTCGTGGGGTCTAATAGTGAACATGTGCTGAAATTAGACCCTCGAAAATCTGGGGCCACCCTCTAAGTAACTTGATTGTCTCGCTAAAGGAATTGACGGAAGGGCACCACCAGGAGTGGAACCTGCGGCTTTATTTGACTGAACACGCCAATACTGTAGAACGACTGACAAATCGAGAGCACTACCGTTTGGGTCTAAAAATGAACGTACGCTGGTATTAGACTCACGGAAGACAAGTCAGCTCTCAAACACTCTAATGAAAGAACGCTACGGAAATCGTGTTTAACCCCGCAGAAACCGCAGATTTCAAATACCTGGTCATTGACAAACAAAAGCTCTCAATAAATTCGTCTGACCAAATAGTGAACGGGTGCTGGAAATAGACCATCTGAAGACAGGCCAGTTTTACCCTACTAATGACAGGGCGTTGCTACGGAAAACCAGCTCATATCGAGAGGAGCCGCAGACACTTTGGGGCTTGCGCCCCAGCCCTATCAGGTAGAGCCACAGTAAGAGGTCCTTGCCGTCCGCCAATCAAAGCGGGCGGACAACTGCTCGATACACACCTTATACGGCGATGGGGTGCGAAACCACCAACCAAAGACTTAGTACCTGGTCGGGGTGTCGAAAACAGTAGAGCAGCCACCTCACTGTGAACTGTCGAGACTCATCCACTGACCATGAGAGTTGTCCGCACACCAGGCGAACAACATCTCTGTGACATTACCAGGCTTGTCCTCTGGCTAAATGCACTCCGGCTACGATATCTACCTCTGTACGTTATCAGCCATATAACTATCATGCTGGACGCAGAAGAGATGCAGACCAGCGGACATTGCACACCTGCCCCACTGTGTCAACACCCCAGGTGGCGGGGAATGCTAGGCGTACCATCCCTGCATAGAAGCCAAGAAAATAAAGGGAGAAAGAGATACCCCACTCACATGCAAATGCTACGCTTCTGGCAGGACGTGACGATCCCGGGATACAGACACACTGGACTGCCTCTCTTCCGGGTAAACCAGTCCATCTCATATATCATCTCATATATCATCTCACATATCATCATTGCACCCTATAGACATGAGTAGTGAAGACTCGATAGTCTGGTAAGACAACTTCCATAAGAGAGACAACTCTGATCATAAACAACTGCTGCCTTGCAGATAGGATGGGGACAGCCAAAGGCTAAGGAGGGTATCCCTACAGAAACGCCTGTTGAAATCGGATGCACGGGGCCGCAAGCCTAACAAAACAGTGCAACGTAAATCGCAGCATGATGGCAGTACAACCTATTAGAAAAACGCATGGCGCTCATCCTGCGGAGTCCCGCCAGGCAGCGATAGTGCCGGGCCTCCCGCCTCGAAGGGGCCCACCCTTGACTACTGGTGGTCACCCACCCATGTATGTGTCGTGGAGTCAAGGCACATGGCTATGGGGCAACTTCTATTGGCCAAAACCTCAAGACCCTCAAAATACTACAGTGGAATGCGGAGGGAGTCATTAACAAAAAACTTTCCCTAACACATCACCTGCATGAAGGTAAGATTGACGTGGCATGTATCCAGGAAACGCACTTCAACAATAACCATAAATTCTCAATCAGAGGATACCAGACCTTCCGTCTAGATAGAGAAGGCCACAAAGGAGGGGTCCTGATACTGACCAGAAACTGCATACCGAGTAGCGCGGTATCTGTCAATCACACCGGACAAGCAGAAATTGTAGGAGTTGACATAATGGCTCAAGAGACGAAGCTCCGCATTTTCAATCTGTACGGACCACCAAATAGAGACCTATCGCTCTCGAGTATGGAGGTCAGAGACTCCAACTGCATAGTAGTTGGAGATTTCAACAGCCACTCGGAGAGATGGGGATACTCTGACACAGACAGCAGAGGTGACGAAGTGGAAGATTGGGAGATAGGCCGGAGGATAGCCCTAGCTTCTATTCAAGAACATGGCATACCACCTCGACTCCAGATTTGGCCTTCTCCACACAGGACATACACCATAAAATAGACCGCCAGGTGCTAAACCAACTGGCAGGTAGCGACCACAGGCCGATCAGGCTAACCATTGACATGGAAGTAGGCCCACAGGAAACAAAACCGCTCCCACGTTGGAATTACAAACGAGCCGACTGGGACAGATTTGCAATCCTGACAGATGGGCTGTGTGAAACCATCAACACACGAAACACCAAAATGAAGCCCATGGTAGAGAGCCTAAGCAAGGCAATAATGCAAGCCGCCACTGAAACCATCCCAAGAGGAGCTAGGAAAAACTATAAGCCCTACTGGAATGATGAGTTGCAGAAAGTGGAAGATGCAGTAACAAATGCTAGGAACATGGCAGAGCGAGAAAAATCCATGGAGGCAAACATCGCCCTCAAAGCCGCCGCGGCGAAGTACAAACACACTCTCAAGCAAACAGCAAGAGAAATCTGGAAAAATAAAACGGAAAGTCTAAACCTGGACAAAGACGGGAACAAGCTATGGAAGCTAGTCAGAGCCATGAACGACGAAACCCCGTCAAATAAACAAATTACTATCAAGCAGGGCGAGAACTTGATCACAGGTAAGAAAGCCGCAAACGCCTTTGTCGATCACTATGCCAGAGCAAACCACATCGAGGTCCCTGCAGATAAGCATACAGACATTAGCGAAGAGCTAAAGGGACACGAAAACATGAATACGGCTCCTGAAGAGCACATGATGGCCAAACTAACAATGCGCGAAATGGAAGAGTCTATGAGAACACTAAAGAAAAGGAAATCTCCCGGAAAAGACGGGATAACAAACAAAATGCTGATGGGGCTGGGCCAAACAGCGAAGAAGAAACTGCTATCGGTCCTGAACCAAAGCTGGAAAAGGGGAATAGTACCACAGGCATGGAAAGACGCAATACTGGTACCAGTACCAAAAACAGGAAAGGACAAAACAGATCCAAATGGATACCGGCCCATAAGCCTACTGAGCTGTGTCGGCAAGCTGATGGAACGGATGATAAACACAAGACTGATGTGGCATCTGGAAGAAAAACGAATACTAATTCCACAGCAAGCCGGCTTTAGACAGCACAGATCCACTGAGGACCAGGTCATCCTCATAGCCCAGGAGATAGAAGATGCCTACCAGGCACAGAAACACACAGTAGCTGTTTGGGTGGATCTGGAAAAGGCATTTGACAAAGTCTGGAAAGATGGACTTAGAGTCAAGCTAAGAAGAAGTGATGTCTGTGGGAAGATGTACAAGTGGATCAACCACTACCTCAAACAAAGAACGGCCAGAGTCCAAGTACAAGGGCAGATGAGCAAAAAGGTGACACTCGAGCAGGGAGTACCCCAAGGGGGAGTATTGTCACCCACACTCTTCCTGGTATATATAAACGATATTACAGAGAATATACCAAGAAGAGTCCATAGCTCAATGTTTGCAGACGATCTGGCTATGTAGACCTCTGAAAAGAATCTCACCATAGCAAGAAATCGGATGCAGACGGCCCTAACATCGCTGGAAGAGTGGGCGAACTCATGGCTGGTCAAAATAAACGAGGAGAAAACCACATGCACAATATTCTCGCTTTCATTAAAACCCCAAAGTACCAAATTAAGTCTAAATGGCAAAATCCTGCAGCCAAACGACAACCCAACCTATCTGGGAGTCACATTTGATAGGCGCATGACATGGAAAAGTCAGATTGAGAGAAACCGAATGAAAGCCAGAGAAAGAATGGCAATCATGAGGAAACTTGCTGGCACAAGCTGGGGAGCAGACGAAGGCATACTAAAGAAACTGTACACTGGAAGAGTGAGACCAGTTCTCGAGTATGGCATTGCGGCATGGACAACAGCAGCGAAGGCGAACTTCGATAAAGTTAACAAACTTCAAAACCAAGCCATGAGAATTATAACAGGTGGCATGAAGTCAACGCCAATTGTAGAACTTGAAAAGATTACAAAACTGCAATCCATGACCGATAGAAGAGACTGCAGAGCCCAGCTGCAGTCAGAGAAACTCCGAAGACTGACCGACCATCCAATGCACCAGAGACTAAACAATTTGGGAAATGGGAAACTAAAGCGGAGAAACTTTGCAGAAATAGCCAAAGCAAAGATGCACGAAGATCCCATAAACGCACTAACAACACCAAAACCCATCACTACTGTACGAAAACCTACCTGGAGGCAGGATATATTTCCAGAGGTGGTAGAAAATATACCAGGTATTGCAAACAAAAACTGCCAGACTGAAAAAGAAAGGAGAGATACTACCCTAAGCTTCATAACGAAAAGCTACCCAAGCATGGACTGGACCCATGCATACACCGACGGTTCTGTAACAAACACAACACAGAACGGAGGGGCAGGAGCATTCCTGAACCTACCAAATGGCAGAAAAATAACACTGTCATTCGCTACTGGTAAGTACACAAGCAATTTCAGAGCGGAGGCAGAGGCACTGAGGGCGGCAGTGGAAGAAATGGTGACACACAGTGAAAATGAGAGAAATATAGTCCTGCTGACAGATGCTCTCGCCGTAGTCACAGCGCTAAAAAGCCAGAAAAACACTGAGCTTAATGACTTAAGAGCAGCACTCTGCAAACTGTGCCAGCAGTCCGCACCAAAAAGGGTAGTGGTACAGTGGGTTCCGTCACACTGCAACATCCAAGGCAACGAGGAGGCAGACAGACTGGCAAAAGAAGGTGCAAGACTAAAACAAACAGATACCAGTATGACGTACGAAGAGTCAAAACGGCTTATCAAAGCCAGATACATGACCAAATGGGAAACCGAACATACTGGTTACACCAAAAACGATGCCTATTACCAGTTGAACCGAAGAGAGCAGGTCGTTGTCTTCAGACTTCGCACTGGCCACAACAGACTGACGTACCACCTATTCAACAAATTGAAGATAGGGTGTACCGACGAATGCCCGTGCGGTACTGGTAAAATGACCGCTGAACATCTGCTGCAGAACTGCCCGACATACGAGGATCAGAGAGAGCAGATGTGGCCATTACCAGTGGAACTGCAAGACAAGCTCTATGGCAGTGGCGACAGCCTCAGGATGACCGCCGCTTTTTTCGAAAAAATAATGGTTACTGTCTGACTGCGTACGCAGAAGAAGAAGAAGAAATGGTTAGCACTATGCACGAAAATCAGATTAATGCGTACACTGGTCCTGTCAATATTCCTCTATGCGTGTGAGACATGGACAGTTACAGCTGACCTTCAATGAAGGATACAGGCCTTGGAGATGAGATGTTTCCGAAAACTTGCAAACGTCACGTACAAAGATCGAGTTACAAATGAGGAAATTCGAGATAGAATTACAACAGCAATAGGGCCTTTTGATGACCTCTTGGCAACTGTCAAAAGAAGGAAACTCACTTGGTACGGTCACATATCGAGATCAAATGGTCTTGCAAACACAATCCTCCACGGAAAGGTGCATGGCAGACGACGAAGAGGCCGGCCCAAATAGAGATGGGAGGACAACATAAAAGAATGGACCAGTCTCCGACCAGAACAGTCACAGGAAGCGGCATCTGACAGAGAGGGGTGGCGTGGAGTTGTGAGGATGCCTTCATGTGTGCTCCAACGACCTCACCGGTTATGGGATGACCTGACCAATGACTGTAGATGTGTATTGGCAGCTGATGACCAAAGCTGTCAATCCGAACTCCACGTGAGGTCTTATTACTCCATTGTACACTTTCTTAAGGGTTCTTTTGTTTGCTCCCCAGCTGGTGCCTCCTAATTTTCTGAGTAGGCCTAGCCTCCTTCGGGCCTTCCCTTCTGCATTTCCAATATATTTTTTCCAAGTAAGCCTTTTATCAAATGTCACCCCAAGATAGGTAGGGGTGTTTTCTTCCTTGATCATTGACAGTCCTAAGCACAAGTTGATTGTTTGGTCTTTTGGGAAAAGGGAAAGAAGCGTCGTGGAGGTCTTGTCTGTGTATATTGTGACACTCCATTTCTCTGCCCATGCCGACAGCATGTCTGCTGCCACCTGCATTCTATGGTTTGCTGTAGTGGCGTGTTCATCAGAAACCAGAGTACTAGATCGTCTGCATATAAAGCAGCTTTCACTCCAGCTGGGAGATCCTTGATCAAGTCGTTAATATAAACAAGAAACAATGTTAGTGAAATTACTCCCCCCTGAGGTACTCCATGGTAGAGCAGCACTTTTTTTCTTTTCTGCCAGTCGATGGTGACTCTTGTTCTCCTATTGTACAAGCATGACTGGATCCAGCTTTGCATGTTGCCTTGAATCTCGCTTCTCCCTTGTTTTGTTTTAAGGCCGTCTTTCCATACCTTATTGAAGGCCTGCTTGAAATCAACCCATATTGCTATGACCTTTTTCTTCTCCTGGAAGGCATCTTCTACCGATTGAGATAAGTAAGTGACTTAATCATCTATACTGTAGCACTCTCTAAATCCAGCTTGTTCCGGCACCAGAATCTGCTCAGACTCTAAATACAATTTCATTGTTGTGTTAACTATCTGCTCTATGGTCTTTACCACACAGCGTGTGAAACTGATTGGTCAGTAACTTGAGGTTTTGCTCTTGCATTTCCCTTTCTTTAGTACAGGTATTGTGATGGCTTCTCTCCATACTTGCGCCATCATTCCTGTCGCCCAGCTGAGGTTGAATATCTCAAGCAGTTTTGTCTTCGCGGCTGGGCTCAAACCGATGTGCATTTCATTGCTCATTTCATCTGGGCTGGGTGCCTTTCTTGTCTCAAGCTTGGATATAACTTTTTGAAATTCTCCTAATGTGATGGATTCTCTCATCGGAGCAGACTTCTCTTTGCTGGTCTATGTTAACAGTCAGTTTGCTTTCTGCACTGTACCTGCTGGCAAAGAGGTCTGCAGCTTGTTTCCCTGTATGTTCTTTGCAATCCTCATCCAATGTTATGGTCTGTCTAGACGGAATACCCTCTTCATTAAGGGATTTTACTAAATCTCAATTTCTTGTCGTCCTTTTCAGGATTGACCGCAGCCGTTTTACTCCTCCAGCTTTTCCGTTTTTCTTCTAGTTTGGTTCTCTGAAACTCAGCTACAGCCTTTTTCCATTTATTGTGATTTTCAATTGCGAGATGAGCATCCTTTCTGGTCATTTCCATGGCTTCCTGACGTTTTTGGAGTGTGGTGGACCAGTATGGTGTGTAGTTGCCTCTGCATCCTTTAGGGATGGCTTCTTTTGCTGCTTGCTTTGATTGAAGTCTTTTACCACGGCATTGGTGTCTCTATTTTGCACATTGAGGTCAGACAGCAGCGTGGTCAGCCGATGCTTATACAGGCCCCAGTTAGATTTTTTTGTAATTCCATCTTGTGATGGCTGGGCCTGCACTGAGGATTACATTCTGGAAGGAAAGACAGATTGGACGATGATCACTTCCTCCAAGTTTATCTCCAACTTCTCTACTTATGAATCCAGCTACATCTGGGGTGGCAAAGTCAAGATAACACACTAACAGAAACCAAAGACATACTGAATAGATGGAGAGAGCACTGCAGAATGATGAATGAAGAAAACACAAAGTGCTAAGTTACAATCCTACCAAAAGATGAGAAAGAACCTGAACCAACATTGGAGTACGATCAGCAATCAAAAGTCTGAAAAGGGGAAAGTTCCCAGGATGTGATGATATCCAAGCAGAGCTAATACAAGCAAGAGAAGAGGTCAGTGCTTGAGTTTATCACAAGCTGTGTAAAAAGATATGACACAGCGCAGAGTGGCCAGATGCATGGAAGAAATAAATTTATATTCCCCTCCAAAAAAAGGCAATCTAAAGCTGTGCACAAACTACCGCGCTAATCAGCAACGCTAGCAAGATACTCTTGCAGATCCTATTGAGGACAGAGAAAAGATTTTAATTTAAATTCACGATCTCTAAGCAGGTTGTAGAAAAGACAGAGGGACCAGATATCACATATTCAATATGAGGAATATCTACGAAAAATGTAGAGAGTTTAATGTAGACCTGTACAAGTGTTTCATTATTACACCAAGGCTTTTGATATTGCAAAACATCTCATTGTAACATTATATCAAAATCAATGAGCCGCTGTCCGAGTATCTGGGCAAACATCAAATTGGTTTGCAGTACAATAGAGAGTAAGACAGGGATGTGTGCTCTCACCTTATCTATAAAACATAAATGCAGAATGTATAATGGGAAATGTTAGAGAAGATGAGAACATTGAAAGTTTCTATACATTTACAATGTGCGGTTAAAAAATTCCAGAGTTACCATACGCAGACGACACAGTGATACTATGAAAAAGTGCAAAAATTCTAGAGCAGCTACTTTCATCCATAAATGGACACAGTAAAGATCAAAACCTGTTTATAAACATAAACAAAACAAATTCCAGAATGAAGGTATGCGCCTGGTTCTGGGCTGCACTAGAGATACTCCGATTGTGATGATGCAGTACATGTTGGGATTGTTATCGGTGACATCCAAACATAAACTGGCACAAGTCAAAGCCTATATGCGTGTCACCACAGACACGCAGCACCCTCTGCACAGTAGTATCTCAGACACCAAGGGATCAAGAATCAAAAGAGGGTCGTCATGAATGGCACAGGCAAAGATAACAATCGGACACATCACTTCAGCTGAGACGATAGCCAAAGGGGAAGAATGGGTCCACACTGGTGATAGAATAATAGAGTAACAGAGAGTCATCATAACCTTAGGCAAAGAATGCAGAGAATGGAGCAACAGGAGAGCAGAGCACGAGATAAATCAGCTGATAACTGAGAACGCGCAGGAGAGTGACGCTGTCATATACACCGATGGATCAGTTGTGCACAGTGGACATCGGGCTGGGGTTTCTCGGCTAGAGTGAGAGGAGAGGTCATTGCTGAGCGCAGTAGGGCATACATTTCAACAATCTCCAGTATGAGAATGGAGACGGAAGCAGTGACCTCAGCACTGAAATGGATATCTGAGACTTCTATAACAAGAGCAGTCATCGTGATAGATGCGCAAGCCGTACTTCAGAAAATACAGAAGGGATGGCTTATGTACGAGTGGAAAGCAGCTGTTGAGGCCTCAAGCCTCCAAACATTAACATGGATCTACTATCCTGCTCATGCCGGGGTTCAGGGCAATGAAAGAGCTGACATGGCTTTACAAGCTACCATCATGGGCACATTAGTGATGGATAGAAGTGACATTTTGAAAAGGACACTGCAATAGATGAAGCAGCAATCCACAGACTGCAAAGTGTCGACATTAAACAAGGTTCGAGCGGAGTGGGGCATATGAGAGGACGGCACGGGAGAGTGTACAACCAGCGAGCTACAGGGACCATCAGCATCCACACCTTACGCCATTTGATGAGAGAGACTGAGCACCTATGGGTATGCCCGGAGTGCAGTGATGCCAATTCTTAGAAACAGAAACAAAACAAAGATAATGACCACCAACAAAACACGGTCAACATAAATTTACAGTAGGTCAGGTCAAGCATTTTGAATATCTGGGCTCCAGAATTGACAAAAATGGCGACTGCTCGAAAGAAATCATAAGAAGACTAGCCATGGCAACACAGAGTTTTGAACAGCCTGAAGAAATTATGGCAGAGCACCAACAAAGCAAAAGAAAGTGAAAGTCTTGAGAGCCTGTGTATGGCTGCGAATTATGGATGATTACCAAAACTTCTAGACAAAGAATCGAGACCTTCGAGTCAAAATGTTACAGGAAGATCCTCAGAATACCCTGGATGAAGAAAAAGACAAATATTGACATTCAGCAAGAGTTGAACATAGAGGAGAACTGGTTTAACAATTCCATTTTTGTGTGAAAATGTAAATACTTTGGTCACATCAAGAGACACACCTGTCTTGAGAGATCAGTGATGGAACATATGGTGCCAGACAAAAGAGGCAGAGGTAGACCAAGAAGATGATGGCAACAAGATATCCAGGAATGCCTGGGTATGACTGTGGCTGAGACTGGAGTTTTGGCAAGGGAAAGAGTTGCTTTCAGACAGACTGTGATGGGAGCGATGTTCTATAAAGAACATGCTATATGATGATGATTATTTTTATCACAGCAACCGCCAAAAATCCAGCTTTGTGTATGTTAACTACCTGCAGGCAGAGACTCATACTTTCAATATTCCATTTTCAAAAAGTTGCAATCCCCAATTTGCGTCAGTTCATCATCTTTAAGGTCTGTTCAGTTTTCTTTTTTTCGTTCTTCTTTTTTTCCTACAGCTCTTGCCTTTTGGTGTCGCAGAAAGGAGGTATGAGTAGACTTCTGGTTTGCCCTAGGTGGAAGGCTTGTGCTGCCAACATGTTAAACTTTTGAAGTGTTTCTTAGAGCCCTTCTATCCATCGTTGCCGGGGTCAACCTTTTGTTCGTGATCCTGATACCTCATGTAGTTTGATTTTACTGCAGGCTGATCATACTGCATCTTTGTCAAATATCTACCACTTTATTCTCTGTGTTTCAATATAGTAGTTAACCAATGTAGTCCCCATCATATACTTGAGCATGCCATCACAAAATGTCTTTCCTGCTGTATTTAGTACACAGTGCATCTAACAGGTCTCAATCATACGTTTGTGCCTTATTTAATAAGGCCCACGTTTGACACAGATAACATAACGTAGGGATGATAAAGGTGTTTATTAGCATCTGTTTAGTGGACATTGTGACACTTGGATGTTTTGGTATCAGTGATAGCTGGTAGTGCACCTTGTTTGCCTTTTCAATTCTATTTTCTATCACTCTGTCCAGTCTGTCGATGTCAGTGAACAGATTTCTCAGATACGCAAATTCCTGTACTGCTTTAAGTCTTTGGTCCCAGTGTGAAAACTACGCTGTGTAGGTTGATTATCATAATTTCTGTCTTATTCAGTTTATCTTCATGTCATACTCCAAGCAGGCTGAGTTGACGTGGGTGAGGTGTTGTAAATCTTCTTCATTATTGTAGAAGAGACTCAAGTTTGCAAAAATCAATTCATTGATCGATTCTGTAGCGTGATTGCCACCACTTCTGGTTCATGGCTGTTTTATTTGGTGTTCACAGCTAACCTCCAAAATAGAGGTCATTCAGCTAACCACCACCTAGCTGAAGCCCTGTAGAATTCCTCTCTTGTCCTACCTCTTGCCATGAAGTGTCACAGAGATGTGGAATGCGTAGATTTCTTGTTATCACCCGATGGGAGGCTTGTGCTGGCAATAAGTGCAACTTCCTGAGAATCTCCTAAACATCCTCGATCCACCGATGTTGAGCTCTTGCACGCAGATCTGAATATGATATGCTCTCGCTGCAGGCTGGTCAAAATTCACTCTGACTAAATGACCAAACCACTTGATTTTTTGGAAGAATGTAAGCACTAACTGGGTTTGTCCCCACTATCTGCCTCAATGTGGTATTGCTGATTCGGTCACGAATTGTCTTTCCGGCTGCACTTCTCATAGCTCTGGATCTGGATCTTACTCTTATGACCCATACTGCATATTCACTGGCAGGACCATATCACAGATAATGAAGTGCTATCCAGAACCAACGTGGCAGGTATTCATGCACACTTGCAAAAAAAACCAAAATGAGATGCTTGAATGTCAAGCGAAAGGGTTTCAAAGAGGCTCCTGTTTAGTGAACTGAGTGAAGGAGGACGATCACAGGGACATCCCAAAAAAGTGTCCCTAAAGTGTTTAATCATACTATTGAAAATAATGGAAGATTCAGTGGAAGAAAAGAAAAGGCCCAAGATACAAGAACATCACACAGACATATAAGAACAAGATTTAAGCAGTAAATTAGACTTCCGACATTAGGCAAACATTTTCATTCAAGATTTGGTTGTTGATATACGTATTTTTGTGTGCTTGTATACTTTCTGAATGACAATCATAAACGTTCCGATTTCCAAAATAGTTTTGTAATACTATGGCTAGTCATTTGCCTACAAGTTCTAAGCCTCCTTGGTGAATGTGTGCTTCTAGGGTATTAATTAAGTTTACTGTAAAATAGGATAGAAAGTGAAGAGTTGTTGTTTGTCATGGACAGTTTATAATCAAATTATGAAAGCGATGCAGAAAATGTCACATTTGTTATCATAATGGACTGTAGCTACATCCCTTTTTTCAAAGCACAATTACTTTTGTCTAACAAGGCAGAAATAGCAAATGATGATATTCTATTGACTTTATAGTCATGTTCAAAGACATGCAAGAAATGTTATATTTAGAAACCAGTTGCAAATGAATATCCAAGACTAGGTGAGATTGTAATGAAATGTATGTAATTTTATTCATACCCTCTAAACATTTGCCTCTGAAAAAAAACCTGTTGTTCTAGTCTGAATGTGTCCATTGCTTCTTTGGATGAAAAGTTTATTTCTCTTGACACAGCTCTGCACTTCAGAATTTTCTTTGGAACCTGTGCTGTGGGAGTGGTAAAATATACAAATATGACCACTAAAAATATGTTTAATGCTTAGGTTCATCTTGTTTTTCATAAACCTAGAGATCATAGAGCAACTAAAACTGAAATGATAGCTTTATACCTCTCTTCTACTCTTGGTGCCAGGAATAGGAATTTACACTGTAGCTTACTGTAACTATACCAAAGGTGAATTATTTAATAATGAAAAACACCACCCCAAAAAACTATACCAAGAAAGAGAATTCTAATCTTTGCCCCTATCACCTTTCGGTGTATAGGCCATCAACCAACCCTCTCCAAGCAGATTCTTTCCAGCTTCTTCCTGTTTTTCTTGTATCTGCTTTTAGGCCTCTTCTCTATGTGTACTTTGGCCTTCATTTGTCTATTTTTCTTGTTGGTTCCATGACAGACATTGTCTGATAATACTGGCTTGGGGCTTTTACAGTGTATGGGCTATAAATCGCCACCTTCTTTCTAAACAATTATGTTACACTGTTAAACTTCCATTTTGGAAGATCCAGTGGGAATGTAAAAATGAGAATGACATACTGGCAACACCCTTCTTCATAGATTAAAACATCAAATGAAAAACAAAAAATTTGCTGGTCCGGATAGCAAATTAAACTAGACACCATCAAATGGCTGCTAAAGCTTTTTAATACATGCATTGAATCGACACAAATTCCTAAAATCTGGAGGAAATCCCATGTGGTTGCAGTGATAGATCCAGTAAAAATTCAACAGAAGTAAGGAATTTCCAAATGGTATCATTGTTTGCTATCTCTAAAATGTTTTTTTTAAACAATGATCCTAGACCGTGACGCCACCTCAATAGACAAGAACCTTATCAAGGAACAAGCAGGTTTTTAATCTGGAAGATCCTGATGCAGCTAAATTCTTAGACTGACACAACTAAACGAGGATGAGTATGAATGAACACAAGATCACAGGAGTGACTTTTATCAATCTATGTGCAGCATTTGACAGCAGAAGCTGCTGACAAAGTTATATTCTATGACAAATGTCTATGACAAATGATTGACAACTTTATCAAATGTCTTTTGCAACTGTCCAATCATCATCAGCACACAAGCCATTGCTAGTAAGCCACAGGTTACTATTTACCAGAGTTTGACCTCATCCCACTGAAGCGGAGGTCAGAAAAACTATCAGCACAATGTCCAGAGACAAGGCTAACTGGTCTGATTCCACCCCGGCAGAGATTTACCAAACAGGGAGTCCTGTGCTTTTTCAAGAATTGACTACACTCGTTCGTTGTATTTGGGAAGCAGAGAAAGTTCCACACGAGACGGAAAATGACACAAATGTACACCTGTACAAGCAAAAGGGCCGCTGTCAATCACATGAGAATCTGCCTGCTTAACAGCCTATCTGGTCACCTTGAGCAGGGTTTACTCTCAGAGAGTCAGTGTGGTTTTCGTGCGGGTCGTGGGATGGTTGACATGATATATGCAGCAAATCAACTACAAGAGAAAACTCAAGAACAGAATTGTGACTTGTACACAGTTTTTACCGATCTGACCAAAGCCTTTGACACAGTCAATAGGGATGGACTCTGGCAAATCATGGGGAAGTTTGGCTACCCCAGGCAGATTCATTGCTGTTGTCCGCCAATTTCATGAAGGCTCGTGTACTCTTTTGTCCATAGCCTATCCAGTCACCATTGGTGTCAAACAGCATTGTGTGCTGGCACCGTCACTTTTTAGCATGGTCTTTCCTCCAGCAATGCTCACTGATGATGTACATTGGCATTGTTATTGGCATGCATATTAGGTACAGGATGCAAGATCAGCTGTTCATCTCGGGGCACCTGAAATCCTACACCAAGATGTATGAGGCCACGATCTTGGATCTCCTATTCACAGACGATTGTGTCCCTAACACCTGCTTAAAACAAGATATGTAGTCAACCAAGACAGAGTTTTCTGTGACATGCATTAACTTTGGTCTCACAGTCAACACTAGGAAAATAGAGCTACTCTTCCAGCCTGCTCTTTGGAGCCGTACATCAAACCAAACATTACTGTACAGAACCAACGTCTCCAGTTAGCCACTAGCTTCAACTACCTAGGCAGTACCCTCACCAGAGAGGCAATTATGAATTGTGAGGTCAACAATAGGGATTGCTAAGGCAAGTTCTGCATTAGGGAGGCTCCAAGCAAATGTCTGGAACTGACAGTGTATCAGTGGCACCACCAACGTAAAAGTGTACCGTGTTGTAGTGTTATCCACTCTGCTGCATGCCTGTGAAACATGCAGTGTATAGCAGCTAAACTGTTTTTACTTGAGCTGTCTGCATAGTCTGCTCAGGATCAGGTGACAGCACAAAGTGTCTAACTCTTAAATTCTTAGCAAGACTAACATGTTGAGCATCCATACACTTCTTCAAATAGCTCAGATAAGATGGACGTGACATGTTCGCATGCCAGCTGTGCACATCCCCGAGCAGCTGTTACAGTGAGCTCATATCAGGCAGAAACTCACCAGGGGTGCAGAAGAAACGCTAAAATGTCTCTGAAAATCTTCAATATTGATGTAACCTCCTGGGAGATGCTTGCATAAAACCATACCACCTAGTGTGCTAGTATCACGAAAGTGATCAGATCGTAGATAGTAAAGTCATCGGGGAGGCTCAGCGGAAGGTGTGCTGCCCCCAAATAAAAAGGCATGACGACTCCACAGCCAGCCCCGAATGTGGCAGGGTATAATGCTCCAGGATTGGCCTTTACAGCCATAAGAGAACACATTTCATTGCAAAAGCCTGATGCTGTTGCCATCTTCGCTTGCGATGGGCATTTATTGCACCAACTGAAATATATACCCCATAATCTGCGCAAATGACCCAAGACAACTTATGTTGGACACCAGCTTTAGTGAATGAAACTGAAATCTAGATGAAGTTTTTTACAGTCAACACAGGCCCTACAGACTAGTCCCAGAAATCACCAAATTGAAAAATGGAATGCACTGCAGGAGGGTCTTGTGTCTGGACACAACTTGCCTGACGCAACATAGACGTCACTAAATATACTCCAAACTGGTGTATCATGATCGAAGGAAGAACTTAAAGAGATGGTGATACAGGGATGATGAGACATGAGACTGTGGAGCTGCACAAGACCCAGACCACTTGTTGATCTGCTAAAACCTTCTGAAAACAGGCAATATGGATGGATGACAAGACAATCCACGTGGTTGAACATTGGAAACATGCTGTTTGACATGGTGCCCAGAACACTGAATGCAAATAAGAATTTAGAAGCTAATTTACACATGCATATCGACAAACAAGGCTGCCGGAGTCCACCTACATGCGGTTTTGCAATAGAATTGTAAGGCTCTCATGGGCAGCCAGTAAAGGTGTACTGGGGGAGACAATCCACACAAGAAAACTTAAAATGCATTATGAAAACAGCAAAATTTGTGAGGAAAGTTATATGATAGCAAAGAAATGATTACGTCGAAGCTGCAATGGTGCTGAAGGTCAAAAGTCGATAAAAACACATATAAGCAATGACAGTACTAGGAAAAAAACAAATTGTTACATCCCTAAGGCCTTTATCAAAGACAAATAATGAATGCAAACAACTAACAAATCACAATTAAAAAAACAAGACATGATGTAAAATAAGCAGTTAACTTAAAATGATTGTTCTTTGTCCCTTGTAGTTGTAATGTAGATGTGGGTTTTTTTTTGTCTTTGTACTGTCAGTGAAAAGGATGAAATTGAATAATAACAGGTGTCAAGAGACAGGAATGAGCACCTATGTCAGTTACCCTAATCAATGGTGATATGGTACGATTAGTTGTCATATTGTAGATCCTCTTCCTCCCCTTTTTTTTAAAGTTGTGCAGCCATAAACAGTTGGCATATGTGTTTTCTGCGTCTACCTCAGTGCCTAACACTCAACAGTCTTTCTTCTTCACTATGGCTCTCAATCTCTGACTATATTTTAGATATGTATTTCCTACTCTACTCCATTTGCAATATGACTCAAGAAAGCTACGTAGCTCACCTTCGTGCTCTTTTTCTGGGACAGACCTGAAAAATTAAATATTCCTACAATTACAAGAGTCTATGAACAAATGAGACATGGTTGAGAAAGGCAAACTGGCCAATATTGAAGAGATATGGCAGTTTGAAGTGTGGCAAAATGCCATAAAATGCTGAATTAAAAGTTGATTCAATAAATGATTTTAATTAGACAGACTTTTCAGTGAAGACAGGTCATGGAAACACATGCAGGCTATAGAATGCTTTAGGGCAGACATGCTTAGTCCTTAGTCGACCTGTACTTCTACAGGGGCAGATGCTCCTGTGCAGGTCCCAGCTCTGGTATGAGCTGGATGTAGCCGGGAGATGGGTGTCCTGCTTAGCGGGCTAGGCTTGAGCAGCTTAATACTCCGCTGCGTTGGGACAAGCGCTTACGGCGGGTGGTTAACCGATATGCGAGTCCATCTTTATGGATTTTAAAAATTAGAGCAAAGTAGCTCTGCAGCCTGTAGGCGCAGAAAGTCAAAATTCTTGTTCAAACTACATGTACAGAACAGGATAAATGTGTACTTGAGAGAAAGCTACTGCAAGTCTTGCAGATAGAACTAAAGCTTAAGAAAAGCAATTTGAGTACACACTGCAAAAGATACAACAGGATGAAATGTAACTGCAGAAGTAACTTGTTTATTACAGGCATCAGGTTAAGATGGACAAAAAGGAAGAGAAAAGGCAGAATGATCTCCATTTTGTTCAAGCCAGAAAAATGAGCCTTCACAATTTGGAAGCCTATGAGAAATAGAAGATTATTATTCTTTCTATACAGCAAACAAAGGTAAATGTAATCCCTTAGCAGAACATGTCTACAGAGGGCCAGTTCCCTTTCTCGCCGTCTTTCTTTCCCTAACATCAAACTAGGTATAGTAATGGTGGTGTATTTAAAACAGCAACATAAAATTAATATATTATTGTCCTGCGGTGCCGGGCAAGACAAATCCCGGGCACCAGGTATCATATTTACTTGCACAATTTTCTTAATGGCTCCATTGTTTTACCTGATTCCTAGATCCTAAAAAAATTTGTTACCCCCTGCTGTATTGTACTTCTTTGTTTAAATGTGTTTAATAATTGTTTTTCTGTACACTAATTCTGATCACATTTAAGTGTAATTGAAATTACAGAATAAAATGAATGTATTCATGATTTTCTTAAAAAGTATATCCCATTTAGTGTGGCATAAGGAAAAAAAATATAGCTACCTTCTCAGTTCAGTTCATCCCATAACCCATCAGGTCGTTGGGGCACACATGAAGACACTCCCAAAATCCCACGCCATCCCTCTGTCTGTCGCCGCCTGTCGTATCTCACCGGGACGAAGGCCTGACCACTCAGTGATGTTGTCCACCTATCTCTTCCTTGGATGTCCTCGCCCTCTCTGTCCCGGTACGAAACCCGGTACGGACCTCGCGACGTGCCCGCACCAGGCCATCTTTCGTCTTTTGATAGCTGTGAAAAAATCTTCAAAAGGACCAATAGCGTTTTCAACTCTCTGACGTATTTCTACGTTCGTGACACGATCTTCATATGTAACATTTTGGAGTTTTCTATAGCACCTCATTTCTATTGCATGTATTCTGCCCTGGATATCTGCTGTGATGGTCCAGGTCTCGCAGGCATACAGAAATATTGATAGCACCAGAGAGCGCATTAGTCTAACTTTTATGCAGAGGGCGAGCTGCTTGTCTTTAAATATAGGTTTCAGCCGAGTCAGCGCCGTTGTTGTTTGTGCTATTCTTGCAATTACTTCTGTCTTCGATCCCTTTTCACTGATCAATGATCCTAGATATTAGAAACGTTTTACCACCTCAAGTTCCTGCCCATTTGCCTCTATTACAGATTTAAACCCTGCTATGTTATTGGTCATGAGCTTTGTTTTATCTGCATTTATTTCCATACCAAAACTCAGGGCCGCTCTATCCAAGCTACCAATCAACTCCTGGAGTTCCCTTTCTGTGCCTGCCAATACATCAATATCATCAGCAAATCTGAAGTTTTTGATAAGCCTGTCACCTATTTTAACTGTGCCTACATGTTCTTTTAAGGTCGTCTCCATTATTCTCTCCAAGAATATATTGAAGAATGTTGGAAAGAGTATACATCCCTGTCTCACACCCATCGTCGTACGGAACCAATCGCCTAGCGTTCCCTCTACAGAGACTGCGCTTGTCGCCTGCTCATAAAGGTTTGCAATTACCCTCACAATATCACTGTTGAACTTATAATGTGTCATTGTTGACCATAGCGCCGCATGCCACACTCTATTTGTTGCAAATTAATTAGGCTGCCTGCCATTTTCAATATTAAAATTACTTCCAGTTATGCCGAAAAGCGATATCAATACCATTACTGACTCAACCCTCCTCTCCCAATGTATGATTCAAACACTAAAAGTTAAGTTTTATTGATTGCAACAGTAAATGGCCTTTGGTAAGTACAAAATTTGCTATTTCTTTTCTGCAATTTCAAAATAACATGCAAAATGTTTTTGTACACTAATAGCTTAGTGTCTAATACTAACAAAATAATGTTTATTTTTTATTCTGTGTCCTCTGCCCTTCATTTTGATATATGTTCATAAAAACATTGAAACAACATAATTACTAAATTAGGTTTAAACACCCACACTCTACGTCGACCCCCAAAGAAAAATTAGAAAGTAATTAATTTTTTTCAAATTTAATTATCTGCAAAACCGGCTTTAGATAAAAACATAAACTTATGAGTTTGAAAAATTGTGTCAGAAATGTACAGTAGAGTGGACAATATATTGGATATCTCAGCTTTTCATGATTAAACACTTATAAAACCATACATATTTATATTCAGGAGAACAAAAACAACTGATGATGGTAGTTGCATCACTTTCCAATAGGACCAGAGCTAATTGATATTCAAAATGGCCAACTCATTTGCATAATTCGCAGCTAAAATAATGTTGCAATATTTGTATCTACATGTTACACTACATGTGATTTATCAATATATCCTTTAGATTGTCTCTTTGAGAGGAGCATTAATACATTCATTGCATTCTGTTTTTCAATCAAATGCTTGCATAATTAATATACAGGACAATTTGAATACACAAATTTAACTTGAAATAAAATGGTTCAACAGGAAGAGAAATATATTACTACATTATTTTTGCTGCGAATTACATAAATTAGTTGTCATTTTGAACATTAATTAGTTTTGATTGTACTTAAAAGTGATGCAAATATGATCATCTGATGTATTTTGTTCTCCGGAAAATATAAATTTATGATTTTACAGGTGTAAACTTGTAAAGAGTATAATCACAAACAGCCGAGGTATTAAATACATAATAAGTCAAGCCAGACTAAGCATAGTGCGTCTGCCCCTTTGTGGATGGCTTTCACTTTCACTCTGTGACAACACCTTGTTAAAGTTCAGAACATTATTTGAAAATATTTTTGTGTGTTATATCTAACTTTTCACTCAAATCTCAAAATCCTGGTATTTAATCAGGCATATGCGTCTGATGCCAGGTAGCCAAATGTTTAGAAAACTAATTTCGCTCTTTTG
This sequence comes from Ariolimax columbianus, assembly GCA_036924085.1. Lineage (NCBI taxonomy): Eukaryota > Metazoa > Mollusca > Gastropoda > Stylommatophora > Arionidae > Ariolimax > Ariolimax columbianus. The sequence goes on along the minus strand of JAVGWX010000005.1, from coordinate 42,487,219 downwards.
CCTTGGTGTACCATGTTGCTTGTCCCCAGGACCTTCATTATGCCATCACTTCACCTCATCCTCAGTCGCCACGAGGGCAACTAAAGCTGTATGGTCACCACGACGTCACTGTACGTGTCCATCTGTTATCCGACATGCGCACTACATGACCGACCCATCTGTATTTTCGTTACAGCACGACATCAATGATATCAGAGAAGGAAGTTCGACGTCTGATCTCTGTATTACGGATTTGGTCTCAAATGGAAATCTTCAATGTTCTTCAATCCATTGATCAATGGGCAATGTATAGTCTATCTGCATCAGCTTTCCGTAGGTTGCACACCTCGCAAGCATTTACCATGGCTGGAATAACCACACTGTTGAAGGTGTGAGCCCTAGCGTTAACCTTTCGCATATTGAAGCTCAGCCAGCCTGCTGTTATCCTTTGTGAGATCTCCTGAATTATTAATTGGGAGTACATGATTTCTTGGCCCAAGTAGATATTCGAATTTAGGTTTTCGACGGGACAATCTCCAAGGCGCATATCTCCTTTTGGGCAGAAGGTGTTTAACATGAACTTGGTTTTCTTTCTATTGATTTGTAGACCAACAGTAACACTTGCTCTGTTGAGTTCATTAGACTTTTCTCCATTTCTTTGATGTTGTGGCTGATGATCACTATGTCATCAGCAAACCTCAGATGAGTAAGAATGTCCCAATCCATGTTTATGCCCCTATCTTCCCAGTCCATGTTTAGGCCCCTATCTTCCTAGTCCATATGTTTAAAGACCTCCTCAAGGGCTGCTGTAAATAGCTTTGTTGAGATTGTATCACCCTGTCGGACACCACGTTGTATTGATTTGGTGATCGGTCTATAGAATATGGTGATATCCGTTGTGCATCTACTGTTTATGTCCTCTATCAGTTGAGCGTATTTTTCTGCAATTCCCTGAGAATTCAGCACAGCAGTTATTTTGAAAGACTTCTCATAATCCACAAACAAAAGGCATCTGTGCTTCATGCATTAATTAGTTGATTGTGTGGAGGTGGTCAGCGGTTGAGAAGCCTTTTCTTAAACCTGCCTGCTCTCGTGGTTGGTTCTCATCTAGTAGCTTCTCTATGTGGTTGACGATCACTCTGGTGAAGAGTTTATAAAAGGAGGAGAGCAGACAGATTGGACAATAATTTGCCAGGTTTTCCATGTCCCCCTTTTAATGGATTTGGATGGTTCTTAACGTTTTCCATTGGTCAGGGATTTGGCATTTGTTCAGACAGATGTTGAACAAAGTAGTTAAATGGCGAGCAAGTGTGTCCCCACCTGCCTGGAATACGCCATTTGTGATTCTGTTTTGTCCTGGGGCTCTACCTGGTTTAAGTTGTTTGATTGCACGTGCCACCTCTTCTGAATCGATCTTTGATACCTGCGCAGATTTGTTGTTGGGTGTCAATTTGGTGACTATTGCCTTTGATGCAATGAGGCCTGTGTAGTACTTCTGACATTTTGGTTCTTTGGTGCTCTATCCGTCACACTAACATCGTCTGCATTTTTTAGGGTGATTATAATATTCTTTGATTGGAGAAGCCTTTTCGCCATTTGATTATGATACCTCTTGTCTCAGCTGCCCTGATCATCTTGTTCAGACTATGCTGTTCATAGTCCTCTTTTTGTCTGCTTTTGATCAGCTAGTTCAGCTCGCATAACTCAAGGATATTGTGCGCGCCATTCTGTTTCAGCCTTCTACTTGTATGTAGAAGTTGTAAGGTGTCTTCACTATGGCAGCAGTGATGTCTACTCCGCAAAAGATGATTGAAAATAAAAACTTTTTAAAACTAAAAATGAAAGCCATATATCTTGCAACCTTTAAAGTGGTTTTGATATACATAAACAAAACCATTTAATGGTCAACCTAAAGAATATAAAATATGACGTTATCCGAATATATTAAACTTTGCACTTACAAATATATATTGTATGTTTGTCTCTTTATGTATTTTAGTCTCCATTTCTGTATTTTAGTCTCCATTTCTGATGACTGTGTGACTCAGTAAGCAAATGTTATGTATATATATATATATATATATATATATATATATATATATATATATATATATATATATATATATAAATATATATATATATATATATATATATATACTGTTGAACAACATGTGTGTGCATAATGTCCTTGCTGCCTTGTGGGTTACCTGTTGAACAGAAAAGGTTTTTGGGAGTAAACCATGAGGTGAAATCTGCACCATGTGATATATCCAGTCGTCTTGACTTCATCTTGCTACTGGACCGGAGTACCACAGGACGAGAAAGTGACAACAGCGCAAATTTTCCCCACTTAAATACATTTAAGTGAAAGTCACTGTCATGATTGATACAGAATGCAGGCTCTTATCTTGGCACATCAAATGTGCGCACATTACTGGACAGCGCCAAGGTCAATAGACCCGAAAGGGTGGATGTGGACAAGATTGCCCGAAGAGGGCCAGATCACAGAAGCTGCAATTGTTAGGCCTCCACGGAGTATCAATGACTGGCTAATGACTATCAAACTCTCATTGGGACACAAGAGGAGTGTTACAGTGATCAGTGGCTATGCCCCAACAATGATTAACTGAGGATGTCAAGGATAAATTATATGAGGACCTACACTCCCTCATCCTGTCTGTCCCAAAGTCTAAGTAGCTTGTTATCCTTGGTGACTTAAATGCCAGGGCAATAGTCCTGGGAAGGTGTACTTGGGATACGAGCAAGTGCAGCAGCATCGGGCTGCTACTGTTGAGCCTGTGCCACTTATGATCTCTCCATCACCAACACCCTGTTTCGACTGTCACTTTGCAACAAGATGTCGTGAATCTATCCCCGTTCAAAAGCAGTGGCATTTTATTGACTATGTCCTTACCAGAAGGAGGGACAGACAAGACATGCGAGTGACAAAGGCTTTGAATGGTGCCGAGTCCTGAACAAATCACATGCTCATTGTGTCAAAGTTTAACACCACATAGGGCGCAGGTAACGTCATCATGGTCTGAAACCTGTGAAGAGACATATCTTAACTGCAAGTGGGCGCCATGCAAAAGACTTTTCCAGGGCTCTGGACAGCCGGCTGACAGACACACAGTTCTGCATAGAATCCATCCATTAGCTCTTTCCGTCTTGTCAGACGATTGTAATTATGCTTTGAAAGGGTATACAACTACTGTCCATGACGGTAACGAATGTGATTCGTAAGACCAATCCGAGTAGAGAAGCATCTTCCCCAGTGTGTGTAAGGAAAACCAGGATCGTTTGCAGCATTCCATGGTGTGGTGTGTCTTCTCAAACTTTGAGTCTTTAGCCTATCAGCAATCAGTATCTCCTTTGTCTGTATGCCATGCTTAATCATGCCCCTCCATATAACACGATCCATGGCGTAATGTTCCCATGATTCCAAATTGATGGCTGCATCATTCATATCCCGCTTGCATACATCCTTGTACTGAAGTAGTGGCCGGCCCCGAGGCCTTTTCCCCAACTGTAATTCCCCATAGATAAGATATTTTGGTATTCTGCCATCATCCATCCTCCGAATGTGTCCCAGCCTTCTCATGGGATTCCAGAATTACAGTTACGAGGAAAGACTCAGAAAAATCGGATTACAGTGACTCGAAAAAAGAAGAATTCGAGGAGACTACAGGTTTATAAGATAATCACAGGAAAGGTTAAATTAGACTGTAACAAGTTTTTTTTTCAAAATGCAACCACCAACGAGAACAAGAAGGCACAGATACAAATTAGCTAGCTAAAAAAAAAAATTAAAAAAAAGGACCAGATTGAATATTAGGAAATATTTTTTTAGTCAGAGATTGGTGAAAACTTGGAATGCATTGTAACACATATTCTTCGATATTAAGAGGAAAAGTTGTTCACTGTTGTAATAGTGTGTTAATGGTATGAAAGTTAATGCCATCAAATTTGCCGATGACCATGCCATAGTAGGAGGATCAGCAGCAGCATTACAAAGGTTGTTTGAAAAAAATAACAACACGGTCAAAAAGGTCTGACTTAAAAATAAACACATTGATGATAAAGACTATGGTAATAGACAAGTAATATAGGCCTATTTATATAATCATCAATAGAGAAATAATAGAACAAGTACATACGTTAGACACGAATATAATAGATTAGAACACGGTGCGGGAGAGATGGCTCTGCGACCTCTTGCAGTTATGGAAAAGGCCCGACACACGGCGATAGATGCCATCCCCCTCCTCTGCCTTGCGGGATACCCGTTTACGTGAAAGACTTCCGAAGTAAACCCTGAGAAAATATATGTATCATGTGCTATTTTCGGTCATCTCTATAAAAATCTTACCTCTGGCAAAAGGTAGCTCAGGACCAGAGAGTGAGGTTGACAAAAGGCGCAGTTTTTTCCTCACTTTAATCAAAATCATAGCGCTTCTACTATTTCAGCGGACACAGCAAGAGAAAAGACTGCATTCACGGCTGAACAAAGAGAGTGGTCTTCATCATAATGGTCAATCGCATTAACATCAACGCCCTTCGCTCTTTGCGGGGCATAGGCCATTGACGAAACATGGTCTTAGTCATACGCATGCCGCAACTATACCCTGTCGAGTGATGGCATAGTCGATGAGATGCCACTGCTTAGATCGAGGGTACATACACGATTGTTTTGTTTTTTTTGGATGGGCAGACGAGACAAGGTATTTGTAATGGAGAGGTCATGAAAGGCAAATTGGCTAAGGAATATTTTATTATTACTCTTGCAATTTTCTTTGCAAACTCTCCCCACTCCTCGGGAATGGTGATCAGAACCTACTCTAGCATTTAAATCTCCAAGAATTTCGAGCGTGTCGGTCTGAAAGGGACATAGGAAGAGGAGAACTAGGTGGACGGATATAATGAGTGTGTGGAGATGCTCATAGAAAGACTCCTTTCCCACCCCGGGATTGGTTATTGTCGGGGCATATGCACAGATCAACGTAGCATAACACCCCCGAACTAAGGAAAGCTTATCAATAACGCCATTGGAGAGCACAAGTTCTCGAACCAGGAGGACTTGGACCAAAAAAATGTATAATCGCCCCCAATCTCTGTAAGCTTACCTTTGTCGGGTAATCTAGTCTCACTAGCGACATCAACGTCCGCCTGGTCGTGAGCACGCTCTCTGGCTATGAGTACTGTCCATCGTGGCAGCCTATCAGCCCTGAAAAAGTTCGGCAGGGTATATACGTCCCAGGATTCGAAAATAAAACCCATCATTCTCACAGGTTTTTGTCTAATGCTGCAACCGTCGCTTTAATTGAAGATTTGTGCGGCAATCCCACATCCTCATATCTTGCTACCCTAATCCAATGGTAAGACGTCGTTAAGAAGACTGAGATGTAGATTTTTACCTATGGTTTACTAGCAAATCCTTTCCCGTAAACAGGTAACTTAAACAGCAGTAGATACAAAACTATCGACATGGTCACCCAGACATGTTTATTAAAAAGCAAAAGAATCATGTAATTTACACAGGCACACATACACACACGCATGAACACACATATACATACATACATACATACATACATTATAATTGTCGCCTTTTGCATCTTGACAGACGGTCAGTAAGCTGGTGGCTGCATCTGTCCTGAACGGACATCGACTTTCGTGGCTGATTTTGCCGATTCTCGATTGATAGGGACGACAGCAGTGTAAACAGACAAAGTCCGATTGGTGTGGTTTAGGCTCCTTTCTTTTGCGTCGTTTGTCTTCCATCTTTATCATCAGAACTACCTCTTATGCACCGATGCTCGTTCTCAAGGTCGCTCTCTCTATCCTCTACAATCTCCACCCATATATTTGAATTGATCGCAAAATCGTTGATGGATCTTTTACAAATGTCCTTGTATCTTAATTTAGGCCTTCCTTGAGATCTGGTACCCGATATGAGTTCACCGAGGAGTAACTACTTCGGAATACGGGTATTTGACATTCGTTTCACGTGACCCAACCATCGCCTTCGATGACTAAGCATGGAAAAGATTGTGACAGTGCCTGTTCTCTCCAACACCTCTGCGTTGGTGATCTTGTCTTTCCACCCAACGCCCAGGATTCTGCGCAGGCACCCCGTGTGATAGATGTTTAGCCGCCTTTCCTGGTGCATGTAGGTAGATCATGTCTCACTGTTGTAAAGAAGAGCGCTGAGGACACAGGCCTGGTAAACAAGTGTTTTTGTTTTAACAGTGAGCATCTTGTTCTCCCAGACCCTTTTTGTTAATCTGCTCATTGTTGTTGCTGCCTTTCCTATCCTGATATTGATCTCTTGGTCCAGGGATAGTTTATTATTGACTGAGGATCCCAAGTACGTAAAGTGATCTACTACATCGAGAGCTTCATCATCAATTGAGATTACTGGTGATTTGTTTGCACCCTGGACCAAAACTTGTGTTTTAATTTTGCTGATTGTTAACCTGAACTCACAGCAGGCATCCGAAAATGCAGATAGTAAGCTTTGCTTTCCTCCTCTGAGTGAGTCATAATTGCGGCATCATCCGCAAAGAACAGTTCTCTCATCAGCACCCTGTTTATTTCGAATAGAATCAGTGGAGCATAAATGAGCGTCTCTGAAGGATATTGTCTACTATATCACTTCTGACTATTTATGTCATGAACTCGCAGAAACCAAAACTGGTTTGATGACAACGATGAGGCTATTATGACTCTGCTCGATTAAAAACATTGTTTATTAAGACTTCAACAATTTTTCCAGGATTGTCCAAAACCAGCTCATGACTATGCAGGATGCCTGGCTCTCAACAATAAAGCAGATGAAATTCAGCAGTAAGCAGATACAAATGACTAAATGCGGTTTTACGATGACCTGAAGGCGGTCCATGGTCCCAGGTCTTATCATTCATCTCCTGTTCTTAATGCTGACGGTACAGAAAGTCAATATTCTGCAGTGCTGATCAGAGCACTTCAGTGCAATCCTAAACTGTTCATCCACTATCGATAAACTAGCCATAACACGCATGCCTCACGTTGCAATCAGGGACGGGCTTGATATCCAGTCCAGTACAGATGAGGTCAAGCAAGCAATCAGTCTAATGTCCAATGGTAATACCCCTGGGTCAGATGCTATTCATGGTGATATTTACAAAGCAGAAGGCCCTGCTACACAAGCTAACAAACATATTTAACTGAATTTGGAATCTGCAGGAACTGAAAGATACCACCATTGTCCACTTGTACAAGCACAAGGTCAATCATCATTCTTGTGATAATAACAGGGAAATATCCCTCCTGTCGATCGCTGTAAAAATTCCAGCTCGAGTTGTTAATCGGTTTAACAACTCACCTCGAGCAGAAGCTACTTCCATCCAAGAAAGTCAATGTGGTTTCCGAGCTGGTTGAAGGACAGCTGACATTATTTTTGCAACTCACCAAATCCAAGAGAAATATCAGGAACAGCATTGTGATATGTACTCCAAGAAAAATGAGATAATGTTTCTACCTGCGCTTGGGAAGCCCTACCCTGAACCAACATGGCCATCGCTTACAAACAGTTGATATCTGTACTTACCTTGGTAGTACCCTCACCAGAGAAGCGAATATTAATTCTGAGGTCCACAACAGGATTTCCTAATGCGATTACTGCTTTTGTTCCCCAAAAGACTATGAGCAAACATCTGGAACCGGCAAGGAATCAGTGCCGCCGCCAATATCAATGTGCATCGTGCTGTTGTGCTATCCACTCTTCTGCACGAATGCAAAACAAGGTCAGTCTATAGCAGGTATGTCAGGAAATGTAATCATTTCCATGTAAACTGTCTCCCCAGTTCGCTCAGGATCATTTGGCAGGATAGTATCCAACTCTGTGGTCTTCAGCATGTTGAGACTCTGCATTCAAACGCTGCTGCAGAGAACCCAGATCGGATGTACTGGGCATGTTGTTCACCAATCAGATGAGCGCCTGTTGCAACTATTGTATGCTCACAGAGGAGACAAAAGAAATTATACAAAGACACTCTGAAAGTTGTTTTGAATAGTTTCTCCATTGATGTCGCTGCCTTGGAGCTGCTTGTTCAAAACCGCTCAGCCTGGCGCACTGTTATCACACATGGTGATTGCATTGCTTAGCAGAGAACCATTACTGCGACGCAGCAACAATGAGATGCACAAAAGGAGAGAATGCAAGGTGGTCCAATTACTAACGCTGTTCATGTGTGCCCTACATGTCGTAGAGTTTGTCACACTCAGATTGAGCTGTACGCTCTCGCTGTTGTTCGTTCGTCCATTGTAAATCGACGAGAACCACTTTGTCAACATTTACTGTGCGCATGAGTTTGAAGATGGCTAAATAAGCCAATCAGAGCCCTGAATTGTCTGTCGTACTTAGTACAAGGAAATACGGCACCTCCTATCAGCAGGGTTGAAGTAAGGTTGATGTTAGCAGATATACGGAGCAATCGTTTCTGAATACCCTCATTTATTCTTGACACGTCATGTCTCTTAACAGTCTCATCAATAATGCTGGACCAGTCTGCATGATTGGTGGCTTGGTGAAGATTTTCTCAATCATCATGGTTAATACAGCACTGGATCAGTGATCTCTTAAGCTTGTGTTCTTGTACCATTTCCACTGACCACTGCTTGTCATTTTGCAACTCACCGTAGAGCAGCACTTTTTGTAGATAATTGATCCAACATGTGTACCTCATGGCCATCCCAGTTCAGCTGTGTTTCACATATCATGGTGTGTATACTGGACATGCCCGATCATGCTAACACATCTGTATTTGGCGCGATGTTCTGCCATCTAATCCTCAGTAGTTTCCGCAGGAATTTAAATTGGTTTAATTTCCCGCATGACGACTATAGATGGTCCAGGTTGGTAGAACAACTCCAGGGTAGACCTTCATTTTTGTTTATCTTGATCCCTCACCTATCCCACACCCTACTATGAAGACTGTCAAATGCCACACTTGCTCTAGCTGTTCTTGTATTCCCCTAATCATATATGTGAATAACCTGAGATGAAGTACTGTCAAGGTAAGTAAATCTGTTAACATTTTTTAGATAGTGGCCATATACTGTGATTGAAGGCTCTGAATAGGTCATATCTGGAGCCGGTTGATGTAGAACCTGTCTTTGCGATAGAGATGGTGAGGGCAAAATTGTCGCAAAAATGATCCATGCATTCTTGCAAGTCAACCTTTGTATTTAAGTCACAGCCAACCACATAAAGTAAATCATGTCACAGCCACCCTCTTGATTTTGGTTTTGGCCTTGAACCTTCTCGTACTGAATAGCTCACTGACAATGAGGTAGTGAAGCCCAACCCCAACGTCACAATCGCTGTAGCCATTCCACAGCATGGTAGAATACATCATACCATGAGTATGATCATACTGAAATGAGCCTGAGCCAGCACACAATGGCACATCATGTGTACACTCTCGTATACTTTCAGCACAGTGATCACATCTGAATAACTTGTCTGCTGATGTTGCCATCTTCACTTGCGATGGGCAATTATTCTAATTAACTTAATAATAATTAATAAATTATTGTCTAATAATAATAAACTCACTTCACTGCACTTTTCGGTCACAACTTTTCAAACTCACAAGTTGATAGTTTCCTCTATCCCTGATATTATTATATGACTAAATTTAGTAAATTATAACGTGACCATATTAACAGATACCATTGGCAAGGATACAGCTTAAAGCCTTTCATGATCTTCTCTGGCTTTGGTGGCGTTTCGCTTGAATGAACTTTGTGTGGCAGAATTAAAGCAGACGTTATTCTTTACAGTATGGCAGTGCCACAAGATCAGTTTTCACTAATCCCGACATCAATCCAATAATATGGTAACAACATCATCCCATCAACGTTGCCAGATATCTTTAAGAGAAGATGCAAGAAAATGATTTAAAAGTACGAACAAAATAGTAGAAAAATAGCTTTCAAAAAAGCAATTATTTGTCTTTCTCTTTCTGTCTCTCTCGTGGACAAACATCTTCTTATGGATGAACTAAATAGCTGTGTGCACTAAATAATGCACATTGATGTTGTCAAGTGCCGTTCCTGCTTCGAAGGTTGGCTGCAATGGATCTTCAACATCAACTTGCCATATGTTGCATTCCTGCAGACTGTTTAAGTCCATCGCTTGTCTTCCAACTTATATCGCTGTTTTCCCTTGACGAAACGTGGTCTTAGTCAACGCACGCCCTGTCTATCCTCTGTCGAGTGATAACATAGTCGATGATATGCCACTGTTTAGATCGAGAATGCATCCACGCTTTGTTCGGGTGGGCAGACGAAATTTGGTATTTGTCATAGAGAGGCAATGAAAGGCACACAGGTTCAGCAATAGTTGGCCATTACTGTTGCCCTTTGATATATGCATTGTTTCCTCAAGTATCCCCTCCCCACCCCCGACCCTCCCCCAAGAAGTGATGGTCAGAACTTCAGAACCGACTCTAGCTTTGAAATCTCCAAGAAATATGAGCTTGTCGGAAAGGGGGGGGGGGGGGGGGGGGGGGGCAGAATGATGGTGTGGAAATTCTCATAGAAAGACTACTTTGCCGTCTCAGGGTTGGTCATTGTCAGGGCTTATGCACTGAACAACATAGCATAGCACCCCCTACCCTGTGAGAGCCGAAGAGTCATTAACATATCATTCGTGAACATAGCAAGATCTCGATATTAGATATATATACTTGTATATCTATCTATCTACGAGGCTTGTTCAAATTAAAACGGACCTAACTGCACCAAGTGAACATACGTACGATGTGCGTGATGACGTCAATTCTGGTGTAAACAACACATACCAATCGTCAAGTTTGCAAAATTGCATTATCCTCCGACTCATAGTTTCTTCAGCAGACCGTTAAAAATATGGAGGTTGTGATACGGAATTGGTCCAGATTTGATAGACGAGCGGTGATTCAGTTTCTAACAGCTGAAGGATTTCGATCAGTTGACATTCATCGCAGAACGCAGCCAGTGTATGGTGACCCGACTTGCTGTAACGATTTTGGTGATGGCATCTTCTGGCGCAACAATATGTGCTGACGTGGTCTCGGAAGACCTTTCGTTCTTTTACGTCCGTCTTTAAACATCGTTGTCCAATTCTTCACTATTGTCTTCGACGCGATTTTGTCACCATACACTGCGTGCAAAGCAGATTCGGTGAAAGCAGCTAACGTTGTCATATCCCATGTCTAATTGGACGTGATTCTGTTAGTTTTTCTTTAATTGAAATAATCGCCTTTTGATTTTCAAACAGGTCTGTAGACAACCAGTTACATTTGCATTACCCTGTTCTAAAAGCTATACGCATTCAATCTATTCTTTAAATGCATTAACTGTCTCTGCCTCTATTACCTCATGGGGCAAAGCATTCCAAGTATTCACCCTTCTCTGACTAACAAAATATGTCATAATATTCAATCTGTATTTTTTTTTTTTTTAGCTAATTTGTAAATGTGCCCACTTATTCTCGTTGGTGGTTGCATTTTGAAAACAAACTTGTTATAGTCTAATTAAACCATTCCTGTGATTATCTTATAAACCTGTATTGTCTCCTCGAATTCTTCTTTTTCCAAGGCACTAAGCCGATTTTTCTGAGTCTTTTCTCGTAACTGTAATTCTGGAATCCCACTATCAGTTGTGTCGGTCTTCTTTATATCATCTCCAGCATATTTATATCTCCTTTACGATAAGGACTCCACACATCTAAATGGTACTCCAATCTAGGTCTAACTAATTTTTTATACAGTTATATCACAGCCTTACTCCTATGTTTATATTTCTTTTATTCATACCTAACATCGCATTTGCCTTATTTACTGTTTCGGGGATTTGCTTACTCACTGTATGCTCTATTTTAACCCCTAGGTCCCTTTCCTTATCTAACATTCAAATATTGTTCTCGTCCATTCTGTAATTATGTTCCATATTGGATCGACCTATGATGATGACTGTACATTTATCTATATTAAACTCCATCCTCAAAGATCAGTCGAATGTTTTCTAAATCCGACCTCAATATATATATATATCTGCTATAGATGAGACACTCCTACATAGTTTTGTGCCGTCCGGAAATATATATATCAAGAACAATATTGGTCAAAAAACCGAGCGATGTGGCACTCCACTTTTTACTTCACCCCACTCAGAGTACTCCTTATTTATGCACACTCTCTGCCTTCTTCCCGTTAATCAATTTTCAATCCAATTGTCAACCTCCCCACCTATTCCATGTGATTTTAACTTTTTAAATAATCTTCGATGAGGTACTCTATCAAAAAGCCTTTGCAAAATATAGATAAATAACATCCAGTGGTTTTCCCTTAGCTTTTAGAAACCTCCTCCATGAATTCTAAAAAAATTGTAATCATGATCTCCCTCTAGTAAACCCATGCTGACTATTTCTGATTAGATTAAACCTGTCTAGATGCATTGCAAAGTTTTCTTTGATTATTGATTCTAACATTTTACAGACTATGCTCGTTAAACTCACCGGTCTATAATTCGCTGGATCTGATTTTTTGCCATTTTTGAATAAGGGGATCACTCCTGCATCTTTCCAATCCCGTGGAACGATCCTTTTTGCAAGTGATTGAGAACATAGTATATACAATGGTTTTGCTAGTTGGTCTCTAATTTCAAATAGCATTTTTGGATGGATACCATCTTGACCTAGACATTTATTCACTTTTAATCCCTCCAATGTTTTTAAACCATTTCCTCCATAATACATATTGATTTTAATCCCAGTATATCCATTTCACATTTGAAAATATTTGTAGGCTCTAGGATCTTGGAGCAGTCTTCTTCCACCCCCACCACCCCTCTGTGCATGAGCATGAATATTATGATGTCGCATGTATCTACATTCTGCATGGTCTCCTTCCTGTACATCATTTGAAAACTTGTTCATTTCTTCTTTCTCTGCTGCTGTTGTTGCTGTGTAAAACATGTATTATTGTAATGTTCATTTTCTTCCTCTTCAATCTGATTATTAAGATATGATCGTTCTGGATTGTTTCTGAACAATGCTGTGGACGCTCTTTTTTAAAAGAGGAAACTAACTCAGCCAATATTCTCTCTCCCTGAGAATATAAAGCATTCACCTGTTTTGATGCTGAAATGGAATTGACCGTCTATTTTCAGATAAGCCAGATGTCACTTTATTTCCTTCTGAGTCATGGAAAGTTTTCCTTGGTATAAGCTAACATTCTGCTAGAGTTTTCCACGTCTTACCTTCGTCGGGTAATCGGCCGTCGTCTCATCCCACTTCGCTTACTTGATCTGCTTGACACGAGTATCGCTAACAGTTTCTTCATTTTTGGCTGTCAAGATTTCTTTTAGTGTACGGAAGACTTCCCAAGGGGCTGTCGTCAAATGTTTGAGAGATATTGTAACACCCTGTCGTACGACATGTTCAATTTGTATGATGATTGGTCGGTTAAAAAGATATATATTTGTAGAATATCCCTCATTTATATCTGCTAAAAGCAGCGCATAGTGTTCCGATACTTTGATTTCGTAGGGCATTTGTGACTGCGACCACTTCAATATTATCGAAGGCTTTTTCGAACTCCACGAATACTAGAGATAGGTGCATACGCACATCCTTGACCTTTGCCCTCCCCATTTGCTGGTGGAGAGTATGGAAGAGTCAATCTTGCAGTGGCCCTTCCTGAATCCCACCTGCTTTTGTGGATGATTCTCATCGTTGCTTTTCTAATCTGTTCATAATTACTGTCGTAAAAAGCTTGTAAAGGGATGACAGCAAACATATCGGACAATAGTTCGCAAGGTTGTTTTTGTGTTCCCTTTTTGTGAATAAGTTTTGTTTTAGAAGTTTTCCATTCGTTAGGTATGTGACCTTCGTTTAAACATTTATTAAACAGTTTCGTGAACTCGCTTGCAAGCTTTTCACATCCCGCACGAAAAACATTGACGCCATCCAGTCCTGTGGCTTTTCCTGTTGAGGAACCGGCGGAAGTCTTCCGAACACTAAATTGGGAATATATTACCATAGACGGAGAAATGATAAACCATCTACGACATAGTCATCATAAGCCACTGCATCAAGCAAGCTTAGCAATGTCTAAATGAGCTCAACAACGCAAGTGAGACAGTTGGTCTAAAATTAATAGACTAAAGACACAATGAGTGATAAACAGTTCCTGTCCCTGCGAGGAAATGCGACTTGGAATTGTATCCGTCAAAACGTGAATTCATACATCTACTTAAACGAAGAACTTATGTGATATGTATAAAGAAATATCACGAAGGGTAGCTGTAACCGCATCAAGACAGTATTTCAGAAGATAAAAAACAACAAAGCGGGAGCTCACACCTTCAACAGCCTGGTCATTCCAGCCATGGTAAATGTCTGCGATGTGTGGAATCTACGAAAAAGTAACATGGCGGGGCTTCAAGCTACTCAACTAACGATGGAGCGTTGAACGCTGTCACTTTTACTACGAGACCACATCCACAAACCGCCATCGGGAGTTAAACTTGCTTCAATGACGTGGTAGATACGGCGGTTAATAAGAAAGTAAGGTGTGCAGGCTACGTGGTACGCATGTCTGAAAATATATGAACACGTAAAGATAGTGATTTGCTCTGGCTTTCCGCATCGACATGGTGGATTAATGATCTCCGTCTTTTACAGTATTTCTGGGCAAGTAAGTGTCCTGCACTGTTCATTCGCAAAGTTGTCCACATATGCCAGTTGTTCACATCGGTCCCTTAAACTGAGTTTTCCACACGCGGATGAGTGGCAGCCTGATTGTTGTAGTGCGCCTGTTAACTAAACAGACTGTGGTTTTGGTTGAGTCCTTGTTTAACCAAGGTGTGTTCCCTGGGCGACGTCTCGATCGTGATCTGGACATGTTCACGGGCTGGTGGGCCTAGCATCTGCTGCATCTATTTGAGGAACTGCTCTGTCAGAGGTTTATGTAGGGTTACCTCACTCATAGTCAAAATTTCTACTCCCATAGACCTTTTGGAGGGACTGGATTTGTAAAATTCATAACGACTTTGTACTAATAATTATCGGATCTGTTGATCTAATCTGCATTGCAATTAAAATGAAAATTCCAATGTGAATTATTTTTCCTTATCTGTACAAACAAAGATGTTTAAATCAAATGTACACTCTTTTCTCTAATCCTCTTTTATTTAAAAAAAATATATAGTTGATGGAGTTAGTTATTGATCCACTTGTACCCTGATGGACCGTGTGGGCAACCTGTCGTCTCTCCAGGTGCGTGGCATCGGACGTCGTAAACCATTGTCGCTGAAAAATCGTTTTTACGGTGTCTTTCCACCTATCCTTCGGTCATCCACTCGCTCCGAAGCCGGACTGTCGGGCATTGCAAGCTAGCAGGAGAAGCTGATCAGGGGGCAATCTCACGACCGAACTAGCGCACCTTCTGCCGGGACATATATTCGGCCCATAGGTTGAAATCTCCTACTTCAATCTGTCTCTAGTGGAGAATTTAGCGACCGTTCACTGGCAATTCATTTCACAGGTAGAGATTTTACTCTCCCGCTCTTTGGACATGGCCTATGTTTGGCTCTGATAGCACAGGGCTGGTAAGAAGATGGTGTGGATCAGTTTACAGCTTCGATGCCAGGCTAATGTGGGGATGTTTGAGTAGTGGCGATGGTTGATGAGTCATTCCTGCTGCTTTCTAAGATTTGGTCTCAAATTCTCTGTCACACCTGCAGTCATCTGAGAAATGCTGCCCAGCTACTTGATCGTATGCGCCTACTTGAGAGTCACGTTCTAAATGTTAAAGTTTAGTGTTCCCCGCTGTCTACCCACCCCGAGAGTTGTCTTAGACGTAATGATGCGCCCAATAGATGTGTCCAATACTGCAAAAATATTTCGGAATTTATGTTTGTCTGTATAACATTATAATAATGTTCGCTTAGACGTTGGATCCATGACCCACTGCTATGGCGTTGTTCCAGGTCTCGTTCATATTGTGTGGGGGGGGGGGGGGGGGGCGGCCTCTTTTGCGCCTCCAGTCGGTCGGGGGAAGACTTTTGGGGCTGAGGAACGACTTGTGTAATGTCTTCTAGGCCGGGTTTCCTGGTCCAGTCGAAAAAAGAAACTCGACGTCGGTCAAATGTTTCTGAGATTGGCTGGAGGCCTTTTTTACCAAAGACCTCCACATTGCGGATGTAGTCATGCCATCGAATGCCAGGATACGCCGCTGATTGCTCATGTGGAATGCTTCCAGTCTCGACATTTCATGTTTCAGCAATGTTCAGATTTCGGAGCCGTAAAGCAGGACTGGGAACACGCAGGACTGGTAGATGCGGATGTTTGCCTCAAGAGAGATCTTGCCATTAGTCCACACACGTCGGAGGTCGTGCATAGCAGACGCAGCTAGTCCTATCCGCCTTGACATATCGGGATAGCTGCGCCTATCGCATAATATCATGTTACCGAGATAGATGAATTCATTGGTGCCATCGGCAGTGTAATCTTGAGTTTCAATACCTGCGGTGCTGTGTCGGAAATGAGGTTCTTCAGTATAACAGGGCATCGGAAACTTGTGAATAACAGTTCATATATGTGTCGCTGTCTGATAGGCCTCTGACATACTTTTGTGCATATAAATGTTAAAAATCAGAGGGTACAGCACACATTCATGGGGTACACCCTTGGTGGTTGGAAAGGTATATCTGTACGAACCACACTTTCGTTCCCTCGGTACAGAGTCCTCATATTGTTAAGTAAGGCCCAGAGTCTATTTGTGTCAATAGTTGAATGATTTCTCATGATCGACAAACGCTAGGTTGAAATGCTCGATGTATTCAATTGTTTTCTCGCACATTTGCATTGGTGTACTTTTGGCGCTTGCTGAGACCCAACTGGAATTTTGTTTAGCTGAGAAGTTTTGCATAAACTTGACAACGAAATGCTTCTATAGGTGTTAAAGCTCAGCTCCGAGCCCTTTCCTTTCCTTATGGTCGTTATTAGTGTTCGCTGCCTGTCGTCTGAGGCTTTTCTTTCTCTCCATGCCGATGTGAATATTTCTTTTATCTACAGCTCTCCTTTGTAGGAATGCCGTCGTCACCCATTGACTTATTCTTGGAATTTTTTTTAGTTCTCTTTCCACCGCTTGAATCAGTATGTCAAGCTCTAGGGGGTCCGTGTGTCGAGGTACGAATGGCATTTGCCCTTGGATTATGAAGGTCGTGAAAGTATTCATTTGAACACCCTCTCCGTTCTTACCCCTCGAGTAGAGGGACCAGCTGCTATCGTTAAAGATTGCTGTTGGGTGGTAACTATTATTACCTAGTCTCATAGCTGTGATGCTTTTGTAGAATGTCTACATGGCAGAGCATGCATATGTTTGAGATATGCTCGCCATACTGGGCCTAAGCTTACTCCTTGAACATCTGTTTGTTAAATCTTCTGTTAAATCTAAGAAACATAAATCGGTGGTTCCTTTGAAGTGAGCCATGTCTTATACACTTTCTTTTTGGTCTCCAAAGAGACTTTGATCTTCATTTCACCAGACTGTTCTTCCCAACCCCATCTACGTCTTAAGGATTTAGTTCCACATACCTTAAAGAACATTTGTCATTGCCAGTTTGAAATAGGCCCATTCGCTATCTATAGTGGTGCATCCTGTCCAGTGTCTCTTACGGCTAGATCAAAGCAGTGCTGTGGAGGGAGTTTATGAACATAACTTTTCAAATACAGAAAATCAAATTAGCGTTCCGTCCCACCCTTCTCTTTTCTTTAGTTCCCATTTTAATCTTGCAGATTGTAATACATCGCATAAAACAGTAGTGGATATAAACATGATGACTCACAGTAAAAAAAAAGGGGGCCTGGAAGAAACTTTGCACCCCCTGATGAAAGTCCTGTTGGAGACCCTGAACGTAATAATCTTTCACGACATAAGTTCAGAACGCCTGAAATGTTACCCGTCACGTGATATAAAGCCAAAATGGCGCAAATTGAAAGTAATAGGACGACAGTAACATCACATGATAAGAAAATCCTCAAGCAAATATTCAGTATCGGGCTACCATGCGATGACAACATTGACGTAGAAGAAGAAACTAAACATGGTATCGTTTTCCCCATTCGCATACATGATACACTGTTGTGATTATCTAATTATTATTATATATATATATATATATATATATATATATATATATATATAATATAAATTATAATAAATAAATTATAATATAGTTAAAGTAATAGTTTATATAAAAAAGTAATAGAAAGTTATTAGTTTAATAAGTTTATATAGTAAAGTTAGGCCTATCTAACATATATTATATATTATAAACTCCATTCTATATTATTATAATTATACTATAGATATAGGTTAATGCATAATATATAGTATATATTATATATATAGGCGGGTAAGATTTTATTAGTGAAGTATGATCAGACACTACTACACGTTGTTTTCGTGGACCAGGAGAAATAACTGTTGAGCAATATTAGAACATATATGGAGTAACTATAAGTATAAGTATAAACATCTGACCAATCTATGTAAAAGTTGTTATGTAAATACTAAATAGCCAATGTACACGTGCAGTAATAACAAATGCAGGATATTCCGAACAATTTCATATTAGGACCGGTGTACGCGGCAAGGTTGTGTACTATCTTCTTTACTGTTTATTACATACGCAATATGAAAAAAAGCCAACATTAGTGAGGGAAACAACCTCAGTGATCATTAAATGAACTTCTCTTTGCTGATGACTAAGCAATAATAGCAACCTCAGAAAAACAACTGCAGGAACAAATCAACAATCTTAATGAGGCCTGTTCAGTATGACAATCAACACAGAGAAACCTGAAGTTATGATTGCAAAAAAATAAATAAAAACAAATATATTTATACAAAATCAAATAAAACATGAAAATTTCACGTACCTAGGTAACATAATCTTAGCAGATAGCAAAGGAGATACTGAAATCCAACACAGATACAATAAAGCAAGTCAAATCATTGGGCAAATGTATCCAATATTACAATGGTAACACATGACAATTGATACACAAAGAATGCTATACAACATGATATTCCTATCCACATTGTGCTATCAGTACCAAAAATGGATATTGACAAGCAAAAATAAAAGAAACATTGTAACAACAAAGATGAAAGAATTGATAGAATCAGAAGCGAAGATATTAGGAAACAAGTAGGTACAATATCAGTGCTAGACCTCATCAAGAGACAGCAAACCAAATGGTTTGGCCACATAACACGGCAAACACCAGATAGTATCTCTTAGAAAGCAATGCTATACAGATACAATGGATAAAAAGACAAGGGTCCTTCTTCTTCTTCGTACGCTGTCAGACGTCAACTTGTATTTGTTCGAAGAAAGCAGCTGTCATCCTGAGGCTGTCGACACTGCCATAGAGCTTGCCTAGTGTTGGCACTGGTGATGGCCACATGTGCTTTCTCTGGTCCTCGTATGTCGGGCAATTTTGCAGCAGATGTTCAGCGGCCATTTTCCCTGTACCATAGGTGCATTAGTCAGTGCCATCTATCTTCAGTTTATTGAATAGATGGTACCTCAGTCTGTTGTGGCCTGTGCGGAGTCTCAAGACCATGACCTGCTCTCTTCTGCTTAACTGGTAATAGGCATCATTTTTTGTGTAGTCAGTATGCTCTGTTTCCCATTTGGCCATGTATCTGGCCCTAATAAGCCTTTTGGACTTTTCGTAGGTCACTAGAATCTGGTTGTGGTAATCTTGCACCTTCTTTTGCGAGTCTGTCTGCCTCCTCATTGCCTTGAATGTTACAGTGGGATGGAACCCACTGTACCACTACTCTTTTTGGTGCGTACTGCTGGCGTAGTTGACAGAGTACTGCTCTTAAATCATTAAGTTCAGTATTTTTCTGGCTTTTTAGTGCTGTAACCCCGGACAAGGCATCTGTAAACAAGACAAGGGTCCACCACGCAAAATATGAATAGCAGAAATAACAGAACCAGTAAAGCTCCCCGTGTACGAAGCACATACTAGGGCCTGGTCGAGAAACCTCTTCATAATCTGACGCTGAAAAGAAGAAGCTATATATATATATATATATATATGAGGCGTGTTCAAATGAAACTGGACCAAATTGCAACAAGTGAACATACGTATGATGTGCATGATGACGTCACTTCTGGTGTAAATAGCACATACCGACCATCACGTTTGCAAAATTTCATTATCCTCCAACTCATAGTTTCATCAGCAGACCGTTGAAAACAGGGCGGGTGTGAAAGATCTTTCGAGACCAGGTTTTGCGCATATTGTTGCGTCAACTCATGTTGTGTGTTGTCCAGTTCTTCACTGTTGTCTTCTACGCACTTTTGTAACCATACACGGCCTGCATTCTGCGATGAATGTCAACTGGTCGACATCCTTCAGCTGTTAGAAACCGAATCACCGCTCGCTGATCAACTCTGGATGGATTTTGTATCACACCCGCCATGTTTTCAACGGTCTGCTGAGGATAATGAAATTTTGCAAAATTGACAGTCGGTATGTGCTGTTTACACCAGAAGTAACGTCATCATGCAAATCGTACGTACTTGTTGCAGTTTGGTCCGGTTTCATTTGAACACGCCACGTATATATATATATATATATATATATATATATATATATATATATATATATATATATATAAAACAACCAATGATGAATGTCAACTGGTCGACATCCTTCAGCTGTTAGAAACCGAATCACCGCTCGCTGATCAACTCTGGATGGATTTTGTATCACACCCGCCATGTTTTCAACGGTCTGCTGAGGATAATGAAATTTTGCAAAATTGACAGTCGGTATGTGCTGTTTACACCAGAAGTAACGTCATCATGCAAATCGTACGTACTTGTTGCAGTTTGGTCCGGTTTCATTTGAACACGCCACGTATATATATATATATATATATATATATATATATATATATATATATATATATAAAACAACCAATCTCACCAATATGTTAGTACCGGCTATGTCTCTTGTCATTGCGAGTGAAAGTCTGCAAATAAATGAGATGAGGGTGATTGTAATTGTTTGTAAATGCTATTTATTTGTCAGTCAAAAAATAAGAAAGAGAGCTGATAGTTAAATCATACTTTATTTCCAGTGTTGGCATCTGCCATTCTCAAATAGATAAAGATGTACAGTTAAATTATCTTACTCTTAGTATTGCTTGTATAGTAACTTCTTTAAAAGCTTGAATTAAAATGGCTAATGTTTGACTCCGTAGGTCTTTATAAAGAAGCTGCAGAATGTAGCAAACAAGTTAAAAAAGCAAAGGAGCTCGAAATTCAAGGTGTCAAAGCAGCAGAAGCTGGAAATTTTGATTCAGCCATTAACCTCTTTAATCTAGCAGTGAGCATAGCACCAGAGTGGCCATCTACATATAACAACCGTGCCCAGGCTCTCAGACTGAAAGGTGACATAACAGGTATCAATCCATTCTCATTGTGATGCTTGGTAGTTACTTTGTGCTCTAAAATGCTAGATCTCGTAAGAAATGTAATTTTTGGAATGGAAAATCGCACACATCTTTGAAATACTTGCTATTTAAAATAACTTCAATGTGCATTTCCTTGTTGTTTTAAAAAAAATTGTTGCACTTGTGCAGATTGTAGTTCCTACATAATTCTTTATTGCTAGTAAAATTTGGAAGTCTTGTTTTGTGTAATCATTTTTCTAGGCAGAAGCAGTAAAAGACAATGAAACTGGTGTAACCATAACATGTGATTTTTGTTTCATATGTCATCATTATTTAAAGTTTTCTGCAGGTGCCAAGGCAGATTTAGAGAGAGCTCTGGAACAGAGTCATGAGACTGGGAATGTTGCCTGTCAAGCATTTACCCAAAGGGGTCTTATCCGCAAACGAGAAGGTAACCTTAAATATATCTAAAGTCAATAATATCAATACCTTTTCAGCTCAGAGTGGATCATAGGTCTTCAAAAAATACGTGCCTAAGTCAACAAATGTTAATCTTTTCCTTTCACCTCATTTGGTGAAGCATGGGTCCAACATTAAATTTGGTTTACCATAAACCAGCTTTTAGGGAAGTGCAAATCCAGTTATTTGCAGTATGATTTCAGTAATGATGGTTTTTCCATGGTGAGGTCACCAACCCCATGCACAATCTTTCTTAGTTGCCTTTTATGACATGCTTGGAAGGGAACAGTGGGTCTTTTCTGTTTGCCTCGAGACTACTCGGGTATCAAGAAATTCTGACCCTCCTGTATCAATTGAAGCTTTTGTGGTTTAAAGTTTCTACAGTGTGTGGTAATCAACCTCATGCCAAATCTTCCTTAGTCATCTCTTATGCCATGCCTGGCAGGTTAGAGAGTTACTATTCTTTGTTCTGCTTTCAGATCCCAGTAACACTTGGACTATAGTGTTCATAAAAATAATCATGTTAGAATATACCTTACAAATATATAAATTATTAGCTAGTTGGAAATACTTGTAGTTCACTTTAAACAACCGTAATTGTGCTACATTTAGCATTGATTCATTATTAAATTATTTTAGTTGTTAACATTTTACTCAAATATTTGTATGTCATATAATCATTTTATTTACATATTCTGAATTTCAAATTACATGTAGTAAACAAAATAAAAACAACGCGGTTTTGACTTATTTTGATCAGGTGATGATGAAGGTGCCAAGCAGGACTTTGAAAAAGCTGCAAATTTGGGTAGTGGATTTGCCAAACAACTCCTGGCAGCTATGAATCCTTATGCTGCTTTGTGTAATCAAATGTTATGTGATGTGATGCACAAGCTGAGATCAGGCCAACCTGAACCAGAGGTGTAATCTGTATTTTTAGGAAAGTTTGAAATGCTGGGATTTAAGCCACAATTTATCTCTTTGAATGAAGATGACATGGTATACATTCTTTAACTTTTTACAGTTCCATTCAATTGTAATCAATGGCACACAAAACTTACATTGCTGTCTGATTTGGCTGAAATCAATTTCTCACATGGTGTATTTCACTTTGTTGCTTAGCTATGACATTTAATAAGAGTATGGTGGAATTTTCAACACATGTGCAGCCAGCTTTTGTTTAATGAAGAGATTGTTTTATTCTGCCTGTATTTACATTTCTGGTAGATTCTTAAACTTGGGGCATTCTGCGCTGTGGAATTAGGGCCTTAAGAGCTGTGAAATGATTTGATCAGACCAATGATCATGCATCAGAATTACACATGGATATTCAATACATCTGATTTTCACTGACTGGGACACAAATGAAGAGCAAAGTGGTAATGCTATTGATCGAATTATGCAAAAATACAAATACATGTGAGTAAAAAGATTCAAAATAAATTCCATTCCACATTTAATGTTTCATACTAATATTTTTATTATGAATACTTCATGTAATAGATAGTTTACTTATATTTCTTTTGATTTACTAATCATAATTATAGCTCATTTTGTTTAATATTAACATATAATATCAGTTTAAATGCATACTTTAAGTTAAGGGCTTTGTTTCAGGAAAAATGTTTTAAATACAATTTTTTTTTTAAATGGATATTTGTGGAGCTAAAATTGAGGATATGGAAGGGAAAATAAAGATGATAGAGTGAACAGTCATGTTGTGGTAATGGTAGGTACAAACAATCTAAAGAGAGATTGTACAGAAATAATAATACAAAGATACAAGAGTCAGAAAAAAAGTACAGGAAGGTCACCATGAAAGGTATTTTTGATAGAGCAGATGGGTCAGACTATCTAGGCAGAAGAAAATAGGTATCAATCTAAGGTTGTATGAGATGTGTGCAGATATGGATATAGAATTTATTGATGTGAAAATAGAAAAAAGTAAAATGCTAGACAGGAATGAATTACATTTAAATGAGATAGAATGTACAAGTGGATCAACCACTACCTCAAAAACAGAACGGCCAGAGTCCAAGTTCAAGTGCAGATGAGCAAAAAGGTGACACTCGAGCAGGGAGTACCCCAAGGGGGAGTACTGTCACCCACACTCTTCCTGGTGTATATAAACGACATTACAGAGAATATACCAAGAAGAGTCCATAGCTCAATGTTTGCAGACGATCTGGCTATGTGGACCTCTGAAAAGAATCTCACCATAGCAAGAAATCGGATGCAGCAGGCCCTAACATCGCTGGAAGAGTAGGCGAACTCATGGCTGGTCAAATAAACGAGGAGAAAACCACATGTACAATATTCTCGCTTTCAATCAAACCCCAAAACACCAAATTAAGTCTAAATGGCAAATTCCTGCAGCCAAACGACAACCCAAACTATCTGGGAGTCACATTTGATCGGCGCATGACAGGGAAAAGTCAGATCGAGAGAAACCGAATGAGAGCCAGAGAAGGAATGGCAATCATGAGGAAACTTGCTGGCACAAGCTGGGGAGCAGACGAAAGTATACTAAAGAAACTGTACACTGGAAGAGTGAGACCAGTTCTCGAGTATGGCATTGCGGCATGGACAACAGCAGCAAAGGCGAACTTCGATAAAGTTAACAAACTTCAAAACCAAGCCATGAGAGTTATAACAGGAGGCATGAAGTCAACGCCAATTATAGAACTTGAAAAGATTACAAAGCTGCAACCCATGACCATAGAAGAGACTGCAGAGCCCAGCTGCAGTCAGAGAAACTCCGAAGACTGACTGACCACCCAATGCACCAGAGACTAAACAATTTGGGAAATGGGAAACTAAAGCGGAGAAACTTTGCAGAAATAGCCAAAGCAAAGATGCACGAAGATCCCATAAACGCACTAACAACACCAAAGCCCATCACTACTGTACGAAAACCTACCTGGAGGCAGGATATATTTCCAGAGGTGGTAGAAAATATACCAGGTATTGGAAACTTCTTCTTCTTCTTCTCACACGCATAGAGGAATATTGACAGGACCAGTGTACGCATTAATCTGATTTTCGTGCATAGTGCTAACCATTTCTTCTTCTTCTTCTGCGTACGCAGTCAGACAGTAACCATTATTTTTTCGAAAAAAGCGGCGGTCATCCTGAGGGTGTCGCCACTGCCATAGAGCTTGTCTTGCAGTTCCACTGGTAATGGCCACATCTGCTCTCTCTGATCCTCGTATGTCGGGCAGTTCTGCAGCAGATGTTCAGCGGTCATTTTACCAGTACCGCACGGGCATTCGTCGGTACACCCTATCTTCAATTTGTTGAATAGGTGGTACGTCAGTCTGTTGTGGCCAGTGCGAAGTCTGAAGACAACGACCTGCTCTCTTCGGTTCAACTGGTAATAGGCATCGTTTTTGGTGTAACCAGTATGTTCGGTTTCCCATTTGGTCATGTATCTGGCTTTGATAAGCCGTTTTGACTCTTCGTACGTCATACTGGTATCTGTTTGTTTTAGTCTTGCACCTTCTTTTGCCAGTCTGTCTGCCTCCTCGTTGCCTTGGATGTTGCAGTGTGACGGAACCCACTGTACCACTACCCTTTTTGGTGCGGACTGCTGGCACAGTTTGCAGAGTGCTGCTCTTAAGTCATTAAGCTCAGTGTTTTTCTGGCTTTTTAGCGCTGTGACTACGGCGAGAGCATCTGTCAGCAGGACTATATTTCTCTCATTTTCACTGTGTGTCACCATTTCTTCCACTGCCGCCCTCAGTGCCTCTGCCTCCGCTCTGAAATTGCTTGTGTACTGACCAGTAGCGAATGACAGTGTTATTTTTCTGCCATTTGGTAGGTTCAGGAATGCTCCTGCCCCTCCGTTCTGTGTTGTGTTTGTTACAGAACCGTCGGTGTATGCATGGGTCCAGTCCATGCTTGGGTAGCTTTTCGTTATGAAGCTTAGGGTAGTATCTCTCCTTTCTTTTTCAGTCTGGCAGTTTTTGTTTGCAATACCTGGTATATTTTCTACCACCTCTGGAAATATATCCTGCCTCCAGGTAGGTTTTCGTACAGTAGTGATGGGTTTTGGTGTTGTTAGTGCGTTTATGGGATCTTCGTGCATCTTTGCTTTGGCTATTTCTGCAAAGTTTCTCCGCTTTAGTTTCCCATTTCCCAAATTGTTTAGTCTCTGGTGCATTGGATGGTCGGTCAGTCTTCGGAGTTTCTCTGACTGCAGCTGGGCTCTGCAGTCTCTTCTATCGGTCATGGATTGCAGTTTTGTAATCTTTTCAAGTTCTACAATTGGCGTTGACTTCATGCCACCTGTTATAATTCTCATGGCTTGGTTTTGAAGTTTGTTAACTTTATCGAAGTTCGCCTTCGCTGCTGTTGTCCATGCCGCAATGCCATACTCGAGAACTGGTCTCACTCTTCCAGTGTACAGTTTCTTTAGTATGCCTTCGTCTGCTCCCCAGCTTGTGCCAGCAAGTTTCCTCATGATTGCCATTCTTTCTCTGGCTTTCATTCGGTTTCTCTCAATCTGACTTTTCCATGTCATGCGCCGATCAAATGTGACTCCCAGATAGGTTGGGTTGTCGTTTGGCTGCAGGATTTTGCCATTTAGACTTAATTTGGTACTTTGGGGTTTTAATGAAAGCGAGAATATTGTGCATGTGGTTTTCTCCTCGTTTATTTTGACCAGCCATGAGTTCGCCCACTCTTCCAGCGATGTTAGGGCCGTCTGCATCCGATTTCTTGCTATGGTGAGATTCTTTTCAGAGGTCTACATAGCCAGATCGTCTGCAAACATTGAGCTATGGACTCTTCTTGGTATATTCTCTGTAATATCGTTTATATATACCAGGAAGAGTGTGGGTGACAATACTCCCCCTTGGGGTACTCCCTGCTCGAGTGTCACCTTTTTGCTCATCTGCCCTTGTACTTGGACTCTGGCCGTTCTTTGTTTGAGGTAGTGGTTGATCCACTTGTACATCTTCCCACAGACATCACTTCTTCTTAGCTTGACTCTAAGTCCATCTTTCCAGACTTTGTCAAATGCCTTTTCCAGATCCACCCAAACAGCTACTGTGTGTTTCTGTGCCTGGTAGGCATCTTCTATCTCCTGGGCTATGAGGATGACCTGGTCCTCAGTGGATCTGTGCTGTCTAAAGCCGGCTTGCTGTGGAATTAGTATTCGTTTTTCTTCCAGATGCCACATCAGTCTTGTGTTTATCATCCGTTCCATCAGCTTGCCGACACAGCTCAGTAGGCTTATGGGCCGGTATCCATTTGGATCTGTTTTGTCCTTTCCTGTTTTTGGTACTGGTACCAGTATTGCGTCTTTCCATGCCTGTGGTACTATTCCCCTTTTCCAGCTTTGGTTCAGGACCGATAGCAGTTTCTTCTTCGCTGTTTGGCCCAGCCCCATCAGCATTTTGTTTGTTATCCCGTCTTTTCCGGGAGATTTCCTTTTCTTTAGTGTTCTCATAGACTCTTCCATTTCGCGCATTGTTAGTTTGGCCATCATGTGCTCTTCAGGAGCCGTATTCATGTTTTCGTGTCCCTTTAGCTCTTCGCTAATGTCTGTATGCTTATCTGCAGGGACCTCGATGTGGTTTGCTCTGGCATAGTGATCGACAAAGGCGTTTGCGGCTTTCTTACCTGTGATCAAGTTCTCGCCCTGCTTGATAGTAATTTGTTTATTTGACGGGGTTTCGTCGTTCATGGCTCTGACTAGCTTCCATAGCTTGTTCCCGTCTTTGTCCAGGTTTAGACTTTCCGTTTTATTTTTCCAGCTTTCTCTTGCTGTTTGCTTGAGAGTGTGTTTGTACTTCGCCGCGGCGGCTTTGAGGGCGATGTTTGCCTCCATGGATTTTTCTCGCTCTGCCATGTTCCTAGCATTTGTTACTGCATCTTCCACTTTCTGCAACTCATCATTCCAGTAGGGCTTATAGTTTTTCCTAGCTCCTCTTGGGATGGTTTCAGTGGCGGCTTGCATTATTGCCTTGCTTAGGCTCTCTACCATGGGCTTCATTTTGGTGTTTCGTGTGTTGATGGTTTCACACAGCCCATCTGTCAGGATTGCAAATCTGTCCCAGTCGGCTCGTTTGTAATTCCAACGTGGGAGCGGTTTTGTTTCCTGTGGGCCTACTTCCATGTCAATGGTTAGCCTGATCGGCCTGTGGTCGCTACCTGGCGGTCTATTTATGGTGTATGTCCTGTGTGGAGAAGGCCAAATCTGGAGTCGAGGTGGTATGCCATGTTCTTGAATAGAAGCTAGGGCTATCCTCCGGCCTATTGATTAGGGAGAGATTTGCATCTATCTCCCAATCTTCCACTTCGTCACCTCTGCTGTCTGTGTCAGAGTATCCCCGTCTCTCCGAGTGGCTGTTGAAATCTCCAACTACTATGCAGTTGGAGTCTCTGACCTCCATACTCGAGAGCGATAGGTCTCTATTTGGTGGTCCGTACAGATTGAAAATGCGGAGCTTCGTCTCTTGAGCCATTATGTCAACTCCTACAATTTCTGCTTGTCCGGTGTGATTGACAGATACCGCGCTACTCGGTATGCAGTTTCTGGTCAGTATCAGGACCCCTCCTTTGTGGCCTTCTCTATCTAGACGGAAGGTCTGGTATCCTCTGATTGAGAATTTATGGTTATTGTTGAAGTGCGTTTCCTGGATACATGCCACGTCAATCTTACCTTCATGCAGGTGGTGTGTTAGGGAAAGTTTTTTGTTAATGACTCCCTCCGCATTCCACTGTAGTATTTTGAGGGTCTTGAGGTTTTGGCCAATAGAAGTTGCCCCATAGCCATGTGCCTTGACTCCACGACACATGGGTGGGTGACCACCAGTAGTCAAGGGTGGGCCCCTTCGAGGCGTGAGGCCCGGCACTATCGCTGCCTGGCGGGACTCCGCAGGATGAGCGCCATGCGTTTTTCTAATAGGTTGTACTGCGATTTACGTTGCACTGTTTTGTTAGGCTTGCGGCCCCGTGCATCCGATTTCAACAGGCGTTTCTGTAGGGATGCCCTCCTTAGCCTTTGGCTGTCCCCAGCCTATCTGCAAGGCAGCAGTTGTTTATGATCAGAGTTTTCTCTCTTATGGAAGTTGTCTTACCAGACTATCGAGTCTTCACTACTCGTGTCTATAGGGTGCAATGATGATATGTGATATGATATATGAGATGGACTGGTTTACCCGGAAGAGAGGCAGTCCAGTGTGTCTGTATCCCAGGATCGTCACGTCCTGCCAGAAACGTAGTATCTCTTCTGCGTCCAGCATGATAGTTATATGGCTGATAACGTACAGAGGTAGATATCGTAGCCGGAGTGCATTTAGCCAGAGGACAAGCCTGGTAATGTCACAGAGATGTTGTTCGCCTGGTGTGCGGACAACTCTCATGGTCAGTGGATGAGTCTCGACAGTTCACAGTGAGGTGGCTGCTCTACTGTTTTCGACACCCCGACCAGGTACTAAGTCTTTGGTTTGTGGTTTCGCACCCCATCGCCGTATAAGGTGAGTATCGAGCAGTTGTCCGCCCGCTTTGATTGGCGGACGGCAAGGACCTCTTACTGTGGCTCTACCTGATAGGGCTGGGGCCCAAGCCCCAGGTCCCGAGCATGTAGGAGCCTCCCATTGCAGTGGTGCTGAGATTTTGGGCGGGATTGCGGCTTACAAGGGTTCGGCCGTAATCCCCCACATGGTAGCCTCGCGCCCTTGGCTTATCAGCCTGGTACGTGAACCAAAGTGTCTGCGGCTCCTCTCGATTTGAGCTGGTTTTCCGTAGCAACGCCCTGTCATTTGTAGGGTAAAACTGACCTGTCTTCAGATGATCTGTTTCCAGCACCCGTTCACTATTTGGTCAGACGAATTTATTGAGGGCTTTTGTTTGTCAATGACCAGGTATTTGAAATCTGCGGTTTCTGCGGAGTTAAACACGATTTCCGTAGCGTTCTTTCATTTGAGTGTTTGAGAGCTGACTTGTCATCTGTGAGTCTAATACCAGCGTACGTTCATTATTAGACCCAAACGGTAGTGCTCTCGATTTGTCAGTTGTTCTACAGTATTGGAGTGTTCACTCAAATTAAGCCGCAGGTTCCACACCTGGTGGTGCCCTTCCGTCAATTCCTTTAGCGAGACAATCAAGTTACTTAGAGGGTGGCCCCAGATTTTCGACCTGGAGGCAAGATATATTTCCAGAGGTGGTAGAAAATATGCCAGGTATTGCAAACAAAAACTGCTAGACTGAAAAAGAAAGGAGAGATACTACCCTAAGCTTTATATAGAAAAACTACCCAAGCATGGACTGGATCCATGCATACACCGACGGTTCTGTAACAAACACTACACAGAACGGAGGGGCAGGAGCATTCCTGAACCTACCAAATGGCAGAAAAATAACACTGTCATTCGCTACTGGTAAGTACACAAGCAATTTCAGAGCGGAGGCAGAGGCACTGAGGGCGGCAGTGGATGAAATGGTGACACATAAAGAAAATGAAAGCCATATAGTCCTGCTTACAGATGCTCTGGCCATAGTCACAGCGCTAGAAAGCCAGAAAAACACTGAGCTTAATGACTTAAGAGCAGCACTCTGTCAACTATGCCAGCAGTCCGCACCAAAAAGGGTAGCGGTACAGTGGGTCCCATCACACTGCAACATCCAAAGCAACGAGGAGGCAGACAGACTGGCAAAAGAAGGTGCAAGACTACCACAAACAGATACTAGTATGACGTACGAAGAGTCAAAACGGCTTATTAAAGCCAGATACATGACCAAATGGGAAACTGAACATACCGGCTACACCAAAAACGATGCCTATTACCAGTTGAACAGAAGAGAGCAGGTCGTTGTCTTCAGACTTCGCACTGGCCACAATAGACTGAGGTACCACATATACAACAAATTGAAGATAGGTGGCACCGACGAATGCCCGTGTGGTACCGAGAAAATGACCGCTGAGCATCTGCTGCAGAACTGCCCGACATACGAGGATCAGAGAGAGCAGATGTGGCCATCACCAGTGGAACCACAAGACAAGCTCTATGGCAGTGTCGACAGCCTCAGGATGACCGCCGCTTTTTTCGAAAAAATAATGGTTACTGTCTGACTGCGTACGATGAAGAAGAAGAAGAAGAAATGAGATAGGACAGCATGTGGTAGCGAAGTATATGTATGTTCATCACTGTATTAAAAATTTAAACTAGTAATACCTATGAAGTATAAGAATAAAATTAGCCAAAACAGTGTGCTATAGAGGATGCAGTCAAAAGGGAGTGTTGGAGTCGGGGAATTGTGAAATCAGTAGTGGAAAAGCAAATATAAAAATAAAAAAGAAAAAGAAAAAATTGTTTAAAAAAACACAAAATAACAAACTAAAATGTTGTTATGCAAATGTGAGAAGCATAGTAAACAAAAGAGAAGAATTGGAACCGTAGAAGAAGAAAATCCAGATATAATAGGGTTAGCAGAATCGTGGACATGTGAGGACATTGCAGATAGTGAACTTGAAATAGAGGAATATACAATGTTAAGGAAAGATAGGGTTGTTGGAGACAAGGCTAGGGAGGTAGTATTTTATTATACTGTGCGAATTCAGTTAATATAACTATAAAAGATGATCTATCGTCTGGCAACAAAAATTACAATGTATGGGGAGAAATAGAAAGTTGGGGTGAAAAAAACAGTGGTTGGAGTATGGTACAGATGTCCATCAAGTCCAAAAGAAGAAGATGAGGAGCTTATTAGTAGCATAGAAAAGGCAAGTGCAGGGATATTAATATTAAAAGGGGATTTAAACTTTCCAGAAATAAAATGGGATATGGCAGAAGCACTTGTCACGTCAAAACTGTTTGCGATGTTTATAACTGACAATTGTTTGATTCAACATGTAGAAGAAGCTACCAGAGGCAAAAACACATGGGCCTAATATTTACTACAGAGGAAAATATGATTGAAAACATTATCGTTTGGATCAAGTGATCATCAGATCAACCGTTGGGATCTTATAGCAAGGAAGGAAGTAAATATAAACATGCAAGCATATGACTACTATTGTCAGAGGAAAAGATGTTAAACAAGAGTGGGAGAATTTCAAAACAGTTCAAGAGAAACTAAGAGAAATGTGTTCCATGTTGGGAGGTAAACACCAAGCATAAAAAATGGATAATTAGATTTGTAGTTAGATGTAGAAGATCTAAAAAGAAGGCATGGATAAAATATATAGAGGCAGGTAAATCAAAAGAAACATTTAAAATGTTTAGACAAGCAAAACATAGCTCAGACAGTGAATAAAACAGCAAAAATTAATTTAGAAGAAAAAGAACTTCCTCATAGGATCAAGACTGATAGTAAAACTTTCTTGTCTTATGTTAAAAATTATAGCCATGAATTTATAGACCGTGAGTTTAACAAGCATAGTCTGTAAATTGTTAGTAAATAATCAAAGAAAATATTGTAATGCATTTAGAAAAGTTTAATCTAATCAGAAATGGTAAGCATGTGTTTACTAGAGAGGGAGATCGTTGTTGCTGTTGTTTGTGAATGCCCACAATGAGTAGGTTACTCTTTTGTGCGCCCTGAAAAGGATGGTGGCGCGCTGCAGTAGCTTTCCTCACATTCTGAGCGTGCTGATGAAGGTGGACCGGGTCCTCTAGGAGATTGTGCTATGCTCGGCTTCATCTGGCTTCACTCACTACTATTGGGATCATGTCTATTCCTCACCTCGTCACATGTGACTCACCTGCTTACACAAGGACATTGACCTGAGCTTGACAGGATACACTGGCTATGTTTGTGAGTGCACCGACTGCCGTGGTATAGTTACCTATATCCGAAATGACATTCAGGGATGTGTCACACATATAATAGCCCATCCCACAGACATACAGAAAATCAATATCTGGTACACTGGATCAAAATACACTATATACAACATTTACAGCCCCCCACAGACGACCTGCAACCTGCCAGATCTGCATCAAAAACAATATCACAAAACACTCCTTGCAGGTGACTTCCAATGGACACTCACCTCATTGGAGTTACGCTGACCATAACAGTACAGGAACATTCATTGAGGAGCTCTGTGATGCAACTAACTTGTTTGTATTGCAGAATGTAGACTCTACCCAAACGCTGCTGCACCGAGCCCACCTCTCTCTCAGTCGACCTGACTTGGCGATCTGCTCCTCTGATTTGATAGACTCTTGCAACCTGCAAGTTCTTGATGATATTAGAAGTGATCACAGGCCAATCCTCACCACTATAACCATTCCCAGTAAAGCATGCTACAAAAAGAAAACTTGCTGGAACTTTGGTAAAGGCTGACTGGAGACTCTTCCAAAAATCATCTGACTAACTGCTTGGTTATATTGACAGCAGCAGTGTAGAAAGACTCAATAATGGGTTAACAAGAGCTATTCTGAATGCAGCATCACAAAGCATCCCAAGGGGCAGTAGGAAGTCGTACAAACCATTCTACACTAAAGAAATGCAAGCTGTCAAATCTGAAAGAAATGAAGCAAGAACAGCCCTCGAGAGAGAGAGAGCACCATCATAAGAATCAAAGATCCTCTACAACAAATTATGTGCAAAGGTCAAACTCATAGTTAAGAATGCAAAACATGAAAAATGGTCATCAACATGTGCAAAACTTGACCTAAAGCACAATGGGAAGACTGGCCATTGATAAACAATTTTTCTGGAAACAGGAGGAGAACAAATCTGAAGTCAGTGATAGATGGTAGAGGAATATTAACTGAAGACCAGAAAAAAGCAGTGCACTTCAACTGGTACTTTGTCTCTGTGAACAGAGCAGGAAAGTTTTCTGAGTTGGACAAAGAACGTCTAGGACACTTGAAACGTCAAGAGAAAGCCCTAAAAGCTGGTGCATCTATATATTTGAAGATGATTTCAGTATGCAAGAATTTAAACAAGGTCTGAAGAAATTAAAACCTAGAAAGTCTCCTGGGCCAGACATGATCCATGATGAAATGATAACTCACCTGGGCGTATTGGGGAAAGAAACAGTCCTCAAGTTGATAAACATGACTTGAAGAAATAGACAACCGCCCAGAGACTGGAATAATAACTTAACTTAACGTCTTTATACTGGTTTAGAAGACCCTGCAGAGTCTGTATACAACCAGTTACATTTACATAACGTTGCTCTAAAAGCTATGCGCATCCAGTTTATTCTTAAATGCATTAACTGTACCCGCCTCCACTACCTCCCCTGGCAATGCATTCCAAGCAGACACCACTCTCTGACCAAAAAAATTTTCCTAATATCTAATCTGGACCTCTCTTTAGTCAGCTTGTAGCTATGCCCTCGTGTTATTGTGGGTGGCTGCATTTTAAAAAACTTGTTATAGTCTAATTTATCCATTCCTCTGATCATCTTATAAACCTGTATTAAGTCACCACGATTTTCTTCTCTCTTCGAGACACTGTAGGCCGGTTTTTCTGAGTCGTTCCTCATAACTGTAATTCTGGAATCCCACTATCATCTTTGTCGCTCTTTTTTGTATTCTTTCCAGCATGTTTATATCCCCTCTATGATAAGGACTCCACACCTGTACACAGTACTCCAATCTAGGTCTAACTAAAGCTTTATACAGTTTGACGATCACTTCCTTCCTCCTATGTTTAATATTTCTTTTTATCATACCTAACATTGGATTTGCCTTTTTCACTGCTACCTTAACGTGCTCACTCACCTTTCCTGTATGATCTATTATAACCACTAGGTCCCTTTCCTTATCTATCTTTCTAATATTGTTTTCTCCCATTCTGTAATTATGTTCCATAATGGATCTACCCATGTGGATGACTGTACATTTATCTACATTAAACTCCATTTGCCAGCTTACAGACCATTCTCGAATTTTATCTAAATCCGACATCAATATATCCACTTCCGCTTTAGATGAGACACTACTGCATAGTTTTGTGTCATCAGCAAATTTTGCAATCATGGATCCCATATCAATGTCCAAATCATTTATATATATCAAAAACAAAATTGGTACCAAAACCGAGCCCTGTGGCACACCACTTTTCACTTCACACCACTCTGAGTACTGCTTATTTATGCCCACCCTCTGCCTTCTTCCCGTTAACCAATTTTCAATCCATTTGGCAACCTCCCCACCTATTCCATGTGATGTTAACTTTCAAAATAATCTTTGATGAGGTACTCTATCATAGGCCTTTGCAAAGTCTAGATAAATAACGTGTTATTAATGCACATATTATCCCCATCCTGAAAGGTAAGAAACCTCCAGATGAACCAAAAAGCTACTGTCCGATCACATTAACATCATGCCTTAGAAAATTTGCAGAAAGAATGGTAAATGCACGCCTTTACTGGTTCCTTGAGAGGTCAGAAATCCTTTGCCATGAACAGGCAAGCTTCAGAAAAGGTAGTTGCACAGAAGACCAGCTTTTCAGGTTAACATAGAAAATTCACGATGGGTTCCAAAATAAGAAACATACAGTAGCAATCCTCTTCGATTTACAACAGACCTATGATCGAGTATGAAGAAAAGATCTCTTGATGAAGATGACTGACTGATTAGCGGAAAGCTGTACAACTGGATAAAATATTTCCTCATTGACCGAACAATCCAAACAAAGATGAACAATGCAGTCTCCTCTAAAGAAGTTTTAGAGGAAGGCTTATCACAGGGCTCTGCTTTTGAACTGCACTCTCTTTCTCATTTACATAAATGACCTGGCCAAGCACATCAAAATTGAAAAAGCCATGTATGCTGATGATTTGGCAATATGACAGAGCCATGAAGATGTAGAAAGTGGAGCACAAAGGTTAAATGGAGACCTGAGAAGACTGCGTTGGTATTGTCAAATGTGGAAACTGAAGATAAACTGTGAAAAGACTGTTCACACCATCATTACCAACAGCCACAAAGTGGCCAAGAAAAATATCAGTCTGAGATTCGGCAAACAGAAATTGCCCAGGAGTCACTCTAGACCAACAGCTCAGTCTCAAGAAACATGTTCAAAATGTTAAAAATAAAAGCAATGAGGCGGCTACAGTTATTGAAGAGGCTCGCTGGTACAGCATGGGGATCACACAAGGACACTCTGAGAGGCTTGGATATGTACGCTCTGCTTTAGAATACAGCAATGCACTCCTGACAACATACTCACAGACTAATGTAGAGTCCCTGGGCAGAGTTCAAAACAATGCCCTGCGCCTTATTAGTGGAGCAATGAGGTCAACGCCCACTGCGGCATGTGAATGTAGAACCCCTTGAGATGCGAAGAGATGTGGCTGCTATGGAAGTTTATGAGAGGAGTAAAAGAATAAGCAAAGACCACCCCAATAGAAAGCTTGTAGAAAAATGGCAGCAAAAGCAGAGAACAAAACAAATGTCAGTCCTCCACCATGTCAGTATAATTAAAGACAGATATCACATCCCAGACAAGAAACACAGAAAGCAACAAGAAATTTACCACCACATACATGTTTAAAAAGGCCAGAAATTCAAACAAAACTAACAGATAATACAACAAGAAGTACTGATCCAGTCAGTCTTATGAGAGCATCACAGAGAATAATTGACACCTACACAGAAGAATGGATACCTGTCTATACTGATGGATCTGCTTTTAAGGCCACCATTAAAGTGGGATATGGAGTCTACATAGAGTATCTAGACAGAACATCTGATGAGCTGTTTGATGCCTGTGGGGAGATATGTTCAAATTATGAGGCAGAAATAACAGCATTGGAAGTGGCTCTGTACCACTTGAGGACTATATTTGATGCTATCCCATCAAAAGCCCAAAGCATCATAATCTTTACAGACTCATGATCTGCCCTTCAAGGTCTAGCAGACTGTGGTCACTGCAGGCCTGAACTTACCCAAATATCCCTAGATGACAACCAACTTCTCGCATCATATGAAGTCCGGCTCTTGCGGGTGTTAGGAAAGAGCTTCTTCCTCCGAGGCCAGACAAGTGGAACACTTTGTACAGAACTAAACAACAGCTTACAAACACTTGCAGATACCACTATATGGCATTGGGCCAAAGGGCAGGAGTCCATAGGCCGCTGGATCAATAACCACCCAACGATCTACCTCAGCCATTTTCACAATATAGAAAATAATCTGAAGCCAGAGATTGTCTGGTGCAGGCTGGGCTGTCTTCAACTCGATCAAGATGTTAACAATGCCACGAAAAATACCAGACTTCGATTCAGTGTATTTTTCAGCACTCTGCTATGGTAGTGAAACCTGGTCTGATAAATGTACATGTAGTCAGAAAGAAAAATAAATGCCGGAACACAGCAACCACTCTATGGTACCAACGAGGAAAACAGACTTGGACAACCCCATTTGTTGACAAGATCTGTTTGAGCTGCACTAACATCTACGCGACCCTAATACGAACAAAACTAGCCATCCACTGATCAACTAATGCCCGTGACAGAACTGATTATAACCTGAGCTAAGACCTGCACAAGACCAAAGAATACAATGCTGCTCGAGCCCAGTCCACAAAGCAGAAAAAAAAGCACCAAGCTGGCCACCACCAACTCACACAAGAGCTGGGACCTGCATAAGGCAGCCATCTCTGTAGAACAGGTCGACTAAGACTACTAAATGTGCCATATGTAATGACATATTTAAAGATGGCTACTGAACAGTACGTGTTCGTACAGTGATCTCAGTCCCGCCAGGCAGAGTGAGAGCGCGGGCTTGCCTAACCAGCTCGCCCGGCATTGTAGCGGGACCAATTCTGTGGAGTCGTACCACTAGAAAGGGTGCGTTACTGTGGTCCGTATCGAGAAGCTTTGTCAGTCCGTGTGCTTCGTCGAAGGCTGATAGCCAGTCTGGACAGTTCGTCTCGCTTGTGGTCATTCTCTCGCAAAGAGCTTGTGACCGGCAAATGGAAAGCAGGAATCGTACCTAAAAGCCCTGTCCTCGCCCGACCAATCGGTCGGAGAAGGGCAGGCAAAAATCGTCTCCAGTCCCTGTGAAAATCATCGCCGGGGCCATTGGGATCCGTTCTGCACAGAGCGCTGCCATCCCTCCCCGTGTCCGTGTGCTTCGTCGAAGGCTGATAGCCAGTCTGGACAGTTCGTCTCGCTTGTGGTCATTCTCTCGCAAAGAGCTTGTGACCGGCAAATGGAAAGCAGGAATCGTACCTAAAAGCCCTGTCCTCGCCCGACCAATCGGTCGGAGAAGGGCAGGCAAAAATCGTCTCCAGTCCCTGTGAAAATCATCGCCGGGGCCATTGGGATCCGTTCTGCACAGAGCGCTGCCATCCCTCCCCGACCGAGCCCAGTCGGTCGGTCGGTTAGTGTGTGTACGGGCCCCTGCCAGGCGGTCCTAGGTCGATGGAGTGAGTGACGGAACAACCGTCAGTCGGCCCATGCGGCCGTCCTGGAGAGCCTTTTTACACATCATCCTTCGCCGACCGGTGTATGTGATTCGTCCGTCTCCGACAGATATCTGGTACGAAGAAGAAGAAGAAGAAGAAGATAGGCTGGGGACAGCCAAAGGCTAAGGAGGGCATCCCTACAGAAACGCCTGTTGAAATCGGATGCATTGGTCCATAGTCTTAACGAAACAGTGCAACGTATATCGCTGTATGATGACGGTACAACCTATCAGAAAAAAGTGTGGCGCTCATCCTGTGGAGAAAGTAAGAAACCAAATAACATCCCTCCCATGGAATTACAAAAAGGCAGACTGGCAGTTTTTCAGGAGACAAGTACCCAAATGTTTCGCGGACATCGTCATGACGCAGGGTATAGATAAGGTCAATAGTAAAACCAGTAATGCACTGCTCCAATTGCTGAGCAGACAAGCAAAAAGAGATGCATGGGCTAAGAAATGTGGAGAGTTGGATTTGCGGAAAGATGGAAAGAAAGCATGATGCCTCATATCCAACCTTACATGAGATAAAAGAAAGAAAAATCCCAAACCCATTAGAACAGAGACATAATTAATAACATGAGATTATCAGAAAGCAGAAGTCCTTAATAAGTACTTTGCTTAATGTTAACAAAATGCAAAAACGAAAGAACCTAGACAAGGCTATTAAAAACACTCACCAAAATGATGGAACAACCACCTACTGTGAGATCTTTGACAAGAATTTCCCACTTCAAGAACTTAAGATGGCCCTAAAATAATGTAAGAAAGTTAAAGCCGCTGGGCCGGACCGGATCACTAATGAGATGTTCTTGAATCTCTCAAATGATGAGCTCCACACCATCCTTGACCTCGCTAACAAAACATGGAGAGAAGGCAAGCTACCGACAGACTGGAGAAAAGCCAACATAACCCCAGTCCTAAAGAATGACAAACCATAAAACCTAGTTAGATCTTATAGTCCGATCTCCCTGACTTCAAACCTAGGCAAGGTCGCTGAAGGGATGATGATAAATGAAAGGTTATATTGGTGGCTAGAAAGCTCCAAGATTCAAAATACAAACTAATCAGGCTTCAGAAGAAAGAAACAGACAATGTACCAGCTGATAAGATTCACCCAAGAGGTAGGTGTTGCTTTCCAGGAGAAAAATAGTGTGCTGGCAACATTCATTCACCCCAGACAAGCCTATGATCGAGTCTGAAGGACTGGCCTCCTCTTCAAGATGCAAAAAATGGGAATATCAGGGCGAATGTACAGCTTGTTAAAAGGTTTCTTCCATAACAGAACAATACAAACAACATTCAGCGGATCAACATCCAAACAAAGGACCCTGGAAGAAGGAATGCCTCAGGGATCTGCGCTAAGTTGTACATTATTCCTTGTGTACATGAACGATCTACCAGATGTCATAACCTGCCAAAAGGCACTCTTTGCGGATGACCTGGTCATTTGGTCAAAAGGAAAACACCTGAAACCCATCACCAAAAATATGAACGTGGATCTGACAACCATCTCTACATATTGCCAGTTTTCGAAGCTAGAAATTAATGTAGAGAAAACTGTTTTCAGCTTAAATAAAAGGATTAAAAAGGAAAATATCGATGTCAAAATGAACTGAGTGAAATTGTGGATAGGGACAAATCAAGATTCACTATGCCAGTTATACATTAGATGTATCCGCTCAGTGATTGACTATTCACTCCCCCCGCTCCCGGCCAAAAAAGCCTCTTACACAAGCTGAACAGAGTACAAAATCACGCTCTGCGATTTATAAGCGGTATCATGAAAACAAAGCCGACAGATGCAAATGAAATGAACTCTAACATCGAACCTCTAAATCTAAGACGAGAACGCTCGTCCTAAGAATGACACTACGGAGGAGAATATGAAAATGGTAGAACATTGGCACCAAAAGCATAGAATAAAAAAGACATCTTTCCTAAATAAAGCGCAAGACAATAAAATAGAATGTCTCCAGATGTTAATAGCATCCACAAATTAATTGACCAATTGCCCACCTCTTATGGAGCGGAAGTAGTGCTCCAGTAGATACCTGGCCATGTTGGAGTCACAGGGAATGAGAAGGCTGATGAGCTGGCCAGAAGCGGGACAATGCTACCACAGCCACTACCTAGCATCACACTAAAAACCTTCAATAACATCCTGAAAAAAGCTATAAGGGGTGACTAGATCAGTGGGCCACATCCCAAACAGGTCGAGTATATTTCAAACACTAAGCAAAACCAGATCCCCAGGACGCAGCCAAGAAACTGAAACGAAGAGACCAGAGCTTGATCTTCAAGCTGAGAACAGGCCATGCTCCTCTCAACAAACATCTGAATAGATTAGACCCACTACGTGAACCAAACTGCAGATTCTGCCATGACCACGAAGAGTCAGTCGAGCATCTCCTGACTTTGTGCCCAGGACTGGCCAATCTGCGGAACCTGCTGCTATCACCACACCCCAGCATACTCAACACACTCTACACATCACTACAACAATTGAGGAGGCATTGGCTGTCAAGAGCTGCCAGCTCACAGATAAAGGAATTATATCATCATCAAAATTAATGATAAGTGGGGATCACATTTCTACGGAGTCCTCAATAATTGTCCTCAGGGTGAAAATTTGGTCGACACAAGATTTTTTGGTCTAAAACCAGATTGTTCTAGCAATCTTATGTCAAATCTTATCTCCAAGTTTTTTCCAACATCATACTGCAAAATACTTTTCCCGGCACTGATAGAAGTGTAATTCCTCGCCAGTTATTGCAATCCGATATGTGGTCTTTCTTTTATATTTTAACAATAATTCCATCTCTCCACTTTCGGGGTTTGTTTTCGTAATTCTACACTTCATTTATGATGGATAAAAAGTGTATAACAATAGCATCGTCTGCTGCTTTTAACATTTCGCCTGTAATTTTGTCATCCCCAGCTGCTTTGAAGTTCTTGAGTTTGTTGATAGCTAGCTTAATTTCCTCAAATGCAAACTCATCTGCAGAAGATAATTGTAAGATGGGTACGATTGTTTCATTTACAAGGTCAGGGGTTACCGGTAGCTGCGGCCTGTTCAGTACCTCTGTAAAAATGCTTTGCTTAACGCTCCATCTGTTCTTTTAAAGAAGTAATGAGAATGCAGTCCCACGCTTATTTCTGATTTGGATATTCGCCGCTGGCAGTTTATTACACAGATGTCTTGTAATCTGGTGTAAGCATCTGCTGTTACCTGTTTTCGCTGCATTTTCAGCTGAAATTGTCAGGTCATTGATGTACTGTCTTTTGTCTCTGCGAGCACTCGATTTCACTAGTTTGTTTAGTGCGTCATAAATCTTTTTTGCACGACTCATATTTATGTAACAGGTGTCTGCTGCAAGAAGGTTTATTTTTGCTGTTTTCCTTTTCTTTATTGTAATCCCTGGTGTCATCACTTAGCCATTTCTTCCTAATGTTTGAGTACCCAGCAGTCATTGCTGCCGGATCTTTCACCGCTGTTTTAAAACAATCCCATTTGGTGTTAATTAAATGAATGGTTGGGTTGTCAGCCATATTTAATAGGGTTTCAAGATTACTTTGTATTTTGATATTGTATTCTTGTTGCAGGTTTCAGGATATCAGTCTTCGTATATCGATCTTCTTGCTCTTCGTCTGTTATTGAGGCCTCTTTAGTTTTATCTTCAGCTTGTCTATGCAAAGATTATGGTCGCTACCAATATCTGTACCGCGATAAGCTCTAGCATCACGGACCGACAAACCAAATTTAGTACTGATATAAAAGTGATCCTTCATTGTTGCACGCACGCTCGCTCACGCACTCACTCACTCACTTACTTTGCATTAAATGCTTGCAATACAAGAATATCTGGCCATAAGGAAGGCCGCATGGCATAAGATAAATACTACAACTAAACGGACTTAGAATAACTGACACAACAAATGTGACCCATAAAAAGGCAACTTAAGCTCTCTATGTGGATGGAAAGTAATTAAGTACAATCATCAATTAAAACAAAATACAAGTAGACTATCTTGTTTAAAAAATGAAAGCAATGCTTTACATTGATGGCTAAGTATGACAATACGGATGCTCCTTGACTTACTTAAGGTTCCATTTTGATGGCCTTTTCAAAGATAAAAAAATCCGTTATTTGTTTAGTTTCATGGGCGCAGATTGTTGACTGCTGTAGAAATTCTTTCCATGTCACTTTTCTCATGCAATTGTTGATACTGCCTTTCCATTGTCACTCTTGACTATTTTGTATACAATAATCCATTGTCTTTTTTTTCATTTCAATAATACTAAAACATTCACCATTTGACTTGCTAGCCATTTAAAATTAAAAACAAAACCCAGTTATTGCTGGACACCTAAACACTACTAAGATTAAATGTATCTATTATAGCTCGCTTACAATAACGGTGCCAGTTAAATCGTATCATATAACCAGAAG
Organism: Ariolimax columbianus; assembly: GCA_036924085.1. Classification (NCBI taxonomy): domain Eukaryota; kingdom Metazoa; phylum Mollusca; class Gastropoda; order Stylommatophora; family Arionidae; genus Ariolimax; species Ariolimax columbianus. The sequence goes on along the minus strand of JAVGWX010000005.1, from coordinate 42,444,433 downwards.
TTCCCAATATTTTTGTTACTCTGTAACCTTTGGGCAGTCTGACAAATTCTAATTTACTCCTAAAGATCCAGGATAAAAAAATTGATAAAATTATATTGATTGCATACAATGAATTCAAGGTAAATTTATTCTGTATTTGCGGAAACATAGTCTTATATACATGTTTTGTTGGCAGTAAAAACAACCTTAATATACATTTTTATGTAAGTATGAAAAAGTGATTGACAAATATGAATATGTCCTACTTTAAAAATGTATTTGCTATACGAAAGAGGGAGAGTAGCTTGCTTAGTTGGTTGCCTTTAACCCGCTGTTTTGTAATGAGTGCTACACTGAAAAGCAGTGTACATCATGGTTATATTATCAGACTTCTATGGTACTCCTTGAGGAAATGCAAATATACCATTGGAAGTAAATGTACTTCAGATTTAGAATCACTGACATAAACAACGGTAATTGAACTATGACCAAATCAAATACCGGTACAGGAACTTGAAAATAATATTGGGTTGGTACATCGTAGCTTAAGAACAGACAGCATCATTGCATACTGAAAAACAATATTTTGTTTTAAAAAAAGACTTTTCTTGTCTTCTTTAACTTTATTATGAAGCAAGGAGCCACCATTGCAATTGCCAACCCATCGAAGTCTGCAAAAAGCACTGTTTAGTCTTGCAAATTGTGGTTTCTGTAGTTATTAGTTTTCCATAATGAGGTTGCTTCTGGGAAAGGAGCGTGTTCTGTGGATTTCTGAATGGTCTCCAATTTTAGAGGTTAACTGCAAATAGTGTTGAAATGCATGGAGGTCACCCCTACAACCACGCAAAAACACAACAAAACCGATTACAGGTAACTGTAAAGAGAAAAACAAACGGAAGATTAGAAAGTGAGTGATAGAGTGACGACATTAGAAGATGTCTTTGTGGTAGTCGATCTGTACTTCTACAAGGCTTTTTGCCTTTGTGCAGATCCCAACTCTTGTGCGAGTTGGTGGTAGTCGGCTGGGCTCGAGCAGTACTGCGTTTTTTGGTCTTGTGCAGGTTCAATCGGTTCTGTCTCAGGCACCGGTTGTCCAGTGGAGGACTTGGCTTGTTCGTTTCAGGGTCGCGAATGTTATTGTGCAGAGAAAGCCAGAAGCTGTTCTGTAGGACGTAGAGAAAACCAGAAGCTGTTCTGTAGGACGTAGAGAAAACCAGAAGCTGTTATACAGGACACTAAAAAAACACGCTGAAGGAAAAGTACACTCTGATATCTGTGCTTTGCCAACTGCCCCATGGAAAATAATGCACATATGTAAATAACATTTCTTAGATAATCTTGGTGGGAAAACCAGACTCCAGAGATTACAGACTGTTACAGGGGAAGAAACCAAGTATGGGGAAGCTAAGATTATAATGGAGGAACTATGGGCAGTATTGCAGCTGGATATGATTGTATAGCACAGACTATACAATAGTATTGGGAGATTGCCATAAAAATACCAATATTAATAGTCATGAACGGGAATAAGAGAATCATAGAGGCATATCTTTTAGTGACCCTGGCAAAGTTTACTCAAGGATCCTGGAGCACATTTAAGACATCTTAACTTAACTTAACTTAACGTCTTTATACTGGTTTAGAAGACTCTGCAGAGTCTATATACAACCAGTTTCATTTACACCACCTTGCTCTAAAAGCTATGCGCATTCAAATTATTCTTAAATGCATTAACTGTCCCTGCCTCCACTACTTCCCGTGGCAAAGCATTCCAAGCATTCACCACTCTATGATTAAACAAATATGCCCTAATATCTAATCTGGACCTCTATTTAGTCAACTAGTAGCTTTGCCGTCTTATTTTTTGGGTGGCTGTATTTAATAAAACTTGTTATAATCTAATTTATCCATTTCTCTGATCATCTTATAAACCTGTATTAGGTCACCACGAATTATTCTCTCTTCTAGACACTGTAGGCCGGTTTTTCTGAGTCTTTCCTCATAACTGTAATTCTAGAATCCCACTATCCGTTTGGTCGCTCTTTTTTGTATTCTTTCCAGCATGTTTATATCCCCTCTATGATAAGGACTCCACACCTGCAATCTAGGTCTAACTAATGCTTTATACAGCAGGACTATCACTTCCTTGCTCATGTGCTTAATATTTCCTTTTATGATACCTAACATTGCATTTGTCTTTTTTACTGCTACCTGAACTTGCTCCCCCACCTTACCTGTATGATCTATTATAATCCCTAGGTCCCTTTCCTTATCTAGTTCAGTTTATCCCGTAGCTCATCAGGTCGTTGTAGCGCACTTAAAGACACTCTCAAAGTGCCACGCCATTTTTCTCTGTCTGTCTACCTACGAAGAGTCCAAAAGGTTTATTAGGGCCAGAAACAGAACATACTGGCTACACAAAAAATGATGCCTATTATCAGTTGAACAGAAGAGAGCAGGTCGTGGTCTTCAGACTCCGCACAGGCCACAACAGACTGAGGTACCACCTATTCAATAAAATGAAGATAGGTGGCAATGACGAATGCATCTGTGGTAGAGGGAAAATGACCGCTGAACATCTGTTGCAAAATTGCCCGACATACGAGGACCAGAAAAAGCACACGTGTCCATCACCAGTGGCAACACTAGACAAGCTCTATGGCAGTGTCGACAGCCTTAGGATGAGAGCTGCTTTCTTGGAAGAAATTCAAGTTGACGTCTGACAGCGTACGAAGAAGAAAAACTGTTGTTCGAGCGCAAGTGAAAGCCATTTTCTTGGACAAGGACGATGTGTCATTTTAAGATCCCTGTGCGCTTGACGCTTTCCATCGAGAAGAATCTTTATTTCGCCATAATTTTTAGTCGAACCAATCTTTGTGTTTTCGTGTGAATAGACTAATGTGTTTTAACGCTGCAGAGTAAAAGGTGTCCATTAGGGTCGAGCAGTTTTGTTCGATGAGTTTACAAGCTGAACCTCATCCAGTCTGGTTTATAGCTCAGCAGCGAAACTGTTTCTAGTAAGTAGGTTCCCACTTCAGTTTCTGAATATTTAGTCACAGCGGTGCTTTTGTCTCGTGAGGACGCCTCTTGGGTTGGACTTTTAGAATCAATTTGGTTATCACGAGACGATGGTCAGTCCAACATTCCGCGCCACACACATTCTTAGTTATGTTGACATCACTTCGGTCCCGACGTCTGACAATAATGTAGTCGATAAGATGTCAGTGTCGAGAACTAGGCTGCATCCACGTTGTCCTTTTTCTAGTTTGAAGTCCGAAGATTGTGTTGGTAATGACAAGTTCATTTGCGGCACATGTCCTCAGTAAGAGTAGGCCGTTGTCGTTACATTTACCTATGCTATTTCGACCAATGATGCCAACTCTGGAGTTAAAATCTCCTAACAGAATCAATTTGTCAGATTTTGGGACCGTAGCTATAAGTGATTCGAGATCTTTATAGAACCTATCTTTGGCTGAGTCCGGATTTGTCATAGTGTGTGCGTAGGTACTTATGTTTGTGGTCTGACGTTCCCCTGTCAGAGAAAGTCGCATTAGCATGAGGAACTTGCTGATTCCCTTAGGTAGACTTTTTAATTTCTGTACGATTGTTGACTTTATGGAAAATCCAACACCATCCTCACGTTGCTCCTGATATCTGCGGCCGCTCCAGAAAAAAGTGTATCCAGCACCATCCTCTGAGAGTTCCCTCCGCCAATCGCGTCTCGCTCAGGGCGGTAATGCTGATGTTATATCTAGCCAGTTCCCTTGCCACCAGGGTGGTCCTCCGTTCTGGCCTGTTAGCGCTGGTATTGTTCATAAGCGTGCGCACATTCCATGGGGCAAGTGTAATAGGCACTACCCTTTTCTTATTTATATTTCGACCGTAATATAGTGGGAGCCCCTCCAGCCACGGCATGCTGGTCAGGGTGTAGTGAAGCAGGCAATGTTTAGGACACCTTTTCTAGCCCCTTCATAGGGCTACGGAGGTGAGCAGTGCTGTTCTAGAGAGGGCTGCTCAGTCGTTCAGGGGGCTGTTGGGTTCTACTGCTGCCTCAAGTCAGTGAAAGACGACCATATGGCCTGAACCGCCCGCGTGCAGGTCTGCGACTACAGCTTCCAGTATGTCTTAACCTGCTACTTAGCCGCTCGCCACATGACTTTTGCATGATATATGAGTGATGTGATATATGACGTATATATCCGGTTCAAGATGGGTCCACACTTCTCAAATCTGCCACAAGCCATGACCATCTGTAATATTGTCTAAACTAAAGATGGTCACGCACAAGCTGTGCAGTTCACTGTGCATTTGTTCATTAACAACGGTGATATGTGTATCTTAATAGTGTGAAACGATTTTCTGAATGTGTCCTTCGTCGTTATGAAGCATTATGCTTGTATTAGTATCTACGTTTGTTGAGAATTACATATACATAAACTCCAGTATGATGTCACTGCTTCTTACTTAGCGGTCACAAGATATATACATGTCAACTATCAACTGCTGCCTTGCAGTTGGGCTGGAGACAGTCAAAGGCTATGGACGCAGCCCAAGAATATGGCTGTAACTATCTCCTTGTTACTGTGTTTACATGGCTGATTCAGTACCCGGCGGTCACGGAGCTTTTTTTCGTCCTGTGACAAGCTGCAGCATGCGTAGCGAATACACTTTAGGAAACCACTTTGACTAGCGGGCTGAAAAAGGTGTGGATATCTGAAGGAGAATCCCCTTAGCGCAATTGGGAATGTGAAGCCTGACCTCGACCGATTAGGCGTAAGAGACAAAAAGTTTGTCCAACGGCCAAAACAAAACCAGCAGGCCTTGAAGAATGCTAAGAGCACGGAGAGACACAAAAGAAACCCTGGTTATCTTCTGCACCCGGACCCTTGACTAGTCGTCTTGCTTCTAGACCATCCCCATGTTTGTGAAGAAAGCCAATTAGTCATACGTGATACATTTTTTCAACAAGCTTCAAGAAGATTTCACATAGACAAGTTCAGGAGAATGTAGTAAGAAATCAGACTGGCATTAGCGGACGGCGTAGGCTAGTGACACAGCTCACAACCCGAAGGTAATAAGTTTGCTCCCCAATCACAGCACCGGCCGTTATCCCGGTGAAGCAGACCTTGACATAAAATGCATGCCGAAGTAGTATGCACTGGGCCGACAGGCGGAAAATAAAAACATAGTGCAACGCACACCGCTTTAAGGAATAGAGAAATAAGGCGGACGCAAAGACGGGCATTATTATGATTAAAAGGACAGATTTAAAAGTTGCCAAAAACTTATCCAGGTGCAGACATAAATTCCAATCTCGTAGTGATTCAAAGCCACCAGTTTGAAAAAAAGTAGAAAGATGATGATATACAAAGGATCACCAAATAGGAGAGAACAATATTAGAAAGATAGAAAAGGAAAAGGACCTAGGGGTTATAATAGATCATACCGGTAAGGTCAGTGAGCAGTTTTAGAGGCATGCCTAGAGGGTGCAGGGTAAATTAATGCATTCAAGAATAGATTTGTTGTGCACAGTTATTTTTAGATCGTGAATGTAAAAGAAACTGGTTGTAAACAGATCCTGCAGGGCCTACTTAGCAAACCAGTAAAAAGATGTTAAGGTATATCATTAAAGCAGCCAGACACTTAAAAAAAATATCTTGTGAAAGAACAAAATTAATATAATAGCCTAATATCATGAAGAGAGAGCCCTGAAGAGAATGTAAGCACTAGGTATGCATGTCTCAAACCAAGCAAACGAGTAGCAAATAAAACTTCCGATAAATAATAGTTGTCCATCACAAGTGATGAAGACCACTCTCTTTGTTCAGCCGTGTGGACAGTCGTATCTCTTGCTGTGTCCGCTGAAATGGGTGACTTGCGCGGTGATTTGGATTAAAGTGAGGAAGAAACTGCGCCTCTTTTCAACCTCACTCACAGAGCCTAAGCTACCTTTTGCCAGTGGCAAGACATTCATCGAGACGACTGGAGATAGCATAGGATGCAGATTTTGTCTCAGGGTTACCACCGAAGCCTTTCCGTAAACATGTAACCCGCAGGGTAGAAAGGTGGGAAGGCATCTGCCATCTAACGCAGTTTGTCGTGCCTTTTCCATTACCACAAGAGGTCGTATGGACAACACTCAGCGTGTGAGGGAGTCTGGCATCTCTCCCCAGTTGTATTCATCTCATCATAGTAGCATCTAAAATTCCCACACGCAAAATTCGTGAAGGTGAACCGGCAGAACTAACCCGTGAAAAACGACACAGGTATAACTATAAACGTAGTTCCATTCACTGGCGTCCAGACCAGGATAAACGGATGGAAGAAATCACAAAAAAGAACGAAATAACAAGTCCCGACGGAAAACAACACCACGTTTCCGTGAACACAAGTGTAAGTCGTCGACTACTGTGAATTCCAGGCAAATCCGTGGTCTGGCGGCATCCATAATGATCCAAAACAGTAGAGAAATGTAGACTCGCAGCCAGTTATGGCGCCATCTTCCGATAAGAGATAAAGAAAAATCAAGTGTAGACGACCGCCGGAATCTTTCTGAAAATGCAGTCGATCATGCATTATGTTGTAGGCTAAACCATTTGAACATTGCACTGCAGTTGTTACAATATCATTGTACGTAGGCTATTTACGACCTCCGCCTCGGTGATAAGGTCTACACAAGCCTCTCCCCTGATTGCTGCGTCTAAGATGCATTTCCGAGTTTCCTGACGTACATCTCTGTCGCCTTTGTCAGTCTGGGCAACATATCGACTGAAAAAACTCAGACCCTTCTCTCAATCTGTCTTCAGGAGCCTTCCTGTGGTGTCTTGAATATTGGAGACGCGTTGGCTTGTAGTCTTTCCATTCATCTTTCGGTGCATGTGCCAGAACTTCTGGAGGGTATTATCATTACCATTATCATAAGAAATGTGGTGAAGGAGTTCAACCACACTATAGAGAAGTCAGCTGTGCCCGAGGACTGGCTTCATAGCTATCTGTGCCCACTGTCTAAACCTGGTAAGGACTCCGTGCGTCTCAGCAGCTATCGAATAATCACATACAGAATGTATATGGAAAGCTGCTGGAGAAGAGTGGCCATGAAAATAATGGCCTACCTTGAACGGGAGCAGATTCTACCCGATACTCTGGGCAGCTATAGAACTCCGAAGGAGACCTGGCCAACGCTGGAACTTTCGCGTATGATGTGTACGAGGGGTTTCAGTCAAAGCAAGAAACAGTCGCGGTGGCACTCGACCAGGAAGACGCATACAACCGTGTCAATTTTGGAACCTTAATTACCTGTCTGGGGCAGTGTGGTTTAAACCCGTGGCTGGTTGGTTGGATAGCAGCTGCACTGGTGGAAAGAACAGTTGCGCTACGCATGGGATCGTGAACATCAGAAACGAGACGAATATGTCAAGGACTGTCTGTCTCGAGGGTCTCCGCTCTCACCGGCGCTGTTCAACATTTACACAGTAAAAGTGGCCAATTTTCAACCCATAGGGACAGGTTCAACGTTGACATTTGCCGATGACATCCTAACGCACAGGACTGGCTCAGACAGGCATGAGTTGGTCAAAGACATCCAGAAAACCTTGCAAGCAATCTTATAGTGGTGTGCGACTCAAGCTCTAAAATCAATCCGAACATGGCCTGCATGATGTGGTGCTCTTTGAATAATTCCATGTTAAAGGCTGAACTCCCAGGCATCACTTTTGATGGTTGCACCATTGACAGGTGCAACAGGTTGAAATACCTTGGAGTGACTTTTGATCGCAGTCTTTCCTATAATTGCCCTGTTGACCACATCGTACAAAGATGCAAGAAAGGGTTAGGAACACTCAAGACCATGGCTGCTGCCGACTTGGAACAATGCCTCCTGTTCATCCTATTTCGTCAGGTCGTGTTGTCTCATCGATTACAGACTAGGCATCCTCACACTATCAAGAACACAGTGTGAAAGGTTGGAACGCATCCAGAATGAAGGTATGCGACTGGTTATAGGCGGCACTAGAGATACCCCGATTGTGATGATACGGTACATGTTGGGATTGTTATCGGTGACATCCAGACATAAACTGGCACAAGTGACAGCCTATATGCGTATCACTACAGACACGCGTCACACCTCTGCACGGTAGTATCTCAGACATCAAGAATCAAGAGAGGGTCGTCATGGATGGCACAGGCTGAGACAACAATCGGACACGTGACTCCAGCTGAGACGATAGCAAAAGGGGAAGAATGGGTCCACGTTGGTGATAGAATGAGTACCAGAGAGTCATCATAACCTTAGGCAAGGAATGCAGAGAACGGAGAAACGGGAGAAGAGCACGAGGTAAATCAGCTGATAACTGAGAACACGCAGGAGAGTGCCGCTGTCATATACACCGACGAATCAGTCGTGCGCAGTCGGGCATCAGGCTGGGGTTTCTCGGCTAGAGTGAGAGGAGAGGTCGTTGCTGAGCGCAGCACGGCATACATGTCAACAACCTCCAGTGTGAGAATGCAGACGGAAACAGTGACCTCAGCACTGAAATGGATATCTGAGACTTCTATGACAAGGGCAGTCAACGTGACAGACGCTCAAGCCGTACTTCGGAAAGTACAGAAAATATGGCTTATAGCAGCTGTTGAGGCCTCAAACCTCCAGGCGTTGACATTGCTCATGCCGGGGTTCAGGGCAATGAAAGAGCTGACATAATGGCTGCATAAGCTCCCATCATGGGCACATTAGTGATGGGTAGAAGTGACATTTTGAAATAAATCAATGACTGCCTGCTGGATGAGGACACTGCAATAGAGGAAGCAGCAATCCACAGACTGCAAAGTGTCGACATTAAACGAGGTTCGAGCGGAGTAGAGCGCATGAGAGGACGGCGCAGGAGAGTGTTCAACCAGCGAGCTAAAGGGCCATTAGCACCCATACCTTACGCCATATGATGAGAGAGACTGAGGACCTATGGGTATGCCCGGAGTGCGGTGACGTCGATTCTTAGAAACAAAACAAAACACTATCATTACACACCGGTCTGCTTGAGTCTTATCCCGCACCCACTACACAGATACTTCTCTGCTGCAATCTCAACAGGACGACCAGCTTGGGTTTCATCAGCTATGTTTTAGCGTCCTTGAGAGGATTTATGCACTGCTTTATGCAACAAATACTTATCATCATAAACAGGAAGCATTTCCTTACAAATATCTTTTGCAGAAAGTTCTTTTGTAAAAAAAAATAGATTTACAAAAAATGCACAACAGCATGCTGTTATTTGCAAACTCTACTGTGAGCATGTATGTTAACCGAGCTGCCCAGGAAGATACGACACCAAGCATCATCTACCTAAACTAATTGCAAGGCTGGATGTTTCTTCTACCTAATGACACCTTTTGAAACTACGAACTGCATTTTTTAGCTATTCTTTATCAGTTTGTAACCTACTTACTGACTTACCCTCAGACATGCCTAAGACACCTTAAATCCAAACCTTTAGACCAATCTTCTTGGAAAGGTTGAGCCCCGTTAAAAAAAGACATCAACCGATAAAATGCTGCATTTTTCTAACGCTGCAGGATGTTGAGTGTCTTGAGCTTAATCTAATTATAATTGAAGTAGTCCAAGTGGTCCGCCGAGGTCTTTGTGTTTGACAAGGACAAGAATAGCACCACTGCCCTACAGAGAGCATGTCATAAGAGGAGACTAGCTGTGTGACATGACATAACATCGGCCATGGTTAAGTGGTTTGTTCAGAGCAGCATAGATGGCGCCTAATAGGCTGCGGGCCTACTTTGCTCTAGTGTTTGAGTCTATTGAGATGGACTCTCACATCAGTTAACCACCCTCCACGGCACTTGTACCAACACAGCTGAGTAAAAAGTTGCTCGAGCCTAGCTCGCTAAGCAAGGCCAGAGCTGGACCATGCACAGGGGCATTCGCCCTTGTAGAAGTACAGGTTGACTAAGACATTTAATTGTTAACATGTGTATGAGCAAGAGGAGAGCAAATAATGGTAATACTGTAACCTATCAAAAGAGGCAACTTAGAAGTGTATGTGTTTGATCATGTAGAAACTATGAGTCACAAGGAAAAGTCAAGAAGACCTCTTCCCAACATAGTATAGCAGTGACGATGTAGAATTACATTAACTGCAATTGAACGATAACATGGCTTTGATATTTTAAAAATCACAATGAGTGTTATCTAACTAGTGTTAATTGGGTAGAGGTTATCCTATGGTAGGCACTACCAGCAGGTCTGAAGTGCTAGATATTTCATTGGGTGGAGTTAGTGTGACAAGTTCCCCTCCTCATTGTATTTCCTTCCCTAACAATAAGTCAAGTAAGCAATTTCTCGTTCCTTGAATTTTGGCTTCCAGTATTTTCTCTAAATATCATAATGTGGCCAAGACAATCTATCTTTTTGTATATTTTTCATTAGTTGTCTCTATATGATTAAGCCCTTTTTTTCTGTCTTGTCACTCTTTGCACCACGTCTAAAAATCTTTGAAGGTATTTTTATTCTTTTTATTTAGATTAGAGTTAATATTCCAGTACAGTACTGCGGTCTAGATATGCATAATGATTATTCTTTTAGATAGCTCAATATTGATCTTACTTGATGTGAAAAGCTTTAGTTTCTCCTGGAATTCCTTTTTTGCAAGTACAAGATAGGATGGCGGCTCTCCCACGTCATTGAGAAACTATACTCCAGCAGTGCAGTTTACCTCAACGGGACCACAGGTGAGTGGTTCCGCGCGACAATCGGCGTTCGTCAGGGGTGTCTTCTATCTCCGACACTTTTCACAATATTTTTCTAGAATGCACTATGTCAGAAGCATTGGATGAACACATAGGGACGGTCAGTATAGGTGGACGCATACTCACCAACCTCCGGTTTGCCGACATTACCGGTCTGGCTGGAACAGAGCCTGAACTTGCGAGCCTAGTTGCAAACCTAGACAATGCTGCCAAGAAATGTGGGATGGAAATCAGTACAGAGAAGAGTAAGATCATGATCAATGCCCCAGATGGTATTTTAGACCAGATTATGGTCAAAGGTGAACCTCTAGAAAGTGTTACGCGATTCAAATATCTGGGATCAGAAATGAATGCCGAGGGATACTCTAGAGCGGAGATCCAGTCAAGAACAGCGATGGCCATGGTCGCCCTGACAAGACTGCGAATAATCTGGAAAGAGAAGAACATTAGCCTTAAATCGAAGCTGACTTTAATGTATACAATGGTCACCTCGGTATAACTCTACGTGTGTCAGATTTGGACTCTTGACGGCTGCCATAGAACGTAAAATTGACGTAATGGAAATGAGTTGATTGCGAAGAATTCTTAGCATTTCATATTTGGATCGCGCTACAAACGAGAGTGTTCTTGAAACTGTTAGGAAGGAGTTAGGTCAGTATAAAAACTTATTGACTATAGTAAAAACACAAAAATTGACATGGTATGGACATATACCACGATCGGTGGGGGCTGACCAAGACCGTCCTGCAAGACACTGTGCCTAGGAAGCGTGGGAGAGGGAGACCAAAAAAGAGATGGGAGGACAATATAAAAGAGTGGACGTAAAGGTCTATAAGTGAAACTAAAGTAATACCATGGCGAAAAATCGAGACATACGACGGGAACTGGTTCGACAAGCTGCAATAACGGTGCGTTAACGACCGTCTAGGTTATGGGTCTGGCGATAATGAATCCTATTTCTGATTTCATCTTCACAACGGGCATCCTCTGTAATTTTTTGTCCCAAATTGTATTTATGCTTCAATTTCAGAGTGCCATTAAGCTGCTTGTTTTCTTTGCTAACATAATCGTTTTTCTTCCACATTTCTTGTCTATTCACTGTTTATGTTTTCACTTTCTTTTCAAATTGCTTCCTTTTAAAACATTAAAAAATATCTGTGATAATTACTGACTTTTCTTTTTTCTGACGTTTCCTACATGATGCTTTTTGTGTCATTACCTTTCATAGATGATCACAATTATGGAGACATTGAAGATTCCTCAAGAGTCTGTTATGTTTCGTTATTGTCTTATTAATATGTAATCAATTTCAATCAATCTGAGGTTCATTAATGCTGCTTTCTATCACCTGTTCTGTTCTTTCTGGCTGCTGAATCGATTCTGAAAGAAACTACAACATAAGAGAAATGAAATTTAGCTAAGTTTATTTTTTTAAAATTTAATCCCATAGCATTACTGCCGTAGAGGTGTGAGGTGTTAGAGATCTCACATTTCAAAGGCTTGGCTATATGAGGGCGGTAGCCATCTCCTCTCCCTTGCCGCTTTTACTTCCCGGACTGAACCGGTACTTATTTAAGGCTGGGAGCCATTGCGGTCTGAAAAAAACATTACCGCCTCAACCCAGGACCACTCAGATGCGAAGTCAGCACGCTAACCACTGCGCTATGCGGCTCCACAAGTTTATTTAGACAGCTATAATATCTAATAGCTTGACTTTGCAGCTGGCATAGCCCTCCTATCCCACAGCCAACTCCAAATGCAGAATAAACAGTCTCCCAGGAAACAGGTCTTTATATCCATTTATAAAAAATAAATATTGTAAAATTAAATGCAGTCAATTGAGAAGAACAGCACTGAATAAAGTAGAGTTTCACATACCTAGGGAGAATTATAAGCAAGGATAAGTTGGAAAGACTGGAGAAAATAGCACAGGGCAGGACAGTTGGAGAGAATTGAATGATGGCTTATGCACAATAAGGTGATACGGATGAAGCAGAAGAACTAGTTGGCATCTTTGTATATAAGAAGAGCTACCTTTAAACCATTTATATGCTTCTCTTTCTCTCTCTCTCTGCTGTGACAGTCTATTTTCAGAAGCACGAACAAAAACACGAGGTGGACAAATTAATTCTTTTTAATCGTTTAATAGTGTTCCCAATGAAACATCACTACAATAAAGAAACTGAATGGATCACTACTTCTTCTGCAGGTGACTGGTCTGGAACATACAAAGGCAACCATGGCCTTCCCTTCTCCTGTCTCTAATGAGGTTGTTGTTCATGTCATTATTTGTTGCCCAGTTGTATAAGCCTGGCACATACATCTTTCTCTCTCTTTACCTTCCTCTCCTTTCTGGTTTTTTTCTACTTAGGACCAATTCCTCCATGCCTCCTCCTCTGTGTTTCATAAATCTCATTTGTCTTTTTCTTATTGTTTTGAAGAGCGATCGGTTAACACCTGCAGTAATCAGTACCTCAGCATTTGTTTTCTTCTCTGCCAACACAATTTTCAATTTCCTTCTCAAAAACCACATTTTCACTGCCTTAAATTTTTTTACCATTTGATTGCTAATTGTCCAACATTCACATACATATATTGTAAAAAAAGGACCACACCTAGTAAGCAAATTTGTGTATTATAATGATATTTATGTTTTTCATTACATTGATCAACTTAGTGAATGTTTCTTTGGACATGGCAATCCTTTTCTTTATCCCTGTACCATGTCTGTCATCTGATGTTAGTGTGAAACCTAAATATTTAGAGATTGAATTGTTTGATTTTGCCACTTCTGCTTTTCAAAGACCGTATTTGTATTTTCTTAGAGACTACCACGCATACAGTTAACGGAAAATACTGAAACGTTGGCCAGAACACCTCCGCACGGCCCTCAACCAACCGTCCTCCATCTGCGACGAGGAAGTGGAACCCCTGAACAATGAACTTTGCGTTCCTCCAAAAATTGAGGTCAGAGCAGCAATCAACCAACTATCAAATGGGAAGGCTGCAGGTGCAGACCTGATACCGGCTGAAATCTACAAAGTAGGCAGTTGTGCTACCATTGTCCACTTATACAAGCAAAAGAGAAACCGTCAATTCTGCAACAACCACAGAGGGGTCTCCCTCCTGTCAACTTCTGGCACGAGTTCGCCTCAACCGATTAATTGTTCACCTAGAACATCGTCCTCTTCCAGAGAGTCAATGTGGCTTCAGACCAGGTCAAGGAACTATGGATATGATATTAGCAGCTCGGCAACTTCAGGAGAAATGCCAACAGCAGCATTGTGGGCTATACATGATTTTTGTAGACCTGACAAAGGCTTTTGATATCGTCAACAGAGATGGACTTTGGAAGGTCATGAGGATATTCGGCTGTCAACTATATTCTTCAGCATAATGTTTGCTGCCATGTTCAGTATTAGCTCCCACGGTTGTATCCAAAACGGAGTGGAAATTAAATACAGAACTAATGAAAAAATCTCAAACTTGCTTTTTGCTGATGACGTGCTGCCATCACCAAAAGAGAGATGCAGACATATTTGGACACATTCTCTACAGCCTGTGATATGTTTGGTTTTACAATTAATTTTTAAAAAAAACAACTGAAGTCATGTTTCAGACTGCCGAGAATCGTAAACAACTGCTGCCTTGCAGATAGGCTGGGGACAGCCAAAGGCTAAGGAGGGCATCCCTACAGAAACGCCTGTTGAAATCGGATGCACGGGGCCGCAAGCCTAACAAAACAGTGCAACGTAAATCACAGTATGATGGCAGTACAACCTATTCGAAAAACGTATGGCGCTCATCCTGAGGAGACCCGCCAGGCAGCGATAGCGCCGGGCCTCACGCCTCGAAGGGGCCCACCCTTGACTACTGGTGGTCACCCACCCATGTGTCGTGGAGTCAAGGCACATGGCTATGGGGTAACGTCTATTGGCCAAAACTTCAAGACCCTCAGAATATTACAGTGGAATGCGGAGGGAGTCATTAACAAAAAACTTTCCCTAACCCACCACCTGCATGAAGGTAAGATTGACGTGGCATGTATCCAGGAAACACACCTCAACAGTAACCATAAATTCTCAATCAGAGGATACCAGACCTTTCGTCTAGATAGAGAAGGCCACAAAGGAGGGGTCCTGATACTGACCAGAAACAGCATACCGAGTAGCGCGGTACCTGTCAATCACACCGGACAAGCAGAAATTGTAGGAGTTGACATAATGGCTCAAGAGACAAAGCTCCGCATTTTCAATCTGTACGGACCACCAAACAGAGACCTATCGCTCTCGAGTATGGAGGTCAGAGACTCCAACTGCATAGTAGTTGGAGATTTCAACAGCCACTCGGAGAGATGGGGCTACTCTGACACAGACAGCAGAGGTGACGAAGTGGAAGATTGGGAGATAGATGCAAATCTCTCCCTAATCAATAGGCCGGAGGATAGCCCTAGCTTCTATTCAAGAACATGGCATACCACCTCGACTCCAGATTTGGCCTTCTCCACACAGGACATACACTATAAAATAGACCGCCAGGTGCTAAACCAACTGGCAGGTAGCGACCACAGGCCGATCAGGCTAACCATTGACATGGAAGTAGGCCCACAGGAAACAAAACCGCTCCCACGTTGGAATTACAAACGAGCCGACTGGGACAGATTTGCAATCCTGACAGATGGGCTGTGTGAAACCATCAACACACGAAACACCAAAATGAAGCCCATGGTAGAGAGCCTAAGCAAGGCAAAAATGCAAGCCGCCACTGAAACCATCCCAAGAGGAGCTAGGAAAAACTATAAGCCCTACTGGAATGATGAGTTACAGAAAGTGGAAGATGCAGTAACAAATGCTAGGAACGTGGCAGAACGTGAAAAATCCATGGAGGCAAACATCGCCCTCAAAGCCGCCACGGCGAAGTACAAACACACTCTCAAGCAAACAGCAAGAGAAAGTTGGAAAAATAAAACGGAAAGTTTAAACCTGGACAAAGAAGGGAACAAGCTATGGAAGCTAGTCAGAGCCATGAACGACGAAACCCCGTCAAATAAACAAATTACTATCAAGCAGGGCGAGAACTTGATCACAGGTAAGAAAGCCGCAAACGCCTTTGTCGATCACTATGCCAGAGCAAACCACATCGAGGTCCCTGCAGATAAGCATACAGACATTAGCGAAGAGCTAAAGAGACACGAAAACATAAATACGGCTCCTGAAGAGCACATGATGGCCAAACTAACCATGCGCGAAATGGAAGAGGCTATGAGAACACTAAAGAAAAGGAAATCTCCCGGAAAAGACGGGATAACAAACGAAATGCTGATGGGGCTGGGCCAAACAGCGAAGAAAAAACTACTATCAGTCCTGAACCAAAGCTGGAAAAGGGGTATTGTACCCCAGGCATGGAAGGATGCAATAGTGGTACCAGTACCAAAAACAGGAAAGGATAAAACAGATCCGAATGGATACAGGCCCATAAGCCTACTGAGCTGTGTCGGCAAGCTGATGGAACGGATGATAAACACCAGACTGATGTGGCATCTGGAAGAAAAACGAATTCTAATTCCACAGCAAGCCGGCTTTAGACAGCACAGATCCACTGAGGACCAGGTCATCCTCATAGCCCAGGAGATAGAAGATGCCTACCAGGCACAGAAGCACACAGTAGCTGTTTGGGTGGATCTGGAAAAGGCATTTGACAAAGTCTGGAAGGACGGACTTAGAGTCAAGCTGAGAAGAAGTGATGTCTGTGGGAAGATGTACAAGTGGATCAACCACTACCTCAAACAAAGAACGGCCAGAGTCCAAGTACAAGGGCAGATGAGCAAAAAGGTGACACTCGAGCAGGGAGTACCCCAAGGGGGAGTACTGTCACCCACACTCTTTCTGGTATATATAAACGATATTACAGAGAATATACCAAGAAGAGTCCATAGCTCAATGTTTGCAGACGATCTGGCTATGTGGACCTCTGAAAAGAATCTCACCATAGCAAGAAATCGGATGCAAACGGCCATAACATCGCTGGAAGAGTGGGCGAACTCATGGCTGGTCAAAATAAACGAGGAGAAAACCACGTGCACAATATTCTCGCTCTCATTAAAACCCCAAAGTACCAAATTAAGCCTAAATGGCAAAATCCTGCAGCCAAACGACAACCCAACCTATCTGGGAGTCACATTTGATCGGCGCATGACATGGAAAAGTCAGATTGAGAGAAACCGAATGAAAGCCAGAGAAAGAATGGCGATCATGAGGAAACTTGCTGGCACAAGCTGGGGAGCAGACGAAAGCATACTAAAGAAACTGTACACTGGAAGAGTGAGACCAGTTCTCGAGTATGGCATTGCGGCATGGACAACAGCAGCGAAGGCGAACTTCGATAAAGTTAACAAACTTCAAAACCAAGCCATGAGAATTATAACAGGTGGCATGAAGTCAACGCCAATTGTAGAACTTGAAAAGATTACAAGACTGCAATC
Organism: Ariolimax columbianus; assembly: GCA_036924085.1. Taxonomy (NCBI): domain Eukaryota; kingdom Metazoa; phylum Mollusca; class Gastropoda; order Stylommatophora; family Arionidae; genus Ariolimax; species Ariolimax columbianus. The sequence goes on along the minus strand of JAVGWX010000005.1, from coordinate 42,427,218 downwards.
CATGACCGATAGAAGAGACTGCAGAGCCCAGCTGCAGTCAGAGAAACTCCGAAGACTGACGGACCATCCAATGTACCAGAGACTAAACAATCTGGGAAATGGGAAACTGAAGCGGAGAAACTTTGCAGAAATAGCCAAAGCAAAGATGCACGAAGATCCCATAAACGCACTAACAACACCAAAACCCATCACTACTGTACGAAAACCTACTTGGAGGCAGGATATATTTCCAGAGGTGGTAGAAAATATACCAGGTATTGCAAACAAAAACTGCCAGAGTGAGAAAGAAAGGAGAGACACTACCCTAAGCTTCATAACGAAAAGCTACCCAAGCATGGACTGGACCCATGCATACACCGACGGTTCTGTAACAAACACTACACAGAACGGAGGGGCAGGAGCATTCCTGAACCTACCAAATGGCAGAAAAATAACACTGTCATTCGCTACTGGTAAGTACACAAGCAATTTCAGAGCAGAGGCAGAGGCACTGAGGGCGGCAGTGGAAGAAATGGTAACACACAGTGAAAATGAGAGCCATATAGTCTTGCTGACAGATGCTCTCGAAGTAGTCACAGCGCTAAAAAGCCAGAAGAACACTGAGCTTAATGACTTAAGAGCAGCACTCTGCAAACTGTGCCAGCAGTCCGCACCAAAAAGGGTGGTGGTACAGTGGGTTCCGTCACACTGCAACATCCAAGGCAACGAGGAGGCAGACAGACTGGCAAAAGAAGGTGCAAGGCTACCACAAAAAGATACCAGTATGACGTACGAAGAGTCAAAACGGCTTATCAAAGCCAGATACATGTCCAAATGGGAAACCGAACATACTGGTTACACCAAAAACGATGCCTATTACCAGTTGAACCGAAGAGAGCAGGTCGTTGTCTTCAGACTTCGCACTGGCCACAACAGACTGAGGTACCACCTATTCAACAATCTGAAGATAGGGTGTACCGACGAATGCCCATGCGGTACTGGTAAAATGACCACTGAACATCTGCTGCAGAACTGCCCGACATACGAGGATCAGAGAGAGCAGATGTGGCCATTGCCAGTGGAACTGCAAGACAAGCTGTATGGTAGTGGCGAGAGTCTCAGGATGACCGCTGCTTTTTTCGAAAAAATAATGGTTACTGTCTGACTGTGTACGCAGAAGAAGAAGAAGAAGACTGCCGAGAGTGATGCATATCGCAATCCAGATATCAGAGTCAAGAATGAGCACCTTCAATCAGTAGACAGCTTCACTTACCTTGGCAGCCCTCTTTCCAGGGAAACTACTATTGACTCTGAGGTCAGTAACAGAATCTCCAAGGCCAGTGCTGACTTTGGGTGGCCACGCAACAGCGTTTGGAATCGGAGGGGTCTTAGTCTCGATACAAAACTCAAAGTCTAACGAGCCATAGTGCTCCTCACTCTTCTGTATGCCAGTCAGATGTGGACTGTGTACAGTAGGCATGCTAGGAAAATAAACCACATCAATACAAGCTGTCTCTGTAGATTGTTGACAATACAGTGGCAGATAGGGTACCAGACACAGAGATTCTCATGAGGGCAATAATGCAGAGCATTCATACACTGTTGCAGAAGACCCAGATTAGGTGGGCCGGCCATGTCGTGCATATGCCAGTCAACTGCATTCCCAGGGAACGGCATGGGCTAGTGGTTAAGTGACATGGCTCACAATCCGAAGGTGCTGGGTTCGATCCCCATCACAGCACCGGTCATTATTCTGGGGAAGCAAACCCTTATAAAACGCAGGAGGAAGCAGACCCTTACATAAAATGCATGCTTTAGTCGGATGCACTGGGCCGACAGGCGCAAAATAAAAACCACAGTGCAATGCACACCGCCTTGGGGATTATAGAAATAAGGCGAATGCACCAAAAAATACAAAAATGAAAACCGCATTCCCAAACAACTAATGTATGGTGAGCTAAAAGAGGGCCTGCGTCTGGTCAGTGGCCAAAAGAAGCGCTTCAAAGTATCTCTGACACGCTTCAACATCGATGCAAACTCATGGAAATGCCTCGCACAGAACCACAAGGCATGGTGTGGAACCACCATCAGAGACACCTCCAATGCTGAGAAACGCCGAGCTTCCGAAGCACAGAAAAAATGCTTGCAAAAAGACAAAACAACTGAAACGCACAATTCTGATCTAATATGCTACATACATGGAAGGGGTTTCCGTGCCAGAATTGGATTATACAGCCACCTCCGGACTCACGATTGAAGTGCAACACACCATGTCTAATTGCTATTATCATCACTTGCGATGGATGGCTATTATTATTATGTTGAAAAAAATCAGGTGACAGCACACAGACCTCTTTTAAATGCTATGAATTCACTTAATTCTCCTTCAAATCTGATAAAGAATTCCTGCTCCCAAAATATATTACTTATTATTCTAAGATCTTCTCCATCTATATTTAATTTATGTAGGATATCAAAAAGATCTTGATGTTTAATCTTATCAAAAGATTTTGATTAGTCTGTAAAGCACATATAAAGGTCTCTCTATACCTCAATATATATCTCCATGAGCACTGATAATGTAAAGATTGCATTTCTTGTACCTTTATCAGTATCGAAATCAAAATGAGTATTAGAAATGTCTGGGTGTATTCTATTTCTTACCCTTTCTATTATAATACAAAGGAGTATTTTTGTTCACATGATGAATAAGACTGATTATTCTATGCGATTTGTTGCTATGTGATTTGTCAGCATATATAAAATTATGGTCTTTTTCAAGATCGCTGCACCATACGTCTCCCTGTGTTTGTGTAAACCTTCGATTAGAATATTATTCATTCCGCTTGACTGCCAAGAATCACGATATTCAAGTATCTTTCTCCTCGTATGATGACACTCAGGTCGGTCTAAAACTTGAGCAGACAAAGCCGGGCGGTAGTTAAGATTCCATTTTGTCTTCACCAGCACAGTGAAAGCCCACAACTCTAATCTGCATTTTTACTACAGTACTATGTTCGAGGTATCACATTTCAGGTGTCTGACAATTCAAACGTTGCATCTCTAAACGAATCAGTCATGACCCAGATCCGGCGGTGGTGTGCACCCATTGATAGAGAATCTGGTAGCCATTAAGGCACATTTGTCTCAAAGCTTCAGTGTGTTTATCACTTTTATGTAGCTTTAATTATTAACTACTGGCTCAAAAAAGTCAAGAGTCGGCTAGAAAACTGTGCTAATTACATTTATATCAGGATGAAGATGGTCTCTGGAGAAATAGAAACATGTCTATCAGCACAATTGTCAGTATGTTTAGTGTGGTATTATCAACGATGTTGATGAGCAGAGGCATTATTTTCCGTCAGGATTGGGAGGTGAAAATAAACCCAGTCCTGCTGAGGTCTGATCAACTCGTGCGAAGTCTTCTTTGGAATAACTAGCTTGCTTTGAATAAAGCCTGTACCAACTCATCTCTTGTGTAGTGACATACAGAACTGGTGCGAGTTGGTGTTGAAAGTCAGCTGGTATTCACACACAGCTCCCGCTGCCCAGCGTGAAGCCCGTCCACAAGAAAGACTTCACTGGGCATTAAGCAAAGATGTTACCTGATGTGTTCATCTGTAAAATCAACACTACATGCCTAATGCATCTTGAACTAATGTTGACACAATACATCGTCTATAAAATATCTGCTTAGTTTAAGACAGTAAAAGTTATTCCTCTCACTTAATGTCTTGTCTAAGTTTGTAGCTGCTGTCGATTAACTAAATGCAATGAAATTTGTGTCCGTACATTAAGAATGTCCCCCGCTGCGTTTTTTTCATTTGACTGTGCAACAGAAATCAAACGATATATATATATCTTAAACCCTGAGGTAAAATCTGTATCCAGTGCTATCTTCAGTCATCTTGACTACATCTTGTCACCAGGGTTGCTCAGGATGAAAGAGCGAGATTGACAACAGCGTAAGTGGTCCTCACTTTAATCTATTTAATCGCGAGTCACAGTGTCAGACATTTTAATAAACAGATGCACCGCGTGATTGATACAGAATACAGGCTCTTACCTTCAGCACGTGAAATGTGTGCACAATACTGACACACTACAAGGTGAATGTAGTTGCTCTTACTGACAAAAGATTACTCAGAGAGGGCCAAATCACAGAAGCTGTGGAGTTCTTTTGGAGTAGTTTGACAGTACAGAAAGGCACGAGGCTGGTGTCAGTTTCGCCACAGGGTATCAATAACTGGCTAATGACTAACCAACTATAATTGGGACATAGGAGGAGTGTTACAGTGATCAGCACCTATGCCCCAACAATAACTAACCCTGAGGATAAACTCTTTGAGAATCTACACTCCCTCATCTTGTCGATTCCAAAGTCTAAGAAGCTCGTTCGTTATCCTTATGACTTCAATGCCAGAGTAGGGGTCAACAATTAGTCCTGGGAAAATGTACTTGGGGTACATGACATGGGCAAGTGCAACAACAATGGGTTGCTACTTTTGATTCTCTCATGATCTTTCCATCACCAACACCATGTTTTGGCTGCCCACCCACAACAAGACGTTGTGGATCCATCACCGCTCTAAGCAGTGGCATCTTATTGAATATGTCCTCACCCAGAAGTAGAGACAGACAGCAAATGCGAGTGACAAAAGCTATGTGTGGTGCAGAGTATTCAACAGATCACAGGCTCATTGTGTCAAAGTTTAACTTTCACATAGAGCCCATGGTAAAAAAAAACTTGTGAATAGACTTAATATCTGCAAAGTGTGCCCAATGCAGAAGGCTTTTTCAGGGCTCTGGACAGCTGGCTGACAGACACACAGTTCTCCATAAAAACAGTGGGGGATAAATGGACCCTTATGAAGGATGCTGCCAACTAAACTGTTCTGAGTCATGAAGCTTGCAGAAACCAAGACTGGTTTGATGACAACAATGAGGCTATTAAGACTCTGCTGGATGAAAAACATTGTTTATTAAGGCTTCACCAAGACTAGCCCTCATCTTCTAAAAACTAATATTCGCAAGATTGTCCAGTACCAGCTCCACTATGCAGGATGTCTAGCAGCAAAGCAGTTGAAATCCAGCGACATGCAGAAACAAACGACTAGACAGGAACAACATTGTGATCTGTACACGACTGTTACTGACCTGACAAAGGTCTTTGATACTGTCAACAGTTACAGACACTGGAAAATCAAATGTGGTTACCCAGAAAAATTCATCACAGTTGTCCACAAGTTTCATGATGGTATGTCGGTTCGTGTAATGAATGATGGTAAACTTTTTTGCAGGATTCCCAGTAATAAATGGAGTCAAACATGGCTGTCATTTGCAGCCATGCTGTCTGATGCTACACACGGCTGCAACACTGGCGTGCATAAAAGATACAGGACAGGTGGGCAGCTCTTCAATCTGAAGCCCCTAAGGTCCTTTACAAAGGTGAAAGAAGCAACAATCTTAGATCTATTTGCTGATGACTGTGCCATTAACAAGTGCTCAGAACAGAACATGCAGACAACTATGGATGAGTTTTCAACTGTGTGCACTAACTTTGGTCTCGAGGTAAACACACACAAAAAACAGAGATAATATTTCTACCGCGTATCAAATATAATTCTACAAGGCCAACGTCTACAAGCAGTTGAAAGTTTTACCTACCTTGGTAGTACCCTCACTAGAGACGCAAATATAAACTCTGAAGTACACAACAGGATTTCCAAGGCGATCGCTGTCAATGAAAGACTATGGTGCAAATGTTTGAGACCAGCAAGGAATCACTGTTGCCACCAAGATAAATGTGTATCATGCTGTTGTGCTAATCATCCTTCTGTACAAGTATATAGTAGACATATCAGGAAACAAATTATTTCCATGTAAGCTGTCTCCGCAGGCTGCTCAGGATTGGCTAGCAGGATAGAGCATCCAATTCTGTAGTCCTCAGCTGGGCGAGACTCTCTGGCATCCATACGCTGTTACTGAAAGCCCAGATCGGATGTACTGGGCATGATTTTCGTTTGTCAGATGAGCACATCCCTAAATAACTTTTTTGGTGAGCTCCAGACAGGCAAGGGCATATCGGGGAGACAGAAGAAACAATACAAAGACACTAAAAGTTTCTTTGAATAGTTTCTCCATTGATGTCGCTGCCTGGGAGCTGCTTCCTCCGAACCGTTCACTCTGGCGCAATATCACTATACATGGTGCTAAAATAACTAAGTAGAGAACCATTACTGAGGCGCAGAAAAAGCGAGCTGCACAAAAGGACAGAGTGCAAGACAGCCCAATTACAAATCCTGTCCACGTGTGCCCTACTACTACTAACAGTGGAGTTTCTCACGCTCAGATCACTCTACAGTCATTTGCGGTCACATCTGAATAAACATGTCTGACACTGTCTCCATCTTCGCTTGCGATAAGCAACTATTATTGTTATATTAAATGACCATATAATGCTTGTCATTAATTTTGTGTCATTACCTGCTATTGTTTATGGCCACCCTGGTGCAACACTCTATGGCACAAGCCGGATTGGGCCACCTTCTCTCTGCATCAACAGGGTATCTACATCCACCAATATATACAGCAATAGGTACAAAACATTTTTTCACTATCCTTACATCACCATATGAGTCTTCTAGGCTTACAGATACATCATCAATTTTCAGGACTGTGATGTCAGCAGCCATCCCTAATCCTAATTGTCCAATCTCTCCAAGTTTTCCTGAAGATAAGAAAAATAAATCATGGTAGGCGTACCCTTCTTGTAAAAAATTATAGATCAACAAAGATGGAAGATAACTGTGCAGTTAAAATATATGACACAGGGCAACACAAAAATATAGTGACTAGGAATCACAAACTGGATCTAAGATTGCATACCAAATTCAGCACAGCATTTGGAGATAAAGATGATCCTCTTAAACTAAAATACAAACATTTAGTACTACCTATTGCTTTTGCTGGAGTTGTAGTCACTGCTTCTATTATATCCCCCAGAGGCATTCCTATATGTAACATTTTAGTCATTACACATGGTAGATCGTAAGCTGGGCCATTTACACTGTCTTGGTGCAGATCTGTACTGATGATGTCAGGCCAGAAATCCTGTGATGCACATTTTTCAGCTACTGCCCATGAGAATGATCCTAAATAGAAAACAAGGCAAAAACACCAGATTCAGAATTGACAAGTGTAATAAACTAAACACAGCATTAAAATTAAAATAATATAAGCTATCATAGCAACAATGAAATGTATGTAAGTGATATGGAGAATTGAAAAATGGTGTGCATATTAGAATGTCAGACAGAGAAGACATGAGCTAACAAGTAATAAATAAAAGAACCTAGATTATATTGGTACAAATAAAAAATATTGGCTGAATTGATGCAGAATTTTATTGCAGCACGGATGAATGAAAATTAAAGGCACTTAAATAACTCATTTGAGGTAGAACAACTCTCAAACTTATAGTATTGCACCTCTCACCGCTGAGAGTGGATTCTGTGTATGGCAGTAAACTATCAAAAAATATCTTATTTTACAATAAGAAAAGCGTGAATAAATAATTTCTTCAGGAATCAGAATAAAAAAGAGCGCTAAAAAGCCAGAAAAACACTGAGCTTAATGACTTAAGAGCAGCACTCTGCAAACTGTGCCAGCAGTCCGCACCAAAAAGGGTAGTGTTACAGTGGGTTCCGTCACACTGCAACATCCAAGGCAACGAGGAGGCAGACAGACTGGCAAAAGAAGGTGCAAGACTACCACAAACAGATACCAGTATGACGTACGAAGAGTCAAAACGGCTTATCAAAGCCAGATACATGACCAAATGGGAAACCGAACATACTGGTTACACCAAAAACGATGCCTATTACCAGTTGAACTGAAGAGAGCAGGTCGTTGTCTTCAGACTTCGCACTGGCCACAACAGACTGAGGTACCACCTTTTCAACAAATTGAAGATAGGGTGTACCGACGAATGCCCGTGCGGTACTGGTAAAATGACCGCTGAACATCTGCTGCAGAACTGCCCGACATACGAGGATCAGAGAGAGCAGATGTGGCCATTACCAGTGGAACTGCAAGACAAGCTCTATGGCAGTGGCGAGAGCCTCAGGATGACCGCCGCTTTTTTCGAAAAAATAATGGTTACTGTCTGACTGCGTACGAAGAAGAAGAAGAAGAAGAATAAAAAAGCATATAGACTGGTATCTATGTGCGGCACAGTCGGTTTGTTGTGTTGGTATTACAGACAGAGGGCTCACTTACATGTGGGCTCCTCCTTGCTATACCAGAGACCTCATGATTTTCATGAAAGAAGTGACCTCTGTATTGTAATAAACATAACCTCTCATACTTAAAGAATGTTGTACAAGAAGAAGAATCATTTCTTACTCGATGTGGTCGAGATCAAGATATTGAGCACGCGCATGAGCTGCATTGCTCAGCAACCCATAGCTGACTACTAGCGTCAGGGCCAGCGAACCAGAGCTGCCAAGACCCTTCTACACCTCCACGCGGTGATCCTGGATAACAGGCTGCAGCACGGCAGACTGGCTAAGGAGAAGGGATCAAAGAGGGAATGCTAACCCGGTACTCAAAAAATGCTAGCTGAAGTCAGATGTGTTGGACCGAAAGGTGCAAATATCACAGCCAAGCTGTATAAAATGTTCTCTGGACTACATTCTGCTACTTAGGCCCTTTCAGCGTATAGTAGCGGGAGATTGATGTGACCAAAGTATTTGAATTTTCTAGCATAAATGGAATTGATAAACCAGGTCTACATTTGTCTTTTTCTCTGTCCAGGGTATTCTGAGAATCTTTCTGTAACATTTTCCATCTTATAGAGAAGGTAAATAAGAAATCACTCCTTCTACAAGCCACTCTCTATAACTATTTCCCACAAAGTTCAACAAGGAGATACCATCTACCCAAAACTTTTCATCCCTTTGAAGATGTTTTTAGGTCCCTAATATGGCAGGATTGAAGTGTCAACATAGATGACGTGATGCTCTCATTTGAATCTTCAGCTTCAGCACTGCAGAAGCTGAACAGAGCTTCATAAAGGAGCTGAATGAAGCAGGCAAGTTGGTTGGCCAGAGCATTAATAGAAAGAGACTCAATTTCTACTGAACACTTTCTGCCCTAGAGGAGAACTGTGACTGAAAAATGTTCCCATTGAAAATGTTAATGTGTATCTTCTTCTTCATCGTACGCAGTCAGAAAAGCAGCCGTCATCCTGAGGCTGTCGACACTGCCATAGAGCTTGTCTAGTGTTGCCACTGGTGATGGCCACATCTGCTCTCTCTGATCCTCGTATGTCGGACAGTTTTGCAGCAAATGCTCAGCGGTCATTTTCCCGGTACCACACAGGCATTCGTCGGTGCTACCTATCTTCAATTTGTTGAATAGGTGGTACCTCAGTCTATTGTGGCCAGTGCGAAATCTGAAGACCAAGACCTGCTCTCTTCTGTTCAACTGGTAATAGGCATCATTTTTGGTGTAGCCAGTATGTTCGGTTTCCTATTTTGTCATGTATCTAGCTCTAATAAGCCGTTTTGACTCTTCATATGTCATACTAGTATCTGGTTGTGGTAGTTTTGCACCTTCTTTTGCCAGTCTGTCTGCCTCCTCGTTGCCTTGGATGTTGCAGTGAGATGGAACCCACTGCACCACTACCCTTTTTGGTGCGGCCTGCTGGCATAGTTAACAGAGTACTGCTCTTAAATCATTAAGTTCAGTATTTTTCTGGCTTTTTAGTGCTGTGACTACGGCCAGTGCATCTGTAAGCAGGACTATGTGGCTTTCATTCCTTTTACCTGTCACCATTTCTTCCACTGCCGCCCTCAGTGCCTCTGCCTCCGCTCTGAAATTGCTTGTGTATTTTCCAGTAGCGAATGACAGTGTTCTTTGTCTGCCATTTGGTAGATTCAGAAATGCTCCTGCCCCTCCGCTCTGTGTTGTATTTGTTATGGAACCGTCGGTGTATGCATGGGTCCAGTCCATGCTTGGGTAGTTTTCCGTTATGTAAATCAGGGTAGTATCTCTTCTTTCTTTTTCAGACTGGCAGTTTTTGTTTCCAATACCTGGTATATTTTCTACCACCTCTGGAAATATATGCTGCCTCCAGGTAGGTTTTCGTACAGTAGGGATGGGCTTTGGTGTTAGTGCGTTCATGGGGTTTTCGTGCATCTTTGCTTTGGCTATTTCTGCAAAGTTTCTTCCCTTTAGTTTCCCATTTCCGAAATTGTTTAGTCTCTGGTGCATTGGATGGTCAGTCAGTCTTCTGAGCTTCTCTGATTGCAGCTGGGCTCTGCAGTCTCTTCTGTCGGTCATGGATTGCAGTTTTGTAATCTTTTCAAGTTCTACAATTGGCGTTGACTTCATGCCTCCTGTTATAACTCTCATGGCTTGGTTTTGGAGTTTGCTAACTTTATCGAAGTTTGCCTTTGCTGCTGTTGTCCATGCCGCAATGCCATACTCGAGAACTGGTCTCACTCTTCCAGTGTACAGTTTCTTTAGTATACTTTCGTCTGCTCCCCAGCTTGTGCCAGCAAGTTTCCTCATGATTGCCATTCTTTCTCTGGCTCTCATTCGGTTTCTCTCAATCTGACTTTTCCATGTCATGCGCCAATCAAATGTGACTCCCAGGTAGTTTGGGTTGTCGTTTGGCTGCAGGTATTTGCCGTTTAGACTTAATTTGGTGTTTTGGGGTTTGATTGATAGCGAGAATATTGTACATGTTGTTTTTTCCTCATTTATTTTGACCAGCCATGAGTTCGCCCACTCTTCCAGCGATGTTAGGGCCTGCTCTATCCGATTTCTTGCTATGGTGAGATTCTTTTCAGAGGTCCACATAGCCAGATCGTCTGCAAACATTGAGCTATGGACTCTTCTTGGTATATTCTCTGTAATGTCATTTATATACACCAGGAAGAGTGTAGGTGACAGTACTCCCCTTTGGGTTACTCCCTGCTCAAGTGTCACCTTTTTGCTCATCTGCCCTTGTACTTGAACTCTGGCCGTTCTGTTTTTGAGGTAGTGGTTGATCCACTTGTACATTTTCCCACAAACTTTACTTCTTCTTAGCTTGACTCTAAGTCCATCTTTCCAGACTTTGTCAAATGCCTTTTCCAGGTCCACCCAAACCGCTACTGTGTGTTTCTGTACCTGGTAGGCATCTTCTATTTCCTGGGCTATGAGGATGACCTGATCCTCAGTGGATCTGTGCTGTCTAAAGCCTGCTTGCTGTGGAATTAGTATGCGTTTTTCTTCCAGATGCCACATCAGTCTGTTGTTTATCATACGTTCCATCAGTTTGCCGACACAGCTCAGTAGGCTGATAGGACTGTATTCATTTGGATCTGTTTTGTCTTTTCCTTTCTTTGGTACTGGTACAAGTACTGCGTCTTTCCATGCCTGGGGTACAATACCCCTTTTCCAGCTTTGATTCAGGACTGATAGCAGTTTCCTCTTTGCTGTTTGGCCCAGCCCCATCAGTATTTCATTTGTTATCCCGTCTTTTCCGGGAGATTTCCTTTTCTTTAATGTTCTCATGGCCTCTTCTATTTCGTTCATTGTTAATTTTGCCATCACATGCTCTTCTGGTGCCATATTGATGTTGTCGTGCCCCTTTTGCTCTTCATTAATGTCTGTATGCCTATCTGCAGGGACATCTATGTGGTTCGCTCTGGCATAGTGTTCAACAAAGGCGTTTGCGGCTTTTTTTTCCAGTGAGCAAGTTTTCGCCCTGCTTGATGGCAATTTGTTTGTTTGACGGAGTTTCGTCATTCATGGCTCTGACTAACTTCCATAGTTTGTTCCCTTCTTTGTCTAAGTTGAGGCTTTCTGTTTTGTTTTTCCAGCTTTCTCTTGCTGTTTGGTTTAGAGTGTATTTGTATTTCGCTGTGGCAGCTTTGAGGGCGATATTTGCCTCTATAGATTGTTCTCACTCTGCCATGTTCCTAGCATTTGTGACTGCGTCTTCCGCTTTCTGCAACTCATCATTCCAATAGGGCTTATAATTTTTCCTTGCCCCTCTTGGGATGGTTTCAGTGGCAGTTTGTATTATTGCTTTGCTTAGGCTTTCCACCATGGGCTTCATTTTGTTGTTCCGTGTGTTGATGGTTTCACACAGCCCATCTGTCAGGCTTGCAAATCTGTCCCAGTCGGCTCGTTTGTAATTCCAACGTGGGAGCGGTTTTGTTTCCTGTGGGCCTACTTCCATATCAATTTCTAGCCTAATTGGCCTAAGGTCGCTACCTGCCAATTGGTTTAGCACCTGGCGGTCTATTATATGGTGAATGTCTACTGTGGAGAAGGCCAAATCTGGAGTAGAGGTGGTATGCCATGTTCTAGAATAGAAGCTAGGGCTATCCTCCGGCCTATTGATTAGATGGAGATTTGTGTCTATCTCCCAATCTTCCACTTCGTCACCTCTGCTGTCTGTGTCCGAGTATCCCCATCTCTCCGAGTGGCTGTTGAAGTCTCCAACTACTATGCAGTTGGAGTCTTTGACTTCCATACTCTAGAGCGATAGGTCCTTATTTGGTGGTCCGTACAGGTTGAAGATGCGGATCTTCGTCTCTTGAGCCATTATGTCAACTCCTACAATTTCTGCTTGTCCGGTGTGATTGACAGATACCGCGCTACTCGGTATGCAGTTACGGGTCAGTATCAGAACCCCTCCTTTGTGACCTTCTCTATCCAGGCGGAAGGCCTGGTATCCTCTGATTGAGAATTTATGGTTGCTGTTGAGGTGCGTTTCTTGGATACATGCCACGTCAATCTTACTTTCATGCAAGTGATGTGTTAGGGAAAGCTTTTTGTTAATGACTCCCTCCGCATTCCACTGTAGTATTTTGAGGGTCTTGAGTTTTTGGTCAATAGAAATTGCCCCATAGCCATGTGCCTTGACTCCACAACACATGGGTGGGTGACCACCAGTAGTCAAGGGTTGGCCCCTTCGAGGCGTGAGGCCCGGCACTCTCGATGCCTGGCGGGACTCCGCAGGATGAGCGCCATACGTTTTTCTGATAAGTTGTACTGTCATCATTCTGCGATTTACGTTGCACTGTTTCGTTAAGCCTGTGGCCCAGTGCATCCGATTTCAACAGGCGTTTCTATAGGGATGCCCTCCTTAGCCTTTGGCTGTCCTCAGCTTATCTTTAAGGCAGCAGTTGTTTGTGATCAGAGTTGTCTCTCTTATGGAAGTTGTCTTACAGGACTAACGAGTCTTCACTACTCGTGTCTATAGGGTGCGGTGATGAGATATGATATATGATATGGACTATGTACTGGTTTGTATTAACTCGGAAGAGAGGCATTCCAGTGTGTCTATATCCCAGGATCATCATGTCCTGCCAGAAACGTAGCCTTTCCATGTGAGTGGGGTATCTCTTTGCTCCCTTTATTTTCTCGGCTTCTCTGCAGTGATGGTACGCCTAGTATTCCCCGCCACCTGGGAGGTTGACACAATAGGGCAGATGTGCAATGTCTGCTAGTCTGCATCTCTTCTGCGTCCATTGGTATGGCTGATAGCATACAGAGGTAGAGATCGAGGCAGGGGGACAAGCCTGGTAATGTCACGGAGATGTTGTTCGCCTGGTGTACGGACATACCTCATGGTCATGGGTTGAGTCTCGACAGTTCACAGTGAGGTGGCTGCTCTACTGTTTTCGACACACCGACCAAGAACTAAGTCTTATGTTGGTGGTTTCGCACCCCATCGCCGTATAGGATGAATATCGAGCAGCTATCCGCCCGCTTTGATCGGCGGACGGCAGAGACCTCTTTCTGCGGCTCGACCGGGTAGAGCTGAGGCGGGAGCCCCAGGTCCCGACCATATCGAAGCCTCCCATTGCAGTGGTGCTGAGATTTTGGGCGGGATTCCGGCATACAGGCGTTCGGCCGTAATCCCTCACATGGTAGCCTCGAGCCATTGGCTTATCAGCCTGGTACGTGAACCAAAATGTCTGCGGCTCCTCTTGAATTGAGCAGGATTACCGTAGCAACACCCTGTCATTTGTAGGGTAAAACTGACCTGTCTTCCGATGGTCTATTACCAGCAACCGTTCACTATTAGACCGGACAAATTAATAGAGGGCTTTTTTGTTTGTCAATGACCAGGTATCTGAAACATGCGGTTTCTGCGGGGTTAAACACGATTTCCGTAGCGTTCTTTCATTAGAAGGTTAAAAGAGCTGACCTGTCTTCCGTGGGTCTTCTTCTTCTTCTGCGTACACAGTCAGACAGTAACCATTATTTTCTCGAAAAAAGCGGCGGTCATCCTGAGACTCTCGCCACTACCATAGAGCTTGTCTTGCAGTTCCACTGGCAATGGCCACATCTGCTCTCTCTGATCCTCGTATGTCGGGCAGTTCTGCAGCAGATGTTCAGTGGTCATTTTACCAGTACCGCACGGGCATTCGTCGGTACACCCTATCTTCAATTTGTTGAAAAGGTGGTACCTCAGTCTGTTGTGGCCAGTGCGAAGTCTGAAGACAACGACCTGCTCTCTTCGGTTCAACTGGTAATAGTCATCGTTTTTGGTGTAACCAGTATGTTCGGTTTCCCATTTGGACATGTATCTGGCTTTGATAAGCCGTTTTGACTCTTCGTACGTCATACTGGTATCTGTTTGTGGTAGCCTTGCATCTTCTTTTGCCAGTCTGTCTGCCTCCTCGTTGCCTTGGATGTTGCAGTGTGACGGAACCCACTGTACCACTACCCTTTTTTGTGCGGACTGCTGGCACAGTTTGCAGAGTGCTGCTCTTAAGTCATTAAGCTCAGTGTTTTTCTGGCTTTTTAGCGCTGTGACTACTTCGAGAGCATCTGTCAGCAGGACTATATGGCTCTCATTTTCACTGTGTGTTACCATTTCTTCCACTGCCGCCCTCAGTGCCTCTGCCTCTGCTCTGAAATTGCTTGTGTACTTACCAGTAGCGAATGACAGTGTTATTTTTCTGCCATTTGGTAGGTTCAGGAATGCTCCTGCCCCTCCGTTCTGTGTAGTGTTTGTTACAGAACCGTCGGTGTATGCATGGGTCCAGTCCATGCTTGGGTAGCTTTTCGTTATGAAGCTTAGTTCCGTGGGTCTAATACCAGCACACGTTCACTATTAGACCCAACGAAAGTGCTCTCGATTTGTCAGTGATTCTACAGTATTGGCATGTTGAGTCAAATTAAGCCGCAGACTCCACTCCTGGTGGTGCCCTTCCGTCAATTCCTTTAACGAACACTGGATGCGAGACAGTCAAGCTACCGAGAGGATAGCCACAGATTTTTGAGGGTCTAATTCCAGCACCCGTTCCATATTAGACCCAACGAAAGTACTCTTGGCCTGTCAATCATTTCAGTGTTTTCCCGTGTTGAGTCAAATTAAGCTGCAGGCTCCACTCCTGGTGGTGCCCTTCCGTCAATTCCTTTAAGTTTCAGCTTTGCAACCATATTTCCCCCGGAACCCAAACACTTTGGTTACCCGGAAGCTGCCCGCAGAGTCATCGAAGCAACTCCTGCGAATCGCTAGTCGGCATCGTTTATGGTCAGAACTACGACAGTATCTGATTGTCTTTACGCCTCTGACTTTCATTCTTGATTAATGAAAACATTCTTGACAAATGCTATCGCAGTAGCTCGTCTTGCAGCGATCCAAGAATTTCACCTCTAACGCCGCAATACGAATGCCCCTGTTTGTCCCTGTTAATCATTACCTCCAGTTTCGAAAACCAACAAAATAGAACCTATTCCATTATTCCATGCACCATTATTCAGGCAGCCGAGGCCTGCTTTGAACACTCTAATTTTTTCAAAATAAACGCGCCGGCCACCCAGGACGCTCAGCGAAGAGCACCCGGTGGGAGAGAGCCGGCAGACGGTAGGGCAGTGAACCGGTGCGAGCCGGACCGCCCGCCTGCGCCTGAGATCCAACTACGAGCTTTTTAACTGCAACAACTTTAATATACGCTATTGGAGCTGGAATTACCACGGCTGCTGGCACCAGACTTGCCCTCCAATAGATCCTCGTTAAAGGGTTTAAAGTGTACTCATTCCAGTTACGGGGCCTCAAAAGAGTCCCGTATTGTTATTTTTCGTCACTACCTCCCCGTGCCGGGAGTGGGTAAGTTGCGCGCCTGCTGCCTTACTTGGATGTGGTAGCCGTTTCTCATGCTCCCTCTCCGAAATCGAGCCCTGATTCCCCGTTACCCGTTACAAACATGGTAGGCATGTCACGTACCATCAACATTTGATAGGGCAGACATTTTAAAGATGCGTCGCCGGCACATGAGGCCATGCGATCAGCACAAAGTTATCCAGAGTCACCAATGGGGACGCCGCAACCCCACGAGGGGAAACGACGATTGGTTTTGAACTAATAAAAGCGCTCTTTCCGCGAGGGTCGGAGCTTGGTAAGCATGTATTAGCTCTAGTATTGCCACAGTTATCCAAGTAGGATCGTGTCATCTAAGGAACCTCGACTGATTTAATGAGCAATTCACGGTTTCACCGTGAGACAGTGTGATCTTAGACCTGCATGGCTTAATTTTTGAGACAAGCATATGACTACTGGCAAGATCAACCAGATATCTGTCGGAGACGTACGAACCACATACACCGGTCGGCGGAGGACGGTTGTGTAAAAAGCCTCACTGGGACGGCCGCAGGGACCGACTGACTGACGGACGGACAGTTGTTCCGTCCCTCACTCCGTCGTCGATCTAGGACCTCCTGACAGGGGCCCGTACACACACCAGACGACCGACCGACCGGGTTGGCTCGGGGAGGGATGGCAGCGCTCTGTGCAGAACGGATCCCAACGGCCCCGGTGATAAATTTCACAGGGACTGGAGACGATATTTTGCCTGCCGGCCTGCCCTTCTCTCGATGGTTGGTCGGGCGAGAACAGGGCCTTTAGGCAGGATTCCTGCTTTCCATTTGCCGGTCACAAGCTGTTTTCTAGAATCTGACCACCAGCGAGACGAACTGTCGAGCTCTGCTATAAGCCTTCGAAAAATCACCACTGACTGTCAAAGTTTCTCGATACGGGCCACAGAAGCGCACCTCTGCGGAGGGCACGACAACACAAACTACGTCCTGCTACCTAGTCGGGGAGAGGCGGGCGAGCATTTTCGGCAAGCCCGCGCTATCACTCCGTCTGGCGGGACTGAGATCGCTGTACGAACACTGGGTGAGATTGAAACGTGGCGGCGAGACAACTACCCCAGATGTTAATGTGTATGTCTACCTAGGCAAAGAAATCAACAACAACCACAATGCTGACAAGGAGACTTCATACAGGAGAGTGGTGGGTTGTCTCAGCTTAAACCGCATTCAATCGAAACTTTCGCATATGACACACGTCAAAGCAAGGGCTCACACCTTCAATAGCATGGCTATCCCAGATTCTTCCTCGTCATTTGTTTTAAAACCCCCGCTACTAAGCCCTGAAAAGGACTTTACAAGCAGCAGGATGTAGTCCAGAAAATGGAATGAGCTGTGTTGCAGTTTACAGCTTGACTGTGATATTTGCATCTTTTGGTCTGACACATCTGACCTCAGCATAACATTTTGAGTCCCGGGTTAGCCTCCAGTCATAGATCCCTTCTCCATAGCCAATCCGCCGTGTTGCAGCCTGTTATCCAGGATCACCATATGGAGGTGGAGAAGGGTCTTGACAGCTCTGGGTCGCTAGCCCTGACGCTAGCAGTCAGCTTTGGGTTGCTGACCATTACAGCTCATGCACTGCTCAGCATATTGATCCCGGTTATCCCAGTAATTGCATATGGGTGTGAGGTTTAGAGTCTATGCAAATCTGATGCAGAAAAGCTTTGTACTACTAACAGAGCAATGGAGCAGAGTCCTAAATATGCCCACATTCGAAATACTGCCATCTGTTACCAGATGTCCGGGATGTCAACAACAATGAAAGTACAGATCACAAGGATGGTCCCAAACCAAAAGGCCCATTGAAAACTAATTGTAACTTGGTAGTAAGCAAAAAGATGGGTGAGAAACAAAGCCTAATTCAGAATTCAGACAAATGTATCCTCCATTTTAAACAAATCCAGCCTTGTTCCTAAATATAACTTTTCATTGTCAGAAAGAGTTTTGGACCACGTGACTAGCTCTCAGTAGCAGCCATGAAAGAAGGCAGAGTTTAAGGAGACATATAAAAAGTGATGTTGCAGATCAGATTTGGCAGGAAGGCCTACACGATGTACTCATAGTTCACTGCGTTAACTATGTGAGTGGTGTTCTTTTGGGAGCTTAACACAGTAGAGTTGGAACATTGGTCATGTTAAAGGCTTGCACTAAATTGTCTTTGGATGACACGGATTGTTCAGTAAGTATCTGTCATACATCATTGTTTCAATCGTTTCCATGTCAGAAAATATGTGTAGGCAAACACAAGGGATCCCATTTCATCACACAAATTGAAGATTTTTATTCCACAGTGAAACTGGAAAGATTGAAGCTGTGAGACCGCCAGAGGTCAGA
This sequence comes from Ariolimax columbianus, assembly GCA_036924085.1. Classification (NCBI taxonomy): domain Eukaryota; kingdom Metazoa; phylum Mollusca; class Gastropoda; order Stylommatophora; family Arionidae; genus Ariolimax; species Ariolimax columbianus. Next base: position 42,408,732 of record JAVGWX010000005.1, on the reverse strand, counting down.
CATACTGCAGGAGATGAGAAACAAGTAAAGGCTAGAAATAAAATGATGTTCTTAAGGATAGAATTAAACTAGAATTGACTAGCAATAGAACCAAGTTTAGAGCACAGTAGAAACATCCTACTAGATACCAGCACCTTATGGTAAGAGACTGTATTGATATGATCCTATCAAGTTATGTAAATAAATGAATCCATTATGTCTTTGTGAAAGAATACGTTTTCGAGTTCCACTAATGTTTTTATGAGAGAGGGGAAGTAATTAGGTATAGGGGAGATAAGTCTCGGTAATGCCCATTTCTCTATGTACAAAGGAAAGGATTGGCAAAACCTCTGAACAGGTTTTTTTTTGCATTATCATGTGCACTCATACAACAATTTTGACTATTTGTGTTTATGTTTTCAATATTTTGTGACTTTGTTTTTGCATGCATCTCTTCTTATGTATTTACATGCAGAAAGTAAACCATACCCTGCCCATGTCCAACATCAAAAAGGACTCCTCTCTTCTTGGCATCCAGACAATGCTTATCAACATTGCCAGTTGCAGGATCCAATATAGAATTATAATTATGAAAACAATGAGTGTAGATATCTCCTTTTCGTAGATCTCCAGGGCAGCCAGGCTTTCCTAAATGAAACACAAAGATACACAATTGAAATGAATAGCAAAGTACAGACAGTATTTTTACAAATATTAAAAGTATAAATTATTAAAATAAATATATGAATAGTTAATGTCACTTGTCCATCCATTTCTGCCATTGAGCACTGTGGAGAGTTTAAGTTGTCTTTCTTGGGTTAGTGTGGTGCATCCGCTGCAATAAGCCCATGTTGCCCTAGTATTACTCTGATGTCATCTATCTATCTATTCGCCATTATCATGCCCTTTAGTCAGACTGTCTTGTGATGTATGCTTGCAGTTGAAGCTGATCAGGTTACATGCACATGAGTTGAGAAATTTATCTTATTTTTTGTCTAGAAATGTATTCATCACAATATTTCTATTTGTAATGCCATCATTTGTAATTTTCACTCTCCTGGTAACACCAATGACTTTTCATAGCCATCTGATTTCAAATGTTGACTTTCTCCTTTCTTGAACCTTGGATAACAGCAAAGTTTGACATTGGTAGCACATAGAGGGTATCAATATACTTGGTTGTCAAAATGTTGTTCAGGTGCTTAAGCAGTGCAGACATTTCATAAGTCACAGTAGAAGTTTTCTGACATTTCATTTCAGTTTCCTTTTCAAGGCTGCTATTAGCTGTAAAAATGCATCACATGTATTTGAACTCTTGGGCCTGCTTAAGATTAATGCTATTGACACTTATGTTTAGTGGAGCTTGTGTTCTGCTAATCCTCATTGTTTCTGTCTTTGATGCATTCTTCATATATCTAAAGACTGAACCAAATGCATTCATATTATTCTGCAGCTCATTTGCATCCTATAAATTAGGCTTTGGTCATGTGCAAAGAGTAGTTCATGTGTTGGATTAGCTTCTATCAACTGTGTTGCAATGTGTCTAGATTCCTCTGTTATTTATATGTAAATGTTGAATTGCAATAAAGAAAGCACACAGCCCTATTTTATACCTGTGGTTATTTCAAAAACATATGTGATTACATCAGTCATTGCTACAATATTTCTTTTCTTACTGTACAGCATCTTATTACTATGTAACAGCTCACAGTATTTTCCGCAGTCTTCTAACATTACCCAAAGTTTATTTCTATCCACTCTATTTCAGAGGCTTTCTCCTCCTCTATAAATGCAAAGCTAAAATGTTTATCATATTCTATTGCTATTTCGCTTAATTTATTTAAGGTGTATAAGATATCCGTACATCTCACACTCTTATGACATCCAATGAGTTCAGCAATTTGTTCCTCAAATTACTCCAAGACTTCCTTATTTGCTTTCATTTCTTTCCAGAGATGTACCCCATTCTTTAATATATCCATATTTCAAAGGCATCAATTCTCCATCTCCAATTTTTTTTTCATTGCCCATGTTTCTACACCTTTATTATCAGTTTTAAACAAAACCTTTTGTTAAGTGCATAACTGACAATTTTTTAATTCAACATATAGAAGCAGTACTAGAGGCAAAAACACACTCGACCTAGTTTTTACTACAGAGGAAAATATGATTGAAAATGTTACCGTTGGGGAACTGTTTGGCTAAAGTGACCATTAAATCATCCATTGGGATCTTATTGCAGGGAAAGAAGTAAACATAAACACGCAAACATACGACTACTCTAAGGCAGATGTTAAGAGGATGAAAGAGGTAGCAAACCACATAATCTAAAAAGATATTGTCGGAGGAACAGATGTTGAACAAGAGTGGGACAGTTTTAAAACAGTTCTATAAATGCTAAAAGAGGAATGTGTTCCATGTAGGGAGGTAAACCCCAAGTGTAAAAAGTAGATAACTAGATTGTAGTTAAATGTAGAAGAGCTAAAAATAAAGCATGGAAAAAAATATATAGAGACAGGTAAATCAAAAGAAACATTTAAAATATTTGGACAAGCAGAACATAACTCAGAAAGTGAATAAAACAGCAAAAATAGACTTTGATTAAAAACTTGCTCAGAAGATCAAGACTGGTAGTAAAAACTTCTTCTCTTATGTTAGAAACAAACAAAGAACGAAAGACAAAGTAGGTACTCTCATAGACAGTACAGGGAAAATAATAAGTGAGAATAGGGAGGCAGTATCTACTCAATCAGTACTTTGGCACAGTACTGAAGAGGACTGCTCAAAGATCTCATGTTTTATGGAGGAAATGGTTAAAAAAAATTGGAGAGATTAAAAGTGGATAAAGGTCCAGGTCAAGATGGTATCCATCCAAAATTTCTGTTTGATATTAGAGACCAACTAGCAAAACCATTGGCTATATTATGTTCTCAATCACTTGCAAAAGGGATTGTTCCACAGGATTCAAAAGATGAAGGAGTGATTCCCTTATTCAAAAAGGGCAAAAAATCAGATCCAGCAAATTATAGACCGGTGAGTTTAACGAGCATAGTCTGTAAATTGTTAGAGTCAATAATCAAAGAAAACATTGTAATGCATTTAGACAAATTTAATCTAATCAGAAATAGTCAGCATGGGTTTACTAGAGGGAGATCATGCTTAACAAATCTATTAGAATTCATGGAGGAGGTTACTAAAATGATAGATAAAGGGGAGCCAGTGGACGTTATTTAATTAGATTTTCCAAAGGCCTTTCATAGAATACCTCATCAGATTATTTAGAAAGTTAAAATTACATGGAATAGGTGGGGAAGTTGCCAAATGGATTGAAAATTGGTTAACAGGAAGAAGGCAGAGGGTGGGCATAAATAAGGAATACTCTGAGTGGTGTGAAGTGAAAAGTGGAGTGCCACAGGGCTCGGTTTTAGGACCAATTTTGTTGTTGATATATATAAATAATTTGGACATTGATATGGGATCCATGATTGAAAAATTTGCGGATGACACAAAACTATGCAGTATTGTCTCATCTAAAGCAGAAATGGATATATTGAGGTCGGATTGAGATAAAATTTGAGAGTGGTCTGTAAGCTGGCAAATGGAGTTTAATGTAGATAAATGTACAGTCATCCACATGGGTAGATCTAATATGAAACATAATTACAGAATGGGAGAGAACAAAATTAGAAAGATAGATAAGGAAAGGGACCTAGGGGTTATAATAGATCATACAGTAAGGTGAGTGAGCAAGTTCAGGTAGCTGTGAAAAAGGCAAATGATAAAAAAGAAATATTAAACATAGGAGCAAGGAAATGATAGTCAGACTGTATAAAACATTAGTTAGACCTAGATTGGAGTACTGTGTACAGGTGTGGAGTCCTTATCATAGAGAGGATATAAATATGCTGGAAAGAATACAAAAAAAGAGTGACAAAGCTGATAATGGGATTCCAGAATTACAGTTATGAGGAAAGACTCAGAAAAACCGGCCTACAGTGTCTAGAAGAGAGAAGAATTCGTGGTGACTTCATACAAGTTTATAAGATGATGAGAGAAATGGATAAATTAGACTATAACAAGTTTTTTTTAAAATACAGCCACCCACAAGAACAAGAGGGCATAGCTACAAATTAATTAAAGAGAGGTCCAGATTAAATATTAGGAAATATTTGTTTAGTTAGAGTGGTTGATGCTTGGAATTTGCCACGAGAAGTAGTGAAGGCAGGGACAGTTAATGCATTTAAGAAAAAATTAGATGCGCATAGCTTTTAGAGCAAGGTGATGTAAATTAATCTGGTTGTATACAGACTCTGCAGAGTCTTCTAAACCAGTATAAAGACATTAAGTTAAGTTAAGTTGGTGACATGTGTATTCAGATGTGACCACAAATGACCATATTGTCTGATACGTGCTCGATAGACTCTACCACATGTCCCCACAGCGTCTGTGATTGGACTGTCATGCAATCTGTTCTTTGGTGCAGCTCACTTTCTGGGCTACAGCAAAGAGTCTCTTCTTAGATAATGTGATCACCTTGTGTGATGGCAGTGTGCCACACATCACAGTCATCATCAAAGAGGATATCTACGATGGATGCTTCTTTCAATTTTGTGCGGGACTGTAGGCACCTTAGATTGAACATCCACTGTGTATATCTGATATAGACGAGTGACATAGTCATGTGTAGCAAACGAAAGTATAGCTGCAAATACCATACTAAAGACATTGGAGCCAGCATGCAGCCCTGAAACTGGTGGACAACTGTGAAGAACTTTCCTTCTCTGTTGACTGTGTCATAACCCTTGGTCAGGTCAACAAAAGTCATGTGCAAGTCATGATGCTGTCCCTTACATTTTTCCTGGATTTGACAAGCTGAAATTAAAATGTCAATTGTCCCGCCACCAGCTTGGAAACCACAATAACTCTCTGGGAGTAGCTTCCCCTCAGGATGAGTTGTAAACCAGAATTTTTCCAGCAATTAACAGGAGGGAGTTTCCTCTGTGATTATCAAAAGATTGATGATTGCCCTTGTGCCTGTACATTGGACAATTATGGCATCTTTCAGTTCCTGTGGAATATTATCTACATCCAAAACTGAGTAAAAAAGATCTGTTAAGCTTGTACAGCAGAATAAGGTCTCCTGCTTTGTAAACCCCAGCAGGAATAGCATCTGACCATGGGTCTTGCCACTGGGCATTAGGTTGATTGTTTTCACGATGTCAATTCTACTGGGCAGGATATCAAGCCTGTTGGCAATAGCAACGTGAGGTATGCATGCTTGTTCACTGATGGAAAATGGACAGTTTAGGATAGCACTGAAATGTTCCATTCAGTGTTAAAAAATACTGACTTTGTTGGTCAGCAGTGCTGTGCCATCAGCATTAAGGACAGGAGATGAGTGACAGGACCAAGGACCACTTTGAGGTATTTGTGTCTGTATATCACTAGATTTAATCTACCTTGCTGTTGAGCCAGGCATCCTGCATCTGAGCTTGGCTGGACGATCCTGTGAATATTAGTGAAGGATGACATTTTGTAAGAAGAACTCCTGATCACTCATTTTTAATTTGTGAATGACCTGCTTGGATGTTGATATGATTCATATTGGTGAAAATAGATTTGATCATCCCTAATGTGTTCCTGATTTCCATTTTGCATCTCTAATTTTCCAATATATTTCCAACATAGGACAAGCTCTTCACATGTTCCAGTATTTGACATTTAGATCTGTAGAGTAAAATCTACTTTGCAAATTATCATAGTTTTTGTTTTCTCTGTGTCCAACCTGACATTTGTTCTTTAATAGAATCACCTTTTCCTGTAGATCTTGCTCAATTTCAGCCAGCAGAACTGTGTCATCCACATATCTGAGATTATTTATTGATATCCTCTCTTAGAACAGCAGTTTGCACCCAGTATAGGTTGCTGAGTATTCTTGTGTCAATGTAATTAGTTTCTTGTGCTCTATCAAAGGTCTTTCTGTAGTCTATAAAGCATGTTTAAATATTTTTATTAGCTCTTTATATTTTTTTGCTAGTGTCCTTATTTAAATTATTGTTTCCTACATTTTGCTGTTTCGTCTAAATCCAAATTGTTCACCCTGAACTTTGTTGTCTACTTTATGTCTAATTATCTCCTTCATATTTTTAAGTGGTATCATAATGGTGTGGCTCATCAGGCTGTTTGTTCTAAAATCTGAACTTCTGGTTGCACAAGACTTCTTGCGTAATGCTATAAGGACAGATGTAAGAAAGTCACTCGACATCGATCCCGGATTATAGATGTCATTACACAGATCGATAAATTTGTAATTGAATTCCTCTAGATTTTCTATCAATTATATGTGTATTGCATACATGCCTGTTGCTTTTACATTGTTTATATCATTTATTGCTTTCTCTACTTCTGATCTGAGAATGCTAGAGCCATCATTATTAAATTGTGATGGTGTGTCAACTTTGTTGTCATCGAACAGATCACACACACATGCCAATCACCTGTATTATATCTTTCCAATCAAGTAAGATGTTCGGGGGACGGCGTGGCCTAGTGGTTAAGTGGCAAGGCTCACGACCTGAAGGTGCTGGGTTCGATCCCCATCACAGCACCGGCCGTTACCCCGGGGAAGCAAACCCTTAGAAAATGCAGGAGGAAGCAGACCCTTACATAAAATGCGTGCTGAAGTCGGATGCACTGGGCCGACAGGCGCAAAATAAAAACTACAGTGCAACGGACACCGCCTTGGGGAATAGAAAAATAAGGCGAACGCAAAAAAAAAAAAACAAAAAAAAAAAAAGTAAGATGTTCTCATTCTTATCCCTAATGCATTTTCGTTCTTCAACCTGCTATTTCTTGTTTGAAAGATGTTGTGTTTCTGTATGCATGGCTCTCATTCAGTGCTTCTTTTACATGTCTTCTATTTGCTTGTACATTGATTATAGCCATGTTCATTTGCACTTTCGCACTCAGCCTTATCGATTTGATACTCTTATCAAAATCTCTTGGGTCTATTTATGCATTTGGGGTTTAGTTGCTCATCATAATTCCTCCATGAATTTTATTTAGTGATTTTCATGGCTCAATTGGTATTTCACCACACTGTTTGGTAAATAATATAAGCTTCTTGCATCTTGGATATTAACCATGATTTGCAGAATCTAATTTTAATCTGTATTATTTCCTAACTTCACCTTCTTCTTCTGCATTCGTTCTCAATCTCCCGCTACCAAGCCCTGAACAGAACTTTGCAAGTAGCAGGATGTAATCAGGAGAACGGAATGAGTTGTGTCGCTAGTTTACAGCTTGACTGCAATATTTGCACCTTTCAGTCCACACATCCGTCTTCGGCCGAATTCTTGCACCTAATCGTTCATTAAAATCAATGAATACGATCAGACCTTCTTTGTCATTGATCCTATTGATAACTTGTGACAGAAGTCTCTCCTGTTCTCCTCATTGTTATTATCATTGCATAGGGTGTACACCTGGATCCTTGCCATCTTTCCACTTTCTGCGGCCGTTTGCAGACAATGATTTTTGCTATCTTTGGATGAACAAGGAAACCAGTGCCATAGTAGACATGTTCCTTTGCATTGACACTGTTCCATACCAGTACATAATTTCCATGTCTCTATGATGTTCTAATACTTTTATTGACATCTATGTGCCATAAAATTCCTAACCTAGTTTTAAAAAAATTAAATATATCAGTTCCTGTAATTTTTCACCAAGTCTTGATTCTAGGAACATCATCACACAGGGGACATTCCCATAAGTGCTCCGTTCTCTATCCAAGCAGCCAGCCAAGCATATATATATACTCAGTCCCAGTCATGTGTTGATTTTGTGTTCTTTGGATCTTTCCAGACAGAACACACTTTCTACCCTCTCCCCTAGCCACTCCCAAATCTATCATCCTCTGCACATATGCATTTTCGTGACCCTGTTTGCTTCATCATTCTGTAGACTGTCCATGACTGCCCTTATCAACTCAACCCTATCTCCTCTCATCATCAGCGCCTCGTTCATCACAGCTCGTCCCATCACTGCATCAGCTCTTTCGTTGCCCCAGACGCCTGCATGCTCAGAAGAGAGGTCCACTTCCTTCTTAGCATGCACCTTTTTATCTTACAGAGCATTACAAACCATCACCATCTGCTTCAAAGAGCTGCAGCAAAAATTCCCGACAAGCATCAACACGCCATTGCTTTAATTTTGGAGTAAGCTACTGTGGCACCCACATTGCAGACACTTTGTGGTACTGTAGCCCATCATGGATGATGCAGTATATTGAACCTTGACTATGTACGGCAATTTAATTCAGTCAATTGGCGATTTTCCTTTATGAGACGGCCAACAGCTGCAATGTACTCTGGGGTCACTACTTGGTGTGCCTGATCCGGTAGTGAACAGCCTGTCACAGATCTCAATTCGTTTTGGAACTTTCTACTCCACTCATACATTTGCTAGAGTGAAAGGCATCACTGTACTGGATCTTCATTTGCCTATGAATTTCTATAGGTTTCATCCTTTCACTGCTGAAAAACGGATAACAGAACGCTGTTCCCCTTTGTTGAATGTTAATAGTGGGATGACCATCTTTTAACTGCAATTATGACATTATGTCATTTGTCTGCACTATGATGGCACACACAGGACACTCTTGACATCCTTAGCAACTATATCAACAAGTTTCAATACACAGGCATGGTTTTTCTAATTTCTATCCCACTTTTAAGGTTTTCATTTGAAGCCCCCTAGTACAATTTCAATATTACCTCCATGTTCTATGGAGGACATAGCATGATGAGTCATTAATGGCACTTGGCAGATGCCAGCAGCTTCAAGAGCTCTTCTGCAAAGAAATATCAATAATTGTCTAATTAGAAGAGAGAATGTGAAACAGAATATACAATATGGCATGGTATTGAAAGACATTAACTTCAAATTTTATGACAAGCACCAGGTGCTAGAAAATGTGAAATATCCTCAATCTCACCAGTTGATAACTGAAGAAAGAAAACTACTAAAAATAAGCCTCTTGTTAGGACTTAGCCTTTCTGGTACAGAAATCTATAGAATACAGGACTGCAACAGCTGCTTTCCACCGATTCCGTTTGACCTGATTTCCACTCTTGATTCTTCTGTCATCTTGGCCCCATTCTCCACTTCTCTCTACCTACAGGTTTCAATCCAGCACTTGTCTGATTATATTGCTTGGTTTCTATCTGAAAGGGTGTCCAATCCACCTGCACTCTCTCTCTCAAATCTCCTACTGGACTGGTTGCTGTCTTGATTTCTTTCATGTTTGTAACTACTTCTGACCATTCAACATGTTGGAGGCATCTGTTGGTAAAGTCTACAGTTGAGATGCAACACTCCCAACCACACCCATACTTCCGAGTCATACAGTAAAACAATGTCCATCCCTTCCTGTGTATTTTGTTGGCAATTCAACAGCAGATATTGATTACCAATTGTCAACAGCATGTGTATCATTTGCTGTACCATCCAGTACACAACCATTCTAATATATGTGCATTGCAAGAGATAATGACAACAGCAGTCAGATATGTTGTGTTGCACCTCACTGGTGAGTCTGGAGGTTGCTGTATAGTCCAATTCTAGTACAGAATCCCATTCCAAATACTCAACACACAAGGTTAGGGTTGCACATGTGAGTGACAGTTGTTTTGTATTTTCAAAACGTACGTTTTCTCTGAGCCTCGGAGATCTGTTGTTCCTCAGCAATTGAGGCACCTCTGATGGTGGTTTTATGCCATCCCTGGTGGTCAGGTGCCAGACAACTTCTATGAGTTTACATCAAAGTCGAAACATGTCATAGCATGTAATTTCAAGGTGTCTTTGAAGCACTTCTTTTGTCCACTGACCAGATGCAGGCCCTCTTTCAGGTTAATAAGGAAATGGCCAGCTATGGACTAGACATTCTAGGTCTAAATGAAAGCAGATGAGCAGGTGCAGACAAGACCTATTTCCCACACGAACAAAAGCCTACCATTTACTCTGGCAAAAGGCAACCACCTCACGGGGGAAGTAGCTATTCTTATGACACCCAAAGCTGGAAAGTCATTTATATGTTGGGAGCCTATTAATGAAAGACTAATAATAGCTCAATACCAAATTAAATTCCTCAAGCCACCTATTGTTACGCACCAACTAACAACGATCATACCACCAAAGATTACTTTTATGATCTACTTTTGGACACCATTAGCAAAATCATAAAGCATGACATAGTGGTAATGATGGATGACTTTAATGTGTGGGTTTGGGGAGAGATAGAGAGAGAGCAGGGGTGGGTGCGGGGAGGGGGGGGATGTATATGTAACAATGAAGGATTGCGATGGCATCTGGACACCCACAGCATCAGCGATAGAAATGGAAAAAGATTGATAGAACTGCGAGATATCAAAGTTTGTTTTAGCTGACACCGTTTTCCCACACAAAGACATCCACAAGATTGGAACTTTCTGGATGCAGAACTGACAATCAGATTTATCACCTCTGTATCAGTACCAAATTTCGGTCGTCAGTCCATGATGCTAGAGCTTATCCCATTGGCAGCGACCATACGATCATAATCTCTGCATAGCCAAACTGGATACAATTGAAGTGGCTTCAACGGCAGACTAAGACCAAGAAAGTCAATGTACAAAGACTGCTATCCTGAAACCTGCAAGAAGAATATAATGTCAAAATACAAAGTAATCTTGAAATCCTATTGAATATGGCTGACAACTCAACCATTCATATAATTGACACCAAATGGGATTGTTTTAAAACATCAGTGAAAGATGCAGCAGCAATGACTGTTAGGTACTCCAAAATTAGAAGGACGAAATGGCTAAGTGATGACACATCGGATATAATAAACAAAAGGGAAAAGGCAAAAATAAACCTTCTTGCAGCAGACACACCTGTTACATAAATATGAGTCGTGCAAAAAAGATTTATAACATACTTAACAAACTAGTGAAATTTAGTGCTCAGACAAATGACAGTACATCAATCCTGCCGAAGACGGATGTGTCGGACCGAAAGGTGCAAATATTGCAGTCCGTTCTCCGGACTACATCTGCTACTTGCAAAGCTCTGTTCAGAGCTCGGTAGCGAGAGATTGAGAACGAACGTAGAAGAAGAAGAAAAAGAGTACATCAATGACCTGGCAATTTCAGCTGAAACTGCAACAAAAAACAGGCAGATAACCACACCAGATTACAAGACAGCTATGTAATAAACCGCCTGCAGTGAATAATACAATCAGAAATAAACATGGTATTCTCCTTACTGGGGGGACCCAGTGGTCTGGAGGTAAGCTGTTCAGGTGATGGAGACTGCGGGTTCAAATCACGGTAATGACCAGAATTTTTTCACTTGGATCATCTCGTAAAAATGTCCCCTGATCTCTGACTGGTAAGATCAGTCACCTGTGTGCAGTGAATAGCACATAAAAAATCCGTTGGCAGTTGGAAATCGAAAAGACTAGGCTTAACAGCCGCTGTCCGGGCAATATTCAAGTTAAAAATCTACTCAAATTATTCTAGAGATTCTCAGCCCACAAAGAATATGTCGCAAAAAAAGGGACTGTGTGGCTATAACATCAGTTTTTGGTTATGTGGTTAGCAAAGCGGCATAGATGGCGCTTGACAAGCTGCAGGTTTATCTTGCTCTAATTTACACCTTCCCCCACCACCAGTCCCAAAAATAGACAATCGTATTCCAGAGGCCAGTTGGTAATAGGTAATGGGATTGATCTGGCAAGTCACCAGCGAATTTTCATCTGCTTAAAAATATGAAACAAAGGACATCACGCCTCCATACAACATCAATCGACACAAGTGGACTGAAAAAAAACCAGATGTAAGATGAAGTGTTGGGCAGAGCATTTTATAGAGTACTGACCAGACCATAGGCACTGGTAACCCTTGACCATGTAAATTAAACAATCATACCTAACCTATCGGTATCTATAGCGATGAGAAAATTAAGCTAGCCATCAACAAAACTAAAGAATTTCAAAACAGCTGGTGACGACAAAAGTACAGAAGAAATGCTAAAAGCAACACATGTGGAATGACGAAATCCCACTCCGTAATGGGAAGATGGAATTATTGTTAGAATATCATAGAAGGGCGACGATCTGATTGCAACAACTGGCAAGGCATTACACGTCTATCAGTGCAGGAAAAGTACTTTGCAGTATGGTGTTGGAAAGACTCAGGGATAAGATAGACATATGATTGCGAGAAGAGCAATCTGGTTTTAAGGCAAAGAGATCTTAGATCAACCAAACTGAACTCTGAAAAGAATTATTAAGGAATCCGTAGAAATGCAATCCCCAATTATCGTTGACTTTTTGGATTTTAAAAAAGTTTTTGGTAGTTTACATCGGACGACACTTTGGAAAATACTCTCCAGCTACAGCTTTCTCCCAAAGTACATACACACCATTGCATCTCTTTACCGTGATTCACAATGCTGTGTTCAGACCACTACCGGCAAAAGTTATTGGTTTCGAATGGAAACTAGAGCGAAACCAGACTGTATTATGTCACCTCTGCTTTTTGGCATAGCTATGGATTGGGCTATGAAAAATGATGTCCCTGCTGAACAGTTTGGCATACAATGGATAAATGGCACGATTCTATAGGACCTTGATTTCTCAGATGGCCTAACATTCTTGAGCCCCACTTCTAAAGAAGCGTAAAACAAGTTGGATCGACAATATCGCCTATCAGAACAGATAGGACTTCAAATCAATGCTTTCAAGATGAAGATAATGAATTTTACCAACAAGCCTGCTATTATTCAGTTTGTTTCTTTATTTCACCTATCTGGGAAGTAAAATGACTCAAGATTGAGATGCATCTAAAGAAATTTTCACTCACATTGCTCTAGCCACATGTGCCTTTACCCAACTAGCAAATATCTGAAAATTAAAATCACTGAATAAGCACACCATGCTCAGGCTGCTTAACTTCAACGTATTACCAATGTGTTTCATCAGGTAAAAACAGTTGTCATACATCAGACATGTTCTTAGAATGGACATCAACACTCTCTCTGCAAGCCTTTATGTGTCACCATCTGGCAGCAGGAAAAGAGCAAGATCGAAAGAAACTCTACACAGAACAATCACCAGAGAGGTGCAACTATGGGCTTGAACAACATACATAAGCTGAAAAGAGTGGTGTCAGAGCACTGGTTTCTGTCTTATGTGCCTTGTATGGTATTAAAGAACATTGTTAATTGATTGAATATCTGGATTTCAAGTATTTCAGTCATCTCGTGAGTATTACATGCCCAATAAACATGTTTTACAAAGATCTTCAATAACCAAATCATCGAGGTCACAGAAAGTTGGCAAAGACCTCATTTTCATGTGTTTCTTCACATCACATACCATAATTCTCACTGTTTGTATGTCACTCATAGTACCAATTTTACACCTTATATACGAAAACAATAAATTCAGAAACATTTGTATTAAGTATCGTTGTGTTCTGCTCAATTTCTCATGTACTTAGCCACTTGTGCTTCATTTCCAGTTTCATGTAGGACTCATATTCCATATTCTTATGATTTTTACCTTTATCATTAGATTTGTGGGAAGTCTAATCTGACTTACAATATCAATTTGCTCAACTCACATCAAACCTAAATGATCAGTTCATGTTCACCTAGTCTTATCTCGCATCCGCCGACCTATTTGACTTGAATAAATCTGTCAGGAGAATAAAGGCCGCACTGTCATAGTTCATGGTATTATAAATGCATTTATTATCAATTCTTTAAATGAACTATCACATTTAATAATAAATGAGCTGTCACCTGTACACCTCCACTTCATTCTTGCCATTGTCAGTAACAGCAACTGCAAGACGCACTTTAACACCTACAATCATGTCCTTGTTCTCTCTGATGACCCTGGCACAGTCTTCCACATTGACAATGTTGAGAGCATCACATTCACCACCAGTGCCTACACATATTATAAACAACATATATATGATGACCAATTTCTTCATTACCTTAACAATGTTAACTAAATAAAATCATATAACAGTAACCAATATTGAAAGTCTCATGAGCCAGACATCAAATGAAGCAAATAATTGTAAATGATGCCTATGCACACCCCCGCTAAAAAAAAAAGAAAAAATTATCATGTTTATACAGAGAAGTTATTATTCAAATACAATTTATTACACACATCAGAAGAAACAGTTCACTTTATTCATGCAGTTATGACAGAGAGATACTAAAACATACTGGTCAGGTCAGGTCATCCCATAACCAGTGAGGTCGTTGGGGCACACATGAAGACATCCTCACAAACTCACGCCACCATTCTTTGTCAGAGGCCGCTGCCTGTGTCTCTTCTGGTCAGAGATTGGTCCATTCTTTTATATTGTCCTCCCACTTCTTTTTGGGACACCTTTTCGTGCAGGATCGTATTTGCAAGACCATTTGATCTCAATATGTGACCATACCAAGCGACTATCCTCCTTTTGACAGTTGCCAAAAGGTATTCAAAAGGCCCTATTGCTGTTTAATTCTATCTCGTATTTCCTCATTTGTAACTCAATCTTTGTACGTGACGTTTAAAAGTCTTCAGAAACATCTTATCTCCAAGGCATGTATCCTTTGCTGAAGGTCAGCTGTAACTGTCCATGTCTCACAAGCATACAGGAATATTGACAGGACCAATGTACACATTAATCTGATTTTGGTGCATAGTGCTAACCATTTATCTTACCAGATTTTGTTAACCCGTGCAAGCGCCGCTATTGTCTGTGCTATTCTGGCCAACACCTCACATTTTGATCCTTTATCACTGACAATCGAACCCAGATATTTAAAACAGTCAACCACTTCGAGTTCCTGGCCTTTAGCTTTTATCCTACCGTTTAAGCTCTTGGCGTTGTTGGTCATCAATTTCGTCTTTCCAGCGTTAATCTCCATACAATAGTCAAGAGCTGTTTTATCGAGCTTTCTGGCACATTGCTGGAGTTCCGCTTCTGCACTTGCCAACTCGTCGATGTCATTTGCAAAACAAAGGTTGGTAATTGTTTGGTCGCCTATCTTGACAGTACCAACATGATCTCCAAGTGCCTCCCTCATAATTCCCTCAAGGGATATGTTGAAAAGTGTTGGGGTACAGCCCTGTCTCACACCGGCCGATGTGCAAAACCAGTACCTCCTCCTCAGATTCACAAGAACTGCGCTAGACGTATTGTCATACAGGTTTAAGGACCTGTATTATATTTCCGCTGATTTTATACCTCCTCATAGTTGCCCACAGAGCTTTACTCCATACCCTATCAAATGCCTTCTTGCAATACAAAAATACATGATTCAATTATATCATGTGTTTGTTATTGACACCTTTAGAAGTTATCAAATACATTTTTCAGCAATCTAATATCAGTTTGTGGCCTACTTTACTGACTTACCCTCATAAAATTTTCATAATTTTCATCAACAATATAGAGGACAAAATACAAAATACAGCTCACTACTATACTCTAGTGATCTAGTTTTATGTGCATCTGAAAAAACATCAAAATTAAAAATTGTAGGACACCCTAAAAAGATCATATCAGTAGACTTAGAAATGGCTCCTAAACATAAGTGACATATAAGAAAATACCATACACAATTTTTACACTTCAAAATATATCAAACAAAAAATCACACTGAAATTAAATAAACATGATCTCTATATGAAAAAAATTAACCCCACACATCTAGGAATAACAGTGGAGAGCAGATTAACATGGACAAATCAAATTGTAAAGTGTCAACAAAAGCTTACCATCTAATGAAAAAAAATAGCTGGAACTATATGTGGTGCAGACCATCAGATTCTGGAAATGGTAGAATAGCATTGGAATATAGAATGTCCGCCAAGTCCAACTTTGAAAAAATTGAATTCAAAACCAGACAAAAAGAATTACCATATTACATGAGCTATGAAATCATCACCAATAAAAGTAATGAAGAAAATAACAAAACTACAATTGTGACTGATAGATGAGATTACATAGATTTTCAAATGAATAAAAGGCAGGAAGTATTTAGTTGGCAGACTCCAGAGAAGCTGCTTTGCACAAAATGCAAACAAACTAGTCCCCTTCATGCCATACCTTGCATAGATAAAAGGTAGAATTCCTAATGACAAGCAACACATTTCTATGAAAGAAAAGAACATGACACCCACCACCTGAAAAACAACATTCCAGAAGCGATGAAAAAAGGCATCCAAACAGATATATAGACCCAAAAATATAAGTTTGATATATATTCCAAAGACATAACTCAAACATTTAATACATACACACATATGGATGGACCAGCAATGTAAGATGGAGTTGGAGACATTCACAAAAAGTTAGAATAAACAAAAAATCTCAATGTCTGTTGGAAAATTCTCAACTATCTAAGACGCTAAGAATAGCTGCAATAGTCCAACCATCGTAAACAAAAACACAGCACAGAGCGCTGCCATCCCTCCTCGAGCGAGCCCGGTCGGTCGGTCGTCTGGTGCGTGTGGGAGGCCCCTGTCAGGCGGTCCTAGGTCGACGGAGTGAGGGACGGGTGGAACAAACCGTCCGTCCCGTCAGTCGGTCCCTGCGGCCGTCGTCCCAGCAAAGCTTTTTACACACCCTTCCTCCGCCGACCGGTGCGTGCTGTACGTACGTCTCCGACAGATATCTGGTTGATCCTGCCAGTAGTCATATGCTTGTCTCAAAGATTAAGCCATGCATGTCTAAGTTCACACTGTCTCACGGTGAAACCGCGAATGGCTCATTAAATCAGTCGAGGTTCCTTAGATGACACGATCCTACTTGGATAACTGTGGCAATTCTAGAGCTAATACATGCTTACCAAGCTCCGACCCTCGCGGAAAGAGCGCTTTTATTAGTTCAAAACCAATCGTCGTTTCCCCTCGCGGGGTTGCGGCGTCCCCACTGGTGACTCTGGATAACTTTGTGCTGATCGCATGGCCTCATGTGCCGGCGACGCATCTTTCAAATGTCTGCCCTATCAAATGTCGATGGATCTGGGGTAGTTGTCTCGCCGCAGCGACTCAATTTCAACCAGTGTTCGTAAAGCGATCTCAGTCACGCCAGGCGGGGCGATAGCGCGGGCTTGCGGAAAACGCTCGCCTGCCTTTCCCCGTAGTGCGAATTGGGTGAGGTTTGTGGTAGTGGCTCCTCCACCGAGGTGCCCTAGTCTGGTCCGTATCAGGAAACGTGGTCCGTCCGTGGTGATTTATCTAAGGCTTATAGCAGAGCTCGACAGTACGTCTCGCTGGTGGTCCGACTCTCGCAAAGAGCTTGTGACCGGCAAATGGAAAGCAGGAATCGTTGCCTCGAGGCCCTGCGTTCTCTCCCTACGGAGAAGGGCAGGCCAAATTGTGTCTCTAGTCCCAGTGAAATTCATCGCCGAGGTCGTTGGGATCCGTTCTGCACAGAGCGCTGCCATCCCTCCTCGAGCGAGCCCGGTCGGTCGGTCGTCTGGTGCGTGTGGGAGGCCCCTGTCAGGCGGTCCTAGGTCGACGGAGTGAGGGACGGGTGGAACAACCGTCCGTCCGTCCCGTCAGTCGGTCCCTGCGGCCGTCCCAGTGAGGCATTTTACACACCCTTCCTCCGCCGACCGGTGTGCGCAGTACGTACGTCTCCGACAGATATCTGGTTGATCCTGCCAGTAGTCATATGCTTGTCTCAAAGATTAAGCCATGCATGTCTAAGTTCACACTGTCTCACGGTGAAACCGCGAATGGCTCATTAAATCAGTCGAGGTTCCTTAGATGACACGATCCTACTTGGATAACTGTGGCAATTCTAGAGCTAATACATGCTTACCAAGCTCCGACCCTCGCGGAAAGAGCGCTTTTATTAGTTCAAAACCAATCGTCGTTTCCCCTCGCGGGGTTGCGGCGTCCCCACTGGTGACTCTGGATAACTTTGTGCTGATCGCATGGCCTCATGTGCCGGCGACGCATCTTTCAAATGTCTGCCCTATCAAATGTCGATGGTACGTGACATGCCTACCATGTTTGTAACGGGTAACGGGGAATCAGGGTTCGATTCCGGAGAGGGAGCATGAGAAACGGCTACCACATCCAGGGAAGGCAGCAGGCGCGCAACTTACCCACTCCCGGCACGGGGAGGTAGTGACGAAAAAATAACAATACGGGACTCTTTCGAGGCCCCGTAATTGGAATGAGTACACTTTAAACCCTTTAACGAGGATCTATTGGAGGGCAAGTCTGGTGCCAGCAGCCGCGGTAATTCCAGCTCCAATAGCGTATATTAAAGTTGTTGCAGTTAAAAAGCTCGTAGTTGGATCTCAGGCGCAGGCGGGCGGTCCGGCTCGCGCCGGTTCACTGCCCGTTGTCTCCTGCCCTACCGTCTGCCGGCTCTCTCCCACGGGTGCTCTTCGCTGAGCGTCCTGGGTGGCCGGCGCGTTTACTTTGAAAAATTAGAGTGTTCAAAGCAGGCCTCGGCTGCCTGAATAATGGTGCATGGAATAATGGAATAGGACCTCGGTTCTATTTTGTTGGTTTTCGGAACTTGAGGTAATGATTAACAGGGACAAACGGGGGCATTCGTATTGCGGCGTTAGAGGTGAAATTCTTGGATCGCCGCAAGACGAGCTACTGCGAAAGCATTTGTCAAGAATGTTTTCATTAATCAAGAACGAAAGTCAGAGGCGCGAAGATGATCAGATACCGTCGTAGTTCTGACCATAAACGATGCCGACTAGCGATCCGCAGGAGTTGCTTCGATGACTCTGCGGGCAGCTTCCGGGAAACCAAAGTGTTTGGGTTCCGGGGGAAGTATGGTTGCAAAGCTGAAACTTAAAGGAATTGACGGAAGGGCACCACCAGGAGTGGAGCCTGCGGCTTAATTTGACTCAACACGGCCAACACTGAAATGAGTGACATGCCGAGACCACTCTTCTGGGGTCTAATATGGAACTGGTGCTGGACTTAGACCCCCAGAATTCTGGGGTTATGCCCCTGTGGCTCGGTTCTGTCTGCATCCAGTGTGTGATAAAGGAATTGACGGAAGAGCACTATCAGGAGTGGAGCCTGAGAGTTAACTTACCACGCCAATACTGCAGAATGACTATCAAAAAGTACACCTTCGCGGGGTCTAATAGAGAACATGTGCTGGAATTAGACCCTCGAAAATTTTGGGGCTACCCTCTAAGAAACTTGATTGTCTCGCTAAGGGAATTGACGGAAGGGCACCACCAGGTGTGGAATCTGCGGCTTAATTTGATTGAACACGCCAATACTGTAGAACAACTGACAAATCGAGAGCACTGCCGTTTGGGTCTAATAATGAACGTACGCTGGTATTAGACTCACGGATGACAAGTCAGCTCTCAAACACTCAAATGAAAGAACGCTACGGAAATCGTGTTTTAACTCTGCAGAAACCGCAGATTTCAAATACCTGGTCATTGACAAACAAAAGCCCTCAATAAATTCGTCTGACCAAATAGTGAACGGGTGCTGGAAATAGATCATCTGAAGACAGGTCAGTTTTACCCTACAAATGACTGGGCGTTGCTACGGAAAACCAGCTCAAATCGAGAGGAGCCGCAGACACTTTGGTTCACGTACCAGGCTGATAAGCCAAGGGCGCGAGGCTACCATGTGGGGGATTGCGACCGAACCCTTGTAAGCCGCAATCCCGCCCAAAATCTCAGCACCACTGCAATGGGAGGCTCCTACATGCTCGGGACATGGGGCTTGCGCCCCAGCCATATCAGGTAGAGCCACAGTAAGAGGCCCTTGCCGCCCGCAAGTCAAAGCGGGCGGACAACTGCTTGATACTCACCCTATACGGCGATGGGGTGCGAAAAAACACCAACCAAAGAGTAGAGCAGCCACCTCACTGTGAACTGTCAAGACTCAACCACCGACCATGAGAGTTGTCCGCACACCAGGCGAACAACATCTCGGTGACATTACCAGGCTTGTCCTCTGGCTGAATGCACTCCGGCTACGATATCTACCTCTGTACGTTATCAGCCATATAACTATCATACTGGACGCAGAAGAGACGCAGACCAGCGGACACTGCACACCTGCCCCACTGTGTCAACACCCCAGGTGGCGGGGAATGCTAGGCGTACCATCCCTGCATAGAAGCCAAGAAAATAAAGGGAAAAAGAGATACCCCACTCAAATGCAAATGCTACGTTTCTGGCAGGACGTGACGATCCTGGGATACAGACACACTGGACTGCCTCTCTTCCGGGTAAACCAGTCCATCTCATATATCACATATCATCATTGCACCCTATAGACACGAGTAGTGAAGACTCGATAGTCTGGTAAGACAACTTCCATAGGAGAGAAAACTCTGATCGTAAACAACTGCTGCCTTGCAGATAGGCTGGGGACAGCCAAAGGCTAAGGAGGGCATCCCTACAGAAACGCCTGTTGAAATCGGATGCACGGGGCCGCAAGCCTAACAAAACAGTGCAACGTAAATCACAGTATGATGGCAGTACAACCTATTCGAAAAACGTATGGCGCTCATCCTGAGGAGACCCGCCAGGCAGCGATAGCGCCGGGCCTCACGCCTCGAAGGGGCCCACCCTTGACTACTGGTGGTCACCCACCCATGTGTCGTGGAGTCAAGGCACATGGCTATGGGGCAACGTCTATTGGCCAAAACTTCAAGACCCTCAGAATATTACAGTGGAATGCGGAGGGAGTCATTAACAAAAAACTTTCCCTAACACACCACCTGCATGAAGGTAAGATTGACGTGGCATGTATCCAGGAAACGCACCTCAACAATAACCATAAATTCTCAATCAGAGGATACCAGACCTTCCGTCTAGATAGAGAAGGCCACAAAGGAGGGGTCCTGATACTGACCAGAAACAGCATACCGAGTAGCGCGGTACCTGTCAATCACACCGGACAAGCAGAAATTGTAGGAGTTGACATAATGGCTCAAGAGACGAAGCTCCGCATTTTCAATCTGTACGGACCACCAAACAGAGACCTATCGCTCTCGAGTATGGAGGTCAGAGACTCCAACTGCATAGTAGTTGGAGATTTCAACAGCCACTCGGAGAGATGGGGCTACTCTGACACAGACAGCAGAGGTGACGAAGTGGAAGATTGGGAGATAGATGCAAATCTCTCCCTAATCAATAGGCCGGAGGATAGCCCTAGCTTCTATTCAAGAACATGGCATACCACCTCGACTCCAGATTTGGCCTTCTCCACACAGGACATACACTATAAAATAGACCGCCAGGTGCTAAACCAACTGGCAGGTAGCGACCACAGGCCGATCAGGCTAACCATTGACATGGAAGTAGGCCCACAGGAAACAAAACCGCTCCCACGTTGGAACTACAAACGAGCCGACTGGGACAGATTTGCAATCCTGACAGATGGGCTGTGTGAAACCATCAACACACGAAACACCAAAATGAAGCCCATGGTAGAGAGCCTAAGCAAGGCAATAATGCAAGCCGCCACTGAAACCATCCCAAGAGGAGCTAGGAAAAACTATAAGCCCTACTGGAATGATGAGTTGCAGAAAGTGGAAGATGCAGTAACAAATGCTAGGAACGTGGCAGAACGAGAAAAATCCATGGAGGCAAACATTGCCCTCAAAGCCGCCACGGCGAAGTACAAACACACTCTCAAGCAAACAGCAAGAGAAAGTTGGAAAAATAAAACGGAAAGTTTAAACCTGGACAAAGAAGGGAACAAGCTATGGAAGCTAGTCAGAGCCATGAATGACGAAACCCCGTCAAATAAAACAATTACTATCAAGCAGGGCGAGAACTTGATCACAGGTAAGAAAGCCGCAAACGCCTTTGTCGATCACAATGCCAGAGCAAACCACATCGAGGTCCCTGCAGATAAGCATACAGACATTAGCGAAGAGCTAAAGGGACACGAAAACATAAATACGGCTCCTGAAGAGCACATGATGGCCAAACTAACCATGCGCGAAATGGAAGAGGCTATGAGAACACTAAAGAAAAGGAAATCTCCCGGAAAAGACGGGATAACAAACGAAATGCTGATGGGGCTGGGCCAAACAGCGAAGAAAAAACTACTATCAGTCCTGAACCAAAGCTGGAAAAGGGGTATTGTACCCCAGGCATGGAAAGATGCAATACTGGTACCAGTACCAAAAACAGGAAAGGATAAAACAGATCCGAATGGATACAGGCCCATAAGCCTACTGAGCTGTGTCGGCAAGCTGATGGAACGGATGATAAACACCAGACTGATGTGGCATCTGGAAGAAAAACGAATACTAATTCCACAGCAAGCCGGCTTTAGACAGCACAGATCCACTGAGGACCAGGTCATCCTCATAGCCCAGGAGATAGAAGATGCCTACCAGGCACAGAAGCACACAGTAGCTGTTTGGGTGGATCTGGAAAAGGCATTTGACAAAGTCTGGAAGGATGGACTTAGAGTCAAGCTGAGAAGAAGTGATGTCTGTGGGAAGATGTACAAGTGGATCAACCACTACCTCAAACAAAGAACGGCCAGAGTCCAAGTACAAGGGCAGATGAGCAAAAAGGTGACACTCGAGCAGGGAGTACCCCAAGGGGGAGTACTGTCACCCACACTCTTTCTGGTATATATAAACGATATTAAAGAGAATATACCAAGAAGAGTCCATAGCTCAATGTTTGCAGACGATCTGGCTATGTGGACCTCTGAAAAGAATCTCACCATAGCAAGAAATCGGATGCAAACGGCCCTAACATCGCTGGAAGAGTGGGCGAACTCATGGCTGGTCAAAATAAACGAGGAGAAAACCACGTGCACAATATTCTCGCTCTCATTAAAACCCCAAAGTACCAAATTAAGCCTAAATGGCAAAATGCTGCAGCCAAACGACAACCCAACCTATCTGGGAGTCACATTTGATCGGCGCATGACATGGAAAAGTCAGATTGAGAGAAACCGAATGAAAGCCAGAGAAAGAATGGCGATCATGAGGAAACTTGCTGGCACAAGCTGGGGAGCAGACGAAGGCATACTAAAGAAACTGTACACTGGAAGAGTGAGACCAGTTCTCGAGTATGGCATTGCGGCATGGACAACAGCAGCGAAGGCGAACTTCGATAAAGTTAACAAACTTCAAAACCAAGCCATGAGAATTATAACAGGTGGCATGAAGTCAACGCCAATTGTAGAACTTGAAAAGATTACAAAACTGCAATCCATGACCGATAGAAGAGACTGCAGAGCCCAGCTGCAGTCAGAGAAACTCCGAAGACTGACGGACCATCCAATGTACCATAGACTAAACAATTTGGGAAATGGGAAACTGAAGCGGAGAAACTTTGCAGAAATAGCCAAAGCAAAGATGCACGAAGATCCCATAAATGCACTAACAACACCAAAACCCATCACTACTGTACGAAAACCTACTTGGAGGCAGGATATATTTCCAGAGGTGGTAGAAAATATACCAGGTATTGCAAACAAAAACTGCCAGAGTGAGAAAGAAAGGAGAGACACTACCCTAAGCTTCATAACGAAAAGCTACCCAAGCATGGACTGGACCCATGCATACACCGACGGTTCTGTAACAAACACTACACAGAACGGAGGGGCAGGAGCATTCCTGAACCTACCAAATGGCAGAAATATAACACTGTCATTCGCTACTGGTAAGTACACAAGCAATTTCAGAGCAGAGGCAGAGGCACTGAGGGCGGCAGTGGAAGAAATGGCAACACACAGTGAAAATGAGAGCCATATAGTCTTGCTGACAGATGCTCTCGAAGTAGTCACAGCGCTAAAAAGCCAGAAGAACACTGAGCTTAATGACTTAAGAGCAGCACTCTGCAAACTGTGCCAGCAGTCCGCACCAAAAAGGGTGGTGGTACAGTGGGTTCCGTCACACTGCAACATCCTAGGCAACGAGGAGGCAGACAGACTGGCAAAAGAAGGTGCAAGGCTACCACAAACAGATACCAGTATGACGTACGAAGAGTCAAAACGGCTTATCAAAGCCAGATACATGTCCAAATGGGAAACCGAACATACTGGTTACACCAAAAACGATGCCTATTACCAGTTGAACCGAAGAGAGCAGGTCGTTGTCTTCAGACTTCGCACTGGCCACAACAGACTGAGGTACCACCTATTCAACAAACTGAAGATAGGGTGTACCGACGAATGCCCGTGCGGTACTGGTAAAATGACCACTGAACATCTGCTGCAGAACTGCCCGACATACGAGGATCAGAGAGAGCAGATGTGGCCATTGCCAGTGGAACTGCAAGACAAGCTGTATGGTAGTGGCGAGAGTCTCAGGATGACCGCTGCTTTTTTCGAAAAAATAATGGTTACTGTCTGACTGTGTACGCAGAAGAAGAAGAAGATATCAAAGAAAATTTATATTATTTGATCTTGACACATGACCACACCATTTAAGTTTTTATGACAGTCAGCAGGATTTTATATTGTCCAAAATTCTGATGGATTGTATTTAAATGGTTACATTAAAGATATGATCCTTGCAAATTATTCTGAAAATCTGTTTGTAGCATCTCATCTCAATTGCTTGAATTGTTTGTTCTAAGTCAGCATTCAATGTCCATGTTTCACACACACAAAGGAATACAGAAAAAAATCAGTCTGCCTTAACTTTATCTTAGTTTTTAGTAATATGTTCTTACCTTTTGATTTTGACCTAATCATTCAATCAAAAACTGTCGTTCCTCGTGATGCATAGGCCATTGACAACATCTCACCTGCTCTTTCTGCTTCTCTACAGGTATAATCATTTAATCTTTATGCTCCTATTCTCTTCTCCATGTGAAGTGCCTGTTTTTGGCTCCTTTCCCATAGGTCTTTATTCTTCACAATGCCCTGCCACTTTATGCACATTATCATTCATAGACATTTTAAAGGAGGACTGGAGAACTTGTTGAATGGCCTAAGCCGCTCTCCATGTTTCGGATCCATACAGCAGCACTGACTTGACACATGTGTTGAATATTCTAAATTTGTTGTGAATCTTGATTTTCCTGATCTCCATATGTTGTTAAGTGTCAGGATTGCCATTCTTGCCTTTCCAATTCTGATCCTAACTTTTGCATCTGTACCTTCTAATGTGTTAATTGTGCTTGCTCAAATAGGCAAAGGAATCCATAGTGTCTACTAAATACCAGTTCTCTTTCCCTAGATTGATGTCATTATCAAATCTATATTTGACAAGTAGAGGACATGTGAGAGCAAGGACAGTCATTGTGACAGCCGTACTTCAGAAGATACATAAAGGATGGCTTAGATATGAGTGGATAGCAACTGTTGAGGCCTCAAACCTCCAGGGGTTGACATGGATCTACTGTCCTGGTCCTGCTGGGGTTCTTCTTCTTCTTCTTCTTCTTCGTACGCTGTCAGACGTCAACTTAAATTTGTTCGAAGAAAGCAGCTGTTATCCTGAGGCTGTCGACACTGCCATAGAGCTTGTCTAGTGTCGCCACTGGTGATGGCCACACGTGCTTTCTCTGGTTCTCATATGTCGGGCAATTTTGGTCCTGCTGGGGTTCATTGTGACGAAAGAGCTGATATCTTGGCTTCACAAGCTCTCATCATGGGCATGTTAGTGATGGATAGAAATGACATTTTGAAATCAATCAATGACCGTCTGTAAGATGAGGACACTGCAATAAATGAAGCAGCAATCCACAGGCTGCAAAGTTTCAACATTGAACAAGGTTCGAGCAGAGTCATCATCATTATGTAGCATGTCCTTTGTAGAACGTCGCTCCCATCACAGTCTGTCTGAAAGAAACTCGTTCTCTTGCCTAAACTCCAGCCTCCGCCATAGTCATACCCAGGCATTCCTGGATATCTTGGTGCCATCGTTCAACTATTGCCGAATGTCTACATTTGTTTTTTTCTCTGTCCATGGTATTTTGAGGATCTTTCTTAACATTTTGACTCGAAGGATTCGATTCTTTGTCTAGAAGTTTTGGTAATCGTCCATGATTCACAGCCATAAACTGCCACAGGAAAAACACAGGCTCTCAAGACTTTTACTTTTATCATTTTGTTGGTGCTTTGCCATAATTTCTTCAGGCTGTTTAATCTCTGCATTGCCATAGCTAGTCTTCTTCTGATTTCTTTCGAGCAGTCACCCTTTTTGTCAATTCTGGAGCTCAGATATTCAAAATGTGTGACCTGATCTATTTCCTCCCCACCCACTGTAAATTTATGCTGACATTGTGTTTTGTCAGTGGTCCTTATCTTTGTTTTATTTATGTTTATCAACAGGTTTTGATCTTTACTATGTCCATTAACGGCTGAAAGTAGCTGCTCTAGCCCTTCTGCACTTCTTGATAGTATCACTGTGTCATCTGCATATTGTAACTCTGGAATCTCGTACCCCCCCCAATCATAAATGGGTCGAAACTTTCAATGTTCTCGTCTTCTCAAACATTTCTCCTTATACATTCCGCATATATGTTGTACAGGTAAGGTGAGAGGATACATCGAGCAGAGTAGGGTGCATGAAATGATAGAGTAAGAGAGTGTACAACCAGCAAGCTATAGGGACCATCAGCACCCATACCATTTGCTGAGAGAGACTGACTACCTATAGGTATGCCCGGAAGGCAGTTATGTCAATTCTTAGAAACAGTTTGTTTGCTACAAATAAAGAAATACCAATACACTATATAAGTTTTCACTTACCAACAGAAACACAACCAGCAGATGCAAGTCCATGCTGTGCTATGTGCAAGAAACAGTACAAATGGGCCTTGTTTCTCTCTGCTATGAGTTTTCTCAGCCCTTGAAATGTCGATGAGCCTAATATGCATCAACAAATTACTGAAGTTAGCAATTGTTTATATATTTATAGTATGCTGAACTCAACAATCTCAGTCCTAAAATGACGTGTCAATAATTTTGAGTCTAGAAAAACTAGAAACACAATGTAATTTTGGTCTATTTTTACACTGCAGTGCTCAACTACTTTATGACTTCCTGAAATGACAAAACAAAACAACATCTTTTTCTGTGTCCATTAGGACAATACTTTAGCATTAGGAAAGGACAATGTCAAGACATTCTTCAAAATCTGCAGATACTGTCACATACTCCAGAATAATAAATTACTTAACTTGAACGTCTACTGGTTTAGAAGACTCTGCAGAGTACAACCAGTTTCATTTACATTTCCTTGCTCTAATTGCTATGTGCATACAATCTATTCTCCAATGCATTAATTGTCCTTGCATCCACTATTTCCTGTGGCAATGAATACACCAAGCATTCACCACTCTGACTAAAAACATATTTCCTAATATTTAATCTGGACCTTTCTTTAGTTAATTTATAGCTATGCCCTCTTGTTCTTGTAGATGGTTGTATTTTGAAAAACTTGATATAGTCTAATTTATCCATTCCTTTGATTATCTTATAAACCTGTATTAAAACACCTCAAATTCCTCTCTTTTGTAGACACTGTAGGCCGGTTTTTCTGAGACTTTTCTCATAACTGTAATTATGGAATCCCACTATCAGCTTTGTTGCTCTTCTTTGTGTCCTTTTCAGCATGCTTATATCTCATCTAAAGGCTCCACATTACCATTTTCTTTGCCAATTCCTAAAAGCAAGTCTTTTTCCATTAAGCAAGAGCGACTTTACTTATGTTAGAAATAAACAGAGAACGAAAGAGAAAGTAGACCTTCTCAAAGATAACACAGGAAAAATAATAAGTGAGAATAGGGATGCTGCTAATCTACTCAATCACTACTTTAGCAGTCTACACAAAAGAAGACTGGTCTAAGATCCCAGAATGCATAGATATTTTCCAAAGGGACATGGATACAGCGGGATTAAAATCACTCTGCATTAGCGAAGAAATAGTTTTTAAACAATTGTAGGGGTTGAAATGTCTGTGTCAAGATGGTATTCATCCAAAAAAAGATGTTTGAAATTAGAGACTAGTTAATAAAAAAAAACATTGGCTATACTAAATACTCAAACACTTATGAAGTGGATTGTTCCAGGGGATTGGAAAGATGCAGGTGTGATCTCCTTGTTCAAAAAGGGAAAACAAATTGTGTTTAACGAGCATTGTCTGCAAAATTTTGAAACCAATAATCAAAGAAAACATTGTAATGCACTTGAACAAATTTAATCTAATCAGGAATAGCCAGCATGGGTCACTAAAGAGAGATAATGCTTAACAAATATGTTAGAATTTATGGAGGAGGTTACTAAAATGATAGATAAAAGGGAGCCAGTGGACGTTATTTATCTAGATTTTGCAAAGACCATTGATAGAGTACCTCATCAAAGATTATTTCGAAAGTTAAAATCACATGGAATAGGTGGGGAAGTTGCCAAATGGATTGAAAATTGGTTAACAGGAAGAAGGCAGAGGGTGGGCATAAATAACGAGTACTCTGAGTGGTGTGAAGTGAAAAGTGGAGTGCCACAGGGCTCGGTTTTGGGACCAATTTTATTCTTGATATATATAAATAATTTGGACATTGATATGGGATCCACGATTGCAAAATTTGCGGAGGATACAAAACTATGCAGTAGTGTCTCATCTAAAGCAGAAATGGATATATTGAGGTCGGATTGAGAAAAAATTTGAGAGTGGTCTGTAAGCTGGCAAATGGAGTTTATTGTAGATAAATGTACAGTCATCCAAACGGGTAACTCCAATATGGGACATAATTACAGAATTGGAGAGAACAAAATTAGAAAGATAGATAAGGAAAGGGACCTAAAGGTTTTAATAGATCATACAGGTAAGGTGAGTGAGCAAGTTCAGGTAGCTGTGAAAAAGGCAAATGCAATGTAAGGTATGATAAAAAAGAAATATTAAACATAGGAGCAAGGAAATGATAGTCAGACTGTATAAAACATTAGTTAGACCTAGATTGGAGTACTGTGTACAGGTGTGGAGTCCTTATCATATAGAGGATATCTTCTTCTTCTTCTTCTTCTTTGTACGCTGTCAGACGTCAACTTGTATTTGTTTGAAGAAAGCAGCTGTCATCCTGAGGCTGTCTACACTGCCATAGAGCTTGTCTAGTGTTGGCACTGGTGATGGCCACATGTGCTTTCTCTGATCCTCGTATGTCGGGCAATTTTGCAGCAGATGTTCAGCGGTCATTTACCCTGTACTACAGGTGCATTCGTCAGTGCCACCTATCTTCAGTTTATTGAATAGGTGGTACCTCAGTCTATTGTGGCCTGTGTGGAGTCTGAAGACCATGACCTGCTCTCTTCTGTTCAGCTGGTAATAGGCATCATTTTTTGTGTAGCCAGTATGTTCTGTTTCCCATTTGGCCATGTATCTGGCCCTAATAAACCTTTTGGACTCTTCGTAGGTCACACTAGAATCTGGTTGTGGTAGTCTTGCACCTTCTTTTGCCAGTCTGTCTGCCTCCTCGTTGCCTTGGATGTTACAGTGCGATGGAACCCACTGTACCACTACTCCTTTTGGTGCGGACTGCTGGCATAGTTGACAGAGTACTGCTCTTAAATCATTAAGTTCAGTATTTTTCTGGCTTTTTAGTGCTGTAACTACGGCCAGGGCATCTGTAAACAGGACTATCTGGCTTTCATTGCTTTCACCTGTCAGCATTGCTTTTACTGCAGCCTTCAGTGCCTCTGCCTCTGCTCTGAAATTGCTTGAGTATTTTCCAGTTGCCACTGACAGTGTTATTTTTCTACCATTTGTTAGGCTCAGGAATACCCCTCCACCTCCATTCTGTGTTGTGTTTGTTACAGAGCCGTCGGTGTATACATGGGTCCAGTCCATGCTTCGGTAGTTTTCCGCTATGTACCTCAGGGTTATGTCTCTTCTTTCTTTTTCAGTCGGGCTGTTCTTCTTTCCAATACCTGGTATATTTTCTACCACCTCCGGAATGATATGCTGCTTCCATGTGGGTTTGCGTATAGTAGGGATGGGCTTTGGTGTTGTTACGGTGTTCATAGTGTCTTCGCACATCTTTGCTTTGGCTATTTCTTCAAAGTTTCTCCGCTTTAGTTTCCCATTTCCAAATCTCTTTAGTCTCTGATGCATTGGATGGTCTGTCAGTCTTCTGAGTTTCTCTGCTTGCTGCTGGGCTCTGCAGTCTCTTCTGTCGGTCATGGATTGCAGATTTGTAATCTTTTCAAGTTCTACAATTGGCGTTGACTTCATGCCTCCTGTTATAACTCTCATGGCTTGGTTTTGAAGTTTGCTAATTTTATCAAAGTTCGCCTTTGCTGCTGTTGTCCATGCCGCAATGCCATACTCGAGAACTGGTTTCACTCTTCCAGTGTACAGTTTCTTGAGTATTCCTTCGTCTGCTCCCCAGCTTGTGCCAGCAAGTTTCCTCATGATTGCCATTCTTTCTCTGGCTTTCATTCGGTTTCTCTCGATCTGACTTTTCCATGTCATGCGCTGATCAAATGTGACTCCCAAGTAGTTTGGGTTGTCGTTTGGCCGCAGATATTTGCCGTTAAGACTTATTTTGGTGTTCTGTGGTTTATTTGAAAGCGAGAATATCGTACATGTTGTTTTTTATTCATTTATTTTGACCAGCCATGATTTCGCCCACTCCTCCAACGATGTTAGGGCCT
Organism: Ariolimax columbianus; assembly: GCA_036924085.1. NCBI lineage: Eukaryota > Metazoa > Mollusca > Gastropoda > Stylommatophora > Arionidae > Ariolimax > Ariolimax columbianus. The sequence goes on along the minus strand of JAVGWX010000005.1, from coordinate 42,378,101 downwards.
GCTGCATCCGATTGTTTGCTACAGTGAGATTTTTTTCAGATGTCCACATAGCCAGATCGTCTGCAAACATGGAGCTGTGGACTCTTCTTGGTATATTCTCTATGATGTTGTTTATATACACCAGAAAAAGTGTGGGTGACAGTACTCCCCCTTAAGGTACTCCTTGCTCCAGTGTCACCTATTTGCTCATCTGCCCTTGTACTTGAGCTCTTGCTGTTCTGTTTTCGAGGTAGTGGCTGATCCATCTGTACATTTTTCCAGATACTTCACTTCTTTGTAGCTTGACTTTAAGCCCCTCTTTTCACACCTTGTCAAATGCCTTCTCTAGATACACCCAAACCGATACTGTATGCTTTTTCTCTTGGTAAGCATCCTTTATTTCCAGTTCAGGACCAAGATCATCTGATGACCTGCCCCAACCTCCCTGAAACCTGTGACATGAACGACATGATGGAGGCGAATGACAAGGCAGTTCAAGTTGCTGAATACTGGATGGATGCTGTGTGACATGGTGTTTGGACACGGAAAGTAAGTATGGCATAGCTATAAAGTACCGCATGGACTAAACGCGAAGACCTAGGTGATGCACGACACGATATGCAAACTCTTGCTTGCGGATGACTGTGCTCTGAACAATACCTAAGAACGGAAAATACAGGAGAGTATGGACTGGTTCTCTGCTGCTTGTGACAACTTTGGCTTGACAATTAGCACAATGAAAATTGAGTCATTTATCAACCGGGACAAGATACATCATATAAACAGCCAGTAGTTACAGTGAAGGGACAGAAATTACATGCAGTTGACAAATGTGTCTACCTCGGAAGCACGCTGTCAAGATCAGTTACTATTGCTGATGAGCTGGCTAATAGAATAGCAAAGGCCAGCTCAGCTTTTGGCCGAATGCGCTCAACAGTGTGGGAACGTCGAGGAATCAGCATAATGACTAAGCTGAAGGTCTATCGTGCCGCCATTGTCCCCACCTTGCTTTATGCGTGTGATAGTTGGACTGTCTACACTGTTGACAACAAGAGGCTAAATCATTCTCACATAAACTGTCTGAGATGCATACTGCATATACGCTGGCAGGACCATATCACAGATACTGAAGTGCTGTCCAAAGGCAACATGCAAAGTATTCATGCCCTTCTGCAAAAATCCAAATTGAGATGCGCTGGCTACCTTGCCTGAATGTCAGACAAAAGGCTTCTAAAGAGGCTTTTTGTATGGCGAACTGAGTGAAGGAGAACAATCATAAGGACCTCCTAAAAAGCATTTCAAGGACCGTCTGAAAGAGAGTCCCTTAAGTGCTGTCAAATAGACATTTACACCTGGGAGAACCTGGCTCACAATCACTCAACATGGAAGAGCACGGTCACGGACGACCAGTCGTCCCATAGACTTTTCCAGGTTCGAATTGGCTTGATAAGTCTCGAGCGCACACACAAACTCAAGATTGCATTATGACATGTGATGATGTTGCTGATCCTCATCAACAACGATGGACGAATTTATTATATCTGTGTCAACTTTGACTCATCATTATCAGGCTTACGCCTTTTCCAAGTCACAAGAAGAAAATTACAATTGAAATGAAATTTATAAAGTCATTACTGTCATTGACACTAGAAAAGATAGAGTAATAAATTCTGACATGATGAAAAAAAATGGTTGGAACTACTCTACCTCTTTTTTTAATACATTAATAATCCATTAGTCGTTAGTCTAATTATAATGGTTCGGTCATCTGAAGAGAATTACACGTGATCAACTACAACTGCTTTATTATAATGCAATACGATTGATTTCATTGATATGATTACATAACATAAGAAGAAGTGGCCACCAATAGACAATACGCTGTATTTTACGGGCTTACATTATTACATTTTAATGGAAGCAACACACATGATGACGATGGTCTAAGAAGAAAGGCAACTAGTACTGTCAATTAATTAAGCTCCCCACAACCAACTACTAACGGCCCGGCCCATTCATGTGGGTGGAAAATTAAGTAAGTAATGAACTTCCAGATCAACGCAATCTGAGTGCTCCGTATGTTTAATTTTTTTGTTTTTCTTACACGTAACACACTGTAACTTACAAAGTTACATTAAACTTACATACATGTTTATAGTTAATGAAGTTGCTGTGTTTTTTTTTTAAGTTTAGATTTAAAAAAGCATCATTTTTATAAAACCGTAGTAGTCATAAACTAAATAAATGCTGACACTCTGGGATTGAAAAAGTTGAATATTCTGCTCTCAGAGCTCTGATATGTGACAACATTGAACATGGTATGATAGTGAAGGATATTCACTGTCACTGTGATCAAATATGAATCTTGGTATTGATATTGATCTTATCTTTGTGCTTACCTGAGCTGCCGGCGTCAACTAAAGCTGTAACTCCTTTCACCAAACAAGTTTGGTCTATGTTAACTCCCAAAGGTGTAACATGTTCGTAGGCATGTACATGGCAGTCAATTAGACCTGGAGTGACAATGCACCCTGCCGCATCGAATGAGTTATAATGTTCAGTACCGTCTTGTGAATGTCCTATACGAGATATACGTCCGTTTGAGATGTACACGTCGCATACTCCATTTATATTAAGAGACCTGTCGATGACAAGTCCATTTCTTATTACAATGTTGTCGTGCGATGATTCCATACTCACTGTTTAGTGTTTAGTGTTTTGCAGCACCAACTCTCTAATTGTGATCTTTCTGTAAGTTAGTTTTAAGTTGTAAGTATTCGCTGCTAGAGCGAAGAACACATACTTGGCCCTATTTCACATTTGTTTGTCAGACATTGACCTAGTTTTTCATTTTTTATCGCTGTTTGAAAATTAGTTTAACCTTGAAACACATTTTCATTGTTTCACGCTGTCAGCAAAATGAAAGCAAACAAAAATGCAAGTCTAATCTTTTCATGCTATTGCTTAGGCAATGCATTTTTAAAAAAATAGATTGTATGCTCGTAGTTATTTTTAATATTGATGAGGTAAAATAAACTTGTTGTATACAGACTCTGTAGAGCCTACTAAATCAATATGATAGTTGTTAAGTCAAGTATTTAGTTTCTAAGAGAAGCCTCAAAAGACTCCTATAGTTGTCTGCTAACGGCGTAGATTAGAGTCAGGGTCGCCAGATAATTTTTTAAAATACCGCCCAATAACATCTCAAAAACCGTCAAAACTACCCCAATAATAAATTACTTAAATTTATTTAAACTTTAGTAACATGCTATTAACACTTTCCTAATATATAACAATTAAAGTGGCTCTCTAACGAAACTCTACAGGACTATTTGCTACTGGCTAAAGTGTTTTTGTTTTGCAGAATGAAGATTTAGGTTTTTATATGATCCGATACTTTACTGCTAAGGACTAGAATAGTACTCCTAACTAAATTTTGCTAAATCAAATGTGTTCTGTGTCGAAAACGCGCTGCTTATTTAAATTAAAGTGTGTTGACAATAATGGCCACCGTATTTAATTATTAAGCAAGTTACTCAATCCCAGAAGAATGAAGGCCAAAACCAAAGTGGCTGGTGACATAATCAGGGAAATTGTATTTGCTGACGACTGCGCTCTAATGAGCAACTCAGAACTGAACATGCAGGTTGGAATGGACCGGTTCTCTGCCGCATGTGAAAAATTTGGCCTGATCATAAATGCCAAAAAAACAGAGGTCATGTACCAACCAACACCAGGCATGCCGTACACAAAACCAGAGACTACAGTCAGCGGGCAGACGCTAAATGTCGTAGACAAATTCACATATCTGGGCAGCACGCTGTCGAGATCAATCAGCCTAGACGATGAGGTGGCAAGCAGAATAGCAAAGGCCAGCACATCATTTGGTAAAATGCGCTCGATGATCTGCGCCCGTCGTGGCATCAGCGTCAAGACCAAACTCAAAGTCTACCGTGCAACCATCATTCTAACCCAACTAAACGCTTGCGAAAGCTGGACTGTATGCTCTGGACATGCAAGGAGGTTAAACCACTTCCACACAGGTTACCTGAGGCGAATATTCCACATCCGATGGCAAGATCGTGTCACTGACATCGAGGGCTAACATGCCCGGCATCCATGCACTGCTAGAAAAAGCACGACTAGGATGGGCCGGACACCTCGTCCGTATGTCAGACGAGCGGCTCCCAAAGAAGCTTCTCTACGGCGAGCTGAGAGAGGGATGGCGCGAGAGAGGGAGCCCAAAGAAACGTTTTAACGACGGTCTGAAGGACTCACTGAAAAGTTGCCAGATAGACATCGATACCTGGGAATGTCTTGCGCAAAACAGATCTGACTGGAGAAGCGCAGTCAAATCGGGTGTAGAGACCGGCGAAGACGACCGTGTTGTGAAAGCCCAGAGCAGACGCGAGACCCGGAAATCCCGAACAGCGGGAACACCATCACCTTCTACAAACCTCGTGTGCCCGATATGCAGCAGATGTTTTCGTGCCCGCATTGGCCTGTTCAGCCACATGCGCACGCACACCCAACAGGGAAATCTGTGACAAGGATGATGTCGGCGGTCCTCATCGACAACGATGGACAGCTATTATTATTATTTAATTATTATATGGCCCTTAACATTTTTTACTTTTTACAACCTAATGTTTTTGCCTAAATAAAATATCAAAACTTGACTTATATGTTAATTTTCTGTAGATTGTAGAATCATGTGATTTGGCATTATCACTACCCTTCTCACGTCTCAGGGATATAGAGTCTATAATAGACATAATTAATCATAAATTATAATATGTTTAATTGTTTATGTACGGTATATTATCAGACGATCTGAACAGATTGCTAAAGTAAGATTTTCATAACCTCTTCTAATTGCCCTCCCATCCACTTTATCCCCTCTTCCAGCATTCCTGTCGTCAGAAATACGCCATGCTGTTTAGTGTTGAGCCAGTGCCATCTGGAAAATGACTAGGTGAAGATGGCATCACTGCAGAGGTCATCGGGGCTTGCGGTCTATCCCTTTACCAAACTATAGCCCAACGTGTTACACCTAATCGTCATTCGGGAGGAGCCAGTGGGGGAGGACTGCCGACCCGGATGCCGGCATGTTGGGGGGGGGGGGGGGGCAAGTGGGCTAAAATTAAACATATTTGTTTTACTATCTGAGGAGAAACTTCATAGTTTCAGGAACAGCATTGCTACAAAATATTAGTTCCTCTTGTAAAATAGGTTATTATGTCACACTATACATACATACACACACATGCACGTGCACACACATACACACACACATAAGTAGAACTTCTGGGCCACTCAAGTTAAGTCTAAATGATATTGCTCTTCAACAGGTCCATGAGTTCAAGTATTTGGGCAGTATTTTTTTGGCAGACGGTAGGATCGACAGGGAAATCGAGACAAGGTCCCAGAAAGCATATGCGGTGACTTATCAGCTGTCTCCATTGCTTAGACACTCGAGCATTAGTTTGGCAACAAAGCAACAGCTGATAAACAGTATATTTATGCCGATTTTCTGCAACCAGTGCCAAACATGGCCTCTGTCAAGGGCGTGCGAGAGCAGAATTTTGACATGTGAAATGAAATGTTTGAGGAAAGTCATCGGTGTTACCAGAAAAGACAGATTACATTCGAAGTATAGTCGGCACTGCGTCTTGTGCCGAATACATTTCCAGGCAGAAAGTAAGTTGGTTTGGTCATCTCATGAGAATGCACCCTCATCATCTTCCACTGATGCCTTACAATGCTGGTAGATCTGGCTACAGGGCAAGGGGGCGGCCGTGAGGTAGGTGGATAGATGACATTAGAGTGATTGTAATTGTGCAACGACATCGGCTCACATAGATCGACGCAACGCACTTGGCGCAGGATAGACGACTCAAGCTCCTCACGACGCTAAACGGCACAAGTGGAAAGAATACTAACTAACTAGAATAATTAATGTAAAAGTGCAATAATAAATTCAGTCAGAAAATGCAAGGATGGTGAGATATTCTGAAAAGAGTTTCAAAGAGACATGGATGCATCGGGATTAAGATCAATCTGTATTACAGAGGAAATTGTGTTTTTTTTAATTGAAGGGGTTGAAAGTGGATAAATGTCCAAGTCAAGATGGTATTCATCTAAAATTGCTGTTTCAATTAGAGACCAACTAGCAAAACCATTATCTATATTATGTTCTCAGTCACTTGCTAAAGAGATTGTTCCACAGGTCTGGAAAGATGCAGGAGGGATCCCCTTATTCAAAATGGGAAAAAAAGCAGATCTAGCGAACTATACAAAAGAGGAATGGCATGGATGGCACAGGCAGAACGTACTATAGGAGAGGTGATGCAGTCGAGACGATGGTCAAGGGAGAGGAATGGGTCCAAACTGGGGATACACTAACAGAGTACCACACGGTCATCATAACCATGGGCAGTGAATGTAGGAAGAGGTGAAATAGCCAGACAAAGCTCGAAGTCAACAGGCTGATAGGCATCAAAACGCATGAAAGTGATACCATCATATACACTGATGGGTCGTGCAAAGTAGTGGAACATCACGTTGGGGTTTCTCGGCTAGAATGAGAGACCGGATCGTTGCTGAACGAAGTGGCGAATACGAGACTGCCACATCGAGTATGAGAATGGAGATGGAGGCGGTGACTGAAGCTCTTAGGTGGTTGTCTGAGATATCTTAAACAGCAGCAGTCATCGTGTCAGACTCCCAAACACTACTTCGGAAAGTGCAGAATGGATGGCTACGACATGAGTGGATAGCAGCGCTGGAGACCTCAAAACTTCAGGGGCTGGTGTGGATCTACTGTATTGGTCATGCTGGGATTCCGGGCAACGAGCGAGCTGATTTTTTGGCGTCACGCGCATCCATAACAGGCACAGCGGACATGGATAAAAGTGACATAGTGAAGGTTATCAAGGACCACCTGCTGGAGAACGACACTGCCTTGGATGAGTCTGCAAGGCACAGGCTGCGGCACTTTGGAATCAAATTAGGATTCAGTGGATCAGAGAATCTGAAAGAACGAAACAGGAAGGTGTACAACCAACAGGCTACAGGCACTATCAGGATCCACACTTTGCGCCATCTGCTGAGAGAGACTGAGCACCTATGGGTATGCCCGGAGTGCAATGAAATCGACTCCTAGTACAGAACAGTCAACATGGGTTTTTTTAGAGGGAGATCATGCTTAACAAATCTATTAGAATTCATGGAGAAGGTTACCAAAATGATAAAGGGTAGCCAGTGGACGTTATTTATCTAGATTTTGCAAAGGTCTTTGATAGAGTACTCCATCAAAGATTATTTAGAAAGTTAAAATCACATGGAATAGGTGGGGAAGTTGCCAAATGGATTGAAAATTGGTTAACGGGAAGAAGGCAGAGGGTGGGCATAAATAAGGAGTACTTTGAGTGGTGTGAAGTGAAAAGTGGAGTGCCACAGGGCTCAGTTTTGGGACCAATTTTGTTCTTGATTTATATAAATAATTTGGACATTGTGTCTCATCTAAAGCAGAAGTGGATATATTGAGGTCGGATGTAGATGCAATTCGAGAATGGTATGTAATCTGGCAATTAGAGTTTAATGTATATAAATGTACAGTCATCCACATTGGTAGATCCAATATGGAACATAATTACAGAATGGGAAAGAACACTATTAGAAAGATAGATAAGGAAAGGGACCTACGGGTTATAATAGATCATACATGCAAGGGGAATGAGCAAGTTTAGGTAGCAGTGAAAAAGGCAAATGCAATGTTAGGTATGATAAAAAGAAATATTAAACATAGGAGCAAGGAAGTGATAGCAAAACTGTATAAAGTAAAAGTTAGACCTAGATTGGAGTACTGTGTACAGGTGTGGAGTTCTTATCATTGAGTAAATATCAACATGCTTGATAGAATGCAAAAAAGAGCGACAAATCTGATAATGGGATTACAGTTATGAGGAAAGACTCAGAAACACCACCCTACAGTGTCTAGAAGAGAGAGAGAAATTCGTGGTGACAATACAGGTTTAAAAGATGATCAGAAGAACGGATAAATTAGACTATCGGTATAACAATTTCTTTTTAAATACAGCCACCCACAAGAACAAGAGGGCATAGCTACAAGTTGACCAAAGAGAAGTCCAGATTAGATATTAGGTAATATTTTTTGTAGTCAGAGAAATGTGAATACTTGGAATGCATTGCCACGGGAGGTGGTGGAGGCAGGGACAGTTAATGCATTTAGGAATACATTGGATGCGAATAATTTTTAGAGCAACGTGATGTAAATTAAACTGGTTGTATGCAGACTCTGCAGAGTCTTCTAAACCAGTATAACATAGAGACGATTACAGCTGACCTGCAGCAGATAATACATGTGTTGGAGATGAGATGTTTCCGAAGACTTCTAAACGTCACGTACAAAGACCGAGTTACAAATGAAATATGAGAAAGAATTACAACAATATTGTCTTTTAAAGACCTATTGGCAACTGTCAAAAGAAGGAAACTCGCTTGGTGCTGGCACATATCGAGATAAAATAGTCCTGCAAATACGATCCTGCACGGAAAAGCAGACGACGGAGACTATTTTGCCATATTCTTCTGCTTCTTCTTCTTCTTCTTCGTACGCAGTCAGACAGTAACCATTATTTTCTAGAAAAAAGCGGCGGTCATCCTGAGGCTGTCGACACTGCCATAGAGCTTATCTTGTGGTTCCACTGGTGATGGCCACATCTGCTCTCTCTGATCCTCGTATGTCGGGCAGTTCTGCAGCAGATGTTTGCCGGTCATTTTCCCAGTACCACACGGACATTCGTCGGTTCCAACTATCTTCAATTTGTTGAATAGGTGGTACCTCAGTCTATTGTGGCCAGTGCGAAGTCTGAAGACAACGACCTGCTCTCTTCTGTTCAGCTGGTAATAGGCGTCATTTTTTGTGTTGCCAATATGTTCGGTTTCCCATTTGGCCATGTATCTGTCCCTAATAAACCTTTTGGACTCTTCGTAGGTCACACTAGAATCTGGTTGTGGTAGTCTTGCACCTTCTTTTTCCAGTCTGTCTGCCTCCTCGTTGCCTTGGATGTTACAGTCGGATGGAACCCACTGTACCACTACTCTTTTTGGTGCGGACTGCTGGCATTGTTTACAGAGTACTGCTCTGAAATCATTAAGTTTAGTATCTTTCTGGCTTTCTAGTGCTGTAACTACGACCAGGGCATCTGTAAATAGGACTATCTGGCTTTCATTGCTTTCACCTGTCAGCATTGCTTTTACTGCAGCCTTCAGTGCCTCTGCGTCCGCTCTGAAATTGCTTGAGTATTTTCCAGTTGCCACTGACAGTGTTATTTTTCTACCATTTGTTAGGCTCAGGAATACCCCTGCCCCTCCATTCTGTGTTGTGTTTGTACATAACCGTCGGTGTATGCATGGGTCCAGTCCATGCTTGGGTAGTTTTCCGCTATGTACCTCAGGGTTATGTCTCTTCTTTCTTTTTCAGTCGGGCTGTTCTTGTTTATAATACTTGGTATATTTTCTGCCACCTCCGGAATTATATACTGCTTCCATGTGGGTTTGCGTACAGTAGGGATGGGCTTTGGTGTTGTTACGGTGTTCATAAGGCCTTGGCTCATCTTTGCTTTGGCTATTTCTGCAAAGTTTCACCGCTTTAGTTTGCGATTTCCAAATCTCTTTAGTCTCTGATGCATTGGATGGTATGTCAGTCTTCTGATTTTCTCTGCTTGCTGCTGGGTGTTGCAGTCTCTTCTGTCGGTCATGGATTGCAGATTTGTAATCTTTTCAACTTCTACAATTGGCGTTGACTTCATGCCTCCTGTTATAACCCTCATGGCTTGATTTTGGAGTTTGCTTATTTTATCAAAGTTCGCATTTACTGCTATTTTCCATGCCACAATGCCATACTCGAGAACTGGTCTCACTCTTCCAGTGTAAAGTTTCTTCAGTATTCTTTCGTCTGCTCCCCAGCTTGTGCCAGCAAGTTTCCTCATGATTGCCATTCTTTCTCTGGCTCTCATTCGGTTTCTCTCGATCTGACTTTTCCATGTCATGCGCCGATCAAATGTGACTCGCAAGTAGTTTGGGTTGTCGTTTGGCCGCAGATATTCTCCGTTAAGACTTATTTTGGTGTTCTGTGGTTTATTTGAAAAGGAGAATATCGTACATGTTGTTTTTTATTCATTTATTTTGACCAGCCATGATTTCGCCCACTCCTCCAACGATGTTAGGGCCTGCTGCATCCGATTGTTTGTTACGGTGAGATTTTTTTCAGAGGTCGACATAGCCAGATCGTCTGCAAACATGGAGCTGTGGACTCTTCTTGGTATATTCTCTATGATGTTTTTTATATACACCAGAAAAAGTGTGGGTGACAGTATTCCCCCTTGGGGTACTCCTTGCTCTAGTTTCACCTTTTTGCTCATCTGCCCTTGTACTTGAACTCTGGCTGTTCTGTTTTCGAGGTAGTGGCTGATCCATCTGTACATTTTTCCAGATACTTCACTGCTTTGTAGCTTGACTTTGAGTCGATCCTTCCACACCTTGTGAAATGTCTTCTCTAGATCCACCCAAACCGCTACTGTATGCTTTTTCTCTTGGTAAGCATCCTCTATTTCCTGAGCTATGAGAATGATTTGGTCCTCAGTGGATCTGTGTTGTCTAAATCCTGCTTGCTGTGGAATTAATATGTGTTTTTCTTCCAGGTGCAACATCAGTCTGTTGTTTATCATACGCTCCATCAGTTTACCTACACAGCTCAGTAGACTGATGGGCCTGTATCCATTTGGGTCTGTACTATCTTTTTCTTTCTTTGGTAGTGGTATAAGTACAGCATCTTTCCATGCCTGCAGTACAATTACCCTTTTCCAGCTTTGGTTCAGGACTGATAGTAACTTCCTCTTTGCTGTTTGGCCCAATCCCATCAGCATTTCGTTTGTTACCCCATCTTTTCCGGGCGATTTCTTTTTCTTTAAAGTTCTCATGGCCTCATTCATTTAATTTATTGTTAGTTTTGCCATCATGTGCTCCTCTGGTGCCCTATTGATGTTTTCGTGGCTCTTTTGTTCTTCACTAATGTCTGTATGCCTGTCTGTATGGACATCAATGTGGTTTGCTCTGGCATAATGTTCTATGAAGGCGTTTGCTGCTTTTTTTCCGGTAAGCATGTTGTCGCCCTGATTGATTGTAATTTGTTTATTTGATGGTGTTTCGACATTCATGGCTCTGACTAAATTCCATAGTTTGTTCCCTTCCTTATCTAGATTGAGGCTTTCTGTTTTTTTTTTCCCAGCTGTCTCTTGTATTTCGCAGTGATGGCCTTGAGGGCGATATTTGCTTCCATGGATTGCTCTCTCTCTCTCTCTCTCTCTCTCTCTCTCTCTCTCTCTCTCTCTCTCTCTCTGCCATGTTCATAGCATTTGAGACTTCACCCTCCGCTTTCTGCAGTTCATGATTCCAATATAACTGGTTGTATACAGACTCTGCCGTGCCTTCTAAACCAGTATAAAGACGTTAAGTTAAGTTAATATGGCTTGTAGTTTTTCCTTGTCCCTCTTGGGATGGTTTCGGTGGCTGCTTGCAGTATTTCTTTGCTTAGGCTTTCATCCATAAGTTTCATATTGTTATTTCGTGTGTTGATAGTTTCACACAGTCCATCTGTCAGCATTGCAAATCTGTCCCAGTCGGCTCGTCTGTAGTTCCAACGTGGCAGCGGTTTTATTTCCTGGGGGCCTACTTCCATATCAATTTCTAGCCTAATTGGCTTGTGGTCGCTACCTGCCAAAAGGCGATGTCTGTAGTGGAGGGGGTATACCATATTCTAGAATAGAAGCTATGGGTGTCTTCCGACCTATTGATAAGATAAAGATTTGTGTCTATCTCTCAGTCTTCCACTTCATCCCCTGTGCTGTCTGTATCTGAATATCCCAATTTCTCCAAGTGACTGTTGAAGTCTCCAACCACTAGGCAGCTGGAGTCCTTGATTTCCATACTCGAGAGCGACAGGTTGAATATACGGGTTTTCGTTTCTTGTGTCATGATGTCGACTCCTACAATTTCTGCTTGTCCGGTGTGATTTACAGATACTGTACTACTTGGTATGCAGTTACGTGCCAGTATCAGAACCCCTCCTTTGTGACTTTCTCTATCAAGACGGAAGGTCTGGTATCCTCTGATTGACAATCTGTGGTTTTTGTTGAGTTGTGTTTCTTGGATGCATGTCACGTCTATCTTACCGTCGTACAGGCGATTTGTTAGGGAAACCTTTTTTTTGTTAAGGACTCCCTACGGGTTCCACTGTAGTATTTTAAGGGTCTTGAGTTTTTGGTCAATAGCTCTTGCCCCATCTCTTGTGGCTTGACTCCACAGCACATGGGTGGGTGACCACCAGTAGCATCAGGTGAGCCCCTTCAAGGCGTGGGGCCCGGCACTCTCGCTGCCTGGCGGGACTCCACAGGATGAGCACCATACAGCGGACGTGCTCATTGATCTCGAGGTAAGGTATCCGGCATCTGAAGGTAATGTGATCGGACTCCCGCGTTCAGTTTCGAGTACATTAAATATTCTTTGGCAGTTACAAATCGGAAAGGGCAGACTTAAAAATTAGGTTATAAATCTATTCAAGTTATGTATACCTTTCCCCAGGCTTAGTAAGCCGGAGGAAGTATTTAAAAAATACCTACTACTGATATTGATAGCCTTCGGCTACCTGGCAATAGACATTAACATACCTGTTTTAATACCAGGATTCCAAGTACGTCATAAATTCACTCAAATGTCTGACAGGACTTGCTCTATCTAACTGAAGACTTTGTTGCCTCTGCTCAGTTCTTGCAGGATGGGTTACAGAAAGACAAGGTACAATTTATTTTCAACTGCAGTGCTGATATTGTGTGCATATTGCACAAAGGCTCTGCAGTATAATTCCGCTCCACATCTTTAGCCACTTGAAAATGAAGTTTAATATTCATCATACTGATCCAGCACATGTATGACACAAGGTGCTATTGATAGCCAGTGTCTATCAGACAATATAATTATACAAATAAGTAAAGACTTCTAAAAAGACAGAAGTGTAGAAAAGGAGATTATTTTACATTTTCAAAGGGTTATGTTTAGAGTTAGATAACATCGTTGCCATTACATCGTCTGACATGGATAATGCCATGCTACTGTAGAAACTGAATGCTACTCTCCTTATCATGGACCAACGTTGACAGATTCAAGAAAGTCATTGATAAGATAGCAGGAATAAGTGGCAGTAGAAGCAGAAATTATCCCAGATTGTTTGACAGTAAAGAAAATGAACTATTCTGTGATGTCACTACCGTACCTCATATTTAGTGCCAAAAGTAAAAATTTCTTTTCTTTGGAGGGAATTAAGACGAATTTACCATGGCATCTATAGTTTAGAAGACCTATGGACTCATTGGGAAAATACCCATGAAATGTTGAGGCCAACTAAATTACAAAACTCATCAGCACTCATATTGTCCCGAAGTTTATAATCAATCCATACATCATCCACATAAAGAAATTTTAAAAAAGCGGAACAAAACAAAGCAAATCACTGTTGAGAGTGATCCTTTCACAGAAACCTGCCCTGAAATAAACTGAATACCCATCTTCTTTTATTTATTTACAGTATACAACAACCAGCGCTCCTAATGAAACCAGTCTTTTGAAATGATTACCCCTTTTATGGCAGTGAGTATTTTGGGGGAATAATGTTACTCGTGTTTTTTTACTAAATCTGTTCAGTTTCAACCCAAAGTACACAGGTTTTGAACAGTTATGTCCCCCAAATAGAGACCTATCGCTCTCGAGTATGGAGGTCAGAGACTCCAACTGCATAGTAGTTGGAGATTTCAACAGCCACTCGGAGAGATGGGGATACTCTGACACAGACAGCAGAGGTGACGAAGTGGAAGATTGGGAGATAGATACAAATCTCTCCCTAATCAATAGGCCGGAGGAAAGCCCTAGCTTCTATTCAAGAACATGGCATACCACCTCGACTCCAGATTTGACCTTCTCCACACAGGACATACACCATAAAATAGACCGCCAGGTGCTAAACCAACTGGCAGGTAGCGACCACAGGCCGATCAGGCTAATCATTGACATGGAAGTAGGCCCACAGGAAAAAAAACCGCTCCCACGTTGGAATTACAAACGAGCCGACTGGAACAGATTTGCAATCCTGACAGATGGGCTGTGTGAAACCATCAACACACGAAACAACAAAATGAAGCCCATGGTGGAAAGCCTAAGCAAGGCAATAATGCAAGCAGCCACTGAAACCATCCCAAGAGGGGCAAGGAAAAACTTCAAGCCTTATTGGAATGATGAATTGCAGAAAACGGAAAACGAAGTCTCAAATGCTAGGAACATGGTAGAGAGAAAACAATCTATGGAGGCAAATATCGCCCTCAAAGCCACCACGGCGAAATACAAATACACTCTAAACCAAATAACAAGAGACAGCTCGAAAAACAAAACAGAAAGCCTCAATTTAGACAAAGAAGGGAAACACTATGGAAGTTAGTCAGAGCCATGAATTACGAAACTCCATCAAACAAACAAATTACCATCAAGCAGGGCGACAACATGCTCACTAGAAAAAAAAGCAGCAAACGCTTTTATTGAACATTATGCCAGAGCAAACCACATTGATGTCCCTACAAAAAGGGATACAGACATCAATGAAGAACAAAAGAGGCACGACAAAATCAATATGGCACCAGAGGAGCACATGATGGCAAAACTAACAATGAATGAAATGGAAGAGGCCATGAGAACTTTAAAGAAAAAGAAATCGCCCGGAAAAGATGGCGTAACAAACGAAATGCTGATGGGGTTGGGCCAAACAGCAAAGAGAAAGTTACTATCAGTCCTGAACCAAAGCTGGAAAAGGGTAATTGTACCACAGGCATGGAAAGATGCTGTACTTATACCAGTACCAAAGAAAGAAAAAGATAAAACAGATCCAAATGGATACAGGCCTATCAGCCTACTGAGCTGTGTAGGAAAACTGATGGAGCGTATGATAAACACCAGACTGATGTGGCACCTGGAAGAAAAACACATATTAATTCCACAGCAAGCAGGATTTAGACAACACAGATACACTGAGGACCAGATCACTCTCATAGCTCAGGAAATAGAGGATGCTTACGAAGTGAAAAAGCATACAGTAGCGGTTTGGGTGGATTTAGAGAAGGCATTTGCCAAGGTGTGGAAAGAGGGACTTAAAGTCAAGCTACAAAGAAATGAAGTATCTGGAAATATGTACAGATGGATCAGCCACTACCTCGAAAACAGATCAGCCAGTCCAAGTACAAGGGTAGATGTGCAAAAAGGTGACACTGGAGCAAGGAGTACCCCAAAGGGGAATACTGTCACCTATACTTTTTCTGGTGTATATAAACAACATCATAGAGAATATACCAAGAAGAGTCAAAAGTTCCATGTTTGCAGACGATCTGGCTATGTGGACCTCTGAAGAAAATTTCACCGTAGCAAACAATCGGATGCAGCAGGCCCTAACATCGCTGGGGGAGTGGGTGAAATCATGGCTGGTCAAAATAAATGAATAAAAAACATGTACGATATTCTCCTTTTCAAATAAACCGAAGAACACCAAAATAAGTATTAATGACAAATATCTGCGGCTAAACGACAACCAAAACTACTTGGGAGTCACATTTGATCGGCGCATGGCATGGAAAAGTTAGATCTAGAGAAACCGAATGAGAGCAAGACAAAGAATGGCAATTATGAGGAAACTTTCTGGCACAAGCTGGGCAACAGACTAAAGAATACTGAAAAAACTGCACAGAAACGCAGAAGACTGACTGACCATCCAATGCACCAGAGACTAAACATTTTCGGAAAAAGGAAACTAAAGCGGAGAAACTTTGCAGAAATAGCCAAAGCTAAGATGCACGAAGACCTAATGAACGCGCTAACAACACCAAAGCCCATCCCTACTGTACGAAAACCTACCTGGAGGCAGCATATATTTCCAGAGGTGGTAGAAAATATACCAGGTATTGGAAACAAAAACTGCCAGTCTGAAAAAGAAAGAAGAGATACTACCCTGAGTTACATAACGGAAAAATACCCAAGCGTGGACTGGACATGCATACACCGACGGTTCCGTAACAAATACAACACAGAACGGAGGGGCTGGAGCATTTCTGAACCTACCAAATGGCAGAAAAATAACACTGTCATTCGCTACTGGAAAATACACAAGCAATTTCAGAGCGGAGGCAGAGGCACTCCGTGGAAGAAATTGTGACAGCTAAAAGAAATGAAAGCCACATAGTCCTGCTTACAGATGCTCTGGCCGTTGTCACAGCACTAAAAAGCCAGAAAAATACTGAACTTAATGATTTAAGAGCAGTACTCTGTCAACTATGCCAGCAGTCCGCACCAAAAAGGGTAGTGGTGCAGTGGGTTCCATCTCACTGTAACATCCAAGGCAACGAGGAGGCAGACAGACTGGCAAAAGAAGGTGCAAGATTACCACAACCAGATTATAGTGTGACCTACGAAGAGTCCAAAAGGTTCATTAGGGACAGATACATGGCCAAATGGGAAACAGAGCATACTAGGTACACAAAAAATGATGCCTATTATCAGTTGAACAGAAGAGAGGGAAACAACCTCAGTTAAAACTTAAATGAATTTCTCTTTGCTGATGACCACGCGATAACAGCAATCTCGGAAAAAACAACTGAAGGAACTTATCAACAATCTTAATGAGGCCTGTGCGGATTACAGTACGAAAATCAACATAGAGAAAACCGAAAGTATGACAATTGCAAGAAAAGAAACAAAAACAAATTTATACAAAATCAACAAGTAATACAAGTAAGAAATTTCACGTACCTGTGTAACATTTTTTCTGAAGATGGCAAAACAGACACTGAAATCCAACACAGATGTAATAAAGAAAGTAAAATCATTGAGCAAATGAACCCAATATTACAATGTAACCACATGACAATGAATTCAAAAAGAACGCTATACAACACGATATTCCTACTCACATTGTGCTACCAGTGCCAAAATAGGACACTGACAAGCAAAGAAAAAAGAAACATTGTAACAACAGAGATGACATGCCTACACAGAATGCTTGGTGTAACAATAATGGATATAATCAGAAACGAAGATATTAGGAAACAAGTAGGTACAACACCGGTGCTAGACCTCATTAAGAGACAGCAAACCAAATGGTTCGACCACGTGACACGTCAAATACCAGACAGTATCCCTCAAAAAGCAATGCTATACAGATACAATGGATATAAAGCCAAAGGCCGTATACGCAAACGATGGGTAGCAAAAATAACAGAAGCGGTAAAGCTCCTCATGTACGAAGCACATTGCAAGGCCTGGTCAAGAAACCTCAACATAACCTGACGCTGAAAGACACAAACAGGGTGAGCGAAAAACAGATGAAGAAGAAAGTGCATACTTCAGATGGATTGGTCCTGGTTTATAAATCGATGCTGCAGCAAACAATAAATGGTTATAATTCAGTTATGAGATCCATCTTCTATCTGATTGGGGTGGCCCTCAAAAGGACCGTTTTGCCAAGGTGATTGAAATTTATATTTCTCGGAAAACAAACATGTAAGTTAATTTAATCACTTAATCAGAGTGGGATGATTAAATAAATTGATGACTGCTTCGAAAAAAACCAAAGACAGTCGATCTTTTTTCTAAAAGCCCGTTTCCTATTTGATGACATGGTCCTCACATTTAGCCCAAAAATCTATATTTGAGAGGGTTGCATGTTAGTTATTTTGTATCGCATAGCTTGGACGTTTTATTTTCAGCTGCTACTTGTCTTTTAGCTTTTGCCAAAATGAGTTCTATTGGGTTTACGTGGGAATGGTAAGGTGGCAGTTTCAAACACATATGACCATACTCTTGGACCAACTTGTGTATAGGAAATATCTTTTCCTTTCATGGCTGCTTGACAAGGGAAAGCAATTCAGATTTTAGAAACGTTTCGTTATATGGTATGTGTTCTTTTTTAAGCCACATATTTATTGCTTCTTTTGTTCTGGATGATGTCGGGGTTTTATGTTCTTGTGTCACATCGTTGTGATATGATAATTGATTGATTGGCATCATGTCAATCTCAAGAGACAGTGAACTTCACGCTAGAGAGGGGGCAGTCAGTTGTTGCCCTAACTTTCGCCGCAAACGTTTGTAGTCTGCATTTTGACGCATCCTGTCTTTCCCTGCCTGCAGACCGACTCACAAAGCCTGCCTACAGCCGGGTTTGTTTTTGTCAAGTTCCTCCCAGTTGCAGGTGTTCATATCCAACGCCTTTAGGTCACGCTTGCAAATATCTTTGTAGCGGAGGATGGGTCTACCTTTTTTAGGATTGCCCGTGGTCATCTCTCCGTAAATTATATATTTGGGTATTCGCCCATTCTCCATTCTGCACACTTGACCAAGCTACCGCAAGCGTCGTAGGATCGTAACCAAGATGACAATCTTTGCACGGTCATTGTTAGTCACTCTGTCACTCCATGAAATTCCGAGTATGCGTCTCAGTCAGCGTATATGAAAAGCATTTAGTCTTTTCTTTTGTGAGACACATATAGTCTATGTTTCGCTGCCATAGAGCAGGGTATTAATCACACATGATCAGTACACAGCAACCTTTGTGGAGATGGTCAGCATCTCTGTGAGAGCCTGGCAAGTGCTGATGAGGCCATTCCTAATCGTTTCTGCAGCCCTGCTTCCAGTAAAAGGTTGTCGGTGATGATATATCCGAAGTAGTTGAAGAAATCTACTACCACCAGATTTTCGGTGAGGCGACATGGGCAGCATAATTTGTGAAGAGCATATCCCAAATGACAGTCTCCCTTCTCTTACTTTTTGCTCGCAGTCTGGCTAGATTGAATAGGTTCCCATCTAACCTAGTATGCAGAAAGACCCCCTCTGGGGCAGTTCCAAAGGCGTGTCTAAGCATGATGGCAAAGAAAATGCCGAATAGAATCGGAGCCAGGAGACAACCTTGTTTAACTCCGCAGTTAATGTCGAAGGCCTCATATTGCTGACCGTCATGCAGCACAGTACCTTTCATGCCCACATGAAAAGATGAAAAGACCTAATCATGCTCAGTAGTTTAGGTAGGCAGCAAACTTTAGACAATACTTTAAAAAGACCCTCTCTGTTTACCAGGTCGAATGCCTTGGTGAGGTCAATAAAGGCAAGAAATAGTGGTCTGCGTTGTTCTCTGCATTTTTCTTGCCATTGTCTCAGTGAAAAGACCATATCATCTGTTGATGTTTCTGCGCGAAAACCACACTGAGACTCCGGATACACCCTGTCGGCCAGCTTCGTAACCTGCTCAGGATGATGAGAGTATACACTTTGCCTACGGTGTTGAGGAGCGACATGCCCATGTAATTGTTGGTCTCCTATGTCTCCCTTTTTCTTGTAAAGGGTGATTATGTTGGTATCTCTCATATCCTATGATACCTCCCTCATCCCAACACTGGCTGATATGTTCATACATGTATTGAAGAATGTATTGAAGTTCACCACGCATTTTACTATTTCTGCTGGTATGCCCTCGATAGCTTTTTCCAAATCGCGTATGCTCGGTTTATAGTCAAGTTCCTGCAATACCTGCAGATATCAATGTCGTTGAAAGCAGTCCACCACTATGTTATTATGGGTGTACAAGACGGAATAGTGTTCTGCCATCTCTTCATTTGCATATCCCTTTCAAAAATAATCTCACCTGTCGCAGATTTAAAAGGAGCTGTATACTTTTTTGTTGGTCCAAATGTTTTCTTTATGCCCTCGTACATTGCCCTGATGTTACCAGTATCCGCTGCCAACTGTATGGAGTTACAGAGTTGAGGCCAGTAGTTATTTACACATTTCCTTGCCAGTTTCTGTACTGCACTCTTTGCGGATTTGTAAGCCTCCAATGTCGGCTGCTCGGGAAATCTTAATCTCCAAATGAGTAGATTAGATTTACGCTTTTTAATGGCTGGTGAATGGATGGCGGACCCACCCTTAAAGCAGACATTTATGCTTGTTGTCTTCTTTCCAAAGACTGACAAGGATGTAGTATGTATTGACCCTCTGACGAATCCCCCCCCCCCCCCCCCTTCTGTAGCGCTTTCAAAAAGGGCGTTGGGTTGCATTAATGCAGAGAGAGATTTTGTGAATTTTCCCACCCTTTCAGGAATATCAGTTCCTGCTGTGTCTATGCGGCATTTACCCACAGGTCTTGCGCGGTGGATCTTCTTGGGCTAAAGTCATTTTGCAGCAGACCAGTGAGTGGTCAGTATCGCAGTCTGCACTGTGAAACGTGCGGGTTTGCAATACATGTTTCAGTTCATGTGATATGATAAATTGTACATTATCAGACAAGAGGGTCTATCCAAGGACGAAGAATAGTTTTTTAAATCCACTCTCTAAATATGTTACCATTCATCTCGGTATGATAGTCCCGATTGTCTGAACAATTTGAAGGAAATACAAGTTATGCATTCTTCACCAGCACTTTTTGTCTGTTATCTGCATCTGCTTTTATCAAGCGGTGTCATTTGACACTTGGTACTAATCTTTTAATCGTTCAATCAGCTGACTGCCATTCCTTTTCACTTATG
This sequence comes from Ariolimax columbianus, assembly GCA_036924085.1. NCBI lineage: Eukaryota > Metazoa > Mollusca > Gastropoda > Stylommatophora > Arionidae > Ariolimax > Ariolimax columbianus. The sequence goes on along the minus strand of JAVGWX010000005.1, from coordinate 42,357,438 downwards.
TGGTGAGCATTTATCCAAGTTTCATCCACATACACAATGTCATAACATTGTTTACGCGTATCGCGTACTTCACGTGGATACTTGCTTTTCATGGATTCTAGATGCAGCTTCTCGCCTATGACGTTTTTGTCCGCTAGCATACTTTCTGAAGGTAAAGTCTTCCCCTACAGTTCTCCACAACGTAGATTTCGACTCATCAATGTCATTGTATGTTCTCAGACAAGACTTCAGATTCCTTAGTGTCACTGTTTTTTTGGGATAAAACATTCTACAAATCTCTCTTCTAATCACATCCCTGTTAAAACGATCTACCAATTTCTTTCTTCCTTGCGTATTAGTCTTGATGGAAAACGAACTTCCAAAGTCTTGGAGAAATCGATCAAATGACTGTTTACTTTAAGCCAAAGCGTGAATAGTTCTCTTTTCAGGGTTTAAGATACTCTGTTACAGTTTACAACACTTAGTCTCTTTACAAAAATATTAATACATCTTCAATTTACACAAATATTAATACATCTTCAATGCAATTGTATAGAGTGTAATGGGATCAAGATGCTGAGCAGCGCATGAGCTGCAGTGGTCAGCGACCCATAGCTGACTGCAAGGTCAGGGCCAGCGAACCAGAGATGCCAAGACTGATCTACACCTCCACGCGGTGATCCTGGATAACAGGCTGCAGCAGGGCAGACTGGCTAAGGAGAAGGGATCGAAGCGGGAATGCTAACCCGGTACTCAGAAAATGATTGCTGAAGTCGGATGTATTGGACCGAAAGGTGCAAATATCGCAGCCAAGCTGTAAACTACAACACAACGCATTCCCTTCTCTGGACTACATTCTGCTACTTACCCTTTCAGGGTTTGGTAGTGGAAGATTGAGAACGAACGAAGAAGAAGAAGAAGACGTATGGAGTGTAAGATAATAAACTATTAGACTCATTGTAGTCGAGAACGTTAAATACCAATTAGTTTGTCTTCTTCTTCTTCTTCTTCTTCTTCTTCTTCTTCTTCTTCTTCTTCTTCTTCTTCTTCTTTGTTCGTTCTCAATCTCCCGCTACCAATTCTTGAAAAGGGCTTTACAAGTAGCAGGATTTAGTCCGGGAAAACGGAATGCGTTGTGTCGTAGTTTACAGCTCGACAGCGATATTTGCACCTTTCGGTCCTACATTTCCGTTTTCAGCAGGCATTTTTGAGTACCGGGTTAGCCTTCCTCTTTAGTCAGTGTGTTCAGTTGCAGCCTGTTATCTAGGATCACCGCGTGGAGGCGTAGAAGGGTCTTGGCAGTTCTGGCTTGCTGGCACTGACGCTTGCAGTCAGTTAATGTAAGGGTCGCTGACCACTGCAGCTCATGCGCGGCTCAGCATCTTGATCTCCAATTAATTGTACTACACCTATGCACTGGCTGACACAATTTGTAACGACAAATTTAAACGCACCGAATCCTGCAAACTGTTCAAAACTAGTGCGCTTTCGGTTTAAATTGGAAGGTTTTGGAAATAACACGCGAAAAATGTTTCCACAAATACTGACTGTCATGAAAGGGTAATCATACAAACACTGGTTTCATTTGGAACTCTGGTCTTTGTATGCCGTAAAAAAAGGAAGGACGATGATATGCAGTTTGTTTCAGAGCAGGATTCTGTAAAAAGATCTCTCTCAACCAACAGTCTTCTTCTTTTTCTTTGCGTTCGGTTTCGTATGCTCGATTTATGCCACCAGATGGGCTGTCTCCATGAAGTGACACGTCAGTCGCAGGTCCTCAATGGTTCCCCACAGTTTGTCTTGTATGTTTCTCTTCTCGGGCCAGGTCTTCTCGCGGGGGTCTTGGTGCAGTGGACATGTTTGCAGGATGTGTACTGGAGTCTGGGGTCCTCTCTGACATGTGCATTGTGCAGTCTGTGCTGCTTTCATTTTATGCATGTGTGCATTTAGTCTGTAATAACCTGTTCTGAGGCGAAACATTGTGGTATACTGTTTCCTATTCAGTCTATTGATTGGGTCCTGTGGGTATTTACTGTTTGTTCTCTCTATCCACTGTTGTTTATATATTTTTTTTTAAATGTTTGCCTTGACTTCTGGCAGTGACACCGGATGGGTGAATTGTTCTCTTTGTCTTCCCTCCCTGGCTAGCCTGTTCGCCCATTCATTCCCAGGTATAACTCATTGAGCTGGAATCCACTGGAGGGTGATTTTATTGTGGTCTGAGAGTTTGTTTAGCTGGCATATCAGTTCCCTTTCCATACTATTTCGTGGTTCTCTTTGTGTGGCAACATTTCCACGCAGTCGCACAAAAACACTGTTATCCTTTAACCCCTTTTCATCCAATAGTTTGACTGCTTCAGTTATTTCCTGTTGCTCTTTTCTTGGGTTTGTCGAAGGCTCCCCGGCAGGACTTGCTTTTTATAAAACGGTTCCATCCTGTAAAAATATGACGAGTCCCGCCCCTCCTTTCCTCAATGCTTCCTCTGATGATCCATCTATGTAGTGCGTCCACATGGGTTGAGGATAGGCGTCTCCAATATGCTTTAGGGTTTTTTCTCTCAATGCATGGTCTGATTCTTCCACCTTTCTATCGATACCTGGTATTTTCGCTTCCACCGTGAAGTTGGGCTGTTGGTCTGTATTTTCATATACTTGTATCATTTCCCATGTCGTTGAACATTTTGATATACGGTTAATGAGTATGCTCAGATATATCTAAAGATATGGAGCTGCCCCTGTGGACTGCCACCAGGCGGAGGCAGGGCCGGATCCCAAGCCTCGAAGGGATCCACCCCAAGCTACTGATGACAGCTCTGCGTATCGGTGTACCAGGATTAAGCAGAGTAAAGATAATGGACTACACAACACTCTAAAGATTGCAAAATGGAACTCAGAGGTGTTGATGGGGAATAAGCTAGAACTGCACAACTTCCTGTATGAGCACAAGATATATGGCGTGTGCATACATGAAAGACATTTAAATGCAGATAGACGCTTTGGTAATCACATATATGAGACACACAAGTTGGACAGAGAGGGTAACAAAGGAGATATCATGACATTAGTAAAAAACACCCTCGCCGCCACAGAAAATTCCAGCAGCATCAATGGGCCTGAACATCTGACAGTCAAAATACATATCCTCCCAGAACCACTACAAATTACAAATTATTACTGTCCCAATAGCAAAATCCTGGAACTAGATAGAATTCCACTAGCCGATACAAATCATATAGTTCTCAGGGACTTCAACAGCCACTCTCCAAGTTGGGGCTACAACACAATGGATACAAGAGGAGAGGAGGTGGAGGATAGGATGGTAGAAAATCTTCTCATTCTAATAAACGAACCAGCCAACCTTTTACTCAAGATGCTGGAGAACATAGAGCACGCCTGACCTGGCAATGGCAACTGAGAACATCCAGAGGCGCACAAAAATAAAGGTAATGAGGCAGCTTGGAGGAAGTGATCACAAACCAGTCATGATCACAATAGCGGATTTATAACTACCCAAAAGAAGACAGCCAGCTGGAATTATAAAAGAGCAGACTGGAACCTCTACAAACACTTAACTGAAGACAAATTAAAAACACCCTTCACATCAATCAATGTAAGACGAAACGCTGCAACACTTACAAACATCATCACAGAGGCAGCGGAAAAATCAATAACACGAGGCTGAAGACAGCATTATAAACCTTTCTGGACCAGGGAGCTACAAGAACTTCATGACAGGGCTACCAAAGCAAGAACCACTATGGAGCAAGATCCATCAGACTTTAACATCACAGAACACAACAAACAGCAAGCTATATACAGGAAGGAAAAATTCGCGTGTTTCAGAAAAGGTTGGCAGGACAAAACCGCATCCCTCAACATGGAGAAAGACACGACAAAACTTTGGAGTCTGGTGAGGAGCCTAAATGAGGAGAACACCATCAGCCATGCAAAAACGGTACTTGAAGAGAGTGGCTAGACATATACAGGAAAACAAGCAACCAATCTCCTTGCCGCGGGTTATGCAGAAGACACCAAAATAAACATGCCCAAGGTAAGAGTTATAGAGGGAGATAATGAACTAAAAAAGAGAGGGAAAAGAAAAGAAAACAACGAGGATGAAATAAATAAGCTTTTCAGCATCCAAGAATTGAATTGTGCAATAGGAAAACCTAAAATGAAAAAGGCACATGGGCCCGACGCAATAACAAATGAAATGATAACACATTTGGGACCAATAGGCAGACAGCGATTCCTCGACCTGATAAACCAATCGTGGACTCAGGGATTGTTCCCAAAAGAATGGAAGGAGGAAGAAATAATCCCAATCCCCAAGAAGAGAAAACCAAAAGAAAACAAAACAAGCTACCGTCCAATCAGCCTCCTTAGCTGTCTGGGAAAGACAATGGAAAGGCTAATGAACAATAGGATGCTAACTTTCCTTGAGAAAAATAAAATCCTGGACGAGTGCTAGTCTGGCTATAGAAAATACAGGAGTACCGACGACCAGACCGCTAATCTGACCCAGGAAATCGAAGATGCCTTTCAGAGGGAATGCAAACTTTTAGCCACCTTCTTTGACCTGGCTAAAGCTTTTGACAAAGTCTGGAAGAAAGGACTAATGCTAAAATTAGCGGGCTGCGGAATAAGGGGGAAAATGCTTGACTGGATGAAAGACTACCTCCACTCACGATGTGCGAGAGTCAGGCTGGAAGAACACAGGAGCAAAATAGTCAAACTGTATGAGGGGGTTCCCCAGGGCGGATCCCTATCCCCTACATTGTTTATCCTCTTCATTAATGAACTGCCAAAACAGTTCAGACCACACATCCACAAGGCACTCCATGCGTATGACCTGGCCATATGGACCCAGGCAGAAAACATTGGAACCGCAGGAAGCAATTAATGCATTAAAGAAATGGGCAGACTCATGGGGTGTCACAATAAACAAAAGCAAGACCCTCTCAACACTCTTCTCGCTCTCTACAAAGCCAGAGCAGGTCGACCTATATTTAGAAAATAGCCTACTTCCTAGAGACAACAATCCTACATACCTAGGAATGAGATATGACAAAAGATTAACATGGGGCCCACACATAGAGGATACTCAAAAGAAGGCCACACTCAGACTAAGGCGGATGAAAAAACTGGCAGGGACAAACTGGGGGGGGGGGGGGAGGGAGATGCAAACACAGTCAGACAGGTCTACACTGGATACGTACAGCTAACACTATGATATGGCATGGGTACCTTATGCAACAGCGGCAAAGACCAACCTACAGAAACTAGACAAGGCACAGAATTACCCCCTGGTTAGTTCGGCGGCTTATCTAAAGTAGGCATTGGTTATTCAGTCTGTGTAGCCAAGGTTATCCCTACTTTTTTGTTGCCTTGATTAGTTTGGCAGGGATGTCACCCGACCCAGATGACTTGTTTAATGGTGCCGCTTGTATATCAATTTGTATATTTGATTTAGTTATATCCGGTTCTAACTCTGTAATGTTCGCTACGGTGATATTTTGTGCTCCCTTTATTCCTCTAGTTATATTCTTCGAAATACTTTTGCCATCTTTCCGTTATCTTTTTCTATATCATTTCCCCTTTCTGCTGGTTCATAACACTCGTTTCTGTGTCTCATCATTGTAATTTTTTTTTTTGGGTAGAAGTTTCAAAATACAGCACTGCGGTGAACAAAATAAGGTCTGAGCGGGTTTCCGTACTTTTCCAATTTTTTTTGGGAAAACGGTGCACCATACATACGTAAAATTGCGGCAGATTTGAAGTAATGTGAATGACCTCCATTGTGACCCATTTTGACCGAGAAAGATTGGAAAGTTTTTGGTTGAAAAACGATTTGAAAGACAGCAGTCACCCCTTTCCACCATCTTTTGGCGCGCATGTTGTTGGGAAAGATGAAGTGTTGTTGTACGAGTTATTTGATTGGTATAATGTGGTTTGTTTGTTTATTTAGATGTAATACACACGTTTGAAGTGTATACTGACACTAGGCCTAGTTTAGAAATAACAATATCAGTGTTTTGTGGTTATTTCACAGAGAAGAAACCAACACATACTTTTTTTAACCGGCTATTGGTGCCATTGAGTTTGTGAAGGATAAAGTGTTGCTGGTACAGATATTTGTGAGGTAGAATATGTTAACTTCGTTTGTTTAGATGTTATAACACGTATAAACACGTTTGAATGGTACACTAACACTAGGCCTATCTTAGGAATAACAATAACAGTGTTTTGTGATATTTCTTACGGATTTTAGCTGAGGAGCAACGCATACTTCGGTAATTCTCAATGCGTGTTTTCGTTTTGTTTCACCTTTATCTTCTTGTAACTCACAAACTAACGTACACACAACACAAAAAATAACACCACGTTCTTTATCCATTTGTGTCTTCATACACAACAGAATCATATTTGTAGACCAACATATGAAAAATGTTTTCAGGTTTTCAAAGTCAGCAACCTCAGTTGAATGTCGCGTTAAAAAAAAAATTATAATGCAGCGTGAGGGAGGTTGCATTTTTATGGTTTAATTTTAGATTGTTTCCGAATGCTTTCCATGATTGCGTTTTCGCCTCTTTGTGGATTTTCTTGCCAATTTAAATTTAAAATAGTACGTCGTCGTTTTTGCTGCTTTTACTGCATGCTGTAATTTTTAGTTTAGGGCGTTTTGTCTTTACAGTTTCGCATATTGCTCTCGCTGCTCCAGTGATAGTACTCTTGGACATCACCCATTTTTCTTCAACTGTCCTATGTTTCAGCTGTGAGTTTTACAAAACCTTAATGTTACTTTCTTCATGTAGTCCTCTTGTGTTCTTATTTCTTTTAATATTTTAAACTAGATTGTTTGTAACTCTTGGTTTTGTCTCCAATTTTTTTTTTCTCTCCTAAAGTCATCATTACAGCTTTATGGTCAGTATCAACACACATATTCGGAATAACTTTTACATTGGTCACTACTTTTCTTGGCTAAAGTATGTCTGTCTGAACTGGTTCAAATCATTCAAGTGTATACCTGTGAGCTTCTGTCCTGGAAAAAGGTGTTTGTTGGCTGCACATTTCTAGGTTTCTGCATCGGTTGTTGTTTCTCTATCTGTTTATGGTTCCGTATTTTCATTGATAGTTTGCAACTCCTGTTTTGTCATATCCTGGTATAGAATTATATTAAGTGCATAGTTATGCACCGACAAGTTTACTCACCGAGTAGGTTACCAAAACATTAGATGCTGGAGAGCCGGTGGATGTTATTTATCTGGTATTTTTCAAAGCATTTGATAGAATACCTTATCAAAGATTGTCTCTCAAGCTGTAGTCACATAGTATAGGTGACATCTATCCCAGCATTTAATAATGATTGAAAAGCTTCAGCGTAGAAAGATTTCTCAGTATGTCTGAACCAATCCAGAACAGCCTGTTTCACTTCTTCATCAATGCTAAAATGCTGACCTTCCAGGAATTCATTTAGGGGTTCTTCTTCTTCTTCCTTGTTCTTTCTTCCTTCTTCTTCAACATATGTTCAGCGGTAATTTTCCCTGTACAACAGGTGCATTCGTCAGTAGCACCTAACCTCAGTTTATTGAATAGATGGTACCTCAGTCTGTTGTGGCCTGTGTGGTGTCTGAAGACCACGATCTGCTCTTTTCTGTTCAACTCATAATAAGCATCATTTTTTGTGTAGCCAGTATGCTCTGTTTCTCATTTGGCCATGTATCTGGCCATAATAAACCTTTTGGACTCTTCGGAGGTCACACGAGAATGCCTCTGCCTCCGCTTTGAAATTGCTTGAGAATTTTCCAGTTGCCACTGTTATCTTTCTACCGTTTGTTAGGCTCAGGAATACTCCCCCCCTCCCCCCTTCCATTCTGTGTTGTGTTTGTTGCAGAACCGTCAGTGTATGCATGAGTCCAGTCCGTGCTTGGGTAGTTTTTCTTTATGTACCTCATGGTTATGTCTCTTCTTTCCTTTTCAGACTGGCTGTTTTTGTATCCCATACATAATATATTTTCTACCACCTCTGGAATGATATGCTGCTTCCAGGTGAGTTTGCGTACAGTTTCAAACAGGTGGAAATCGCTTGAAGCGAATTCTGGGTTGTAAGGTGGATGTGGCAATACCTTCCCGTTTTTCATCTGCAGACGGCACATAGTGCGGTGAGCCGTGTGAGGTTGATCGTTATCTTGCAGGAGCAGGGCGCCCTTTGTGATACTTACTTACTTTCCATGTCCAAACACCATGTCACACAGCATCCGTCCAGTATTCAGCAACGTGAACTGCCTTGTCGTTCGCCTCCATCATGTCGTTCATGTCACAGGTTTCAGGGAGGTTGGGGCAGGTCATCAGATGATCTTGGTCCTGAACTTCTCCGCATTCACATGTGTCGACATGTGAGTATCCCCATTTCTTCAAGTTCACTCTGCATCTTGAGACACCAGTTCGAAGTCTATTCATTGCCTTCCACACAGCGTAGGGCAGGTGGTGTCCAGGCGCAGCGTCTTCCTTGAGCTCTATCCATGGATCCTGCATTGTTTCGCGCCACCTCTCGATGCGTCGACCTTCCGGGCTTGTCTGGATGGTCTCTGTCGATTTTAAGAAACTGTGTCTTGATTTAAGTCTTGTGGCTTGTTCCTGATGGCCAAACAACGGGTGTCTAGGGTCGTTTTCCTGTTTCCTTCGTTCGATTTCAGCAGCTACACCTCTTCTTATATCAGGTGATCATACCAGGTTTTATTTCCGGAAACGATTATGCTCATCACTCAAAATGCGTATGTACTGTTTACTATTGATAGTGGCACCACGGAGTAGAAAATCAACATGAATGATGCCAAATTTGTCTCAGAAAACACTCGCATAACTTTACCTGTATACGCAATTTACCGACATTTTTTAGGTGGTGCTGATTGCGTATGCTTCTACTGCTTAGCTGCTCATTTCGATTCAGGAGTATAATGATGCGCCTAGGTTTCGTCACATGTAATGACACGATCCAAAAAGTTATACCTTTCCATGTTCCTTCAATTCAGTGCAGGCTTGAACTCTTCTCTGCCAGTCAAAAGCGGAACGCTGTCTTGGCATCCAACGTGCACTAACCTTCCGAAAATGCAAATGTTCATGAATAATAATGTTCACCATATCAAGAGAAAGACTTGCCACTTATGCAATATTGCGACAGGTTATGCGTCGATTTTCCAGGATAAAGCGTTCTACAGTCTGTAAATTCACAGGAATGACTAGTGACTTGAGAGCCACAACGACCAGGATCATCACTCACGTATGTACGGTATTCTCTAAGGCGTTTACACCATTCAAATGTCAAACTGCGGCTGAGTGTATTATCACCGTATTGTGATTACAGTGTTCTGTAAATTTCCGCAGGTTTCACGCCTTTTTTCACATGAACTTTATTACAACATGCTGTCCCATGCAAACACTAACAGTGTTGTCCGCCAATGTTATTCATCTGTCATGTGAATGGTCCATGGCAAGAGAACCACCTAGCAGTAATAGGACACAAGTGCCACTAACTAATGATAGTAGTTCCAGCACACTATAACCCATTCAGGTAGAACTAGAACAAAAAGTGCCGTTTTGATTTGAATGCCTTTATTATGAAGCATGTTATTTCGGCATTTTTCAAAGATGTTTCTCAAATTCAAGATGCGATTTCTTGTCTCTACCTTGTTTGAATCCTGTCAGCGTTTCATTTATTTCAAATTCTACATTTTTGCCCGTATTTATGATGATGTCACATAGCGACCATCTTGACGGTGCATTTTGTGCACTTTGCAAAGATATGTTGAAAATAATTTTTCTGGTTTGGACTGTGCTATAAATTGGATTTGATTTGACCTATACATAGAGAGTCTAAACTCATGCTATTGATGTATAGGATGGCTGTCAACGTGTTATTGTAGTTGCTGCATGTCTCGTCATTTAAAGGCGAACCTGATTAATGCGTTTTTGAAAGTCGGCAGCCATATCGGATAGTACCGATTATAACAATGTAACATATCCATCGTGTAAAATAGACTAGATAGGTTAGATTCGTGGACTCTTTTATATATTTGTGATTCTGCAACGAAATCAACTGAAAGTACACAAGTGGACGAGTGACGTTATTTTGATTGTTACCGACTGTCTATGTAGCGTATGTTTCTAAGGCTCCTACTGCCGTGTGAGAGACCTGTTCATGGGGAAGGCTTCGGGAGTAAACCCTGATGAAAAATCTAGAGCTGGAGTCCCCTAAGGCAGTAGAATGTTTCCACCAATATTCTGGCAACACCTTTGACGTTGCTGATTTCAGGCAGTATAGACTAATATCGTTCTCCTGTATTAATTAGCTTCGTGGTGAGAGAGGGGACTTGCTGCTCAACAAACAGCTTGTTCTTCTTAGAAATATGCACCTTGGAGAGGCCCTCGAGTCTTACCCTTCGACACTAACACATCACGTGCCGCATCGAATATCTATCTGTTCTGTTTGGAACGTCCATACCATGTTGACTGGACTGCCAGATGACTCTCACAAAATAAATTATATAAAAAACGAGGCATTATCAACGACAAACTAAAAAGACTCGATGGGGACATTGCACCGCTTCAAGAAACTCGCTTAGCAGGATCAGGATCCATAAGTGCGAATGACTACATATTCTGCTGGCAAGGAAAAGGCCCAAATGATAAAAGAGAATATGGAGTTGGCTTTGCAGTGAAAAGTCCCCTTCAAGCATGATTGAACCAGACGAAAATGGTTCAGAGCGCCTGCTCACACTCGTCTCCATACGTCGGTCCCACCACTCTTGTCAGTGCATATGCTCTTGCCTTGTACTTCACAGCTGAAGCCAAAGACGCTGGTTATGAGAATATATAAGACGTCATTCTATCAGAAACATACTGAGTCAGGTACAACTTGTTCTACTCGATGCTAGAGTGGGTGCTGATCACGATACGTGGCCTTCATGTTACAGAATCCTGGAAACAACTTCGATGCAACATACACAGTACTGCCCTATGTATTGTTTGGAAGAAGCACTTCAAACTACAATTATTGGTTCAAAGCAAAAACAATGATATGACACCCGTAATCGAAGCAAAGCGTACTGCTCTGCTTAACCGGTAGCACATTACGGTTGGTAGATTCTTGACCATAAACGGAAGTAAAAAAAATGTTGTTAACGGAGACACTTCTGACATCTATTTTTTAATGCTGGATACGTCATCCATCTACACACGATATTTTGCCGCTAAAAGTATCGTTTATTAGATTACAAATGGCTTTTGAACAATTTTAATTTGTATACGCCGTTTAGAGCAAGCCGACTTTTTGCGAAAGGTGAAGTAGATTGTTGGAAACGGTCTTTATCGAGTAGATCTGTTTATTTTGTTTGTTTAGGTGAAAGAACTACGTTTAAATTGGAAACTAACAGTTGAGTCTATTTTGTAAACACAGTATCGATACATTATTGTGGTTTACATGGTTTTCTATCGGAGCGACTAGGCCTAGCGGTCCAGTCACAATTCTTTCCGAGATTTTCATACATTTTCAACTTCATCTTTATGTATTTCAGAAACTAACAAACACACAACAAAAACAATAACACCCACAAGTTCTTTATTCAATTGTGTCTCCACACACAAGAAAATCATATTCATTGACAAACAAACAGAAAAGTTACAAATTTTCAGTCAACTACCATAGAGAGATATTAACTTTATTAAGTTAATTAAGCTAATCATCCTCAAACAGACGTAGTTGGCAGAATACAAGTAAATCAGATTAAATTTGGTATTTCTGCGGTGGTAACATTGGAACAAGCGGAAAAATTAATTTTCCTTGGAATCATCTAACTATAGAATTGGATTGCGAAAACTGCAAGAAACGTGGTCCGTCCGTGGTGATTTATCTAAGGCTTATAGCAGAGCTCGACAGTACGTCTCGCTGGTGGTCCGACTCTCGCAAAGAGCTTGTGACCGGCAAATGGAAAGCAGGAATCGTTGCCTCGAGGCCCTGCGTTCTCCTACGGAGAAGGGCAGGCCGGCAGGCCAAATTGTCTCTAGTCCCAGTGAAATTTATCGCCGAGGTCGTTGGGATCCGTTCTGCACAGAGCGCTGCCATCCCTCCTCGAGCGAGCCCGGTCGGTCGGTCGTCTGGTACGTGTGGGAGGCCCCTGTCAGGCGGTACTAGGTCGACGGAGTGAGGGACGGGTGGAACAACCGTCCGTCCGTCCCGTCAGTCGGTCCTTGCGGCCGTCGTCCCAGTGAGGCTTTTTACACACCGTTCCTCCGCCGACCGGTGTGTGCTGTACGTACGTCTCCGACAGATATCTGGTTGATCCTGCCAGTAGTCATATGCTTGTCTCAAAGATTAAGCCATGCATGTCTAAGTTCACACTGTCTCACGGTGAAACCGCGAATGGCTCATTAAATCAGTCGAGGTTCCTTAGATGACACGATCCTACTTGGATAACTGTGGCAATTCTAGAGCTAATACATGCTTACCAAGCTCCGACCCTCGCGGAAAGAGCGCTTTTATTAGTTCAAAACCAATCGTCGTTTTCCCTCGCGGGGTTGCGGCGTCCCCACTGGTGACTCTGGATAACTTTGTGCTGATCGCATGGCCTCATGTGCCGGCGACGCATCTTTCAAATGTCTGCCCTAGCAAATGTCGATGGTACGGGACATGCCTACCATGTTTGTAACGGGTAACGGGGAATCAGGGTTCGATTCCGGAGAGGGAGCATGAGAAACGGCTACCACATCCAAGGAAGGCAGCAGGCGCGTAACTTACCCACTCCCGGCACGGGGAGGTAGTGACGAAAAATAACAATACGGGACTCTTTCGAGGCCCCGTAATTGGAATGAGTACACTTTAAACCCTTTAACGAGGATCTATTGGAGGGCAAGTCTGGTGCCAGCAGCCGCGGTAATTCCAGCTCCAATAGCGTATATTAAAGTTGTTGCAGTTAAAAAAAAGCTCGTAGTTGGATCTCAGGCGCAGGCGGGTGGTCGGGCTCGCGCCGGTTCACTGCCCGTTGTCTCCTGCCCTACCGTCTGCCGGCTCTCTCCCACGGGTGCTCTTCGCTGAGCGTCCTGGGTGGCCGGCGCGTTTACTTTGAAAAAATTAGAGTGTTCAAAGCAGGCCTCGGCTGCCTGAATAATGGTGCATGGAATAATGGAATAGGACCTCGGTTCTATTTTGTTGGTTTTCGGAACTGGAGGTAATGATTAACAGGGACAAACGGGGGCATTCGTATTGCGGCGTTAGAGGTGAAATTCTTGGATCGCCGCAAGACGAGCTACTGCGAAAGCATTTGTCAAGAATGTTTTCATTAATCAAGAACGAAAGTCAGAGGCGCGAAGACGATCAGATACCGTCGTAGTTCTGACCATAAACGATGCCGACTAGCGATCCGCAGGAGTTGCTTCGATGACTCTGCGGGCAGCTTCCGGGAAACCAAAGTGTTTGGGTTCCGGGGGAAGTATGGTTGCAAAGCTGAAACTTAAAGGAATTGACGGAAGGGCACCACCAGGAGTGGAGCCTGCGGCTTAATTTGACTCAACACGGCCAACACTGAAATGACTGACATGCCGAGACCACTTTTCCGGGGTCTAATATGAAACTGGTGCTGGATTTAGACCCTCAGAAATATTGGGTTATGCCCTCTGTGGCTCGGTTGGTCTGCATCCAGTGTTTGATAAAGGAATTGACGGAAGAGCACTATCAGGAGTGGAGCCTGAGGCTAAAATTGACTAAACACGCAAATAGTGTAGAATGACTGTCAAAAGAGAGCACCTTCGCGGGGTCTAATAGTGAACATGTGCTGGTATTAGACCCACGGAAAACAGGTCAGTCTCCAAACCCCCAAATGAAAGAGCGCCTGCTACGGTAATCTGGTCTTCACCCTGCAGAAATCGCAGGCTCCAGAAACTGGGCCATTGACAAACTAAAAGCCCTCTATTGATACGGTCTGGCTAATATTGAACGGGTGCTGGAAATAAACCCTCTGAAGACAGGTCAGCTTTACCCTACAAATGACAATGCTCTGCTACGGTAATCCTGCTTAGCCCGAGAGGAGCCGCAGACATTTTGGTTCACGTACTAGGCGGATAAGCCAACGGTTCGAGGTGAGGGATTACGGCCGAACGCCTCTAAGCCAAAAATCCCGCCTAAAAGCAGCCCAGCACGAATGCAAAGGGAGGCTTCGACATGGTGGGGACCTCGGGGTCACGCTCCAGCCCCGCCCGGTCAAGCCGCAGAATGAGGTCTCTGCCGTCCGCTGATAAAAGCGGGCGGGAAGCTGCTCGATATTCACCCCATACGGCGATGAGGAATGAAATCATTTGTAGAAGACTTAGTTCTCGGTCGGGTGCCCTAAGCAGTAGATCAGCTACCTCACTGCGAACTGCTGAGACTCAACCCTTGACCATGTCCGCTCCCTAGGCGGACAACATCTCCGTGCAAGACTAGGCTTGTCACCTGGTCAAATGCACTATTTCGAGAGGAATCACAGGTCGCTGACATTTGGTCCACGTGCTTGGCTGATAAGCTACCATCTGAGGGATTACGGCCGAACGCCTCTAAGCCAGAATCCCGCCCAAAATCTCAGCACCGCTGAGATGGGAGGCTACGACATGGCTGGGGCTTGTGTCCCGGCCCGATCGAGCCGCAGGAATGCACCTGGTAAAATGCACTCCTTCCTCGCTCTTTGCATCTGTCTGCTATCAGTCATTCCAATGGACGCAGAAGAGATGCAGTCCAGCGGACACTGCACCTCCTGTCCTATGGTGGCAAGCTCCCGGGTGGCGGGGAATGCTAGGCGTACCATCTCTGCAGATGAGCCGAGAAAATAGAGCGAGCAAAAAGATACCTCACTCATATGCATGTGCTACGTTTCTGGCAGGACGTGACGATCCTGGGAAAAAGCCACACTGGACTGCCTCTCTTCCGGGATAGTACAAACTAGTTCATAGTCCATCATATCATTTCCAAACGCTATAGACACGAGTAGGGAAGACTCGATAGTCCTGCAAGACAACTTCCCAAGAGAGACAACTCTGACCAAAAACAACTGCTGCCTTGCAGTTAGGCTGGGGACAGCCAAAGGCTAAGGAGGGCAACCCTACAGAAACGCCTGTTGAAATCGGATGCACTGAGCCACTGGCTAACAAATTAAATCAGTGCAACGTAAATATCGCTGTAAACAGCGTACGAAGAAGAAGAAGAAGAAGATTACAAATGGCTTTTGAACAATTTTAATTTGTATACGCCGTTTGGAGCAAGCCGACTTTTTGCGAAAGGTGAAGTAGATTGTTGGAAACGGTCTTTATCGAGTAGATCTGTTTATTTTGTTTGTTTAGGTGAAAGAACTACGTTTAAATTGGAAACTAACAGTTGAGTCTATTTTGTAAACACAGTATCGATACATTGTTGTGGTTTCCATGGTTTTCTATCGGAGCGACTAGGCCTAGCGGTCCAGTCACAATTTTTTCCGAGATTTTCATACATTTTCAACTTCATCTTTATGTATTTCAGAAACTAACAAACACACAACAAAAACAATAACACCCACAAGTTCTTTATTCAATTGTGTCTCCACACACAAGAAAATCATATTCATTGACAAACAAACAGAAAAGTTACAAATTTTCAGTCAACTACCATAGAGAGATATTAACTTTATTAAGTTAATTAAGCTAATCATCCTCAAACAGACGTAGTTGGCAGAATACAAGTAAATCAGATTAAATTTGGTATTTCTGCGGTGGTAACATTGGAACAAGCGGAAAAATTAATTTTCCTTGGAATCATCTAACTATAGAATTGGATTGCGAAAACTGCAGGAGACTTCCATAGAAAGAAAAAGAAGAGATGCTCTGGCAATAAGCCATAAGGAGAGTCGGGTAGCGTTATTTAGAAGAAATATTGTTGTATTAATGTAAATCCACTAACAAAGAATAAATGTAAACAAATCACGCGCAAAATATATAAGAAAACAGTATAAAATATTCATTGGTGGCTTACTTGGAAAACTTTGTTACAGCTTGAAAGTTCGAGTACAAAGACGAGGAATTTAAAGATGCACGATTCGGGATGATGTGACAAAATAATTTACCGCTACAATGGTTTTTGAACAGGCAGCACGTTTTCAATTGTTTAAACTAAATGTTTCTGCTATATCAATTCATATGACATCAGATTGTTGGGTTTATTTTCTAAATTTTTCACATTTATTTGTTTTGCAACGATTAAAATACATTTGAAATAGTATTATATTTGCCATAAAGCACTGTCACCATGATTGCTGTTTATACTAAACTTTGTTACATAATGAGTTCATCTTTATTGAACGCAGCAGAAACCTGTGTGCATATGTTATACATTATGGACAAAGGTATATAATTCAAGTTTTCCGCCCTTTAACTTGTACAATACTGTGTACCTCGTTGCCTTTTTACTCATATGTCGATCTCTCCTTGTCTCTAACAAACTCATCAGATTCTTCTATCACTAATCATCGTCGTCCTGCGAATAATCTTCTTCTTCCTCTTCTTCCCACTCTTCTTCGTCTCCTGCGTCGACGGCCACGGGCACAGGGATGTAAGGACCAAGTCTGCCAAGATCAAAGGTACTGAACAACTCTAATGAGATCGGCTGGTCCGCCTGAAATACAATTTAAAAAAAAAAAGGAAGGATAATTGACTTTTGATACTGACTACCTTCAGGACAGTTTGTTAAATTTGAGATGTCTCTGTTTATTGTGTCATAATATAACATGGTAGTTAGCGTCTTTAAAATAAAGTAGACATCTTCAGAACTATATAAAAAAAAAGAACTGATCATGTCGTGACTCTCTGACATTGCTAAGAAGTTTTCCGCTACCTCATATTAAATTTACCAGACGTTAAAATGGGTTGTCTGCATTGATGAACTATAATGGAAGTCGTGTGCTGTCAGGTACAACCAAACCGAACAGGTCATCGCGGAAGAGGCCAGACTTAAAGTACAAACCCATTAAGAAAGGTTCGGGGGTTCAGTTATGACTAACAATCTAAATCCAGATACAATATTTATGTTACAGAAACCGCAACGGATACACAACATACTAGTACTACTGGCCGTTTTCTCGAGGATCCTTCACAACTGAGGCATATGCCACGACATGGTGAAAGCAATGCAGTATAAACCAGGTCGCTTTCAGATCTGAAGAAGGCAAAAGCCAGAATAGCGATTTGGAACGTCAGAATTTTGTTCAAAATAAAAAAAGGCGGTCTAAATTGACAAAGAATTGAAAGTTTAGAATTAGATCTACTAGGTTTAGAAGAGATGAGATGGAATGGTGCTGGAAACATTAGCTGAAGCACAAGAGTAAACATTAACAATCATGGACGCGAAGAGTAAGATTTTGAACGCACAAATAGAGTCGCTTTTATGAGGATAACAATTAACAGAGGCAGGGAACTCACGTATATAATGGAATAACATATATATACAAGCGACCAAGATGGCGGTGTTTTTTTTTGTCTAATCCGCAAAAGACGGTTGAAAATCAACTTTTTGAAGCAAAAAATTAACTATGTGGCGTCCCAAATTCCAAAGTAGCCAATTACCAGTTAGCAACCGGCAGGGACTTCAGGTCCGTTTCTGTTTCAGGCCTAGCAATCCGCACGGTGAAAATAGTCCTTGTCACCGCTAATTTATAGCCAAACAAATTGAGTCAAACTGCTCATTCATTTTAGCTGCAAGCAGATCTCAGGGATTATTTTTTTTGGGTCTCATCTATAAGTAAACACCTCCCTCCTCGATCATGCCTTTGAGACGTACATTTCAAGTCATATCTTGCAACCTTCAAAGTAGTTTTGGCAGAAATAAACAAAACCATTTAATTGTCAGCCTAAAGAATATAAAATATGACTTCTCCCGGAATATCTGAAAGTGGTGCCCATTTTGATTCGCACTTCACTAAGCGTGAAACATGACACGAGCTTCACGTCAGGTGCTGGGGATGAGCAATATCAGGTTGATGGAGGCTATATTATTGCTAAACGTCACGCACCATTTGTTGTTGTTCTTCTTATTCGTCGTACGCTATCAGACATTAATCTGTATTTTTTCGAAAAAAGCAGCGGCCATCCTGAGGCTGTCGACACTGCCATAGAGCTTGTCTAGTGTTGCCACTGGTGATGGCCACATCTGCTTTCTCTGATCCTTGTATGTCGGGCAGTTTTGCATTCAGCGGTCATTTTCCCAGTGCCACCTATCTTCAATTTGTTGAATAGGTGGTACCTCAGTCTATTGTGGCCAGTGCGAAGTCTGAAGACCACGACCTGCTCTCTTCTGTTCAACTGGTAATAGGCATAGTTTTTTGTGTAGCCAGTATGTTCTGTTTCCCATTTGGTCATGTATCTAGCTCTAATAAGCCGTTTTGACTCTTCGTGTGTCACACTAGTATATGGTTGTGGTAATCTTGCACCTTCTTTTGCCAGTCTGTCTGCCTCCTCGTTGCCTTGGATGTTACAGTGGGATGGAACCCACTGTACCACTACTCTTTTTGGTGCGGATTGCTGGCATAGTTGACAGAGTACTGCTCTGAAATCATTAAGTTTAGTATCTTTCTGGCTTTCTAGTGCTGTAACTACGACCAGGGCATCTGTAAGCAGGACTATATGGCTTTCATTCCTTTTACCTGTCACCATTTCTTCCACTGCCGCCCTCAGTGCCTCTGCCTCCGCTCTGAAATTGCTTGAGAATTTTCCAGTTGCCACTGACAGTGTTATTTTTCTGCCATTTGGTAGGCTCAGGAATGCCACAGCCCCTCCGTTCTGTGTTGTGTTTGTTACAGAACCGTCGGTGTATGCATGGGTCCAGTCCATGCTTGGGTAGTTTTTCGTTATGTACCTCATGGTTGTATCTCTTCTTACATTTTCAGTCTGGCAGTTTTTGTTTCCAATACCTCGGTATATTTTCTACCACCTCTGGAAATATATGCTGCCTCCAGGTAGGTTTGCGTACAGTAGGGATGGGCTTTGGTGTTGTTAATGTGCTCATAGGGTCTTCGCTCATCTTTGTTTTGGCGATTGCTGCAAAGTTTCTCCGCTTTAGTTTCCCATTTCCAAAATTGTTTAGTCTCTGGTGCATTGGATGGTCAGTCAGTCTTCTGAGTTTCTCTGCTTGCTGCTGGGCTCTGCAGTCTCTTCTGTCGGTCATGGGTTGCAGTTTTGTAATCTTTTCAAGTTCTACAATTGGCGTTGACTTCATGCCTCCTGTTATAACTCTCAAGGCTTGGTTTTGGAGTTTGTTAATTTTATCGAAGTTCGCCTTTGCTGCTGTTGTCCATGCCGCAATGCCATACTCAAGAACTGGTCTCACTCTTCCAGTGTACAGTTTCTTTAGTATACTTTCGTCTGCTCCCCAGCTTGTGCCAGCAAGTTTCCTCATGATTGTCATTCTTTGTCTGGCTCTCATTCGGTTTCTCTCGATCTGACTTTTCCATGCCATACGCCGATCAAATGTGACTCCCAGGTAGTTTGGGTTGTCGTTTGGCTGCAGGTATTTGCCGTTAAGACTTATTTTGCACCATTTGTTCAATATGTTGAGATTATCAACTCTAAAATAGGAACACTCAAGTTGAAAGTGCATTTCCAAGCGCTAAGCCACTTATTGTCGTACAGTGCTATGTCACAGTGGATATACAAATGACGACATCGAATATTATATTACTATGAGCTGCTTGAAACTCAACTACAACAACAGAGAGCATAGAAAATAGTTGTCATTGGAGACTTCATACAGGCAGGCGAACGTTACATTGACGCCGTCTCCGACGACATCTGAAATTCCAGAGTGGAGCGTCTGGCTGTCTTTGTCAAAATATGGAAGCTTTGTGTGATGAGCACCTACCTACAAAAGCGGGCTGGGGACAGATGGACCTGGCACTCCCCGAACTGGGAAACCAAAGCGGAAATGGACGATGTGACAATATAAAGTTTGTTGCAAATGTGAAGGTGGTGCATCGACTATATATAAACAGCGACCACAGACCCATTAGGGCAACCTTAAACATGGACCCACTACCGCACAAAAGACCTTTCCAGATTCCAACAGATGCTAGATGTTTCTATGCCGTCAGAAAATCCGGCAAGAGGATTTAAATTGCGAGGGGTCTCCTACCTGTCACCTGAAACAACTTACAGAAAAGCTGAAACATTGCATCACTGCGGCAAAAGTACCAAAAAGCGGCAAAATGCAGTCGGATTAGCGAAGACACCTACAACTTCTACATACGAGGAGAAGATTGAAACATAATGGTATGCACAACATCCTCGAATAATGCGAGCTGAACAAGCAGATCAGAGGGCAGATTAAAAGAGGACTATGAACATCACAGTCTCAACAAGATGATCAGAGCAGCTGAGACAAGAGGTAGCATAATCAAATACCGAAAAAAGCCTTCTCCAATCAAAAACTATCATAACTGCTCTAAAATCGCGTCAGTGCGACGGATTGAGCGGATATAGAAGCAGAATGTCAGAGGTACTACATCGGACTCTTGAATCTAAGGCAATAATCACAAAAATGACACCCAACAACAAATCTGTGCCGGTACCAAAGATCGAATCTGATGAGCTGGATGAGATGCAATCAAACAACTTAAACCAGGTAGATACCTAGGGTAAGATGGAATCACAAATGCCATAACACAGGCAGGCGGGGAAAACTTTCTCACCATTTAATTATTTTGTTCAACATCTGTCTGAACGAATGCCATAAAAAGGGGGACATGGAAAACCTGTAAAATTATTGTCTGAACCGTCTGCTCGCCTCCTTTTATAAACGCTTCACCAGAGTTATCGTCAACCGCATAAAAAAGCTACTAGATGAGAACCAACCTCAATAGCAGGAAGGTTTAAGAAAAGGTTTCTCATCAACCACTGGCCACATCCACACAATCAACCAATTAATGGAGAGTGCGCATTTAGTACAGGTGCCATTATGCCTTGTGTTCGTCGATTATGAGAAGGCTTTCGATAGCATCGAAATAACTGCGGTGCTGAATGCCCTGAAAAATCAGAGAATTGCTAAAAAAAAAGCTTAACTGTTAGGGGAGAGAAACAGCGAATGTACAACGAATATCACCCTCGTCTATACCGATCACGATACCGACGCAACGTGGGGTCCGACAGGGTGATACAATCTCACCAAAGCAGCCCTTGTGGAGGTCTTTAAACACATGCACTGGCATGATAGAAGCATTAACATGGACGGGGAAATTCTTACTCATCTAAGGTTCGCTGATGACATAGTCATGATTAGTCATGATGTCAAAAAAGCGAAGAAAAACTTAATGAACTTAACAGAGCAAGAGTTTCAGTTGGCCTACAAATCAATAGAAAGAAAACCCAGTTCATGTTCAACACTTTCTGCCCAAAAGGAGATATGTGCCTTGGAGATTGTCACGTGGAAAACGTAAATTCGTATATCCACTTAGGCCAAGAAATCACGAACTCCCATTTAAGAAATCGGGAGATCTCACGTAGGATAACAGCTCCAACTTTCAGCTTCAACTTTATTAAGTCCATGCTGCAGCAGATGCGAAACGTCAATGCTAGGGCTCACAACTTCAACAATTTGGTTATTCCAGCCATGATATATGGCTGCGAGGTGTGGAACCTACGGAAAGCTTGATGGAGATAGACAACGCGTTGCCCAACGAGCGATGGAGCGAAGAACATTGAAGATTTCTATTCGAAACCAAATCCACAAAACTTCCTCCTCTGACATCATAGATGTCGCGCTGTTACGAAAATACAGATGGGCCGGCCATGTAGTGCGCATGTTGGATAACAGATGGACACGAGAGTGATGTTGTGGTGGCCATACACCTTTAGTCGCCATCGCGGCAATCGAGGATGAGGGAGAGAGATGGCGTAATGGAAGCACTGGTCCCAACATGGTACACCAAGGCAAAAGAGCGTTTAGTTTACTAAACATTTGGCTACCTGGCATCAGACGCACGTGCCTGATTGAATACAAGGATTTTGAGATTTTCGAAATTTGAGAAGTATAATAAAAAATAATAACAGAAAGCTGCCTCTCACCGTGAGGTACTATCCCTTACACACTTCTGTCATAGAGAAGATCAAGCTAAAAGATTCCTAGCAGGAAGATCACGCACAAATACAATTGCAACACAAAGAATTATTATAGAAATGGCATATGAGTAGCTAGCGCCTCTATAAAAGAGTCTTCAAAAAACATTTTGAAAATGCATTTATAGTACAGACCACACAGCGATTTAGAAAATACTTAGACACTATGGAATGGCAGACACATTTTAATGAATTATATATGATTTAAAATTCAAACTGTAGTCAGACCAGGGTGTCTAGCATCTTTAATAATCTTGTTCTTGGTTAATGAACTAGGTACAGTAATGTGGTAAACAACAGGTGGTAGGAAATCCTGACTTACAATGGACGTTTGATAAACATCTGGAAGATCTCAATTTTACATAATCAAAGGGATTATGATCAACGGTTTAATATGTGTCTGTACACAACTGGCACTTAGGAGTGAGTTGTGTTTGAATTCAGTTCAGGTGTTTCTTAAGTGGGATGTGTTGGGTGTTCAGTGGAAAAATGTGGCTTTGATCTTTCCTTGTGATTTGACTTATACTGTCATTAAGAATGGGGCTTGCCATTTGTCTATAGACCTCCCTCCCCATGATTCCCATGGCCCATCTGTTCAGAAAAGTTTCTTTGTTTGCTGTCCTTATGAGCTGTTTGTAAAGTTCTTGCTATGTGTGGCTGATGTTGCCCTGATTTCTTCAATGCTAATCTGCCTGCCCAGGGACCCACGGCATAACTATTCTGATAACATGGGAAGAGATAATATAGTCAATTTATAGATATATTTGGATAAGGACGGGTCTACAAATGACTAGCAACTTCTAATACTAGTAGGACTGACATTGAATCTGTGAAAACAACGTTTTGAGCCTTTGAAGGAAAGGCATCAAAAACTATCCCCAGATAGTGCAAAGCGGTTTCAAGTGCAGTGATTTCAACTTCATAGTTGGAGCAAATCTCCCCACAAGCATCAGACAGGTCATCAGATGATCCGTCCGGGTATTTTATATATGATTATAAATGTTTGCGAAGACAAACAGTCAACATATGATAATGAAAGACCTAGCATCCTAACATCAGAGGTGGCAAATGTGATTAAAAACTATGAGAAAAGGGAAAGCAACATCGCCGGACTACAAAGACATAATAATGATAGAGGTCCTAGAGAAATTTAGTATAGATATACTTACTAATCTGTGAAATGACATATACAATACTGGATGTATACCAACAGACCTGACAACATCTACATTTATAACGCTGCCAAATAAACCTCATGCAACAGAATGTTCAGATTTTAGAACAATAATGAGTCACACAATTAAAATACTACTCAAGATCATACAAGAGGGAATAAGAGGTAAAATAGAGAGGGAAATTTCAGAATAACAATTTGGTTTTAACATTTTAATGGAACAAGGGAAGCAATTTTCTGTTTGCGAACTTTGACAGAAAAATATGTAGAAATACAGAATGACATTTATATTTGCTTTATAGACTACCAGAAGGCTTTCTTCTTCTTCTCCTTCATCGTACGCTGGTACGATATACGTTGCACTGTTTTGTTAGGCCTGTGGCCCAGTACATCCGATTTCAACAGGCGTTTCTGTAGGGATGCCCTCCTTAGTCTTTGGCTGTCCCCAGCCTATCTGCAAGGCAGCAGTTGTTTGTGGCCAGAGTAGTCTCTCCTAGGGAAGTTGTCTTGCAGGACTATCGAGTCTTCCCTACTGGTGATGATATGATATGATATGATGGACTATGTACTAGTTTGTACTATCCCGGAAGAGAGGCAGTCCAGTGTGTCTGTGTCCCAGGATCGTCACGTCCTGCCAGAAACGTAGCATATGCATGTGAGTGGGGTATCTCTTTGCCCCTTTTTATTTTCTCAGCTCCTCTGCAGTGATGGTACGCCTATCATTCCCCGCCATCTGGGAGGTTGTCACAATAGGGCAGAGGTGCAATGTCCGCTGGCCTGCATCTCTTCTGCGTCCATTGGAATGACTGATAGCAGACAGAGGTAAAGAGCGAGGCAGGAGTGCATTTAACCAGTGGACAAGCCTGGTAATGTCAAGTAGATGTTGTTCGCCTGGTGTGCGGACATATCTCATGATCAAGGGCTGAGTCTCAACCGTCCGCATTGAGGTGGCTACTCTACTGCTTACGACACCCCGACCGAGAACTAAGTCTTTTACTAGTGGTTTCACACCTCAACGCCGTATGGGGCGAATATCGAACAGCTCCCCGCCCGCTTTGATCGGCGGGATGGCAGCGACCTTTTCCTGCGACTCTACCGGTTTGGAATGGGACGCGAGCCCCAGGTCCCAACCATGTCGTTGTCTCCCGTCGCAGTGGTGCTGAGATTCAGGGCGTGATTCCGGCTTAGAGACGTTCGGCCGTAATCCGTCAGATGGTAGCCTCGAAACATTGGCTTATCAGCCAGGCACGTGGATCAAGTGTCTGAAACCTGCTACTCCTCTCGGATTGAACATGATTTCCGTAGCAACGCCCTGTCATTAGTAGGGTAGAACTGACCTGTCTTCCGAGGGTCTAATTCCAGCACACGTTCCCTATTAGACCCAACGAAAGTGGTCTCGGCGTGTCAATAATTTCAGTGTTGGCGTGTTGAGTCAAATCAAGCCGCAGGCTGCATTTCTGGTGGTGCTCTTTCGTCAATTCCTTAAGTGTCAGCTTTGCAACCATACTTCCCCCGGAACCCAAACACTTTGGTTTCCCGGAAACTGCCCGCAGAGTCATCGAAGCAACTCCTGCGGATCGCTAGTTGGCATCGTTTATGGTCAGAACTACGACGGTATCTGATCGTCTTCGCGCCTCTGACTTTCGTTCTTGATTAATGAAAACATTCTTGACAAATGTTTTCGCAGTAGCTCGTCTTGCAGCGATCCAAGAATTTCACCTCTAACGCCGCAATACGAATGCCCCCGTTTGTCCCTGTTAATCGTTACCTCCAGTTCCGAAAACCAACAAAATGGAACCGAGGTCCTATTCCATTATTCCGAGGCCTGCTTTGAACACTCTAATTTCTTCAATGTAAACGCGCTGGCCACCCGGGACGCTCAGCGAAGAGCACCTGCGGGAGAGAGCCGCAGATGGTAGGGCAGAGATGGTAGGGCAGAAGACAACGAGCAGTGAACCGGCGCTATCCGGACCGCCCGCCTGCGCCCGAGATCCAACTACCAACTTTTTAACTGCAACAACTTTAATACACGCTATTGGAGCTGGAATTACCACGGCTGCTGGCACCAGACCTGCCCTCCAATAGATCCTCGTTAAAGGGTTTAAAGTGTAGTCATTCCAATTATGGGGCCTCGAAAGAGTCCCGTATTGTTATTTTTCGTCAATATCTCCCCGTGACGGGAGTGGGTAAGTTGCGCGCCTGCTGCCTTCCTTGGATGTGGTAGCCGTTTCTCATGCTCCCTCTCCGGAATCGAACCCTGATTCCCCGTTACATACATGGTAGGCATGTCACGTACCATCGACATTTGATAGGGCAGACATTTGAAAAGATGCATCGCAGGCACACGAGGCCATGCAATCAGCACAAAGTTATCCAGAGTCACCAGTGGGGACGCCGCAACCCCACGAGGGGAAATGACGATTGGTTTTGAACTAATAAAAGCGCTCTTTCGGCGAGGGTCGGAGCTTGGTAAGCATGTATTAACTCTAGAATTGCTATCCAAGTAGGATCGTGTCATCTAAGGAACCTCGACTGATTTAATGAGCCATTCGCGGTTTCATCGTGAGACAGTGTGAACTTAGACATGCATGGCTTAATCTTTGAGACAAGCATATGACTACTGGCAGGATCAACCAGATATCTGTTGGAGACGGACGAACTACACACACCGGTTGGCGATGGATGGATGTGTAAAAAGCCTCACCAGGACGGCCGCAAGGACCGACTGACGGACGGACTGTTGTTCCGTCCCTCACTCTGTCTACCTAAGACTGCCTTGCACGTACACACACCAACCGATCAACCGGCCTCGCTCGGGGAGGGATGGCAGCGCTCTGTGCAGAACGGATCCCAACGGCCCTGGTGCCGATTTTCACTCGGACTGGAGACGATTTTTGCCTACCGGCAAGCCCTTCTCCGACCGGTTGGTCGGGCGAGGAAAGGGCTTTTAGGTACGATTACTGCTTTCCATTTGCCGGTCCAAAGCTCATTGCGAGAGAAGGACCACAAGCGAGACGAACTGTCTAGATTGGCTATGCGCGCTAGCCTTCAACGAACCATACGGACTGACAAAGTTTCTCGATACGGACTACAGTAACGCACCCTTACCAGCGGTACGACTCCACCAAATCGGTCCTGCTTGAGTGCCCGGGAAAGGCGGGCGAGCTTCGTAGGCAAGCCCCCGCTCTCACTCCGCCTGGCGGGACTGAGATCGCCGTGCGAACACTGGATGCGAGTTAATCGAGCCACCGAGAGACCAACCCCAGATCCAGAAGGCTTTCGACAGAATCCAAAATTAACAATTAAATAAATGTCTGCAAGAAATAGGTCTAGATGGCAAAGACATGATACTGCTCTGTAATCTGTACTGGGAACAAACTGTTACAGTAAAATCAGGAAATGTGTGCACTCCAACTATAGATATAAAAGAGGAGCAAGATAGAGATGTGTATTATGTCCTTGTCTTTTTAATATTTACACAGAACAAATATTCAAACAGAAAGAGGGGATACCAGAGCTTGTCATTGGAGGAGTGACAATGAATAATCTAAGATATGGGGATGATGCAGTTTTAATGGCAAAAAGTTAGCAAGAATTACAGGAGTTTGTGACAACAATATATACAAAAAGTCGAGTTTGAATTAGACATAAACATAAAGAAAACAAAGATAATGGTAATTAGGAAAAGGGGCAAGATACAATGCATACGTATATAAATAAAAGATCAACTACTTGAACAGGTACAGTTTCTTCTATATAGGTCATAGAACAACGGAAGAAAGCAGGTGTGAAAACGAAAACAGAAAGAAAATAGGTATGGCCAAGATGGTATTTGACAACATGCGACACATACTGACGTCCAAACAGATGAATCAGAATTTGAAAATGAGAGTTGTAATTTATTTTGTATA
Organism: Ariolimax columbianus; assembly: GCA_036924085.1. Lineage (NCBI taxonomy): Eukaryota > Metazoa > Mollusca > Gastropoda > Stylommatophora > Arionidae > Ariolimax > Ariolimax columbianus. Next base: position 42,330,222 of record JAVGWX010000005.1, on the reverse strand, counting down.
CTGGTCACTTTTTTTTGGCGGAGAAACATGGACAATGAATAACAAGTTGGAAAAGAGTATGTGTATGTGTGTGTATATATATATATATATATATATATATATATATATATATATATACACACATACACAGACACATATATATATATATATATATATATATATATATATATATATATATCAGGTCAGGTCATCCTGTAACCGGTGAGGTCGTTGGGGCACACATAAAGACATCCTCACAACGCCACCCCACCCTTCTCTGTCAGATGCCGCTGGCTATGACTCTTCTGGTCAGAGATTGGTCCATTCTTTTATGTTGTCCTCTCATCTCTTTTTGAGACGGCCTCTTCGTCGTCTGCCATGCACCTTTCCGTGGAGCAATTGTATTTGCAAGACCATTTGATTTCGATATGTGACCGTACCATGCGAGTTTTCTTATTTTGACAGTTGCCAAGAGGTCTTCAAAAGGCCCTATTGCTGTTGTAATTCTATCTCGTATTTCCTCATTTGTAACTCGATCTTTGTATGTGACGTTTAAAAGTCATCGGAAACATCTCATCTCCAAGGACTGCATCCTTCGTTGATGGTCAGCTGTAACTGTCCATGTCTCTCAAGCGTAGAGGAATATTGACAAGACCAGTGTACGCATTAATCTTATTTTCGTGCATAGTGCTAACCGTTTATTTTGCCAGATTTTGTTAAGCCATGCAAGTTGCGGTATTGTCTGTGTTATTCTGGCCAACACTTCACATTTTGATCCTTTATCACAGTCGACCCAAGATATTTAAAACGGTCAACCACTCCGAGCACCTGGCCATTAGCTTTTAATCTGCTGTTGAAGCCATTGGCGTTGTTGGTCATTAATTATGTCTTTCCAGCGTTTATCTCCATACCATAGTCAAGAGCTGTTTCATCGAGTCTTCTGACCCATTCCTGGAGTTCTTCTGAACCCGCCAACCCGTCGATATCATCTGCAAAATGAAGGTTGGTGATCGTTCGGCACCCTATCTTGACAGTACGAACGTGACCTTCAAGTGCCCCACTCATAATTCCCTCAAGGAATATATTGAAAAGAGTTGGAGAGACTTTACACCCCTGTCTCACACCAACTGATGTGCGAAACCAGTCCCCTCGCCTACCGTTCACAAGAACTGCGCTGGACCCCTTGTCATCCTCATGGTTGCCCAAAGCGCCTATCAGACGCCTTCTTAAAATCAACAAACATATGATACAGTGTTTGCTGCTGTTCTAGATACTTCTCGCTTAGCATTCTTAAATTAAATATCTGTTCTGTAGTGCTTCTTCCCTGTCTGAACCCTGCTTGCTCCTCGGCAATGATGTTCTCTACTTGGGGTTTCAATCGGTCGAGGATTAGTCTAAGCATGACCTTGCTAGGGTGGCTGATGAGGCTTATTGTTCTGTAATTTTGGCACATCTTTAGGTTTCCATACTAATGTAACGGTATAACCATTGATTTCGTCCATAAGTCTGGCCAGTTTCCTGTCGCTCATATTTTGTTGCAGATGTGTGTCAGGCCGTCAACCACTACCTCTCCACCTGCTTGTAAGAGCTCTGCTGGTATATTGTCCACGCCGGACGCCTTCCGTATTCTCAATGTTTTTACCGCTGCAGTTACCTCTTTCTTCGTTATCAGTTGGTTATCCTCTATATTTGTTGATGTTTGTTGGGATTATTTTCTCAGGTTCGTTTCGTCATTCATAGTTATATAGCTCGGAACATTACTCTGTCCATCGTGCCAGTACGTTATTTTCCTCAATGATGCACTTGCCGCTTTTATTCCTGCCTTGTCTTGGTGTTACCAGTTCTTTAACAACCGTGTATCCTCCTTTAGCGTCATATTTTTTTAGCCTCTTTTCGATGTTTGTATTTGCTCACATATCCACGCTTCTTTTGCCTGTCTCATCTTTTGTTGTGTCGCTTTCTTGACCTCTTTTTGTCTGCCGACCTGATCCGGTGGGTGATTGTGATTTTTCAGTGACCTTCTTTTATCACAAATGTCTAGAATTTCTTTTGTCATCCATGGCTTCGTTTTTGTTTGGTGGCATCCCAGAATCTCTGTTGCTGTATCTATGAGAGCTGCGTTAAGAGACTGTAACTGTATCTGTATCCAGTCCCTCTCTGAGAGCCAACAGTGGCGCCCTCTCCCTCCCACCCTTGCTTGGAACACTTCGGTGATTTTTGGGTCCATTAGTTTGTCCAGGTCAAACTTTAGTCTGGTCACATCCTTCTTTGCGACTCCCTTCAATCGCAGACGCATAGTCATAACTAGATCGTGGTCGCTTCCTATATCCGCTCTGGGGAAACTTCTCGTTTTGTCGGTGTTGATGCTCGATCGGAACCTCCTCTGGACCAGTATATAGTCAATGTGACTGTGCACTTCATTGCATAGCGTCTAGACGGCTTGATTAACTCAGACGAATTTGCCACCAACAGCGTGCAAATTCTAGGAATCTGAGGCCCCGGTCATTGGTTTCTGTATTTCCCACTTATGGCGCAGTCCGCGTCTTGAACGGCTACCTTCGAACCTTCCTCTCTAGTATTGTTTTCAATAAAGTAACGTTTAGTTTAATATGATCAAAATTATTTGACTTATAAAGACGTAATTATCACGAGTGATATCAAGGACGCAGAAGAAGAAATGAAAAAATAAAAAATCCGGTCAGAATAAAAGGATTGCATAAACATAAAATTGAATTGTTTTATTGATGCACTTGAAAAAGTCAAAAGGACAATGCAATAACATATAGTGCAGCTATAAGTCCAACAATTGCTTTCCAATAAATCAAGAAAAAAAAGAACAGTTCAGCAACAGCAGAAGTAACACCATTACCAAAACAACGACACAGTAAACTACCACAACAATTGTTAAATAGAAAACAGAATATCATTACCAAAAACAGCAATACGTTTTTACTAACAAAACAAATGTTCTCTAACATTCGATACAACACGGTTAGCTATTACAACAACATACGATATTACTTCATTACTAAACCAATAACACAGTAAACTCTATAATAACTGTTAAACAATAGAAGGCACAACTTCATGGGGATTTCAACTTTCCAGAAATAAAATGGGATATGCAGAATCACTTGGATAGACAAAACCTTTTGTTAAGTAAATAACTGACAATTTTTTTATTCAACATGTAGAAGCAGCGAACAGAGGCAAATACACACTCGACAGTTTTTACTGCAGAGGAAAATATGACTGAAAACGTTACCGTTGGGGAACTGTTTGGTTCAAGTGACCATCAAATCATCCGTTAGGATCTTATTGCAGACAAAGAAGTAAACATAAACACGCGAACAAACGACTACTCTAAGGCAGATGTTAAGAGGATGAAAGAGGCAGCGAGCCACATAATCTGAAAAGATATTGTCGGAGCAACAGATGTTGAACAAGAGGAGGAGAGTTTTAAAACAGTTCTAGAAACAGTAAAAGAGGAATGTGTTCCATATAGGGAGCGTAAAAAGTGGATAACCTGATTGGTAGTTAAATGTAGAAGAGCTAAAAATAAAGCATGGAAACAGATATATAGAGGCAGATAAATCAAAAGAAACATTTAAAATATTTGAACAAGTAAAACATAGATCAGAAAGTGATTAAAACAACAAAAATAGACTTGGAAAAAAAAACAACTTGCTCAGAGGATCAAGACTGAAAGTAAAAGCTTATCTTATGTTTGAAATAAACAAAGAACGAAAGACAAAGTGGGCCCTCTCATAGACAGTACAGGGAAAATAATAAGTGAGAATAGGGAGGCAGCTAATCTACTCCATCAGTAATTTTACACAGTCTACACAAAAGAGGACTGCTCCAAGATCACAGAGCCTATAGATATTTTTCAAAGAGACACGGATACAGCGGGATTAAGATCATTCTGTAATACAGAGGAAATGGTTTTTAAAAAATTGGAGGGGTTGAAAGTGGATAAATGTCCAGGTCAAGATGGTATTCATCAAAAATTGCTGTTTGAAATTGGAGACCAACTAGCAAAACCATTAGCTATATTATGTTCTCAATCACTTGCAAAAGGCATTGTTCCACTGGATTGGAAAGAGTGATCCGCTTATTCAAAAAGGGCAAACAATCAGATCCAGCAAATTATAGACCGGTGAGTTTAACGAACAGAGTCTGTAAATTGTTAGAGTCAATAATCAAAGAAAACATTGTAATGCATTTATACAAATTTAGTCTAATCAGAAATAGTCAGCATGAGTTTACTAGAAGGAGATCATGCTTAACTAGTCTATTAGAATTCATGGAGGAGGTTATTAAAATGATAGATAAAGGGGAGCCAGTGGACGTTATTTATCTAGATTTTGCAAAGGCCATTGATAGAGTACCTCATCAAAGATTATTTCGAAAGTTAAAATCACATGGAATAGATGGGGAAGTTGCCAAATGGGTTGAAAATTGGTTAATGGGAAGAAGGCAGAGGGTGGGCATAAATAAGGAGTTCTCAGAGTGGTGTGAAGTGAAAAGTGGAGTGCCACAGGGCTCGGGTTTGGGACTAATTTTATTCTTGATATATATAAATAATTTGGACATTGAAATGAGATCCATGATTGCAAAATTTGCGGATGACACAAAACTATGCAGTAATGTCTCATTTAAAGCAGAAATGGATATATTGAGGTCGGATTTAGATAAAATTCGAGAATGGGTTTTAAGCTGGCAAATGGAGTTTAATGTAGATAAATGTAAAGTCACCCATTTGGTAGATCGAATATGGAACATAATTACAGAATGGGAGAGAACAATATTAGAAAGATAGACAAGGAAAGGGACCTAGGGGTTATAATAGATCATACAGGTAACGTGAGTGAGCAAGTTCAGGTAGCTGTGAAAAAGGCAAATGCAATGTTAGGTATGATAAAACGAAATATTAAACATAGGACCAAGGAAGTGATAGTCAAACTGTATAAAGCATAATTAGACCTAGATTGGAGTACTGTGTACAGGTGTGGAGTCATTATCATAGAGGGGGATACAAATATGCTTGAAAATATACAGAAAAGAGCGTCAAAACCGATAGTGGGATTCCAGAATTACAGTTATGAGGAACAACTCAGAAAAACCGACCTACAGTGTCTAGAAGAGAGAAGAATTCGAGGTGATAATACAGGTTTATAAGATAATCAGAGGAATGGATAAATTAGACTATATCAAGTTTTTTTTAAAATACAGCCACCCACAAGAACAAGAGGGCATAGCTACAAATTAACAAAAGAGAGGTCCAGATTAGATGTTAGGAAATATTTTTTTAATCTGAGTGTGGTGAATGCTTGGAATGCATTACTACGGCAGGTAGTGGGGGCAGGGACAGTTAATGCATTTAAGAATAAATTGGTTGCGCATAATTTGTAGAGCAAGGAAATGTAAATTTAACTGGTTGTATACAGACTCTGCAGAGTCTTCTAAACCAGTATAAAGACATTAAGTTAAGGTAAGTTATGTCAATTAAACAATACAGTAAAGTGCCTTACAATAAAATACACATTCATTACTGAAGCAACAATACAGTAAACTACCACAACTGTTCAACAATAGAAGCTGTATCTTCACTACCGAAACAACAACACAGTAAATTATCATATCTGCTTATCTGTTTAACAATAAAAAAAAACATATTCAGTACTGAAACAACACAGTACACTAGCACAACACATGTTTCAACATAAGAAGACACACCCTCATTGCCAATACACTAACACACTAAATTACCACACGAACTGTCCATTATCGGAAGACACAACTACACATCAATACAAGAAGACAGTAAAATATCACCATGTGATCGAAAATATGCGGCTCAATTAGAACTAGTTATTCCTGATTTCAGGAATGTTTGTAGATTCCACTCCAGTTGGGTTTGCAACAGCGAGAGAAGATATCGAAATCCACCTCAGATATAAAAGTATGTTCCTTGCTATACGCAATGAGTAAGGCGACACACCCCTAAACATATTCTAAATAGGATAATTCACTACAAACGCTACTTCAAATTGAAAACCAAAGTAACTCTTCCTTCTATGATTTACAGATTGACAGAGCACATTTAGGTCAGTTATTAAAACTTGCAATTTCGGTTTAGGGAAAACTGATGAACATTTAACAAAATAGCGTTCAAGTACATGTTCCGACGTCTTTAAATGCAATGTTTGGCTGCAGTATTTAAAACGTTGCAAATATTAGATTCGTTGATATAAATAAAACGGACTAAGATTGAAAGTTTTAGTAAGTAGGACTAACCTGAAATCTAGCTTTAAGCTCCTCTGCAATGACATTTTCTCTAAGGACCTTGAATGCTGTATACAACATCTTAAATATTCTAGCTTTTGATTTCTTCTTGTTACCCTCGTACCAATAGTCGATAATAGCTTTAGTTACTGCAAATCTCTCTTGGTCAGTTGTATCTAACTGTAGCAGTCCCTAGTGGCAGGAAGAGTAGTATTATTAATGCAATCTGCTGTATATTATGATGCTGGAAAGATCTAAGTAATTACCAAAGGAGAGATCGAGGCACGAAAAACAGTAGAATGGAACATATTATTTAGCACGAGTATACATTTAACTAAACTAATAAAATTGTAAACATTTAATAGTTCTAATATGTCCGACACATTCACTCATCACATATGATAACAAATAAACAAATTGAATAACCAATATTAATGTAAAAAAAAACAATTATAGCAACTACAACTATCCCCATGATCAAACATACATCACAGCGTTATGTAATATCTTTGCTATTTAACATCCGCTTACTAAACAAATAAACTGTGTTGTAAAGATTATAAATACATTTTTGTCACCCTCATTATCGTGGTGACAATAACACATGAGATGTCGCTGCTGCAACCATAAAAACACATAGGTGAATCTAAATAAGATAATCTCCAACCTTAGGGGCCACTTTGTACATAAGCTTATGAAGTTGTAAAGTTGGAATATTTAGCATCATTCCAAGGCAGAGACCATTGACTCCAAGAGCCCCGACACCGAAGGCGAACTCTTGCATACTCAAATCACAGAAGAATGTCTGTGACAAAAAAGAAATGAGCAGCACTGTTATTGCATTATGTATCAACGCATTTTATTTATTTTCTCTGACCACTCGTCAAGATGAATGCAAACATCGTGTTTGTGCTCTTCTAAATCTCCTCATGTACTTTTAAAGTGATGGCTTTAAAGCAAATTATATTGTGTGACGAGTTTAGTTGCTCAAAGCATAATCTTCCACTGTCGAATGTTATGACGGACATAACAGGATATTGTTTTTATTTCTTAGTTACTTTATAACTTATACCAGGACTCTGGTATAGCGGTGTCAGCGTCGACAAGATTAGTCATTGAATAAAACGTGTTGATCTCCTTTGTGTGACTTCTCGTTCAAATCTACTAAGTTCTAATAATTCGCAAAGCAATTCAACGTATTATGTTTTCTAAACTTGTATTCCTTCCCACGGATCATTGCCTTAATGACGCGAAGTTGAGCTAAGCGATGTGATACTAAAATAATATTAACTACTAAGAAGTATGTTGTCCTCGTCCTGCCTTCTGGACACTCTTTTACTTATCCACTCCGTGATTCCTCTCACAATTATATTCTTGATTTAATCAAACATTCCTTTCGCTTTCTCTCCCTCTCTTTCTCTCTTATCACTTGCGCTCTTTTCTCTCTGTCTCTCTTCACACACTTTCTCTCTTTCTGGTCACTCATTATTGAACACACTGAATCATCCGACTTTATTTTCCATTAGCCTATGGAGAACAAATGAACATTTCGTTATATCTGGCTGCAACATTTACAATAGTTGCCCATAGCAAGCGGAGATGGCACCAGCATCAGAATTGCAATGCGAGATGTGATCTCATATGACTAAAATTCAATCTCGGCATGGTACACTATCTGCACTTCGGACGGGCATGTGAGGAGTCGACTGTTATGTGATGTCGTTGCGCGTTCTGTTCTTACGGGCGGTTTGCTTTCTTTGAGTTTCTGCAATGATATTTCATTTGGTGATCTGATCACTTTATGTGAAGCTAGTGCGCCAGGCGGAATTGCGTTGTGTAAGCATCTCCCAGTAGGTGACAGCAATGTTAAAGCATTTAATAAACATTTTTAAGGTGTCTCGGATGCGCTACTTGTATCTCTCTGACGAGCGTATGCCTGTTCTGAGCTCACTGTACAGCAACAAATTGGATAGACGCTCTTTAGTCACGCGAACAACATATCCCTTACATCATATCTGGGCCTTTCGCAAAAGCATATGAATGCTCAACATATTTGAGTTGTTAAGAATTTCACAGTTAGGCACTTTGTTCTGCCACCTAATCGGGAATACGGAGATAGCTCATGTGGAAATGATTTAGCAGCCTGGCATGTTTGCTATTACACTGTCCATATTAAGCTGACATGCAGATTAGGGGTTAATCTACAACACGATACACGTTAGTTTTTGATGTTACAGTGAAGCGTTGTCGGTTTCAGATATTTGCATCAATATTATATATTCACTTGTGTTAAGCTAAGTTACAATTACAAATTTTAAACATTCTTTTTTTCTGCTGTGGTCCAGTTAACACCTCAAAACATTATGTCGCAAACAGTGATTCTTGCAGATTATGTGCAATTATTGCGCCTTAACCTGATTTATATATATATATTTTTTACTAACAATACTAACATCGTATTGCAAACATTGCCATAGTTCAGCTTGCATTTGCGTGTGTGGCACGCTACATAAGTCACTGGCAGATGCTAGGCCCACTGGCGTGTAGACATGTTCCGTTCCTCATCGAGATCTCGCTCATGGAATCATTAGCTCTTTCCGTCTTGTCAGACGATAGTAATTGTGCTATGAAAAGGTATGCAACTACAGTCCATGACGGTAACGAATGTGATTCGTAAGACCAATCCGGGCAGAGAAGCATCTTCGACAGTGTGTGCAAGAAAAATCAGGACCGTTTGTGGCATCGCATGGTGTTCCGTGTCTTCTCAAACTCTGAGTCTTTATCCTATCAGCAATCAGTTTCTCCTTTGTCTGTATTTCATGCTTAATTATGCCCCTCGATGTAACACGATCCATGACGTCCTGTTCCCATGATTCCAAATCGGAGCCTGTGTCATTCATATCTCGTTTGTATACATCCTTGTACCGAAGTAATGGTCGGCCCCGAGACCTTTTTCCCAACTGTAATTCCCCATAGAGAAGATATTTTGGTGTTCTGCCATCATCCATCCTCCGAACGTGTCCCAGCCAGCGGAGCCTTCGATGACTAAGCATGGAAAAGACTGTTATAGTGCCCGTTCTCTCCAACACCTCTGCGTTGGTGATCTTGTCTCACCACACAACGCCCAGGATTCTGCGCAGGCACCTATATGTGATAGCTGTTGAGCCGCCTCTTCTGGTGCATATAGGTAGACCATGTTTCACTGCCGTAAAGAAGAGTGCTGAGGACACAGGCCTGGTAAACAAGTGAGCTTCTTGTTCTCCAGACCCTTTTTGTTAATCTGCTCATTGTTGTTGCTGCTTTTCCTATCCTGATATTGATATCTTGATCCAGGGATAGTTTATTGTTGAATGAGGATCTCAAGTACGTAAAGTTATCTACTACACCGACAGCTTCATCATCACCAATTGAGATTACTGGTGGTTTGCTCGCACCCTGGACCATAACTTGTGTTTTCGTTTTGCTGATTAAAAAAAAAAAAATGTTAACCAGGGATCTCCGGAAAAAAATTACATCATGGGCCGACCGTCGCAGTTCGAATTTTAACCCCGACCCTCTGAACACGAGGCAAACGGCTATACCACTTCGCCACAGAGACCCGAACTCACAGCAGGTATCCGATAATGCAGATAGTAAGCTTTGCAGTTCCTCCTCTGAGTGAGTCGTAATTGCGGCATCATCCGCAAAGAGCAGTTCTCTCATCAGCACCGTATTTATTTTGGACTTGGCTTTCAGCCTTTGGGAATTGAATAGACCACCATCTGTGCGAGAGTGAATGAAGATATCACCTTCCTGGTTACGAAATGCATGCCTCAAGAGAAGTTAGAAATATATTCCAAAGAGGGTTGGAGCAAGTACATAGCCTTGTTTTACTCCGCACTTGATTGGGAACTCCTCTGAGGACGCACCGTCAAAATTGATGGTGCCTTTCATGTCAGTGTGGAATGACTCGATAATGCTCAGAAGAATTGGTGGGCAACCAATCCTCCCGAGCGCTTTGAACAGACCCACACGACTGACCAAGCCAAATGCCTTGGTGAGATCTATGAAGGCACCATACAATGGTTGCTTTTGTTCTCTGCATTTCTCTTGCAACTGTTGTACCGAGAATATCATATCTGTGGTAGACCTATTCCCCGAAAACCACACTGTGACTCTGAGTAAACCTGATCCCATAGGACCCGGAGTCTGCACAGAACAATTCTGGCAAGTATCTTCCCAACGGTACACAGAAGCGAAATTCCTCTGTAGTTGTTGCAGTCACTCCGGCCCCCCTCGTTCTTGCACAAGGTTACAATGCTCGATTTTTTGAAATCCCATGGGAGTTGTCCTTCTTGCCAGCATAAAGTTGTCAACTGGTCTATCTGTGGAGCAAGTATGTCCTTTCCACTCCTGATGACCTCTACCGAGATTCTATTCTTTCCTGGAGCCTTGCCAGAAGCAAATTCAGCAATAGCACAGTTAACTTCTGCTATGGTTGGCAGCGAGTCCAGATGGTCCAGAGTTGGCATGACCTCGATGGCATTTAGGGTATCTTCTGTTAGCTCTGTCTCACTTGTAGATTTCAAAATAGTGCTCAACCCATCTGTCTTGCTTCTTCTAATCAGTGATGATTTCCCCAGATAAAGCTTTTAGCGGAGCACTCTTTTTCATTGTTGGGCCGATGGCTTTCTTTATCCCTTCATACATGCCTCTGATGTTAGCATTATTAACGGCATCTTGGATATTCTCACATAAATGTATCCAATAGTCATTTGCACACTGTCTAGCTGTCCTTTGCACTTCTTTTCTCACTTGTTTTAATACATTCAGAGAGTTTCGTGTTGTTTTGTCTTTGTTTCTTAGAAGTGCTGCCTTTTTCCTGTCAATCAGAGGCTGAAGTATCCTACTATTTGCTTCAAATCAGTCTTGATTGCTGTGTTCTCTTATGCCATACGCTGTTACTACTGCTTTCAGAGTAGCTTTGATTAAATCCCACTTTTCACTAGCTTTACAGTCTCCTGATGTATCAGTGAAAACATCTGCAAGCTCATGTTGGTACATGAAACACGTTTCTGGATTCTTGGTGTTGACACATTTTATTCTCAAAATGGGTTTATGCTTCGCCGTGAAGACTCTCTTAGGTCTCAGCTTGACGCGGGCAACGACCAACGTGTGATCAGTATCACAGTCAGCACTCGGGTAGCTGCGTGTTAATTGTGTTTGAATCAGATGTTGTCTGCTTGTGATAATAAAGTCCATTTGGTGCCAATGACCGGATCGTGGGTGTTTCCATGATACCTTAAGGTAATCTTTTGTTGCAAAGTAGGAGTTTGTGATGCAGAGATTGTTTATTGTGCAGAATTCCAGCAGCCTTTGTCCTTTTTCATTCATGCGCCCAATACTGGGTTTACCTAAACAAATTTAGAGCATTTAGATCACCAAGTATGTATAGGATGTCCGATTTTGGAATTGCATTCACTGTATTGTCTAACTCTACATAGAAGGAATCTTTTGCATCTTCGGCTGATGTGAGCGTTTGTTAACATTCTTTCATATCCTCCAACTGGTCTCTCAGTAGCACACAATAGCGAGTTCTTCACTGCAAAACCCACCCCATGCTGTCGGGTTTCTGCCTTTCCAAAAAAAAAAAGAAAAAGGATAATTTTTCTCCTAAAGTGACCCATCCTCGGGGAGGCGTGGCGTGTCTCCTGCAGACCAGCAATATCTATACCAAGACGATTGAGTTCGGCATCAATAACAGCCGTTTTTCTCACGTCACTAATGTCTCTGGGGTCAAGGGCATGTTAGATCTATCCATAGTTGTGTGTCGTCCGCAAGTTTTTCAATCATGGATCCAATATCAATGTCCATTTATTTATATAAAGAACAATATTGGTTCCTAAACCGAGCCATGTGGCACTTCACTTTATACTTCACAAAACTCAGAGTACTCCTTATTTATTCACACTCTCTGCCTTCTTCCCGTTACCAGTAACCAACTTTCAATACATAAACAGACAAAGAAAGGAAACAATAAAAACGTAAATAATATGTTTTAAAATTCTATGAGAATGGAGGCCTGTAACAAGCTAACAAACCCTTGATTACATGCTTTTTATAGAAGAGAGATTACCTGTTACCAAACATAATGAAATACGACATTTTACTCAATCCGGAAAAACAAGGGATACATGAAACGCCTGTTGAGCTCCTCAAAGAGCAGGATGGATAGGCTTTATACAATTTACGTTTTAAGCACGTTAATAAAATTTACAACAATTGGATATGACCAATGAACACACACATTCAATAATAATTCCTTTGCCACCAAAATTGAATGCAATAGAATGCCGTCAATTCCGAACTATAAGCTTAAGACCGCGTGCATCTAATTTTCTATTAAATAATTAATGAGAGACTCGATAACTAAAACAATAATTAGTTTGGTTTTTACAAGCCCAGAGGTCTCATACATAATATAATAGAGGACAAGATGAAGGAGGAAAGAAGAAGTGAGCGACCAAGACTCACCTTTACATCTCAGGCATGCAGACACATTACAGTACGAATCTTTGTTGAAATGAGGAGACCTGCAGAGGATAGAGTCAAATGAAGAGACACGCCCAAACAACCTTACAATCTGATCAACCAGCGGACAAGGTCCAATGGAGAGACGCCCAAACAACCTTACAATCAGTCTAAGAACTGATCAATCGGCGGACAATGTCCAATGGAGAGACATGCTCAGACAACCTGACGACCAGTATTAAGACTGACAAACCAGATGATGACGATAAGATGATGAAGTAACAGAAAGTATTACAATAACAACAAGGTCAAAATATCTCTAAACAAAATGAAAAAGGTTATCACTAACTAGTTTCTCTTCCGGCTCGCGGACGTCTTCGGAATCTGACATTATAGCTAGTCTTTTAGTAAAGCCAACAAGGCAATTAAATTTAATACTTCTGAAGAAATTCAAGAAATTTGGCTTTGCACTAGAGTAATTGTATTTTCATTCCGTTGCTAAGTAGCAAAGCAGACAGGAACGAACAACTAGTTGCTGTTTTCACGGTGCATTTGTGTGCTCTTGGCACCTCTTGTTATTTTATGGTCTTCCCTGTTCATATAATATTTCCTTAAAATGTGCACCCTTGTGAAAGGTGTCAACTTTAAAAATAAACATGCTCTGGGCTGTTCTGGTGTGCTCTGTTAATAAGAATCGACGTCACTGCAATGTTCAGTTTCTGTCATTAAATGACAAAAAAATATGAATACTGATGCTTCCTGTAGCTCGTTTATTTTCACATACTTCTGCTCCTTCTCTTGCTTCCCAGTTCGATCTAACCTTGTTCGAAATCAAAGATGTGCAGTCTATTAATTGCTGATTCATGTATTGCGGTATTGTTATTTAACAAGCGTTCATTGATATACTTCAAAATGTCACAGCTATGTCTAATCGTGGCGCATACATTAGCAGTGACACCAATCTTTGCATAGTCTAATTAAAGATTAAACTGAAAAAAAGCTTTACCAGTTGAAAAAAAAACATGAAAATTGATGTACCGTACATAAACTCCTATTAACAGAAATCCGAAAAGAATAAAATGCCAAGATACATCAGCATATTGAGTCACTACTAACATTAACTGATACAACTATTGCAGCGGTAAAGACATTGAGAAGAGGGAAGGCGGCTGGCGTAGACAATATACCAACATAGCTCTTACAAGCAGGTGGAGAGGTAGTGGTGGAAGGCCTGACTCACATCTGCAACAAAATATGGGAGACAGGAAACTGGCCGGACTTATGGACGAAATCAATAGTTATACCATTACATAAGTCTGGAAACCTTAAGCTGTGCCAAAATTACAGAACAATAAGCCTTATCAGCCACTCTAGCAAGGTCATGCTTAGACTAATCCTCGACCGATTGAAACCCCAAGCAGAGAACATTATTGCCGAGGAGCAAGCAGGGTTCAGACAGGGAAGAAGCACTACAGAACAGATATTTAATTTAAGGCTGCTAAGCGAGAAATATCTAGAACAGCGTCTGACAGAGAGGGATGGTTTGGGGTTGAGAGGATGTCTTCATTAGTGCCCCAACGACCTCAGCGGTTGCGGGATGACCTGACCTGACCTGACCAACTATTGACACGATTGATAACAAATGGGAACACTGAAAAACGACATTGAAAAACGCAGCTGTAGCGATAGCTGGATACTCAAAACACAAAAAACAAAAAGTGGTTGAGTAATGACAGTGGGGTAAAATACAAGAATTCAAGTTAGCAAAATTAAACCCCTTTTGTAGCAACAACACCTATTGCATATAAGAATTACAAGAAGGCGTATGACTAACTAAATAAAATGGTTGACACGAGGCAGTTCTTCAATGAACTGGCCGCAACAGCTGAAAGTGCAGCAAAAGTTGGCAACAGCAGATCACAAGACAGTTATGTAATAAATCACCTACTACAAATACACCAATCATAGATGCATAAGGCAACCTTCTTACTACAGAAAAAGAACAGATGGAAACGTTGGGCAGAACATTTTACAGAGATATTGAATAGACAACATCCCACAATACTTAAAAAACTAAAAAAAGAAACAGGCATGCCGCTCTTACCAGTGTCCTGTGCAGAGTTTACACTCGCATAAATCAAAAGAGCCATCCACAAACTAAACTATTTCAAAGCAGCAGGAGATTATGAGATAACTGAAGAAATGGTAAAAGCCGCAGATAATACCACCCTCACTCATCTCCTATCCATCATAAATGATGTGTGGAAAGAGGAAAAACCAACCTAGCAGTTGAAAGATGATATTATTGTAAATACAAAAGAAAGGAAATTTATCCGATTCTAATAACTGGCGTGACATAATACTCCTGTCAGTGCCTGGGAAAGTACTCTGCAGCATACTAGAAAGACTCAGAGCGCAGGTAGATGTCATCATAAGAGAAGACCAGGCTACCTTTAGACCAAAGCGTTCTTGCATTGATCAAATTTTCACACTCAGAACTATCATAGAATAATCAGTGGAAATGCAATCTCCATTAATCATCAACTTTATTGACTTCCTTTGAAGGCCTTTGACAATCTACACCGTCTAACATTATGGAAAATGCTAAAGAACTATGACTTATCTACAGAATACATAAATATTATCAAATCATTTTATAATAATTAACGATGCTGTGTTCGAACAACCAAAGGTAACACTGAATGGTTTAACATCAAAATAGGAGTATACAAGGATGTATTTTATCACCTGTACTATTTAGCATAGCTATAGATTGCATAATGGAACACTATGCCCATGATAAGCATTTAGGCATAGAATGGACAGATAACAAGACCTTATAAGATCTTGATTTTGCAGATGACCTAGCGTTTCTAAGTATCACTAATGAAAAAAACTAGAATTATAAATAGACTATGCCAATGGTAAGAACAGATAGGACTTCATGTAAACTCCTCAAAGACGAAAAGCATGGCTTCAACAACCACAACGGTTGATATCAAGCTAAAGGTAAAATCTCTACACAATTTCCAACACTACACATGCATGAGAAGCAAATTGACACAAGATGGAAATGCCACGAAAGAAATTTCCACTAGAATTGCTTTGACCTCATGCGATTTTAATCAGCTCACGAACATCTGGAAATCAACGATACTGAGCAAACATACCAAGCTCAGACTATTCAACTCAATCGTAATATCAGTCCTGACAATTGAATGTGAAAGCTGGAAGACAACAAAAGTGCTAAAAAACAAACTATATGTCTTTGAAAATAAAATCTCTCAGAAAATTATTGAATATACGCTGGGACCATTTCATTAGTAATAGCTCGATAAGAACAGAGACAAACCAACTATACGTGTCCAGATTTAAAAAAACGATGGACATACATGGGACATGTCCTTAGAATGAACAACACCCGTGTTCCATTACAGACACTCGAATGGACACCAAGGGGCGTTCGGAAAAGAGGGAGACACACGGTAACAGAAGAACAATCATCCGAGAGGGCTCAACCATGGCCATCTGTAGTTTAGATATTACAGTTGGCCATTGCTCAACTATGCGCCTCAGCATCGGACAAGATCTAAAGACAGTAGCGTCACACCGTTACAATTGGAAATCCTTTGTTTCTGCCTTTTGCGGCGTAATTGGAGCGCAAAGAATATATATATATATATATATATATATATATATATATATATATATAACTATATATATATATATATAACCATATATCTATATATATCTATATATGTCTATATATATATATATATGTGTCTAATCTCTAGTGTACTTGTAATTGGTGCATAGGAAGCAAGGTTGTCAGTAGGACAGTAAATAGACACCAGCCCCTCCAGGTTTGATGCCTCAACAGTTACCACCCACGCATGCCTTAGCTAGTCCCTCTGTACCTCTCGATGTTATGATTGGAGTGCAACGATGACTATCCCTGTTAAAGAGGTTCCATATATCTCGCTGCTATCACTGCTTCTATCGCCATTCTCGTACTGGAAGTTGTTGTTCTGTATGAAACACTCTGCTGAGCGACGATTAGTCATCTCAATCTAGCTGGGAAGCCTCAACTAAATATATCACTTCGTAGCACCGATCCATCGGTATATCTTATGACATGCAGTAGCATATTATAATTTATCAGCTTGTTAACCTTAAACTCTGCTCTCTCGTGCATCACTTTCTGCATTCCATGCATAGCATTATGACTACTCTGTGGTAATTTTTAATTTTCTAGTTTGTAAATCCATTTTATTTCCTTAACTATTATCTCAATTGTGGTCACCTGTCCAATTGCTTTCTCCGCTTTGCTCTTGATTATTGATCCCTTGGTGTCGGATGGGTTGTTGTACAGTATATTGCCGCCTTTTTTTTATCACCTGCATTTATAGTTTTTTTCTGTGCCAATTTACATGTGGGTATTACAAAAAGAAGTCTTAGCATTTACCGCACCTTTATGCATCCCTAAACCAATATCATCCCTTCATTTTGGATACGTTTTAATCGTTCACATTGTAATCCTGATAGTGTGAGAATGCGCAGTCCGTAATCTACAACTGGCAGTGCAAACTGTCGATATTGGAAGAAAAGAAGTCATTGTTCCAAGTTTGCCGCTGCCATGGTTGTCAGTGCATACAGACTTTGCTTGCATCACTGTATAGTCTAGTCGACATGGTATTATATGAGTTACAATAATCAAAGGTTATTCCAAAGTATTTCAACCTGCCATACCTGTCAATGTCACATCGATCAAAAGTAATATTCGGCAGGTCAGCCTTCACTATAGAGTTGTTCAAGAAACACACCACATCATGAAGGCCTTCTTAGGATTGATCTGAGAGTTGGAATCTCATCAATGTGAGATTGTCTGTAAGGTAATTTGGATGTCTTTTAGTCTCTCAAAACTATCTGAGCAAAT
The DNA here is from genome assembly GCA_036924085.1 of Ariolimax columbianus. Lineage (NCBI taxonomy): Eukaryota > Metazoa > Mollusca > Gastropoda > Stylommatophora > Arionidae > Ariolimax > Ariolimax columbianus. The sequence goes on along the minus strand of JAVGWX010000005.1, from coordinate 42,312,509 downwards.
GATGTGCGTCGAGATGCCATCAAGGAATGTTAGTGTTCGTCTTGACCCTGTGGACTGAATGTTGGCCATCTATATTGCGTAGATGTTGAACAGCACAGAAGAAGAAGAAGAACAGCACTGGTGAGAATAGAGAGCCGTGCGGCAGTCCTGGGCATATTTGTCTCTGTTATGATGTCCAAGTGGAGTGGGACTTTTCTCTTCATCAGGTGATTTCCAAATCACCAGCCATCGATTGATTCCACATTGCTCAGACAGTGCATCACGGTCTTATAATCGACCCGGTTAAATGCATCCTTGAGGCCCAGAGCAACTGCGACCGTTTCCTGTCTCGACTGGACGTATAATATCTAATTTAATTAGTTAGTTAGTTAACCATTGCAAGCAAAGATGGCAACAGCATCAGAAATGATTATTTAAATGTGACAGCTTATAACTGAACAACCCGATCTGAGCTTAGGGAACACATGAAAAGCGCTAGTTATTGGGTCGTTTTGCATTCTGTCGTTTCGTATAGCGTGCTTTGTCTGCGCCGATTTGTGATGGTTGTCCTCTCATTAATGCGAACACCATAAGTGATAACAATGCGCCAGACTGAGCGGTTCGGAGAAAGCAGCTCCCAAGCAACGACATCAATGGAAAAATTATTCAAAGAAACTTTTAGAGTGTCTTTCGTTTCTATGATATATATTTGTCCAGTTGTATAAAGGAAAAATCGCGGAAACTCATTGAAGAAGAGAAACAATTACAACAAATGAGACATGAGGAGACCAACACAGCATTTAAAATGTGCGGAAGAAAAGTTACAAGAGAAATAAGAAAAGATAAAATAAGATACATAGTGGACACGGGACATATAACATCTACAGCAACAAGGCAGATATATATATATATATATATATATATATATATATATATATATATATAGAGAGAGAGAGAGAGAGAGGGAGAGAGAGAGAGAGTCCTTTCAGGCTTTAAGAACACTGACAAGGGTATTCCGTCTGGTTCCACATGTCATGAATGACAACAGAAAACAAAGACATACTGAATAGATGGAGAAAGTACTGCAGAATCATGTATGAAGACAATACAAAGTTACAAACTCAGTTACAAACCTACCAAAAGATGAGAAAGAACCTGAACCAACATTGGATGAAGTACGCCCAGCAATCAAACGCCTGAAAAAGGGAAAAGTCCCCAAGATGTGATGCTATTCAAGCAGAGCTAATACAAGCAGGAGGGGAGGCCAGTGCTCGAGTATATCACAAGCTGTGTAAACAGATATGGCACAACGCAGAGTAGCCAGAAGCATAAAAGAAGTCAATTTATATTCTCTTCTTCTTCTTGTAGGTGATGGCTATGTCCAGTGATGTTTGGTTTGAGTTAGGGCTTTCAGGGAGCAAGTAGAAACATTCATTATCTCCGTTTTCTTGGTGTTGACCGTACGACCAAAGTTTGTGCACGCATTGGAAAACTCATCCATGGTTGTTATCATGTCCTGTTAGAAACACGTGTTAATGACGCAAATATGAGGTCCAAGGTGGTTGCCATTTCCGCTATTGTGAGGTACCTTAGGCACATTAGAGTGAACAACTGCCCATGTCCTGTATGTGTGATGCACACCAGTGTTATAGCTACATTATTCACATGCAGCATTAGAAAGTATGGCTATAAAAAGAGTATTTCGGTACACAGCCCTGTTTCACTCCATTAATTATTGGAAATGCTGCACAAATTCTCTATCATTCAGCCATCATAAAACTGGCGGACAGTTTTAGGAGTAACTGACTTTCGCCATGGTTTTTCAGAGTCCGTCCCTGTTGACTGACGGTGTCAAAGACCTTTTTGAGGTCAACAAACGTGGTAAACAGATCACGATGCTGTTCCTGACATTTCTCTTGGATTTCACGAGGTGGAAAAAACAATATCAACCTTCCGTTGACCATCTCGGAAAGCACATTGACTAGCTGGGAGTAGCCTTTGCTCTTGATAAGTTGATAAGCGGTTGAGCCAGACTCGAGCTGCACTTTTTCCAGCGATGGACAGGAAGGAGATTCCCTTGTTGTTATCACAAGATTGACTTTTGCTCTTGTTTGTGTACATGTGGGAAATTGTAGTATCTTTGAGTTCTTGCTACATTTGATCCATATTCCAAACTGATCAATGTTTGTGTCAGCCAGCAGTGTCTTACTAATCTCATCGTTGTCATCAAGCCAGTCTGTGTATGTGTGTGTGTCTGTGTGTGTATGTGCGAGTGTCTTTGTGTGCATGACTGTCTGTATGTCTCTGTGTGCGTCTCTGTGTGGGTTATGTGTGTATCTGTGTCTGTGTGAGTCTGTGTGTGAATGTGTGACTGTGTGTCTGTCTGTGTGTCTGTATGTGTGCATAAGTCTGTGTGTGTATGTGTGTATCTGCGTGTATGTATGTGTGTCTGTGTGCGTCTTTGTGAGTGTCTTTGTGAGTGGCTTTGTGTTTGTGTCTGTGTGTGTGTTTGTCTATATGTGCGTTTATGTGTGTATCTGTGTGTGTCTGTGGTTGTCTGTGTGTTTGTGTGTCTGTGTGTTTGCGCGTGTCTGTGTGTGGCTGTGTGTATATGCGTGTGTGACTTTGTGTGTGTCTGTCTGTGTGTGTGGGTCTGTGTGTTTGTCAGTGTGTGTCTGTGTGTGTTTCTGTGTATGTGTCTGTGTGTGTCTGTATGTATCTGCTTGTGTGTGTCTGTGTGTTTATGTGTGCCTGTTTGTGTGTGTCTGTGTGTGTCTCTGGGTGTGTGTCTGTGTGTGTGTGTCTAAGTGCGTCTGTGTTTTGTGTGTGTATCTGTCTGTGGCTGTTTGTCTGTGTGTGTGTGTGTGTGTGTTTATATCCACTAAGCCCTGTGGATGATAGCTGTTTTTATGTCAGAGATGAAATCCACTTCTCTGCAAATTAGTAAATGGGTCATCGTGCTCGTAGGAGAACTGACTGGTTCGACGATAACACGCGGATATCAGAATCTTGCTGGTTGAAAGGCACCACCTGTTCGGACTTTTCTAATGCAACCTTTCCTCATCAGTCAAAAAGTGTGAATTTAGCATCACACGTAAGGTTGTGCACCGTAGACTTAGGTTCATGCAGGATGACTGGCGTCACAACAAAGCGGTGGAGATTCAAAGATCTGCCGATGCTAATGACTCCAAACGATTTTATATTGCGCTGAGGGCTGTCTACGGCCCTGCGTTTTATCACTCATCTATTGTTATTAGTGCTGACGACCCGGTACAATTGACCGACAAGGTTCAGATCTTGGAGCGCTGGGCGAATCATTTTGACGTCATTTTCCACTGTCTGTCCACTTCAATGTACAAGTCATAGCTAGCATACTTCAGGCTACTAATAACCAAATACTATTAATCACGATCTCCGTCAATAGAGATGGAATTTGGCAAATCATGGCGAATTGTGGCTGCATCTGCAAATTCATTGCGGTTGTTCGCCAATTTCATGATGGCTCGTGTACTGCACGAGAGAGAATTGTATGTAGCCTTCCCAGTCGCCACTGGTGTCAAACACGGTTGTGTTCTGGCATAGACACGCTTTAACATGCTACTGGCTTGCATATCAGGTTAAGGACCGCAGGGTCAACTATTTATCACGAGGCGATTGAAATGCTACACCAAGGTGAGCAAGGCCACGTTCTTGTATCTACTGTTCGCGGACGATTGCACTCTTAACACTTCCTCAGAAAAAGATAAGCAGTTCGCCATGACGTAGTTTTCGAAGACATGGAGTGACTTTGGTCTCACGATCAACACTAGGAAATCTGAGGTACTCTTCCAGCCAGCCCCTGAGGAGCCGTACATCGAACCTAACATTACTGTACAGAACCAACGTCTCCAGGCTAGCTTCACCTGCCTATGCAGTATTCTAACTCATCATCATGCGCGTGGCGCCCTGTAAGTTTTGTCCATCTCTGTCTCCTGTATTTCAACACTGTCTGCAATGGCTGTAAAGGCCGATCCGCGAGTGACAGTCCCTGCCACATATTTCTTTTTCTCTGCAGCCAGAAGACCTCTACTAGCGTCAGCAGCCACTATGCCCCCTCCAACTGTCTCCAGATAGCTTGATCCTGAGAAATTTCTTCCCAGCCCTCCGATGGGGTATCGCATGACTTCATGTCGCTCTTGCATACGTCCTTAAATCGCAGTGTGGGACGGCAGATTCTTCTAACTCCAATGGCTAGCTGTCCGTAAAGGATATCCTTTGGCAGCCTCTCGTCTTCCATGCGATAAACATGTATCAACCACCGTATAGAGGCCAGTATCGACTGTGATGTTAATAACATAAATTGCCAATGCGAGCTATGTATTTGGGAAGCAAATGTCTAGTGTCGACAAGGCACGGCGTTTATATAGCCGGCTCCACACGTGTGTGCCCTGTATGTGGCAGGGTATGTCGTTCCAAGATTGGTCTTTACAGCCATTAGAAAACATATTTCGGAGCAATAGTCTGATGCTGTCACCATCTTCGCTTGCGATGGGAAACTATTACTGTTATGTATATGTGTGTGTATGTGTGTATGTATGTATGTATGTATGTATATATATATATATATATATATATATATATATGTTTATGTATGCTTCACATGCCTGGGTTGACATACCAAATTGCGCTGCGAGGAATCGTTTTTAGCTATTCACACCTTGTTCAGCCCGTTAGTCAAAACGGTGTTCTAAAGTGTGTTCACTGCGCATGCTGCAGCTGGTCAGAGCTGATCACAGGACAAAAAGATGTTTCGTAACCGCCGAGTACTGTATCACTCATGTAAACATATAAACAGTATTATGTGGATTATTACATCCATATTCTAGGGTTGCGTCCATAGCTTTTGACTGTCCCCAGCCCTACTGCAAGGTTGCAGTTGATAGTTGACAAGTATATATCCTGTGACCGCTAAGTGAGAAACCGCAACATCCTATTGGAGAACAAAATGTTGTAATTCTCAACAAACGTAGATACTTATAGAAGCACAATGCTTCAGAATGACGAAGGACACATTCAGAAAAGCGTTTCACACTATAACGATACACATATCGCCACTGTTAATGTAAAAATGCATCGTGAACTACACAGCTTGTGGCAGATTTCAAAAGTGTGCGTCATCTTGAACCGGATATAAACGTCATCATATGAGGGAACATGCATGACCTACTCTCTATTACAGTTCGCCATGGAACATACCTCACCAAGAGGCTCACTGAACTTTTCTGCTCCATGTGAGTTGAAGTAGTAGTCCCACAGGACGACAAAGCAATAAAATCTAAGGCTCGATGTGATAAGAAGCAGTTCATAAATAATCTCATCTCAACCGAGGGCGTAGCAAGAATATAAAATAGTATACGTCTATATCAAATCACAAGGCAACTAAGCAATAAACAAACAGCCATAAACATCACCATCGAGACAAACAAGACACCATTTTTAACTACTTAAAAAAGTGGTTAAGTAGCACAGCTTACAACTCGTAGGTGCTGGGTTCGATCCCTATCACAGCACCGACCGTTACCCCGAGGAAGCAAACCCTAAGAAAATGGAGGAGGAAGCAGACCCTTACATAAAATGCATGCTGAAGTCGGATGCACTGTGACGACAGGCGCAAAATGAATACCACAGTGCAACGCACAACGTGTTGGGGATTACAGAAATAAGGTGAACGCAAAAAAACAAACACGTCTTTATACTGGTTTAGGAGACTGTAAATATATGAAGATATATATATATATATATATATATATATATATATATATATATATATATATATATATATATACTTTATAGAACCAGTTTCATTTACCTTGCCCTGAAAGCTATGTGCACCCAATCTATTCTTAAATGCATTAATTCTCCCTGCTTCCATTACTTCCTGTGGCAATGCATTCCACGCTTTCACCTCTCTCTGACTAAAAAATTATTTCCTAATATCAAATATGGACATTTCTTTAGTTAATTTGTAGCTATGTCCTCTTGTTTTATGTAGGTGGTTGTATTTTGAGAAACTTATTATAGTCTAATTTATCCGTTCCTTTGATTATCTTATAAACCTGTATTGTCACTTAGAATTCTTCTATTTTCTAGACATTGTAGGCCGGTTTTTCTGAGTCTTTCCTCATAACTGTAATTCTGCAATCTCACTATCAGCTATGTCGCTCTTTTCTGTATCCTTTCCAGTATGTTTATATCAACTCTACGATAAGGACTCCACACCTGTACAGAGTACTCCAATCTAGGTCTAACTAATGCTTTATACAGTTTGACAATCACTTCCTTGCTCCTATGATTACTTTTTCTTTTTATCATACCTCACATTGCATTTGCCTTTTTTACTACTTCTTGGACTTGCTCACTCACCTTACCTGTAGGATATATTATAACCCCTAGGTCTTTTTCCTTTTCTATCTTTCTAATATTGTTCTCGCACATTCTGTAATTATGTTCCATATTGGATCTACCAATGTATTGTACATTTATCTACATTAAACTCCATTTGCCAGCTTACAGACCATTCTTGAATTTTATCTAAATCCGAACTCAGTATATCCACTTCTGCTTTAGATGAAACACTACTGCATAGTTTTGTGTCATTAGGAAATTGTGCAATAATGGATCCAACATCAATGTCAAAATCGTTTATATATATCAAGAACAAAATTGGTCCCAAAACTGAGCCCTGTGGCACTCCACTTTTCACTTCACACCACTCAGAGTACTCCTTATTTATGACAAGTTTACACTAATTGAGATTCAACTAGCCAACATTAAAGAACTACAAGGCGACTGACTACGTCGGACATGCGAGTTGAACATAAAAAAGTAAAAAATATAATTCTCTCTGTATGGTGTTAAAACAAAAGGATAATGTATAGACCAAATCTTCACACTTAGGATAGGCTTTGTCTTCACGCGCACCCCCCCCCCCCCCCCTACTCCCACACTTCCTCCCTTCCCCAATCACTGTGGATAAACCTTAACAACTGATTTTCAATGCGAAATATATTAATGCTATAAAAGCATTATACACTGAAGCACAATGATGTGTAAGTAACCCTGCTGATGAACCTATATGGCTCTTGAAGACTTGTGTGGCGAACAATCTTTTGATCACCAATACAGTGTTTCGTCTCCCTAACTTCAATAAATTCTGTAAAATTGAGGATGTCGAGCTACAAGGGATTGTTGTCACAATCAACCTCCAAGAATGGAGAGTCTACAACGTATACGCTCATGTAGATCGCCTCTTCGAGGACGTAAAGTGAGAGTTTTCTTCGGACGTCAGTCGCAGAGCAAATAGTGCCTCATTGCAGGCGACTTTCTTCTTCTTCTTCTTCTGCGTACACAGTCAGACAGTAACCATTATTTTTTCGAAAAAAGCGGCGGTCATCCTGAGGCTCTCGCCACTGCCATAGAGCTTGTCTTGCAGTTCCACTGGTAATGGCCACATCTGCTCTCTCTGATCCTCGTATGTCGGGCAGTTCTGCAGCAGATGTTCAGTGGTCATTTTACCAGTACCGCACGGGTATTCGTCGGTACACCCTATCTTCAATTTGTTGAATAGGTGGTACCTCAGTCTGTTGTGGCCAGTGCGAAGTCTGAAGACAACGACCTGCTCTCTTCGGTTCAACTGGTAATAGGCATCGTTTTTGGTGTAATCAGTATGTTCGGTTTCCCATTTGGTCATGTATCTGGCTTTGATAAGCCGTTTTGACTCTTCGTACGTCATACTGGTATCTGTTTGTGGTAGTCTTGCACCTTCTTTTGCCAGTCTGTCTGCCTCCTCGTTGCCTTGGATGTTGCAGTGTGACGGAACCCACTGTACCACTACCCTTTTTGGTGCGGACTGCTGGCACAGTTTGCAGAGTGCTGCTTTTAAGTCATTAAGCTCAGTGTTTTTCTGGCTTTTTAGCGCTGTGACTACGGCGAGAGCATCTGTCAGCAGGACTATATGGCTCTCATTTTTACTGTGTGTCACCATTTCTTCCACTGCCGCCCTCAGTGCCTCTGCCTCCGCTCTGAAATTGCTTGTGTACTTACCAGTAGCGAATGACAGTGTTATTTTTCTGCCATTTGGTAGGTTCAGGAATGCTCCTGCCCCTCCGTTCTGTGTAGTGTTTGTTACAGAACCGTCGGTGTATGCATGGGTCCAGTCCATGCTTGGGTAGCTTTTCGTTATGAAGCTTAGGGTAGTGTCTCTCCTTTCTTTTTCAGTCTGGCAGTTTTTGTTTGCAATACCTGGTATATTTTCTACCACCTCTGGAAATATATCCTGCCTCCAGGTAGGTTTTCGTACAGTAGTGATGGGTTTTGGTGTTGTTAGTGCGTTTATGGGATCTTCGTGCATCTTTGCTTTGGCTATTTCTGCAAAGTTTCTCCGCTTTAGTTTCCCATTTCCCAAATTGTTTAGTCTCTGGTACATTGGATGGTCCGTCAGTCTTCGGAGTTTCTCTGACTGCAGCTGGGCTCTGCAGTCTCTTCTATCGGTCATGGATTGCAGTTTTGTAATCTTTTCAAGTTCTACACATGGCGTTGACTTCATGCCACCTGTTATAATTCTCATGGCTTGGTTTTGAAGTTTGTTAACTTTATAGAAGTTCGCCTTCGCTGCTGTTGTCCATGCCGCAATGCCATACTCGAGAACTGGTCTCACTCTTCCAGTGTACAGTTTCTTTAGTATGCCTTCGTCTGCTCCCCAGCTTGTGCCAGCAAGTTTCCTCATGATTGCCATTCTTTCTCTGGCTTTCATTCGGTTTCTCTCAATCTGACTTTTCCATGTCATGCGCTGATCAAATGTGACTCCCAGATAGGTTGGGTTGTCGTTTGGCTGCAGGATTTTGCCATTTAGACTTAATTTGGTACTTTGGGGTTTTAATGAAAGCGAGAATATTGTGCATGTGGTTTTCTCCTCGTTTATTGTGACCAGCCATGAGTTCGCCCACTCTTCCAGCGATGTTAGGGCCGTCTGCATCCGATTTCGTGCTATGGTGAGATTCTTTTCAGAGGTCCACATAGCCAGATCGTCTGCAAACATTGAGCTATGGACTCTTCTTGGTATATTCCCTGTAATGTCGTTTATATATACCAGGAAGAGTGTGGGTGACAATACTTTCCCTTGGGGTACTCCCTGCTCGAGTGTCACCTTTTTGCTCATCTGCCCTTGTACTTGGACTCTGGCCGTTCTTTGTTTGAGGTAGTGGTTGATCCACTTGTACATCTTCCCACAGACATCACTTCTTCTTAGCTTGACTCTAAGTCCGTCATTCCAGACTTTGTCAAATGCCTTTTCCAGATCCACCCAAACAGCTACTGTGTGTTTCTGTGCCTGGTAGGCATCTTCTATCTCCTGGGCTATGAGGATGACCTGGTCCTCAGTGGATCTGTGCTGTCTAAAGCCGGCTTGCTGTGGAATTAGTATTCGTTTTTCTTCCAGATGCCACATCAGTCTGGTGTTTATCATCCGTTCCATCAGCTTGCCGACACAGCTCAGTAGGCTGATGGGCCTGTATCCATTTGGATCTGTTTTATCCTTTCCTGTTTTTGGTACTGGTACCAGTATTGCGTCTTTCCATGCCTGGGGTACAATACCCCTTTTCCAGCTTTGGTTCAGGACTGATAGTAGTTTCCTCTTCGCTGTTTGGCCCAGCCCCATCAGCATTTCGTTTGTTATCCCGTCTTTTCCGGGAGATTTCCTTTTCTTTAGTGTTCTCATAGCCTCTTCCATTTCGCGCATTGTTAGTTTGGCCATCATGTGCTCTTCGGGAGCCGTATTTATGTTTTCGTGTCCCTTTAGCTCTTCGCTAATGTCTGTATGCTTATCTGCAGGGACCTCGATGTGGTTTGCTCTGGCATAGTGATCGACAAAGGCGTTTGCGGCTTTCTTACCTGTGATCAAGTTCTCGCCCTGCTTGATAGTAATTTGTTTATTTGACGGGGTTTCGTCGTTCATGGCTCTGACTAGCTTCCATAGCTTGTTCCCGTCTTTGTCCAGGTTTAGACTTTCCGTTTTATTTTTCCAGCTTTCTCTTGCTGTTTGCTTGAGAGTATGTTTGTACTTCGCCGCGGCGGCTTTGAGGGCGATGTTTACCTCCATGGATTTTTCTCGCTCTGCCATGTTCCTAGCATTTGTTACTGCATCTTCCACTTTCTGCAACTCATCATTCCAGTAAGGCTTATAGTTTTTCCTAGCTCCTCTTGGGATGGTTTCAGTGGCTGCTTGCATTATTGCCTTTCTTAGGCTCTCTACCATGGGCTTCATTTTGGTGTTTCGTGTGTTGATGGTTTCACACAGCCCATCTGTCAGGATTGCAAATCTGTCCCAGTCGGCTCGTTTGTAATTCCAACGTGGGAGCGGTTTTGTTTCCTGTGGGCCTACTTCCATGTCAATGGTTAGCCTGATCGGCCTGTGGTCGCTACCTGCCAGTTGGTTTAGCACCTGGCGGTCTATTTTATGGTGTATGTCCTGTGTGGAGAAGGCCAAATCTGGAGTCGAGGTGGTATGCCATGTTCTTGAATAGAAGCTAGGGCTATCCTCCGGCCTATTGATTAGGGAGAGATTTGCATCTATCTCCCAATCTTCCACTTCGTCACCTCTGCTGTCTGTGTCAGAGTATCCCCATCTCTCCGAGTGGCTGTTGAAATCTCCAACTACTATGCAGGCAGGCGACTTTAATACCAGGTCAAAAGAGTGGGGTAATGCAACTGAAAATAGGCAAGGGATCGCCTTGAGCCACGAATGTCCACACACACCTCGCTGTCGTGAATGACGGACGTCCAACTAGCCTAACATCTCGACCAGGAGATACGAACGGGGTTATCGACCTGGCACTTATATCCAGTGATGTTGCTCCATCCACACGATGGGACGTATTACGGGCACAAGAGAGCGACCATCTGCCATGTGTCGTACTTATACCCAGCGGATAGCCAAACAGCTTTTCGTATACACGCACGAGCAGGAAAATGTAGTAAACAAGCTGCGCCAGACGGTTGGACGCAGAAGTACCCTCCAGAAGTTCTGGCACGTGCATTGAAAGACGAATGGATAGACTACAAGCCAGTTTATCTCCAACATTCAAGACATCGCAGGAAGACTCGTGAAGACACGAAGGAAAGTATCTGATTTTTTTTTCAGTCGATATGTTGCCCAGACTGACAAAGTCGACAGAGCTGCCCGTCAGGAAATTCGGAAAGGCATCTTAGACGCAGCCATCAAGGAAAAGGCTTATGTGGACCTTATCACCGACAACACTGCCCCAGGTCCTGGTGGAGTACAGTATTGCCACATCAAGCAATTGGATGAGACAGATAATAAATATGGTGAAGGAGTTCAACCACACTATAGAGAAGTCATCTGTGCCTGAGGATTGACTTCATAGCTATCTGTGCCCACTGCCTAAACCTGATAAGGACTCCACGATTTTCAGCAACTATCGAATAATCACCATACAGAATGTATATAGAAAATTCCTCGAGAAGATAGTGGCCAAGAAAATAATGGTCTACCTTAAACGGGAGCCGATTCTACCCGATACGCTGGGCAGCTATAGAACAACGAAGGAGACCTGGGGTAAAGCTGGAACTTTTTCGTATGATGTGTATGAGGGTTTTCAGTCAAAGCAAGAAACGGTCGCTTTGGCACTCGATCTGGAAGATGCATACAACCGTGTCAATTTTTGGACATTAATTACATGTCTGAAGTAGTGTAGTTTAAACCCGTGGCTGGTTTGTTTGATATCAGCTGCCTTGAAGGAAAGTACAGTTGCGCTAGTTAGTTAGTTAGTTTTCCTTCTACTTGGGCCGTTTAGTGTCGTGGGGAGCTTGAGTAGTCTATCCTGCGCCAAGTGCGTTTCGTCGGTCAATGTGAGCCCTTTTCGTTGCACAATCACTCTAATGTCATCTATCCATCTAACTCGCCCCATGCCCTGTAGCCAGATCTACCAGCATTGTAAGCCATCAGTGGAAGATGATGAGGGTTCATCTCATGAGATGACCAAACCAACTTATTTTCTGCCTGGAAATGTATTCGGCACAAGACGTAGTGCCTACCATACTTCGAATGTAGTTATTTCGCATTCTGTCTCTTCTGGTAACACCGATGACTTTCCTCAAACACTTCATTTAACAAGTCGAAATGCTGCTCTCGCGCGCCCTTGACAGAGACCATGTTTGGCACTGGTGGCACACAATCGGCATAAATATACTGTTTATCAGCTGTTGCTTTGTTGCCAAACTAATGCTCGGGTGTCTAAGCAATGGGGACACCTGACAAGTCACCGCAGATGCTTTCTGACACCTTGTCTCGATTTCCCTGTCGATCCTACCGTCTGCGGAAAAAATACTGCTCAAATACTTGAACTCATGAACCTGTTGAAGAGCAATATCATTTAGACTTATCTTGAGTGGCCCAGGAGTTCTACTGATCATCATAGTTTCTGTTTTGTTCTCGCTAATTCGCAATTTGTATTTAGCACAGGTAGTCGCAAGAGCGTTCATGTGGTTTTGCAGTTTGTTTTCATCGTCGTACAGCAAGCATTGAGCATCTGCAAAGAGTAATTAGTGTATTGAGTTATGTTCTGCTTCAGATGTCTCAATTTGACCAGTCTCTGATGCGATTTTGTCCATATAAATGTTAAACAACAGAGGAGAAATCACACACCCTTGTCTCACGCCGGTAGTGACTTCAAAAGCATCTATGACACCATCAGTCGTTCTGACGACGTTTGTACTCGAACGATACAGTGCTCTGACATTATCAAGAAGCTGGCCTTGTTCACCATAATCTTCCAATATCTTTCAAAATTGAATCCTCTCTACTCTATCAAACGCTTTTTCCTGTTTAATGAAAGCAACACATAGATTTTCGTTGCATTCTATTGATCTTTCGCTTATTTGTCTTAAAGTGAACAAGGCGTCCGTGCGGCTCATACCTCGGTGGAATCCAGTTGCGCTACACGTGGAATTGTGGACATCAGAACCGTGACGAAGACGTCCAGGACTACCTCAAGGATCTCCGCTCTCATCGGAGCTATTCAACATATACACAGTAGAAGTGACTAATATTCAACCCATAGGGACAGGGCGAACGTTGACGTTTGCATATGACATCCTAACGTACAGGACTGGCTCATACTGGCAAATGTTTATCAAAGACATCCAGGAAACATTGCAAGCAATCTCACAGTGTTGCAGCGACTCAAGTTCCTAGATCAATCCGAACAAGGTCTGCATGTGGTGCTCTTTGAATAATTCCATAGTAAAGACTGAACTCCCGGGCATCACTTTTGATGGCTGCACCATTAACAGGTGTGACGAGTTGAAATACCTCCGAGTGACATTTGATCTGAGTCTTTCCTATAATTCCCATGTTGACCACATCGTACAAAGATGTAATATAGGGTTAGGAGCACCCAAGACCATGGCTGCTGCCGACTTGCAACAACGCCTCCTGTTCATCCTATTTCATCAGGTCGTGTTGTGTCATTGATTACCGACTAGACATCCTCAAACTATCAAGAATACAGTGTGAAAGGTTGGATCGCATCCAGAATGAAGGTATGCGACTGGTGCTGGTCTGCGCTAGAGATACGCCTATTGTGATGATACGGTACATGTTGGGATTGTTATCGGTGACATCCAGACATAGACTGGCACAAGTGACAGCTTGTCAGCACAGACATGTGGCACCCTCTGCACAGCAGTATATCAGACATCAAGGGATCAAATATCAAGAGAGGGTCGTCATGGATGACACAGGCTGAGACAACAATCGGACACATAACTCCCGCTGAGACGATAGCAAAATGGGAAGAATGGGTCCACACTGGTGATATAATGATAGAGTACTAGAGAGTCATCATAACCTTACTTAAATAATGCAGGGAACGGTGCAACGGTATAGCAGAGAACGAGGTAAATCAGCTGATAACTAAGAACACGCAGGAGAGTGACGGTGTCATATGCACCGACGGATCAGTCGCGCGCAGTGGACATCAAGCTGGGGTTTCTTGGCTAGAGTGAGAGAATAGGTCGTTGCTGAGCGGTGTAGGGCAGACATGTCAAAAACCTCCAGTATGAGAATGGAGACTGAAGCAGTGACTTCAGCACTGAAATAGATATCTGAGACTTCTATAACAAAAGTTGTCATCGTGACAAACGCGCAAGCCGTACTTCAGAAGGTATAGAAGGGGTGGCGTAGGTACGTGTGGATAGAAGCTGATGAGGCCTCAAACCTCCACAGGTTGAAATGGATCTACTGTACTGCTCATGCTGGGGTTCAGGGCAATGGAAGAGCTGGCATAGCTTCACAAGCTCCCATCATGGGCACATTAGTGATGGATAGTAGAGACATTTTGATATCAATCAATGACCGCCTGCTAGATAAGGACATCGCAATAGATGAAGCAGCAATCCACAGACTGCAAATTTCTACCTAAACGAGGTTCTGGCGGAGTATGGCGCATAAGAGATCGGAACAGGAGAGTGTGCAACCAGCGAGATACATGGACCATCAGCATCCATACCTTACATCATATGATGAGAGAGACTGAGCACATATGGGTATGCCCGGAGTGCAGTGACGTCGATTCTTAGAAACCGAAACCTCAATAAAACCACTTGGATGAAACAACGGTCAAGACACTAGCACCTGATTGATTATGTCAATGTACGCGAACGGGATCGTTAGTATGTAAGTGTGGCAACGTTTATGTGTGGAGCAGAATGCTGAACGGACCTGAGACTTGTCATTTTTAAAATGAACTTTGGTATCCAAGCTCATAGACGCCCATAACACACTATCACCTTAAACCGTTTCAACATCTCCATTCTCAGAGATAATTTCGCACGACAATCAAATGCTCAAACTCTGACAGCTGAGCTAAATTAAATAGATAATTGTATGCCTGACAGAAAATACAGTTATGTCACCTTCATCAAGCTCACTCTACTGCTGGTGATGTTCTCGGTATCACTGAACGCAACCATCAAGATTGGTTGATGAGAACTGTGGATTGATCAATTCCCTGCTAGACGAGAAGCACCGCACCCACCATGAATACACTAGGGATCCTCGATTTGTGAAGAAAAATAATGGCTTGAATAGAGCTCGAGCGACTGTTCAACGGAAGCTCTGTGATATGCAAGATACGTGGGTCAGTCAGAAGGCTGATGAGATTCAGACTTTTGCTGACAGGTATGCTATTTGGAATTTTTATAGTGTTCTGCAGGCTGTCTGCGTTCCGCATAAATACGATCTGGCACAGTGAATATGGTAATTCTTAAGTCAGTGAGAAAGATGAGCTACTAGTAAGATGGGCCGAACATTTTACTAAAGTCCTGAATATACCCTCTACTATTAATGAAGAGGTAATTGATCATCTGTTGCAAATAGAAATTAATGAGATCATGGATGATCCTCCTGCCGAACAGGAAACTAGGACCACGATTTGCCTCCCAAACGACAAAGCTCCGGGAGATGATCCAATCCCACCAGAGATCTATCAATCTGGGGGCCAAAAAATGGTTGAGACGCATACTCTGTTGTTTTGCGAAATGTGGAAGAAAAGGAGCATCTCACTAGAATTCAAAGACAGCCCATTGTTCATATACACAAGCGTAAATGTAGTTATCAAATATGTGATGACCACAGAAGGATATCTCTGCAATGTGTAGGAGGAATAGTGATTGCACAAATTCTTTTCTGCAGATAAATCTTCTAGAGCAAGAGTTACTACCCAAGACTCAATGTGGATGTATGAAAAACCGTGGGGCCATCGATATGATCTTTGCTGCAAAGCAGAAGCAAGGGGAGTGTCAAGAACAGAATGTTTCTTTCTATACGACTTTTGTAGACCTCACTGTGGCATTTGGTAATGTAACTCGCAACGGTCTGTGGAAAGTTATTGCCATATTTGAGTGTCCGTAAACACTATTTTCAAAATATTCCTTGAGGCAATGAGTGAGGCACTTGGAGGTCACGTTGGTACTGTCAAGATAGGATTACCAACCTTCATTTTGCAGATGACATCGACGGGTTGGCGGGTTCAGAAGCAGAAACTCCACAAATGGGTCAGAAATCTCGATGAATCAGCTATTGACTGTGGTATGGAGATAAACGCTGGAAAGACAAAATTAATGACCAACAACGCCGAGCGCTCCAACAGCAGGATGAAAGCTAATGGTCAGGAACTCGAAGTGGTTGACCGTTTTAAATATCTGTAGTCGATTGTCAGTGATAAAGGATCAAAATGTGAGGTGTTGGCCAGAATAACACAGACAATAGCGGCGCTTGCATGGCTTAACAAAATATGGCAAGATAAACGGTTAGCATTATGCACGAAAATCAGATTAATGCGTAAATTGGTCCTGTCGATATTTCTCTATGCTTGTGAGACATGGACAGTTACAGCTGACCTTCAGCGAAAGATACAGGCTTTGGAGATGAGAAGTTTGAACGTCACTTACAAAGACCGAGTTACAAATGAGGAAATACGAAATAGAATTGCAACAGCAACAGGGCCTTTTGGCAACTGTCAAAAGAAGGAAACTCGCTTAATTGGGTCACATATCGAGATCAAATGGACTTGCAAATACGATCCTGCACGGAAAGGTGAAAGGCAGACGGCGATGTGGGCGGCCCAAAAAGAGGTGGGAGGACAACATAAAAGAATGGACCAATCTCCGACCAGAAGAGGCACAGGCAGCGGCCGCTGACAGGGAAGGGTGACGTGAGTTTGTGAGGATGTCTTCATGTGTGCCCCAACAACCTCACGGGTTACGGGAAGACCTGACCATGACCCGACCAACATTCGTTGCAATGGTGCTACAATTTCTTGATGGCATGCGTGTCCAAGTTATTGATCAGGGAAACTACTCTGCCACCTTTAGTGGTACTAACGGTGTGAAGCATAGATGTGTGCTGGCCCCGGCTCTTTTCAGTATATTGTTTTCTTCCATGTTGTACAATGCTGCAGCGATTACGACGTCGGAGTAGGGCTTCATTACCGCACTGACGGCGGGCTATTCAATCTGAAAAAAATTAAGGTCAAAACCAAAACCCACAAGGTAAACCATACGTGATTTTCTTTAAGCGGACGACTGTACCTTAAATTCCAATACAAAAGTGGACATACAGAAATGTATCGATCGGTTCGCCACAGTTTGTGAAAACTTCGGCCTCACCATCTCCATCACAAAAACAGAGGTCCTATATCAACCGGCTGCAGACATTGCTTTATTCAGAGCCTTCAATCAAGGTACACGGCCACTATTTAAAAACTGTTAACAAATTCACGTAACTTGTCAAGTACTCTGTTATTCTCAGTTAATCTTAGGTTATTCACATAGGTGATGAGGTTTGTTTACAAGAATAGCTAGGGCAAATGCGGCATTTGACAGACTTCATACTAAGATGTGGGATATACAAGGGATCAGGACTCAAACAAAAATAAACTCTACGCTGCATTTGTTCTACTTCCCTCTTATATGCATGTGAAACCTGGACCGTCTATTGTCGCCATGCCGGAACTTTTAACCATTTCCACATGCACTGGCTGCGGAAACTGCTGAAGATTAGATGGCAGGACATGGTGCCAAATACAGATCAGGCATGTCCAGTATTCACAGCATGTTATGTGCGGCACAGTTGATATGGGCTGGCCATGTGATACGCATATAGGATCGTCTATCAAAAGAGCTACTCTTTTGAGGAACTCTAAAATGGCAAGAAAGCAAGTGGTGGGACACACTTAAGAGATCACTGATCTAGTGCGGTATAAACCACGATCACTGGGAAAGTATGGCCACAAATCGCACAGATTGGCGCAGCACTTTTGCTGAGGGTGTTCAGCGACATGAACCTTCAAGAATAGATGAGGCTATCCAAAGACGATCGCTCCGCAAGTCAGCTCAAATCAACGCTTCTTCAATTCCGGCGGAAGGAGGTGTTTCATTTCCCTGTAGAAAGTGCAATAGACAATCCTAGGCTCAGATTGGCTTATTTAGTCATCTTCGAACTCATACGAACAGTGAATGCTGACAAAGTGGTCCTCATCGATTACGATGAACGAACTTCATGGCTCCATGTAGAAACGGGGGCTGCACTATATCCCGACGTTTATATAGTATAGCCATAGATTGGTTAATACATAATTATGAGCACATCTAACATTTATACATATAATGAACGGATACTAAGATCTTACTTTCGGAAACGACTTGGCTCTTCCGACACATGAAAAGATAAGACAGACTATCAACTATCCGAACAAATAGGACTGCAAATAAATACATGGAAAACAAAAATCATGAATCTCACAAATAACGTTATTAATATCAAATTGAACGGAAATATGTTACACAAGATGGAATATTTAACCTGCTGATACTGCAAAATGGAACAGGACAGAACGGTTTTGTCTACCTGAACTACTTCACGCTTGACGCTTGTTTGTGGTACACGAAATGTAACAAAATGGCGCCCAGTTTATCGCGGATCTATTTTGCTCTTGTGTTTTAGTTCTCTATGGACGACGCCATACCACGATTTTGACTGGAAGTCACACTAATCGATCATTTATACTTGTGCTGTGAAAAAAGTGTTGATTCTGTGGTGTTTTCTCCTCCGATTAACCCGGCATAGGCATTGGATATTTGAAATAGTATTCCGGCTACCCTGTGTCGTATTCACACGGTACAGTTCACACAGTTGCTTGAGAGTTCGTGGGTGGGTATTCATACGCGCTACTTCCACCAGATAAAGAACGAAAATATTCTTTATATTTTCCACTTTCTCTTTCTTCATCATCGTTCAAACATTCCATGTTCCTATATTTTTACAAGTATTTTGCTGGATGACGACATGGGAAGCCTTTTTCCCCCTGGCGGGCTCGAGACCTGGATTTTCCAAGGTCCCTAATGCGTCCCAGCTTGTGGATGGAGAAAAATCACTGAATATAAGTGCTAGGTCGATGACCGCGTCCGTATCTCCCGGTGGAGATGCTAGTCTAGTTAGATGTCCGTCATTCACGACAGTGAGGTTTGTGTGAACTAATGTATGGCTCAAGGCGACCCTTTGCCTATTTTCAGTGGGACTTCCCCACCCCATTGACCTAGCATTAAAGTCATCTGCAATGACGTACGTTTTTCTCTGACTGACATCTCCGACAGAAACTCCCACTTTACGTCCTCGAAGAGGTGATCTTCGTGGGCGTATATGTTGTAGATTCTCCATTGTTGGTGATTGATTGTTACTACAATCCTTTGTAGCTCGACATCCTCAATGTTACAGGTGCTAGTATCTATCCATGTATGGGGAAGTTCTTGCTTTACATACATCGCCAGTCCCCGCTTGTCGGGCCCGCATGAATTATACTGTAGCACCTGTATCCTGGACTCTTGATGGTAATATTCTACTTCAAACAGGTCTCCTGGATCATGAAGATGTCGAAATCGTACACCAATTTTTGTAGAATCACTTTGCGTTGGGTGGCTGTGCGGATATTCCAGTAGCCTATTCATACATTTTTTAACCCAAGTCTATGTGACTTTCTTCGACATTTTCACTTTCTGGCTCTTTTCTTTCTCTCTCTCCTCTTGTCTCCCCTTCCGCTTCTTCTGCATCCACCTTCCTTAGCGCCATTTGCTGGAGACATCGACGTCAGAGCACGATCTCCGTAGCTTCCGCGAGTTTTGCTGCTCCTAGAAGAGTTGCCTGATTGGCTAACGAGTCTCGTCTACTCGGTTTGTGATCGGTTGTCTCCGCCATTTTTATCGCGTCTAGTCGTGTTGTCTGTCATCGATTACGGACTAGGCATCCTCACACTATCAAGACCACAGTGTGAAAGATTGCAACGCATCAAGAATGAAAGTATGCGACTGGTTCTGGGCTGCACTTAGAGATACCTCGATTGTTATGATGCGGTACATGTTGGGATTGTTATCGGTGGCATCCAGAAATAAACTGGCACAAGTCAAAGCCTAAATGCATGTCACCACAGACACGCGTCACTATCTGCACAGTAGTATCTCAGGCATCAAGGGATCAAGAGATGGTCGTTATGGATGGCACAGGCTGAGACAACAATCGGACACGTAACTCCAGCTGAGAGGATAGCCAAACGTCAAGAATGGGTCCAGACTGGTGATAGAATGATAGACTACTAGAGAGTCATCATAACCTTAGGCAGGGAATGCAGAGAACGGAGCAACGGAGTTGGAAATAAAAAAGAGTTTGATTAACGACCGCTGCTTGTGCAAAATTCAAAGATAAAAATCCACTAAACTTATTCTAGGGATTCTCGTACCACGCAAGTCGCAAAAAGGGGACTGCGTGGCTATAATATCATGACTTGGTTATGTGGTTAGCGGAGCAGCATAGATGACACCTGACATGCTACGGGCCTTCCTTGCTCTAATTTTACGCTTCCTCCACCACCAGTCCCAAAAATAGGTGATAATTTATTCCAGGGACTAACATATGTTGCTATTGACCTGGCAACTCACAAGCGGATATTCGTCTGTCAAAAAATATGAAACAAAGGAAATCACACCTCACCACGACGTCTAACGGCAAACATGGACTGAAGATAGATAGATATATAGATAAAGATAGATAGATAGATACAACGGGCTTATCATAAGTGTTTACCTTGACTATGGAGTAGGAGGAGAAAGTTTGAATTTGGCACATATGTAGCCCATTCAATTTCTACTGTACTTGATAGTATGAATTTCCCTCCTCGACGGGTTTACCGTATATGGTGCATGGTACAACACACCTTATTGACCAGATCTGCTACTCTAACGGTATGTCAGAACAACGGAGAAATGAGAGGCCAGAACTGTGATAAAATTCTTGAAGTTGCAGGGAAAAACACCTACAGAAATACACAGGGAGATGGAGCCAGTATTTGAGGAATTCTTTCCTTCGTATGCTTCTGTAAAAAAACTGGTGTAGGCAGTTTAAATGTGAACGTTCCCATTTTGCTGATCTTCCAAGATCAGGAAGACCATCCTCAGAGTGCAGCGATGAAAATCCTGCAAGAGGGAAGAAAATCATTGACAAGGACAGGAAAATGACAATTGCACGGATATCTAGGTCAGAAAAACTGAACGAAAGTACAGTTTTTAGAATTTTACACAACAGACTGAACATGATAAAAGTGTGTGTCCGCTGGGTCCCACGTTTGCTGACATATGTGAACAGAAACAAATAAGGGTTGATTGCGGTGGCCAGTTGCTCAAAATGTGTCGGTCGAAAAACATGTTGCCGACCATGATGACAGTAGATGAGACTTGGGTTCACCATTATGACCCAGAATTCAAAATTTCCAGCATGCAGTGGAAAACCCCCGACTCACCAACACATGTCAAACCAAGATAACAGAAAATAGCAAAATCTGTTTTATGGGACGTCAAATGTGTCTTATTAAAAGGTTGCTTGTCTCATGGCAACACGGTTAATGGGAAATATTATGTAGATCTTCTTACCAAACTAAGAAAGATTGTGACCAGAAAACGAGGGATAGCGCGCAATCAAATTCTGCCTTTGCTTCAAGACAACGCGCCCTCCCATAAAGCAAGGCTTGTGCTGCAAACAGTTAACGATTTGAATATTGAAATTCTTCCACACCGACCATATTCTCCGGATTTAGCTCCATCAGACTTTTTTCTTTTCCCAAAACTTAAACAGTTGAAAGGAAATCATTTTGACAGTGACGAAGATGTCATACTGGGTTGTGATAACTGGTTTAGTTAGACAAAATAGGTTATTTTATTCTGAAGGTATTTTCAAGGTTACGCAGGGATGGCAGAAATGTATACATTCAGGTGGTGGCTATATTTAGAAGTAATAATCACTGTGCCAAATTTAAACTTTCTCCTCCTTCATGGTCAGTCTTTTGACAAGCCCCCTTACGGTAGATAGATAGATAGATAGATAGATAGATAGATAGATAGATAGATAGATAGATAGATAGATAGAAGTAGAGTTTTCTGAGCATTTCTAATCAGCGACAACAACGTTTATTTGCCCCCTAAAATATTCGGCAGAAGACTTTCATGTATTATGTTATGCCCCAGCCAACGCAATTGTAGTTCTCGTACTGTTTGTAATAATTGTCTTTGTGGGTATACCTCAGTTAGGACATTGTCATTGAATCTCTCTTCTATTCAAATCAATCTTTGCATCCTACGGTAGTACCACATTGCAAGCGTTTCCAATTGTTTTTCATCCGTATTTCAGTCCATGTTTCAGCCCCGAAATGCAATTAGCACACGAGTAGTGATTATTGTTTGCTTCATTTTTTTCCCGATATTATTTGAGGTCAGCAACTTCTGCTTTTCTTTGAAGGTCTATTTTACCAATGCAGTTCTTGTTTATATTTTTGGTCTAATTGTGGGCATCTTCTGTTATGTTTTATAAGCCCTAAAAAATGGCAAATATTTGTCTGTTAATTTCTTTTATAATGCATACGGCCTTTTTTTTATAGAAAGTATTCACATCTAGTTCTATGTAGTAATGTTGGTTGTATATTCGTGTACTAAACTTGGAAATTTATTTTTAATTTAGCAACATAAGCCAAAACGGCAGCTATTTACAATTTGAATATTGCGTATTTTCTCTGCACAACTCGTTCTCGTGCAGATTTCATTACGGAAATCTACGAAATCGATTGTTCATTCAACCTCCTCATTAATTCAGATCTCAAGGGCAGCAAATTTCCAAGTAAAAGACATAGGGTGGAGGGTGACGGAGTGATATGCAGCAGATCGAAACTAGTGAAACCATCGTCCTTGTTCAGTACTGATCCTCTGATCAGGAAAGAGCTGGCCAATTACAACCCCAGATAACCGTCCACTGGTCACTTTGTGACAAAACTACACAACTATGTCTTGCCACTGATACGCTGTAGCTCGGAACCAGAAAGTGAGGTCGATGACATTCTCAGTTTTTCCTACTATAAATCCTAGTACGGCGCTAGTTACACCATCAATACAAACCCGTCTGTTGTTGTCGCCATCACCGCTTGCGATGAGATATCCTCTGTCGCAATTTGGACATGTGTACACGAGGAGTTCGCTGTCAGCTCGTCGTGCTTTTTGTTCTTTCGGGTGGCTCGTTTTCTGTCATCCTCGGCGATGAAGATTGGCTCTGAGATCTGAGTACGTTGTATCACACTAGCATACTAGCGTTTCTTCTGTCACTATGACTATCGTTTCCCTTTTCCGAGCTCGCAGTTTAGTAGCTCCTTGGGAAAACCTTCAGTGGGTATGCGACCAACCTTTCCCGTCCATCATATGTGGATTTTCTGCAGAAATGTATGAATGTTTGACATTTTAAGAAATTTAAAGTTAGGTACTATGTCCTGCCACCTGATGCTAGACAGCTTAGACAGACAGCCAATCTGGAAGCGATTTAGCTTGACATGTCTGTTATACATTGTCTATGTTTCCCAGGCATGCATCAGAGTGTTTAGTACTACAACACGATACACATTTACCTTAGTGGCAAAGCTGATGCCGTGTCTGTTTCTTGCGTAGAGCTTGCCTTTGAAATTATGTTGCTATCAGAGTCGAAATTCGCATCTCAGGGTACGATACGGTCTAGGTAGTTGAAGCTATAGAATACATTGGTTTTGCATGATTATGTTTGGTTTGCTGTACGGCTTCCCGTGAGCAGACTAAAAGAGTATGTCAATTTTCCTAGTGTTAACTGAATGCCACAGAAAACTCCATCATTGTGCATATCTAGTTCTGAGTAGGTGTTGAGAGCGCAGTCGTCAGTGAACAGGAGATCCAAGATTGTGGCTTTATTCACCTTGGTGTAAGACATCAAGCGTATCGGATCAAACAGCTGACAGTGCGTCCTGTACCTGATGTGCATGCCAGCAGCAGTACCACATACATAATCAGAGAACATTGCTGCAAAGGTCATTCTAAAGCGTGTCGGTGCCAGCACATATCCCTGTATTACACCGCTTTGTAACTGAGAAGGCTATATACAATTCTCTTTCGTATAATACTCTTAGCCATCATAAAACTGGTAGAAATATGTAATGAATCTTTCTGGACAACCAAACGTTTCCATGCTATATTAGAGCCCTTCCCTGTTGACGGCGTTGAAGGTCTACGTTAGGGCGACAAAAACTTTGTAAAGATCACAATGCTGTTCCTGACATGTTTTCTGTAGTTGTCTTTCTGCATATATTATGTCGACCGTTCCACGACCTGCTCGGAAACCACACTGACTCTATATGTGTTGTGCCTGTTCAAGATACTAATAAAGTGGTTGAGCAGGACACGCACCAGAGTCATGTCTCGTATTGCCAAGAGATAGATTCCAGTGTAGTCATCACAGAAGTACAAGTGGGCGATAAAGATAGCTTTCAGACATTGAGGTATGTTTCATTCACCTCAAGGGTTTGTCATGTATCGACCTGCTTGGCATTCTTCAACAGGACAACATTGCTGCTAGACATTTGGCTGGGTGGTTTCTTGTATCAGTGTATGGAAGAATTTCTGCTGGACATCGTTTATCGCAACTTGTGATACTCATGTGATGGTTTGCTTTTTCATAGGCGGATTTTAAGAAAACTGAAATGCGCCTGTCTTAAGAATATGACCTTGTCCGTTAAGTGTGTCGTACCATCAGTATTAGGGACATATAATGTGTGATTGGATTTAGGATCATAAATTGTCTTCAGGTCAGGTCATCCCGTAATCGGCGAGGTCGTTTGGGGCACACATGAAGACATCCTAACAACCCCACGCCACCCTTCTCTGTCAGCGACCCCTGTCTGTGCCTCTTCTGGTCGGAGGTTAGTCCATACTTTTATGTTGTCCTCCCAGCTCTTTTTGGGACGGCCTCTTCGTCGTCTGCCTTGCACCTTTCCGCGCAGGATCGTATTTGCAAGACCATTTGATCTCGATATGTGCCCGTACCAAGCGATTTTCTTCTTTTGACAGTTGCCAAGAGGTCTTCAAAAGGCCACATTGGTGTTGTAATTCTATCTCCTATTTCCTCATTATTTCCACTCGTTCTTTGTACGTGACGTTTAAGTCTTCGGAAACATCTCATCTCCAAGGCCCGTATCCGTCGTTGAAGGTCAGTTGTAGCTTTCCATGTCTCACAAGCATAGAGGAATTAATGTACACATTAATCTGATTTTCGTGCATAGTGCTAACCGTTTATTTTGCCATATTTTGTTAAGCCGTGCAAGCGCCGCTATTTTCTGTGCTATTCTGGCCGACACCTCACATTTTGATCCTTCATCACTGACAATCGAACCCATATATTTAAAACGGTCAACCACTTCGAGTTCCTGGCCATTAGCTTTTATCCTACTGTTGAAGCCGTTGGTGTTGTTGGTCATTAATTTTGTCTTTCCAGCGTTTATCTCCATACCATAGTCAAGAGCTGTTTTTATCAAGCCTTCTGACCCATTCTCGGAGTTCTGCTTCTGAACACGCCAACCCGTCGATGTTATCTGCAAAACGAAGGTTAGTAATCGTTCGGAACCATATTTTGACAGTACCAACGTGACCTCCAAGTTCGTCACTCAAAATTCCCTCAAGGAATATATTGAAAAGAGTTGGAGATTGTACAACCTTGTCTCACACCAACTGATGTGCGAGCGAAACCAGTCCACTCGCCTCCCGTTCACAAGAACTGAGCTGGACGCCTTGTCATTCAGGTGTTCAAGGACCTTTATAATATTTATGTTGATTTTATATATCCTCATGGTTTCCCATAGCGCTTTATGCCATATCCTATCAAACACCTTCTTAAAATAAAAAAACAACACATGATACAGATTGTGCTGCTGTTCTAGATATTTCTTGCTTAGCACCCTTAAATTAAATATATGTTCTGTAGTGCTTCTTCCTTGTCTGAACCCTGCTTGCTCCTCAGCAATGATGTTCTCTTCTTGGGGTTTGAACAGGTAGAGGATTACTCTAAGCATGACCTTGCTAGGGTGGCTTATGAGGCTTATTGTTCTGTAAGTTTGGCACAGCTTTATGTTTCCAGACATAAGAAACGATGTAACCATTGATTTTGTTCATGTCCGGCCAGTTTCCTGTCTCCCATATTTTGCTGCAGATGTATGTCAGGCCTTCCGCCACTACTTTCCTACCTGCCTGTAGGATCTCTTCTTGTATATTGTCCACGCCTGCCGCCTTCCCTTTTCTGAATATCTTTACCACTGCAACTACCTCTTCGTTCGTTCCCAGTTCGTTATCATCTATAGTTGTTGGTATTGGAGGGATTATCTTCTCAAGTTCGTTCTGTCCCTCATAGTTGTATAACTCGGAACAGTACCCTGCAATCGTGCCAGTACGTCATTGGCCCCAATACGGCACTTACCGCTTTTATCCTGTATCATAAAGTTCCTGCCTTGTCATGACGTTACCAGTTCTTTGACCACCTTGTATGCTCCTTTAGCGTCATTTCTGTTTAGCCTCTCTTCGATGTTTACACATTGCTCGCATATTCACGCATCTTTCGCCTCTCTCATCTTTTGTTGTAGCATCATATAATGCCATTGAGTCATTCGTATCTGAATGTTTGTGGATTGCATATGTTTGGTTACTGAGCCATACGTCTTGCAACATTTTAGCCGCACAAAGATGGCACCTAACCGGCCGCGGTCTAGTCTTGTTCTCGTGTTTTAGTCCATTGTGGATGCGGCCAGGCCACATCTTTAACTGGAATAAACACTGGTTGACGACTTACACTCGTGTCCAAAGAAACGTATGGTTATTTATTTTTATTAGTTTGGTGTTTTCCCCTTCGATTTTCCTGATATGGTCTTCTTTACAGAAGTATTATGGTTACCCTGTGTCGTATTTCCAAGGTCCTGTTCACACTGCTGAACTTCATGAAAGTGTCGTTCTTCGTCCTATTTTCTAACAACGTCGGTTTTGGTGTGGCGAAGAAATGTACGCACGGGTCAATAATAATGGACTAGCACATCGCCTATGAGAGATTGGGTCATGCCCGGTTATCAACATGTCCATGACACATCGCTCACACGGTGAATGATGTTGCCGGAAGTTACCTCTCAAAGCACTCGCCTCTCAAAGCGATGAACGAAAACGGTGAGTAATCGCAAGTTTAAAGCCACTCCTGATCTTAAGCAAGGTGGGACCGGAGTTCCTGCATCATGAGCTACCTCCAGTAGTCTTAACTTATGTCCTGCCACTGGTCCAAGGTAGCTCTGTTTAGCTTTGCATCTTTGTGATCTCAATCCTCTTCACGGGTCTCCCACCTCAGTGGCGTCTCATAGGCTCTATGTTGAGACGAATTTAAGACAGTCAGACCATCAGTCCATCATTCAGCAACAAACATATCCTTTTTCACCCGCATATCAGGTGGGTCGCTCATTCTGGTGATGATATAGTCGATACGGTGCCACTGCTTAGAATGATAACACATCCGTTATGTTCTTTAACTGTAGCTAGCGAAACATTGTGTTTGTGATATAATAAATATCATGTGACACATGAGCTCATCGAGCCGAATACATTACTGTTGCAATTCCGCATGTCTTCAATGTGACACTTGATCAAGTGGGATGGTCCGTCTCCAATCTATTATTACGGTCACTGAAAGTTACCAATACCTTCAGACTGAGAAGATGATAGAGTACAGAGTATCATATCACTTTTTCTTAACATCTGGGGCATAGGAGAGGATCAAAGTAGCAGTCTTCTTGCTTCCCAGTAGAATTTGAAGCCATAATGATGTCACTGATGTCTTTTTGGTGTTTGGCTAGCTGGAAAAAGAGAAATCTGATAGCAAATCCATCATCAGCATCAGATCTTTTGTTGTTCTCGATACTAAAAAAGAATGTAAAAGCACCTATTGCCTCTGTGATCTACCTTTACCAGGTAGTCGTGTCTCCCAGTGAGTCACACTAACTAGACCATACCGTGCCAGTTCTATGACAAATAACATCGCCGTCCCTCTGGTCTATTGGTGCAGCATTGCACTGTAACGTGCGAGTGCTTCACCTGTTCATCGCCTTGAGCCTATAACTAGAGCCTTTAGATTTCTATTTCATCTTGTCCGAACCTTTGTGGGGTGTGGTGTTTGTCTGGTGCATGTGTGGCTTTGACTTCCGCTGCATTTTATTGTAAGTGACGAGGACATGTGTTGGTCGACAAGCTCACGTTTTTTTCTTGTAACCTTTGCAGAACCATATTTTTCCATCGTCAATACTTGTAAAGGCGACTGCGACACGATGCAATTGATGATCATATATCCTTGGTGTCTCGTCTTGCTCTATGCATTCATGTCGCTTTTCTGGAATTCACTGCCTAATGCGTTGAAAACGCTTATGATGCCATCCGCATGGCCCTGTCCTTGCTTAACATGCTCAGATAGAGTGACCTTGTAGGAGATCAGAATACAATGAAACCATGAATATACTGTCCCTGGCGTTACTCCAGAATTCGTTTCAATGAACATGTATCTCACAAGGCATGGGGCAGGTAGGAGGGAGTAATGATAGTGCCAAGGTTTACAATGTTTACAGCCCACGTGTGTTTCCAGTTGTTAGTTTCTTTGCCAAAAAGCGAATATATCGATAACTCTTCAATCAAAAGTAACTTGTCCTTTGCGTTGGAATAAATACACACTGTATCTAGTATGTTGTTATTAACTACACTATAATACAATAATTTACTGCTTTTAGTTACAAACGTAAGAAAGACACAGTAGCTGATTTTTTCTGAAGCGGCGTTACAAAGAGACAACACTTCAAGTATGTATATTAAAGTAACAAGAACTGGTACCTACGCCGTTTGCCTCATACGCAGTTACTCTTCAACTTGCTAAAGTAATTACCTATATGAAATACGCAGATATATGCCAGATTTGTTACACGCTTTGTCCTCCCTCTGCCTGATTAACAAATAGATGACCGCCTGTGTCATGTACTTAGTTGAACTAAAGTGCCTTCTCTTGAATGATATGCTATATCAAGGGGATATAGGCACTCGATAGGACATTCAGGAGGTTATCCTTGGCCAAACTGATGGCAACTGATTTGCCAATGTTTAAAAAAGAATGTTTAAGTAAAATCGTCAATAGGAACTATGCCAATGAGGAAATCGACAACTAGGGTGAAAGTGAAGGACACATACATTGAGCTGCCGTGCAAAGTGACAACTTTAAATGTGAGCGACCTAGGTCTGAAAGCCACAGAGACGTTCCTCTTCATGGAGGTTCATGACATATACATCTTAAGGTTGGCCGACTGTTGAAAACACATCAATTCGATATCGTAAATACACAACAATTATTCGCTGGTGTAGGAAGGAGGGCAAAACACGGTGTTGGGCTTATAATGCAAATACAAATGTATGCAATAATAGCCACAAATAAATAAGAAGAAAGATATGGATATTTTCATCACTTGTAAGAAATTATAAACCCAGTTAGACACAATTAATTGTAATGGGTAACTTCAGTGGGAGAATAGGAAGAACGATAACACCTTGGGAGAACTATCTTGAACCCTATAGCGACAACATCACAGTGTATAATAGTAGTGGTAAAAAAAAACGGTTCAACCTGCTGAATACGAGCTTATAAAGGTTAACAGTTACTGTAAACAAGAGATCACATAATTCCAAGCGTAATAACTGGCACAAACCAAAACCATTTACAATGGATTTCAAATTAAACGTATATCAATACCACATTCGGAATACAACTTGTAGACAAAGAAATAATTTTAACATTTACGAAGCATTGACCAAAGTGTCATTTAATTTCATATTTGCTGTAGTGCAAAGCTATGTGCAGGGAGTAACGCCACCCACCCGCATAATCGTGGATGTAAGCACCAATATTGAGAATAATGAGCAATAATTAAGGATATAACTATAGATGCACTCCGTAGTTTTGAAAAGGCTTCAGTACAATACCACGATAAAGTCGTGTATGTCTCTGATGAATTCATCGGTTTTGGTCAGAAAGACATCCGTGAAAGCGATATGTGGAGCTAATAAATATTTTATGTAGTGGCCTAATTTGCAAAAGTGGTAAGACAATAATTAATGAACAGTCTGATCGTGACAAATAGTAGGGGGGGGGGGGGGGAAATACATTTTCACATGTGTCGACCTGTTTTCAATTCCATCATTTACAGAGCACGTCAGAGATGTTTTAAGATATTATTAATAGGCAAAATATCAACGCGAACTTTGTCGACGCCAAGCGCAGGAAAAATGTCGACGACTTACGCATTGCATGTAAGGTTGTAGTCAGCTACGCAATGTTTCCCAATCGTCTCATTTTCTAGACACTATTGTAGGAATACAGGCAATGTAAATTGCAGTAAATGCATACATTTCTATACTGAAAAGTCATATAGAAGACAACAATGTTTAGGTATGAGTGCTTGATTTCTAATATTTTAAAACGAATTTTAAAATTGTAATGAATCAAATGTGATTGTAACTCAAATTCATGTATTTCTTAACGAATTACTTTAAACCATTTACATTTGCATTACGTCGCATTTGTTGTGTAAGCGTGTGTCGTAAAAACATTTCAAAATCAAGGGAACAGGTAATCAAAACCTCGGAATTAATTTCTTTTTTCAGTAGGAGTAAAACAAAAACATTCCGTACACTGTGTGCTAACTGCAGGGGCATGCAATGTTTATTCATCACGCTTATATCAAATCTCCTTGAGGACACAATCAGTAAACAAGCAAGCGGTAGTGACTGTTTTTAATTATTTTGTAAAGTCCCAATTTTACATGAAAACACACAAGTTGACGAAACAAACACTATTATTAAACTTGAAATCAAATCTATCGCCAGTTTTTCATTCACGCCAACTTCAAGTGCTCCAGGTTTCTTAGCAACTAAATCCTTCTACTTCGTCGGTGTTTCTTAATTAACGTGGCGTATCAAAATTCAAATGTAAATACTATTTCAGCATCATTTCCTACTTAACATTTTGCATTTTTCTTCGTGGTGAGATCTTTAAAAGAATTGCAATGGCAAAGAATACATTTAACAGCATGAGACATACACTTATGTCCAAACA
Organism: Ariolimax columbianus; assembly: GCA_036924085.1. Taxonomy (NCBI): domain Eukaryota; kingdom Metazoa; phylum Mollusca; class Gastropoda; order Stylommatophora; family Arionidae; genus Ariolimax; species Ariolimax columbianus. Next base: position 42,281,422 of record JAVGWX010000005.1, on the reverse strand, counting down.
GATATCTTTGAACTTAAAAACGAGAATCATTAATTGCTATGTGCATTCAGTTTTATTGTATGGAATAGAAACCTGAAGCCTGACCAAGAAACTAGAGAAGGGGGATTTGAAGCCTTAAAGTGGGGGTATTCTGAAGACTTGGGCGAGTTTCTTTGAAAGATAGTAAGATAGTAAGATTCTGTAACAACTGAAGGTGGAGAAAATACTTATGAAGGCAATAAAAACCAGAAAAATATATTATTTTGGTCATGTCAAGTGACATGACATTCTGCTGAAAGTTATATTGGAGAGAAGAGTGGAGGACACGAAAGCTAGAGGGCGACAGATAGACAAACAACATCAAGATATGGTCGTGACACAGTTTTACTGAGTGTACCAACATAGCATAGGACATATACAGCTGGATATCCATTTCTGCCAAGCTCCTTTGTGGAGATCGCATTTGATTATGATGACCACTCATCATCTTCATGATGGAAAAAGAGAAAGATATTATGTATTGATCAGTATTAATACTTATAAACACCCAATTTTTAAATGTGTGTTACCATTAACATAATTTTTATTTTTTATCTATAGAAAATAATTTGTAATAATTTCACTATCCGTTTTTTATAAATGTCACTCCTGCTGGTAGTTATCTCGAACAGTAATGTGAGTTGATCGCAGTAGGTTCTCGAGGTCGTCATTTAAATGTATGTATATAGTGACACAGCAGATAGAAAGAGGTCAAGAAAACGATACAACAAAAGATGAGAGAGGCGAAAGAAGCGTGGATATATGAGCAATGAACTAACATCGAAGAGAGATTAAACAGAAATGACGCTAAAGGAGCATACAGGGTTGTCAAAGAACTGGTAACACCAAGACAAGGCATGAATTTTATAATCCAGGATAACAGCGGCAAGTGCCTTACTAAGGAAAATGACGTACTGGCACGATGGGCAGAGTACTGTTCCGAGATATAGCTATGAAGGACGGAACGAACTTGAGAAAACAATCCCCCCCAACATCAACAAATATTGAGAATAACCAAATGATAACGAAGGAAGAGGTAACTGCAGCGGTAAAGACATTAAGAAGAGGGAAGATGGCCGGTGTGGACAATATACCAGCAGAGCTCTTACAAGCAGGTGGAGAGATAGTGGTGGAAGGCCTGACACACATCTGCAACAAAATATGGGAGACAGGAAACTGGCCGGACTTATGGACGAAATCAATAGTTATACCGTTACATAAGTCTGGAAACCTAAAACTGTGCCAAAATTACAGAACAATAAGCCTCATCAGCTACCATAGTAAGGTCATGCTTAGATTAATCCTCAGCCGATTGAAACCCCAAGCAGAGAACATCATTGCCGAGAAGCAAGCAGGGTTCAGACAGGGAAGAAACACTACAGAACACATATTTAATTTAAGGCTGCTAAGCAAGAAATATCTAGAACAGCAGCAAACACTGTATCATGTGTTTGTTGATTTTAAGAATGCGTTTGATAGGGTATGGCATAAAGCGCTATAGGCAACCATGAGGATGTATACAATCAACGGAAATATTATAACGGTCCTTGAACACCTGTATGACAAGGCGTCCAGCGCAGTTCTTGTGAATGGGAGGCGAGGGGACTGGTTTCGCACATCAGTTGGTGTGAGACAGGGGTGTACACTCTGTCCAACTCTTTTCAATATATTCCTTGAGGGAATTATGGGTGAGGCACTTGAATGTCACGTTGGTACTGTCAAGATAGGGGGCCGAACGATTACCAACCTTCGTTTTGCAGATGATATGGACGGGTTGGCGCGTTTAGAAGCAGAACTCCAGGAATGGGTCAGAAGACTCGATGAAACAGCTCTTGACTATGTTATGGAGATAAACGCTGGAAAGACAAAATTAATGACCAACAACGCCAAGGGCTTCAAAAAGCTAACGGTCAGGAATTCGAAGTGGTTGACCGTTTTAAATATCTAGGGTCGATTGTCAGTGACGAAGGATAAAAATATGAGGTGTTGGCCAGAATAGCACAGACAATAGCGGCGCTTGCACGGCTTAACAAAATCTGGCAAGATAAACGGTTGGCACTACTCACGAAAATCAGATTAATGCGTACACTGGTCCTGTCAATATTTCTCTATGCGTGTGAGACATGGACAGTTACAATTGACCTTCAACGAAGGATACAGGCCTTGGAGATTAAATGTTTCCTAAGACTTGTAAACGTCACGTACAAAGATCGAGTGGAAATAATGAGGACATACGAGATAGAATTACAACAGCAATACGGCCTTTTGAAGACCTCTTGGCAACTGTCAAAAGAAGGACACTCGCTTGGTACGGTCACATATCGAAATCAAAGGGTCTTGCAAATACGATCCTCCACGGAAAGGTGCATGGCAGACGACGAAGAGGCCGGCCCAAAAAGAAGTGGAAGGACAACATAAAAGAATGGACCAATCTCCGACCAGAAGTGTCACAGGCAGTGGCATCTGACAGAGAGAGAGAGATGGCGTGGAGTTGTGGGGATGTCTTCATGTGTGCCCCAACGACCTCACCGGTTACGGGATGACCTGACCTGACATGACCTGAAAACATATACACAATTTACACCACAATCAACAAAATCACACGGTATTAGACTTGCTTTTTATTCATTTGCGTTTAAAATAAAGGCAGTGATATGGAAAAAGACAATACTTGTAATTAGGGCCTTGGACAGAGAAAACGTCAGTGAAATCGTTTGTCGGAATGCTGAAAATGATTTACAGCAAACCGCATTCACCAATTGTCGCGGAAAATGATTAGCACAGCTGTTGCAGTTCTAAGAATGTATTCGTAATTTATTGTTATAATTTTGTACTGGCCTATGCACGCTGCTTTGTTTTGCTCTCCCTCATCGCCTTTTTGCTTTGTTTCATATTGTTCTCTCTCATTCGACGTTTTGCTTTTTAAAAAATATCTGGTTATGACTAAGTATTTTATAATTCTACTACGTTATTGTAAATGGATCTAATTTTCATCTGTGTATTGAACTATCACATTTGATCACATATTTCTAGTGATCGTATTCTAAGCTTATCTGGTCGACAGTTTGGTCCTCATGTCCTCATTGGGAATTCTGGATAGTCAGTACATGTCATTTGATAAAGGCATCATGAGTAAGAACGATTATCAGAGCACGCTACAAGAAACCGGCGCAATTAACATCGCTGTCACAACTAAAGTAGATACAACAGGAAGACGTTTGTGTTATGCTAATCCTGTTTAAGATCATGGGAAATGTTTGCAGGTGAGTTATGATGTAATTTTACAAATGTAATATGTTTTACTCGAAACCTTGTAATTTGCGATCTTAAATAACAATTTTGCGTCTTAATATCATAGTGGTAGAGCACTGACGTCAACTCCTACCCGTACGCTCCAGTCGACCCAGATGTAAATAGATACATAGTTTACGCTTAGAAAATGAAATGCAGAAAGGACGGGAACTAGTCACACCATCTAATTCAAGCTGGGTTTAGTATAATGAAGTCTTTTACACTTCATTCCAAACCATCGGTTGTCTTCCGGGTATTCCTTGACATCTTTTTATATAAACAATGCGTAAATATGTTCTACATAAATATCAGTTCAATGCCCAGCTAAAACTGACCGTCATGTTACTCAGAAACAAATAAGTAGCAAAAGGATTATTGTAATTTATATAAGAAAAATTACTTAAAATTACGTAGATACAAGAAACAGATAATGTGTGATTAAGTTGTTTCAGCAAAGAGTGTTTGTAAGAAAATGGGGAAGATATATAGACAGATATATAGATAGATATATAAATAGATAGATAGGTAGATTAATAGATAGATAGATAGATATATAGATAGAACCAGCACAACATTTAGAAACTATACAAGAACAGTCAGAAGATAAATAAGAAAAGACAGGACAATGTACATAACATAGAAGAACAACAACAACAAGGCAGAGATGGAGATGCCTTTAAGGATATAAGAACACTGGCAAGATAGTTCCGCCTAGTAGTATCACATGTCATCAGTGATAAAGCGGACAACACATTAAAAGAAAATAACGATATTTTGACACGATAGAGGGAGTACTGCGCAACAATGTACTGTTGTTCGTCCATTGTAATCAATGAGGACCACTTTGTCAGCATTCAGTGTAAGCTATTCGCAAGGATTCGAAGATGGCTAAATAAGCCAATCTGAACCTTGAATGGTATGTTGCACTTTGTACAGGGAAATACGACACCTCCTTCCACCAGGGTTGAAGAAGGGTTGATGTGAGTTGACTTGTGGAGCGATTGTCTCTGGATGGCCTCATATATTCTTGAAGCAATAGTGCTGTGCTATGTACTAAGACACCTTAAGACACCCAGTTACAATAATATCGAACGAAGAAAGAGAACCTAAACCAACATTGTCTTCTTAATTCCTTTTAGTCGTCCGTTCTTAAATTCCCGCTAACAAGCTATGAAATTGACTTTGTAAGTAACAGGCTGTTGTACGGAAAACGGCATACTTTGTGTAGTAGTTTACAGCTTGATTGTCATATTTTCAACTGTCGGTCTGACACATCTGACTTCAGCAAGGCTTTTCTGGGTACAATGTAAGCCTTCTCCCTTCGATCCCTTTTATTTAGCCAGTCTGCTCTGTTGCAGCCTGTTGTTCAGGATTACCGCGTGGAGGTGGAGAAGAGTCTTGACAGCTTTGGTTCTCTGGCGCTGATGCTGGCAGTCAACTTTGGGTCGCTGGTCACCGCAGCGTATGCACTGCGCTTATTTTATCCCACATTGGACGAAGTGCGCTGGGGAATCAAAAGCCTAAGGAATGGAAAGTCCAGGGAACTAATACATACAGGAGAGAAGGCTTGTGTTTGCATTTATTATGTGCTGTGCAAGAGGATATGGCCCAGTACAGATTGGCCAAAGCATAGAAGCGATAAATCTGTATTCTTCTACCAAAGAAAGGCAACATAAAGCTGTGAAACAAATTACTGCACTATTGCGCTAATAGCATGATCCTCTTGCCGATTATATTGAAACTGATTGAAACACAATTTCATTGCGAAATACACGTGCAAGTAGATTTCAGAAAACAAATAGGGACCAGAGATCACATCTGAAGAACATCTATGAAAAATGTAGAGAATATAACGTAGATCTGCGTAAATGCTGCATCGATTATAATACATTAACAATTTTTGGAACATCATGTTAGATGAGGGGTTTCCAATACATCTAATCGAAACGTTATATCAGAAACAACACGATGCTGTCAGAGTATCTGGTGGCACATCAGATTAGTTGGAAGTGCAACAGGAAATAACACAGGGATTTATCCTCTTCTCATACATATTTAACATTTGTGCAGCGTGCATAATGTGGAATGTTAGAGAGGATGCCAATATCCAAAGCTGCGATGGGCGAATACAAGATCCAGGAGCTAAGATTTACAAACATTACTGTGATAGTATTAAACAGTGCAGAACTGATAATTGCGTTACGCAGATGCAGCAAAGATCAAAGCCTCTTTGTAAAAATAAACAAAACTAAGATAATGACCACACACAAACACACAAAAGAAAGCATAATCAGCATAATTTCAAGATTTGGAGCGTAGAAATAAAATAATATTGTCTCCAGAGTTGATAATAATGGGGACTTTTCAAAGGATATCAGAAAAAGATTAGCAATAAAAATGCAGAGGCAACATAACCTGAGGAAACTATGACAGAATACAAGTAATGCAACAAAAATGAACAATTCGGGAACATGTTTTTTTCCCGGGTAAAAAAATTAAGTTGCCAAAACATCAAGGAAAAGAATTGAACACTTCCAGTCAAATTGCTATAGAAAAGAGCTCATGGACTGAAGAAAAGAAAAATGCAGACATTCGACAATGGTTTGGCATAAAGGAGAACTGGTTCATAAATTACATCGTGAACGGTAATGGAAGGTATGGTGCCGCACAAGAGAGGCAGAAGCAAACCAAAAAGACGACGGCATCAGGATGTCAAGGAATGTTTGGGCATGACTCTTGAGCAGACTGGAGATTTGGCAAGAGTTTCTTTCAGACTGGCTGTAATAGGAGCTACGTTCTGAAAAAGACATACTTAATTAAAATGAAAAGACATTCGGTTCGTCTTGCTACGGTATACATTTCGCTAATCTAGTTATTGTCTTAGTTGGCAGACGATTCTACGACGACTTGACTTCAATTATGTAGCTTTAATATTATCACCATATTTGCCTCTTTAATATTATCACCGTACATAGTTTTTTTTAAAGGAAACAGGAAAGCGTTCAACTGTGTGCTACACCAAGAGTTATGGACCATAATGAGAGACATGGGGTTCCCAAAGCACTTGATTCAATTGAAGGAATCAATATACCAAGACCAACCAGCTGTGGTTAGAATAGCCGGCGAAAATGAGACTGGTTCGAAATTAAAAAGGGTATTAGACAAGGATGCGTACACTCCCCTTTATCTGTTCAATATATATGCTGAATCTATATTGAGGTACGTCAAAAACGATGGCAATTATGACGTTCGAGTTATTAACCATCGGTGAGAACGAGATAGCATAGCTCATTTACGCAGATGACACAGTTGTTCAAAGAGCAGGATTGGAACGGAGATCCTGTCGGTATAACAACACAGCGATGACCAAATCTATACTTGAATATAAGTAAAAAACAAATAATGAGCACAAACAAGACAAAGACCAAACTTAGTTATTCTAGAACAACAGAAAATTGAGAAAATCACAAGTTTTAAGTACCTCAACTCAATTATAAGCAACAATGGAGATTGCTTACAGGAAGTCAGACGCAATGCAATACAGAGGTTGAATAACAGAAACACGGCAGAACACTAATACAATGACGAACATAAAAATCCTGCGAACTATCATTTTCCTGGTGGCAACATATGGATGTGAAACGTCGATCACGACTTCAGAAAAGGATTTGCTCTTTTGAACTAAAATGCTACACAAGGATGCTCAATATACAATGAAAAATGAAAAGGAAAAATTATGATATCCTAAATGAACCGGATATCAAGAAAGATTTAGTAAAAAATAACCTGTGAACTTATTTTGGCCACATCAAACGCCATAATGGCCTGGAGTAAACGTTATTGGCGGGTTTGGTGCCTGGATATTGGGGCAGAGGTAGACACAGGAGAAGATGGACGGAATATATTAAAGCAGTCATGAAGATGACAACAACAGAGGCGAGAATTCTGGCTCGAGATCGAGAATCTTATAGATCGGCAATTTTGAGAGCGATGTTCTGCAAAGGACGAGCTACATGATGATTATTTGCTTCTTCATTTGCCATTCTATATGACACGCCACATGTTATTGTTCATACTACAATGTCTGTAGCCTCTTTTTCTGACAAATACATTTTGCTCAAATCAACTCCCTCACATATAGTGTCTATTTATGGCTAAACATTTTACCTTGAACTCAACTCCCTAACATGTATCTGATATTTCTTGGCGAGTAATTGTAGTTCCAACTCAACTTCCTAACATGTTGAACAAGAATGATCGCTTAGTCTCACCATTACATATTCACATGTTCGTCTTGGTTTTATCTGAAGTAGAAACATGGTTAATTAACAGAAACAATAAAATAATTGCAAGCTGGAAGGTTTGTCCCAGCCTAGCAAAGGGAAGTGACAGAAACAATAAAATGTTTGCAAGTTGGAAGGTTTGTCCAAGCCTAGCAAAGGGAAGTGACAGAAACAATAAAATGATTGCAAGTTGGAAGGTTTATCCCAGCCTAGCAAAGGGAAGTGACAGAAACAATAAAATGATTGCAAGTTGGAAGGTTTGTCCCAGCTTAGCAAAGTGAAGTAACAGAAACAATAAAATGATTGCAAGTTGGCAGGTTTGTCCCATCCTAGCAAAGGGAAGTAACAGAAATAATAAAATGATTGCAAGTTGGAAGGTTTGTCCAAGCCTAGCAAAGGGAAGTGACAGAAACAATAAAAGGATTGCAAGTTGGCAGGTTTGTCCAAGCCTAGCAAAGGGAAGTGACAGAAACAATAAAATGATTGCAAGTTGGAAGGTTTGTCCCAGCTTAGCAAAGGGAAGTGACAGAAACAATAAAATGATTGCAAGTTGGAAAGTTTGTCCAAGCCTAGCAAAGGGAAGTAACAGAAACAATAAAATGATTGCAAGTTGGAAGGTTTGTCCCAGCTTAGCAAAGTGAAGTAACAGAAACAATAAAATGATTGCAAGTTGGCAGGTTTGTCCCAGCCTAGCAAAGGGAAGTGACAGAAACAATAAAATGATTGCAAGTTGGAAAGTTTGTCCAAGCCTAGCAAAGGGAAGTGACAGAAACAATAAAATGATTGCAAGTTGGAAGGTTTGTCCAAGCCTAGCAAAGGGAAGTGACAGAAACAATAAAATGATTGCAAGTTGGAAGGTTTATCCCAGCCTAGCAAAGGGAAGTGACAGAAACAATAAAATGATTGCAAGTTGGAAGGTTTGTCCCAGCTTAGCAAAGTGAAGTAACAGAAACAATAAAATGATTGCAAGTTGGCAGGTTTGTCCCATCCTAGCAAAGGGAAGTAACAGAAATAATAAAATGATTGCAAGTTGGAAGGTTTGTCCAAGCCTAGCAAAGGGAAGTGACAGAAACAATAAAATGATTGCAAGTTGGCAGGTTTGTCCAAGCCTAGCAAAGGGAAGTGACAGAAACAATAAAATGATTGCAAGTTGGAAGGTTTGTCCCAGCTTAGCAAAGGGAAGTGACAGAAACAATAAAATGATTGCAAGTTGGAAAGTTTGTCCAAGCCTAGCAAAGGGAAGTAACAGAAACAATAAAATGATTGCAAGTTGGAAGGTTTGTCCCAGCTTAGCAAAGTGAAGTAACAGAAACAATAAAATGATTGCAAGTTGGCAGGTTTGTCCCAGCCTAGCAAAGGGAAGTGACAGAAACAATAAAATGATTGCAAGTTGGAAAGTTTGTCCAAGCCTAGCAAAGGGAAGTGACAGAAACAATAAAATGATTGCAAGTTGGAAGGTTTGTCCAAGCCTAGCAAAGGGAAGTGACAGAAACAATAAAATGATTGCAAGTTGGAAGGTTTGTCCCAGCCTGGCAAAGGGAAGTAACAAACAATAAAATTATTGCAAGTTGGAAGGTATGTCCTAGCAAAGGGAAGTGACAGATCCAGAGAGACATCTCCCATCATTCGCGCCGAAATGTGCCGGTCACTAAATATATATGTATACATATAAATCAGGTCAGGTCATCCCGTAACTAGTGAGTTCGTTGAGGCACACATAAAGACATCCTCACAACTCCACGCCATCCCTCTCTGTCAGAGGTCGCTCCCTCTACCTCTTCGGGGCGGATACACTCGAAAATATACTCAACGAAAAAAAGTAACTTACCAGGTAATATTTTTCGTCATATACTTTTATTTTATTATCCAAAAAAACGGCATTTTGGGAGAAGAAGCTCAGTTCTATGGAACTGAGTTTCTTCTCCCAAAATGTCGTTTGAAACTGAAATAAAGTTTCAGTGTCACGTGTGATTATTTCCTAAGCATTTTAGAGCGCGGAGGCCATTTTTTAAAATGACAACGCTCAGTACCGTGTGTCCACCACCTGTGTTGATGACATTTTGACATCTGCACCTCATGGATCGAATGCAGCGTATCAGTAAATCTCGTGGAATGTTGTGCCACGCCTGCACGACTTCTTGACAAAGCTGCCGTACAGTCTGCAAGTGGATGCTGTCGATGTTGAAGTCGACGTTTTAGCTCGTTCTATTCATGCTCAATTAGTGACAGGTCAGGGGAAATGACTGACCCAACGTCAAGAAAGCTCAATAAACACTTCTTCTCCATGTGGGATGAAGCGACAGTACCAAAGAAATTGTAGGATGATTAGATTGTTTATATTCACAAGAGAAAGTCAATCGGAAGGAGAATGACAATCACTGTCGACTTTCTCTGCTTTCTATTGCCGGCACGTGTATTATTCTCTCTCAGTCTCTAAATCATGGTAATCAATCAGGCACATGTGTCTGATGTAAAAGTAAAGTAAAAGGTATCTAATAGCATTACTGCCGTAGGGGTGTGAGGTGTTAGCGATCTCACATTTCAAAGGCTCGGCTATATGAGGGCGGTAGCCATCTCCTCTCCCTCGCCGCTTTTAATGCCCGGACTGAACCGGTACCCATTTAAGGCTGGGTCGACCCGGAAGCCATTGCGGTCTGAAAAAAAACTTTACCGCCTCAACTGGGGAATGAACCCAGGACCACTCAGATGCGAAGCCAGCACGCTAACCACTGCGCTACCCGGCTCCACGTGTCTGATGCCAGGTAGCTAAATGTTACGAAGGCACATTTCGGTCTTTTGCCTTGCTGTACCATGTTGGGTCCAAGACCTCTTTCAGGACATCTTCCACTTCAGCCTCGGTTGTAGCGCGGCTGAAGTTGTATGACCACCACGAAGTCACTCTACATGTCCGTCTGTTATCCGGCATGCGCACAACATGGTAGGCACATCTGTATTTTCGTAACAGCGCGACATCTATGATGTCAGTGAAGAAAATTTGACGTCTGATTTCTGCGTTGCGGATTTTGTCTCTTATGGAGATCTTCAATGTTTTTAGTTCCATCGCTCTTTGGCTAAAGCGTAGTCTATCTGCATCATATTTCCATAGGTTCCACACCTCTCAGCCATATACCATAGCTGGAATAACCCCACTGTTGTAATCAAAGGCTGCGAGCACCGGCGTTGTCGTTTTGTATGTTACAGTATAGGCTTATTTAATGCAGTTGGAAATGAGCCAGAGATCTCTCGATGTATTTAATTCCAATTAGTGATCTATTGGCCCAAATTTACGTTTTCTACAAAAGAATCTTCAAGACGCATATCTCTTTTTGGATAGAAGGTGTTGAGCATGAGTTTTCATTTAATTGATTTGTTGGCCAACTGCAAACGCTTGCTCTGCTGAGCTCATTCAGGCTTTCCTCCGCTTGTTTTGATGGATGAGGAGGACTATCATCAGCATACTTCAGATGAGTAATAATGTTCCATATCCTCCCAGTCCTTTTTTTAAAGAGCTAATTAAATTAGGTATTATTCAACCGCCCGAATAAACATTTTGAGCTAACCATCACCTCACGGACAGTCAATCTGAATGCATGGTTTATTGATGAACTGTAGACATCTTCAAAGGGGGGGGGGGGAGGGGGTGGGGTCACGGTCTTCACTGGCTTTCTGCTCGTTAAAGGAAAGTGAATCGTCTAATATAACCTTTCCTTTCCAGGGGTAGAGATTGCCACTTGATTCACTGTTCGGCTTGCCCTTCGGGAATTCCTATGCCAATGGCCTTTCCTACATTATTGTATCCCCAGCAGCACCTTCCCTAAGGGCCCCCCGTTTCTTACAGATCCTGCTGTGGGGCGCGACCGTCTACCCGGTGGTATAACTGGGCGGCAGATTGGGCTAATTAGCCTTGGTAGGCAGCCAATCTAAGAGAAGCTAAACTCTGACTCTAATCCCGGATAGACGAAGCTCGTTAGCCTGTTCAGGCAGTTCGCCTAGGAGAAGAGGAAATCTGATTTTAAACGCACAAGTCCCAGAGAGTGCAGGCTAGTCTTAGGACTTTAAGAGTATCATCGGATGACTCGAGTAACTAGCATCTGCGGGCAACGACTCCACTGAAACCTCGGGAGAGGGTAGGGCTATGGGAAAAACCCACACAGAAAATCCGGCGTGATAGCACCTAAGCCGGATGGTTTCAGAATTGCGAACTCATTTCGGCAGCTCCTGCAGCTGGGCTGGTGCCAAATTGCCATACTTTGCATTTCTTTGATTACACCAGTGAGTTCGAGAGGGGGATCCTGCAGTTTGGGCAGCCCAGAGTCTCCATATTCAGCGCCCAGGCTTGCGCTCTGAGAGGCTACTCATAGGGTGCCACACACATAGTCTGCAAAGACTGAGAGGCCTATGAATGAGACATCTTCATATCTACATGACATATTCCGATTTGAAGAGAACACAATCATGATATCACAAAAGCATTTGTTACTGTCAGTATATATATATGTTCAAATTCAGCTGCCTTGGTAATCTTGTCACTTTGGTGAAACAGCTATAAGATGGTATGCGTGCACGAGTACAGGACAAATGGCTTACATTTACATCATATAAGGTTGAACAAAAAATAACCGGCCTGAAACAAGTATTTGAACGTCCGGACACTATTCAGTATAATGGTTTCAGTTATGTTGAAAGGCGCATTTAATAAGTAAAGTTTTGCATTGATGACAGTCCATTTAATCCCCACATACTGAATCCAAAAACTAACGTGTTTGCGCGGAATGATATCCGAATCTTAATGCTATTTGTTAATATTGATATTGCTTAGTGGCATGAACCGGTTCTCTGCTGCTTGTGAAAACCTTGGCTTGACTATGAGCGTAACGAAAACTGAACTCATGTACCAACCAGCTAAAGGCAAACCATCATTTCAGTGAGAGCATAAGATCTATAAAAAGTAGCAACACTTTGTTTACCTAGAAAGCACGATGTGATTATTGTTGATGAGCTGGAAATGTGTACGGTATAGATTTGGTAGAATGTGCTCGACAGTGTAGGGCTTCGAGGAATCTGCCAAACGACTAAGCTGCAAGGTCTATCTGGACTGTCTAACCTGGTAATATGAGAAAGTCAAATCATTTCGGCATTAATAATAATAATTCGCCCATCATCATCGATGAGCACCACCAAAATCATCACAGTAAGTGTGCGCGCTCATGACTGTTCAAGTTATTCGAGTATGGAAACGTATATGACACGACTGGCAAACGTAGTCAGTAGTTGTCTCTCCTATTTTCTGTGCTTTTGAATTCCTATCCTGGGCTGCCTAGATACGGAGACCCTCGATGAATTCAACGCCGTCTCTGACCGTGCTCTTCCACGTTGAGCAATTTTAAGCCAGGTTTTTCTAGGTGCTAACGTTTATTTGACATCACTTAAGGGACTCCTTCAGACTCTCATTGAAACGCTTTTTTGGACGTCCTTGTGTTCGTTCTCGTTCACTCACTACTACATTACATGTATAAAAAAACATACTCGCTTATATTTGCGGGAAAGACCATTTGACAAATAATTTAGTGCTTTCCAGAGCCACAGTGCCAAGCATTATACTCTTTTACGGAAAGCTTAATAGAAATAAGCTGGACATCTTGACCGAATGCTAAATGGAATTCTTAAAAAAAAAGCTTCTGTATGGAGTGCTGAGTTTTTAGTTCTTAGTTCTTAGCTGAGTACTGGCACGTCAAAAATGGGATTTAAGCACCGGCTTAAAGAATTTCTTTAGTGCTTTCCCATAGTAACTACCATTTGAGAAAACCTGGTCAATATCTTTCACTCTGGAAAGGCGTTGTAGACATTGCATTTAACGAGGGCATCCGTGCGAGCAGCGCAGAAAAGACGTGCGATCAGAAAATATAGTGCAGATGGAATATCAGTACCAGCTGCATACGTCCTTGAATGGCAGTGTGGGACGGCCGATTTTTCTAACACCAATGGATATCCTTTGGCATCCTCCTGTCATCCATGCGATAAACATGTTCCAACCACTGTAGACGTCGCTGGCGCAACATCGAGTACATGCTGTGAGTGTTTGCTTTCTGGAAGACAGTATTATGGGACACACTCTTGTCATCCAATCCCCAATATACGACGTAGACACCTCACGTGAAAGGTGTTCAGCCGTGGTTCCTGTTTAGTGTAAATGCTCCAAGTCTCACTTCCATACATGAGAGTGCCAAGAACGCCGGGCCAAGGTGCCAAGGTGCTACTTGGGACACAATAATGTAGGAGAGGCCATTGGCATGGGAACTTCTGTACGCCAAGCCCTAACAGTGAATCCAGCGGCGATCTCTACACATGGAAAGCAGAGGCTATAACAGACGCTTCACTTTCCTTTAACGAGCGGACCGTCCAGCCAAGACCTCCCCCATACCGCGCCCCCCCCTTTCCCTCCCTCAATGTACTGTTGTACTTATATGTTTGTATATGTTTTATAAATTTCCCAGTACATATTTGTAAGTTACGCGTTATTTTACAAACTTTAATATGAACCTCTAAAATCAGATGTAATATTTCTTTTGCCATGCCAGGATTCATCAATTCTACATTTCATCTTTTAGATTCACAGTTTGTAGGGTTTATTATTTGTTGTTCCAAATTTTGGCATTAATTTAATACGTGTTGATTCTAATTGTAGTTACTACATTCGTCACGATTTGGGTTTTTACAAGCATATGGAATCCTAAACGCTTTGCAGTATTTTTAAACTTTACAATATTAACTATCCCTTAATCTGACTTGAATTCTTTGTTTTTTTTTAGTATTTTGGGAGCGTGATATACTTTACTATTATTGTGCGATTTCTTTCATTATTCTGGTAAGCCTACATGTGCTAGTATCAGTATAATGGTGGCCATGTACTATTTTTTAAATCTAGGTATGTGATATTTGTTTGAATGTTTCTTTCACTATACGAGGCCATTGGCATAATTGTTTTCGGTTTAGCAATTCTAATGTTGAAAACGAGGTCGTGAGTATAGTTACATATACGCTACACATGCACATCAATCGCGGGCAAACGTCTGCACAGAGTCCTGCTTAACGGCCCAACTGGTCTTAGAGCAGGATCTATTAACAGAGAGTCAGTGTGGTTTTCGAGCGGGACCTGGGACAGTCGACATGACGTATCTAAGCATGTCAACTCTAAGTGAAGTGTAAAAAAACAACATTGTGACATATACACAGTCTTTGTCAAACTGACCCATGCTATTGACACCGTCAATAAGGAAGGGCTCTGACAAGTCATGTCGTAGTTGTGTTGTCCATTCAGATTCATTGTAATTGTTCACCAATTTCATGATGGAATGATGATACAAGTACTGTACTAAGAATAATATTGTGTATCCTTCCCAGTCTTCTTATTTTCTTATTTTTGCTTATTCTTTTATGCCTTTAAGAGTCAGGTTTTAAAGAGTTATCTACTAGAATGAGCCTGACTGTATGATTCATGCACAGTGACATTCACCCCTTCTTATATCATATATTTCCGTAAGCCATCTTGAATCCTTTGAATCTATACTGGTGTTTGCTTTTGTTGTTTTTAGGGGCTGGGAAGGGGGGCAGCGGAGGAAAGTTGGTTTGTGGTAGTTGTCGTGTTAATTTGGCAAACCATTTTAGTTGCTGTCTTTTGCTGTAGTCTAATACTGGTGTTGTTCCCACTAGTCTCCTGATGTCATTGTTTCCTATCATATATCTCCTCGTTACAATCAATATTTTTCGTTGACATTTCATGTCTGCTGTTATGGTGTGTTGTTTTTTATTTGATGTTAGTGTCCAGTTTTGATATTGATAAAATAATATCGGAACAAAAATAGTGTATTATAACGCTCTTTTTGGTAGTTATTGTCCCAAGCTTACAACTAAGTTTTGGAGTTAATTGTCCAATGAAATGATTTGCCTTATTGCATCTTTGTTGAATGTTTGCTATAATTCTTCCGTCTGCGTGCTAAGTATGTGAAATCTTTCGTCTGTTTCATTTGCTACGTTTCAATCTAGACATTGATGTCTCCGACTATTCTAGATTATTTCATGGCCTCAGTTTTTTCTACGTTGATTTTTATTCTGTATTCTTTACATAAGACAGCTGGCCCATCCCTCACCAGAAGGATCACTGAACTCTTCTGTCACATGTGGGCTGAAGGACAAATTCCGCAGGAGCTAAAGGACGCCTCAATCGTTCACCTGTACAAAAGAAAAGGCAACCGTCAGGAATGCGACAATCATCGTGGAATATCGCTACTCTCCGTAGCAGGCAAGATCCTAGCTCGCTTACTGCTAAACAGGCTCAACAAACACCTTGAACAAAGCCACCACCTCCCAGAAAGCCAATGTGGATTCAGAGCCGGAAGAGGAATAGTGGACATGATTTTTGCCGCTCGTGAAGTACAAGAGAAGTGTCGAGAACAAAATCAGGCCTTGTACACCACATTTATTGATTTGACAAAGGCATTTGATACAGTTAACATAGTGTGTTAACATAGGGGTGTTGATGATAATGTCTAAGTTTGGCTGCCCCAACAAGTTCATAACAATGGTAAAACAGCTACACGAAGGCGTGTGTGCTGGTGTACTGGACAGCGGTGCAATCTCTAAAACGTTTCTAGTATCAAACGGAGTAAAACAAGGATGTGTACTCGCCCTTACTTTGTTCAGCATGATGTTCGCGGCCACGATGACAGACGCCTTCAGATCATTGGAGCTTGGAATATCCATAAAGTACCGCACAGATGGCAAATTACTCAATTCCAGAAGAATGAAGGCCGAAACCAAAGTGGCTGGCGACATAATCAGGGAACTTGTATTTGCTGACGACTGCGCTCTAATGAGCAACTCAGAACTGAACATGCAGGTTGGAATGGACCAGTTCTCTGCCGCATGCACCAATTTTGGCCTGACCATAAATGCCAAAAAAACAGAGGTCATGTACCAACCAGCACCAGGCATATAGTACACAAAACCAGAGACTACAGTCAGCGGGCAGACGTTGAATGCGGTAGACAAATTCACATATCTGGGCAGCACGCTGTCGAGATCTGTCAGCCTAGACGATGAGGTGGCAAGCAGAATAGCAAAGGCCAACACAGCCTTTGGTAGAATGCACTCGATGGTCTGGGCACGTCTTGGCATCAGCGTCAAGACCAAACTCAAAGTCTACCGTGCAACCATCATTCCAACCCTACTATACGCTTGCGAAATCTGGACTGTATACTCTAGACATGCAAGGAGGTTAAACCACTTCCACACAGGTTGCCTGAGGCGAATATTCCACATCCGATGGCAAGATCGTGTCACTGACATCGAGGTTCTCTCGAGGGCTAACATGCCCAGCATCCATGCACTGCTAGAAAAAGCACGACTAGGATGGGCCGGACACCTCGTCCGTATGTCAGACGAGCGGCTCCCAAAGAAGCTTCTCTACGGCGAGCTGAGAGAGGGATGGCGCGAGAGAGGGCGCCCAAAGAAATGTTTTAAAGACGGTCTGAAAGACTCACTAAAAAGTTGCAAGATAGACATCGACAACTGGGAATGTCTTGCGCAAAACAGATCTGACTGGAGAAGCGCAGTCAAATCGGGTGTAGCTGCCGATGAAGACGACCGTGCTGTGAAAGCCCAGAGCAGACGCGAGACGCGGAAATCCTGAGCAGCGGGAACACCATCCCTTTCTACAAATCTTGTGTGCCCGATATGTAGCAGATGTTTTCGTGCTCGCATTGGCCTGTTCAGCCACATGCGCACCCACACCCAACAGGGCAATCTGTGACAAGGATGATGTATGCGGTCCTCATCGACAACGATGGACAGCTATTATTATTATTATTCTCTACATGTTGTATTTAATTTGTAAATAAATTCTTGCAATTGCATTTCTGACTTCTCTATGGCTGCTTGATCATCAGCGAAACGAAGTTTGTTTTAGAGTTCACCAATATTGCTAGCTCCATTTGGGTTGGCTGTTTTACAAATATGGTCTTCATATGTAATGAACAACAAACAATGTAGCACACATTCCTGTCGTACTCCTGATTTGATACCGCAATTTTCTGAGATTCCAGTTATTGTTTGAACAGAGCACTGGCTATTTATGCAAAAGACCTTTGCAGAGGTTAATTAGGTGACCGTTTACTCCATAGTGTACCAATATTTTTTAAATAGATGTCTATCTTCTTCTCTTCTTCTTCTTCTTCTTCTTCTTCTTCTTCTTCTTCTTCTTCTTCTTCTTCTTCTTCTTCTTCTTCTTCTTTTTCTTCTTCTTCTTCTTCTTCTTCTTCTTCTTCATCATCATCTTGTTCTTCTTCTTCTACTTTTTCTGTCCTACTGCTCTTGTCATACGGCGTCGTAGAAAGACCCTCTATCCATCGACGGCAAGGTCTGCCTCTTGCTCGTGGACAGGAGATCTGCATATGGTATGCCCTTGATGCAGGCTGGTCATAATGCATTCTGACTAAATAACCAAACCACTCGATTTGTTGAGAGTGAATATAAGCACTAACTGGGTTTGTCCCCACTGTCTGCTTCAGCGAGGTGTTGCGAATTCGGTCACGGATTGTTTTTCTGGTTGCACTTCTCACACAGCAGCACATCTCAGAGTTTTTTATCTTGCTTTTATGGCTTGCTAGTAAGGATCAATATTGACATTGGTAAGACTGTAGAAATAAGCAGTTTATTTATCAGCCTCCTCTTTGTTTATAAAAGCACTCTAGGGTGTTTCAAAGTCTTTGCAATTTGATAGTAGATACTGTTCGTCTTCTGAATGATATCTGCATTGGACCTGTCCACACTACCATCATTAGTGAACCTAGGTATTTGAACTCTCGTGCTTGCTTTATACCAATGTCATTGATGTGGAAACTTCTCTGCAATTGGTCAGGGGAAATCAACATAGTCTTTCTCTTGTCTGTGTTGATCTACATATCATATTCGTCACAAGCGAAATGGAGACAGTTCAGGTGGTGTTGTAGGTCTTCTCCATTTTGGTAAAAGGATGACCTGATCATCAGCAAACAACAGTTCATTGAGAGACTGTTCATGAGGGTTAGTCAACTGTAATTTTGTCTATGTAAATTATATTTGTAATACCCGCATTCGTTCGTACTACACCTTCACTGCTTACGTACAAGGCACACATGCCATCCAGTATTTGGCACTCAACACCATATTCCTCCATTACCTCCCATAACCTACATCGGTTTACTCGGTCACATGTCTTTTCTTGATCAATGAAGACCACGGGTAGCTTCCTATTGGATGCTATGGTTTAATCACTCAACTGTCAGAGCGTAAATATAGCATTCATTCATCTCCTGCTTTCCCGGAAGCCTGATTGTGAAGATCTGATCAGCGACAACAATAGCGTGAATTCGTCGCTCAAGGACCCGTGCGACAATTTTTCCAATGTGGCTAAGGAGGGATATGCCCCTATAAGAGGTGTAATCTTTCGTGCTGCCCTTGTTTTTGTCAAACAGGTACCACCATTGCTCTTTGCCAATCACGAGGTTCCTTACTTTCAATCCAGGCCTGATCAAAGAGCTTTGTAAGAATATTTACTCCTACATCGTGATAAGCTTTTATATTATATTATATTATATTATATTTTATATATGCCTGTATATTGTCTACACCTGGGACCTTGTAGTTAGGACTTCTTTCAATTTCTTCTCAGATTTCTTGCTCGAATATCAATGTCACTTTGCGCAATATTTTTCGGGATTTGTGCCAATGAATGATGTTGCACAGATTCTATACCGTCACCTGCTTGTGCCCTTGGTACAAGCAAGTCTGTGAAATACTTTTCCCATCTTTCTCTTATTCTCTCAGGTTCATGGAGTGATTGTTCCTCTTTGTCATTGCCCACTGCATAAGGACTATATTATTTAACTCTCAACCGTAGAGAGGCCATTGTAAAAATATCTGGGAGATGTTGAACATAGCTCACTCAGTACATCCCTATTGTTTGCCAAGCATTTTCTTTCGCCTTTTTTAGAACTATCCTGGCTTTGACTGCAGCCTTCACTCTTTCATTCCCCCATATCGTCCGTTTCTCTCTAATACTACATTTTCCTTGTTGTACCACACTCCTTAGTCAAAACAATAGTTATAGCCAACTTGAAATGTTGCCATTGTTCCTCGCCTGTATCTCTATTTGACATACTTTAATATTTCACTTCCATCTTCTGTTTGACGTTTTCCCGAACTAACACATCTGCCAGCCTTCTTGTATTAACTACTTCATGGAGGCAAATTTCGCGTTTAATATGTTGCACACTCTGATGAAAGTACAGTACAATTAGAATTTGAGAATCACCCTGCAATGTGTGACACACTGACGATTGCAATTCGGAATAGAATGAAATACATTTGAGATAGCGTCTGCTGATTGCCGCGGTTTTATCATGTTTGCGTGTGACTGTGGCGATAGTTGAAAAAATTGTTTCGTAATAAATAAGCCATGATTGTTTAACAGTTGTTCACCATTAAAGTTAAACTCCCCTCTGGTATCACTATGTGATTCAAAATGCAATTTTCAAGGATTCTTGCATCCCCCTAACTTACCGTTTAAATCGACCATGATTATCAACTCGTCCGTGTCCTTGACCTAGTGTACGATAATAGAAAGTTCACTAAATGATACATGGCGAATACACCTATGCGATAGTCTTGCATTGTTATGAAGTTGAATTAATAGTATTCTTTCTTATATTGATCTTTTCAGTGGTGACTATTAACTTTGTAAATAGTGAATGTATTATAAATCCAACTGCGTGTGCCGCTCTCCTTCTTTCTGGTACACCTCCCGTTATCAAAACATAATTGTTGTGTATTTGTGTTATCGAATTGTCGTGTTTCTTACAGTCGGTAAACCCTAAGATGTGTATGTCATGAGCCCCCATAAAGGGGACTGTTTCTGTATCCTTAAGTCTCAGGCTGCACACGTTTGAAGTAGCGACTTTGAATATCAACTCTCTGTGTGTGCCCTTCACTTTGGTTGTCGCTTTCGTCGTATGCATTCCCTCCTATCTATTTACGCGAGCATATATTTTTTAAACAGTTGTAAGTCACTTATCATGTTTACACTATCTGCAGTTCCTGTAGGTCTGACATTGGTAACATCTTTCTTTAAAATGCGAAATAGCAAATATTATACGAGCAACAAATACAAGAAAGCTGCAACCATCTTCATCGACACTTCTATCCGGTTAAAATCTTTTCCTCGATCTACAAACGCAACATTCAGTTCCTGATTGTATGCAATTGTTTTCTGAACTAATTGTCTGAGAATAAAAATTGCATCTGGACAGTTTCTGTCTATTTTCCTAGTCAACAACGGTATCAAACAGATATATGTACTAACACCGACACTGTTTCGCGTGGTCTTTGCATCAATGCTCTCTGATGCTGTACATGGCCGCTGTTAGCACAAGGTCGGCTGTTCAAACCGAGAAGTCTGGAGTTTTACACCACTGTGAGTGAAACCACAATCTTGTATCTCCTGTTTGCTGACACGAGAGCCCTTAACAAAAGAAGACTGCTACAAGATCCCAGAGCCTATATATATATTTCATAGAGACATGGATATGGCGGGATTAAGATCAATCTGTAATACAGAGGAAATGGTAATCAAATAATTGGAGGAGTTGAAAGTGGATAAATGTCCAGGTATCCATCCAAAAACGCTATTTGAAATTAGAGACCACCTAGCAAAACCATTGGCTATAATAATGTTCTCAATCACTTCCAAAAAGTGATTGATCCAAGACATTGGAAAGACACGATCCCCTTATTCAAAAAGGGAAAGAAATCAAATCCAGGAAATTATAGATCGGTGAGTTTAACGAGCATAGTCTGTAAAATATTAGAATCAATTATCAAAGAAAACATTGTAATGCATCTAGACAGGTTTAATCTAATCAGAAATAGTCAGCATGGTTTGACTAGAGGGAGATCATGCTTAACAAATCTATTGGAATTCACGGAGGAGGTTACAAAAATGGTAGATAAGGGGGAAACCACTGGATGTTATTTATCTACATTTTGCAAAGGCTTTTGATAGAGTACCTCATCTAAGATTATTTAAAAAAGTTAAAATCGCATGTATTAGGTGGTCAGGTTCCCGAATAGACTGAAAATTAGTTAACCGGCAGAAGACAGAAAGTGTGCATAAATAAGGAGTACTCTGAGTCGTGTGAAGTAAAAAGTGGAGTGCCACAGGGCTCGATTTTAATTCTTGATATAATCATGAAGCATGTCCTTTGTAAAACGTCGCTCCCATCACAGTCTGTCTGAAAGAAACTCGTTCCCTTGCCAAAACACCAGCTTCCGCCACTGTCATACTCAGGCATTCCTGGATATCTGGTGCCATCGTCTTCTTGGTCTACCCCTTCCTCTTTTGCCTGGCACCATACCTTCCATCACCGTTCTCTCAAGACTGTTGAGTCTCTTGATGTGACCAAAGTATTTGCATTTTCAAGCAAAAATGGAATTGATAAACCAGTTCTCCTCTATGCTCAACTCTTGCCGAATGTCTACATTTGTTCTCTTCTCTGTCCAGGGTATTCTGAGGAGCTTTCTGTAACATTTTAACTCGAAAGATTCGATTCTTTGTCTAGAAGTTTTGGTAATCGTCCATGCTTCACAACTATAAGCTGCCACAGGAAAAACACAGGCTCTCAAGACTTTTACTTGTATCGTTTTGTTGGTGCCCTGCCATAATTTCTTCAGGCTGTTCAGTCTCTGCATTGCCATAGCTAGTCTTCTTCTGATTTCTTTCGAGCAGTCACCATTTTTGTCAATTCTGGAGCCCAGATATTCAAAATGTGTGACCTGATCTATTTCCTCACCACCCACTGTAAATTTATGCTGACATAGTATTTTATTCGTGGTCATTACCTTTGTTTATGTTTATGAAAACAGATTTTGATATTTACTATGTCCATTAACGGCTGAAAGTAGCTGCTCTAGCCCTTCTCCACTTCTTTATAGTATCACTGTGTCATCTGCGTATCGTGACTCTGGAATCTCGTACCCCCCAATCGTAAATGGATCGAAACTTTCAATGTTCTCATCTTCTCGAACATTTCTCATTATACATTCCGCATATATGTTGTACAGATAAGGCGAGAGAATGCATCCCTGTCGGACTCCCTTTTGTACTGCAAACCAATCTGATGTTTGCCCAGATACTCGGACAGCGGCTTGTTGATCTTGGTATAATGTTTCAATGAGATGGACTATATGCAAAGGAAACCCCATTTCCTTCATGATTCTCCACAGATTTTGATGTTTCATAGTGTCGAAGGCCTTAGTGAAATCAATGAAACATGTGTACAGGTCTACATTAAACTCTCTACATTTTCCATAGATATTCCTTAAATTTAATATGTGGTCCCGGATCCCTCTGACTTTCCTAAAACCTGTCTGGACTATGTGAATTTCAGATTCAAACCTTCAATCAAACCCCAAAATACCAAATTAAGTTTAAATGGCAAATTCCTGCAGCCAAACGACAACCCAAACTATCTGGGTGTCACATTTGATCGGCGCATGACATGGAAAAGTCAGATCGAGAGAAACCGAATGAGAGCCAGCGAAAGAATGGCAATCATGAGGAAACTTGCTGGCACAAGCTGGGGAGCAGACGAAAGCATACTAAAGAAACTGTACACTGGAAGAGTGAGACCAGTTCTCGAGTATGGCATTGCGGCATGGACAACAGCAGCAACGGCGAACTTCGATAAAGTTAGCAAACTTCAAAACCAAGCCATGAGAGTTATAACAGGAGGCATGAAGTTAACGCCAATTGTAGAACTTGAAAAGATTACAAAACTGCAATCCATGACCGATAGAAGAGACTGCAGAGCCCAGCTGCTGCAGTCAGAGAAACTCCGAAGACTGACCGACCATCCAATGCACCAGAGACTAAACAATTTGGGAAATGGGAAACTAAAGAGGAGAAACTTTGCAGAAATAGCCAATGCAAAGATGCACGAAGATCCCATAAACGCACTAACAACACCAAAACCCATCACTACTGTACGAAAACCTACCTGGAGGCAGGATATATTTCCAGAGGTGGTAGAAAATATACCAGGTATTGGAAACAAAAACTGCCAGACTGAAAAAGAAAGGAGAGATACTACCCTAAGCTTTATATCGAAAAACTACCAAAGCATGGACTGGACCCATGCATACACCGACGGTTCTGTAACAAACACTACACAGAACGGAGGGGCAGGAGCATTCCTGAACCTACCAAATGGCAGACAAATAACACTGTCATTCGCTACTGGTAAGTACACAAGCAATTTCAGAGCGGAGGCAGAGGCACTGAGGGCGGCAGTGGAAGAAATAGTGACACATAAAGAAAATGAAAGCCATATAGTCCTGCTTACAGATGCTCTCGCCGTAGTCACAGCGCTAAAAAGCCAGAAAAACACTTAGCTTAATGACTTAAGAGCAGCACTCTGCAAACTGTGCCAGCAGTCCGCACCAAAAAGGGTAGTGGTACAGTGGGTCCCATCACACTGCAACATCCAAGGCAACGAGGAGGCAGACAGACTGGTAAAAGAAGGTGCAAGACTACCACAAACAGATACTAGTAAGACGTACGAAGAGTCAAAACGGCTTATCAAAGCCAGATACATGACCAAATGGGAAACCGAACATACTGGTTACACCAAAAAAGATGCCTATTACCAGTTGAACCGAAGAGAGCAGGTCATTGTCTTCAGACTTCGCACTGGCCACAATAGACTGAGGTACCACCTACTCAACAAATTGAAGATAGGTGGTACCGACGAATGCCCGTGCGGTACCGGTAAAATGACCGCTGAACATCTGCTGCAGAACTGCCCGACATACGAGGATCAGAGAGAGCAGATGTGGCCATCACCAGTGGAACTGCAAGACAAGCTCTATGGCAGTGTCGACAGCCTCAGGATGACCGCCGCTTTTTTCGAAAAAATAATGGTTACTGTCTGACTGCGTACGAAGAAGAAGAAGAAGAAGAAGATTCAAACCTTTCCTCTATCCTTCTTAAAAGGATTTGCAAGAGTATCTTGCTAGCGTGGCTGATCAGTGCGATAGTTTGTTAGTTCGTGCACATCTTAAGGCTGCCTTTTTTGGGGAGGGGAATATAAATTGATTTCTTCCTTGCTTCTGGCCACTCTGCACTGTGCCATTTTTCTTTACACAGCTTGTGATAGACTCGAGCACATACCTCTCCTCCTGCTTGTACTAGTTCTGCTGGGATATCATCGCATCCTGGGGACTTTCCCTTTTTCAGGCTTTTAATTGCAGAGCGTACTTCTTCCAATGTTGGTTCAGGTTCTTTCTCATCCTTTGGTAGGATTGTAACTGAGCGCTTTGTGCTATCTCCATACATGGTTCTGCAGTACTCTCTCCATCGATTTAGTATATCTCTGGTTTCTGTTAATGTGTTATCCGCTTTGTCATTTTTGACATGTGGAACCGGACGGAATTCCCTTGTCAGTGTTCTTATTGCTTTGAATGCATCTCTTTCTCTGCCTTGTTGTAGGTTTTCTATATCCTTACACGTTTCTACTATGTATCTTTTTTTATCTTTTCTTATTTCTCTTCTATCTTTTCTTGCGCAGTTTTTATATGCTGTGTTGGTCTTCTTACTTCCCATTTGTTTTAAATGTTGCCTTTCTGCAATGAGGTTCTGTATTTCCTCTGTTATGTAGCTCTGTTTCTTGAGCGACATCTTGGGAATCATTTCTTTTGCTGTCGGCATCAAAATATCCCTTGCGTACGATGTCAACTTCTCAGATGTCATCTCTTCCTGTTTAGCAAGCAACGCCTCAAATTTGTTTTCTACTTTGATGTTGTATTCAGTAGGTATTGCTGATAAATTCGAAGCGTATTGGCTGGCAGCCTTTGTTGATCCTACGTAGTCTTGTTTGGAAA
Source organism: Ariolimax columbianus (assembly GCA_036924085.1). NCBI lineage: Eukaryota > Metazoa > Mollusca > Gastropoda > Stylommatophora > Arionidae > Ariolimax > Ariolimax columbianus. The sequence goes on along the minus strand of JAVGWX010000005.1, from coordinate 42,255,860 downwards.
ACTGCAAACAGTAATTCATGGTCCGTATCGCAGTCGGTTCCTGTCAGCGTTTTTGTCGCCAGCACATTTGATCTCCATCTTTGTTGCACTAGGATGTAATCTATTTTGTTTCTGCTGTTGCCATAAGGGGAGGTCCAGGTGTACAGTCGTCGTGGATGTTGTTTGAAGAAGGTGTTGGCAATGGATAGGTTGTTTTCCGTGCAGAATTCAACCAGTTTTTCTCCTCACTCATTTCTGTGTCCCAAACTAAAAGATCCTCGAACACTTCTCTCCTCTTCGGCTCTTTCCTCTCCGACTTTCGCATTGAAATCGCCAATGATGACCAAGATGTCTCTTTTTTCAACTTTTTCCATCGCTTCTTGCAAGGAGTGATAGAAATCATTCACTTCACAATAGTCTGCTGCTGATGTTGGTGCATACACTTGAATTATTGTTAAATTTCTAGTCTTTTTCTTTAGTCTGATTACAATTATTGGGTCGTTGACTGGATTGTAACCGAGTAGTAAAGGTGCTGTTTTCTTTGACAAAATAAAGCAGACCCCGCTTTTTCACCCTTGTCCGTCCCAGAGTATATAAATGTTTCTCCTGAGGAGCTGGTACAGTGCCCTTGACCGGCCCATCTATGCTCAGAGACTCCAAGAATCTCTATCTTGGTTGTCTTCATTTCTCTACCGATCATGAACAACTTGCCCTGGTATAGGTTCCTGACGTTCCAGGTGCCTATTCTTAGTTTTGTTTTTAGTCCCATTCTTGATATATACAAACGATTTGGACATTAATTGAAAAATTTTCGGACGACACAACACTATATAGGAGTGTCTCATCTATAGCAGAGATAGATATATTGAGGTCGGATTTAGATCAAAATGCAATGTTAGATATGATAAAAAGAAATATTAAACATAAGAGCAAGAAAGGAATTGTCTAACTGTATAAAGCATTACTTGAACCTAGATTGAAGTACTGTGTTTTCTTCTTCTTCTTCTTCGTACGCAGTCAGACAGTATCCATTATTTTTCCAAAAAAGCGGCGGTCATCCTGAGGCTGTCGCCGCTGCCATAGAGCTTGTCTTGCAGTTCCACTGGTGATGGCCACATCTGCTCTCTCTGATCCTCGTATGTCGGGCAGTTCTGCAGCAGATGTTCAGCGGTCATTTTACCGGTACCGCACGGGCATTCGTCGGTACCACCTATCTTCAATTTGTTGAATAGGTGGTACCTCAGTCTATTGTGGCCAGTGCGAAGTCTGAAGACAACGACCTGCTCTTTTCGCTTCAGCTGGTAATAGGCATCGTTTTTGGTGTAACCAGTATGTTCGGTTTCCCATTTGGTCATGTATCTGGCTTTGATAAGCCGTTTTGACTCTTCGTACGTCATACTAGTATCTGTTTGTGGTAGTCTTGCACCTTCTTTTGCCAGTCTGTCTGCCTCCTCGTTGCCTTGGATGTTGCAGTGTGATGGGACCCACTGTACCACTACCCTTTTTGGTGCGGACTGCTGGCACAGTTTGCAGAGTGCTGCTCTTAAGTCATTAAGCTCAGTGTTTTTCTGGCTTGTTAGCGCTGTGACTACGGCGAGAGCATCTGTAAGCAGGACTATATGGCTTTCATTTTCTTTGTGTGACACCATTTGAAGTACTGTGTTTAATTGTGTAGTCCTTGTCGTAGAGGAGATATAAACAAGCTGGAAAGGATACAAAACAGAGCAATAAAGCTGGTAGTGGGATTATAGATTTATAGTTATGAGAAAGGACTCACAAAACAGGCCTACCGTGTGTAGAAAAGAGAAAAGAAATCCAAGTGACTTAATGCAGCTTTATAAGAATCAAAGGAAATTATAAATTATAGCGTAATAGGGATTTTCCAAAATACAACCACCTACAAAAACAAGAGGACATAGCTACAAATTAACTAAAGAGAGGTTCAGATTACATATTAGGTAATATTTTTTTAGTCAGAGTGTGGAGAATCCTTGGAATACATTACCACAGGAAGTATTGGAGGCAGGGGCAATTAATGCATTAAGGAATAGATTGGATGCGCATATGCATTAGAGCAATGAAATGTAAATGAGTCTGGTTGTATACAGAGTCTTCTAAATCAGTATAAAGACGTTAAGTTAAGTGAGTAGTCGTTTCCAAAACTCTGCATGATCTCGTTGTAGATTTTAATAAAATTGGTTGTCGATTCTGAGCACAATCAATTTTGTGAAAGGTTTGTACACGAGGCACACACATACAAGCACGCACGCACATACGCTCGCACAGATACACACACCCACCCACACACACACAATATCCGCTAACATGGTACTCTTGCTGATTCTATTTCAGGATTGAGAAAAGGTTTGAATTTGAAATTCACAATGTCCAAGCAGGGTTTAGAAAAGACAGAGGCACCGTTGACTACATTTGTAATATGAGGAACATCTACGAAACATGTAGATATGGAGTTTAATGTAGGCCTCTACATGTGTTTCGTTGATTACACCAAGACCTGCGATAGGGTAAAACATCAAAATCTGAGGAACATCATGAAGGAAAAGGGGTTTCCTGTGCACATTATACATCTCATTGAAACACTGTACCAAGATCAACGAGCCGATGTTCGAGTATCTGGGCTAACGTCAGATTGGTTCACAGTACAAAAGGGAGTAAGACAGGGATATATCCTCTCACCTTATCTATACAACATATATGCGAAATGTATAATGAGAAATGATAGAGAAGACGAGAATATTGAAAGTTTTGATACATTTACTGTTGGGCAGTACGAGATTCCAGATTTACGATACGCAGACGACACAGTAATACTTTCAAGAAGTGCATAAGGGCTAAAGCAGCTAATTTCAAATGTAAATGGACACAGTAAAGATCAAAAGCTGTTAATAAACATAAAAAGAGCAAAGATAATGACCTCCGACATAACACAATGTCAACATAAATTTACAGTGGACATTGAGGAAATAGAACAGGTCACACATTTTGAATATCTGGGCTCCAGAATTGACAAAAATGGCAACTGCTCGAAAGAAATCAGAAGAAAACTAGCCATTACAATGCAGAGACTGAACAGCACGAAGAAATTATGGCATAGAACCAACAAAATGATGAAAGTAAAAGTCTTGAGAGCCTGTGTTTTTTTCTGTGGCAGCTTATGGCTGTCAATCATGGGCGATTATAACAAACTTTTAGATAAAGAATCGAATCCTTCCAGTCAAAATGTTATAGAAAGATCCTCAGAATACCATGGACAGAGAAAAAGACAAATGTAGACATTCGGCAATAATTGAGCATAGAGGAGAGCTGGTTCACTTTATAACTGGTAATTCCATTTTGGTAAGAAAATGTCAATACTTTGATTGCATCAAGAGATACAACGGTCTTGAGAGAACAGTGATGGAAGGTATGGTGCCAAGTAAAAGAGGCACGACTTAGACCAAGAAGACGACGGAAACACAATATCCAGGAATGCGCCTAGGCATGACTGTGTCGGAGGCTGGAGTTTTGGCAATATATATATATATATATATATATATGTATATATATATATATATATATATATGTGTTCGTGTGTGTGTGTGTGTGGGGTGGGGGTTGGGGGGGGGATTCCGTGGCGAAGTGATCAGGTGGTGTGGGTTCGACTCCGGACTCCGCCGTCTTTTTCACGGGTGCTTGATGCGGAGTCCCCTGAATCTCGTAGTTGCCCCCTAGTCGTTTTGTCATTGACTTGCCACTGGGGTCGGGCGGTACGAGACGAGAGAGTGAGGATAAAAAGTAGCACAGATAATCCTTACTAAAAATAGCGCTAGACGAATTAATTACGCCATTATCGTCTACTATGGATGGCGGCCTTTGTCGCTATATATATATATATATGAATCAAGACCACAAAAAGCTAATGCGGTTTCATTTCAGCTCTCACAATTACTAAGACACATATCCCAATGAAGAAAATGAGACAGTGGATACATAGTATTTTCATACCAATTCTATGCTACCAGTGTCAGACATGGACTATCACTAATGCACAAGGAAGAAAAATCATGATATGCAAAATGAGGTGTTTGAGAAAGCCTGTGGGGGTCACACAACAAAATAATCAGACAAACGGTGGGTGCAACACCGAGCATGGAGTACATAGAAAGGCAAAGAATTAAATGGTTCGGACACCTGATAAGAATGCAACCAAAGTTATCAGTTGCTCGTATCTACAATACCAGACAGTAGGGTTGCAGGGCAAGAGGCAGACCACATACAATATGGCTAGATGGTGCCAGTGAGACACTGAAGAAACACGGAATGACAACATCGGCGACAAAGCTGGCATCCGACAGAAAACAACACCTCTCCACATGTGAATAGAGGATGAATATATATATAGGGAATAACGAGCAGATTGGGTGACAGTTCCCCAAAATTTCTCTGTCCCTTTTTTTGCCTGAAGATTGTCCTGCAATTTGACTTGCAGATGTGGTTTCGAGGTAAGGTGTTCGCCTCGGGTGCTGGAGGTCCCGGGTTCAAATGACGGTGGAGACCGAGACTTTTTTGCGTGAATCATCTGGTAAAAAATTCCCACTATCTTCGAGTAAGTGAGATCAGACAACCGTGGACACTGTCGCGTGCGTTAAAAATCCCTTCTTTTTGTTCTTCTTTTCGCTTGTATTCTGCTTGTGTCTTTCAGCTTCACGTTATGAACATGTCTCTTGACCGGGCCGTAGTATGTGCTTCGTACACAGGGATCTTTGCTGCTTCTGTTATTTTTGCTATACACCCTCTGCATAGTCGACCCTTGGTTTTGTATCCATTGTATCTGTATTGCTTTCTGAACAATATTGTCGGGTGTTTGTCTGGTCACGTGGTTGAACCATTTGGTCTGCTGTTTCTTGATGAGGTCTAGCATTGGTGTTGTATCTACTTGTTTCATAATATCTTCATATCTATCTATTATTGTCACTCCAATCATTCTGCGTATGCATTTCATTTTTGTTGTTACAATGTTTCTTTTAATCTTTGATTGTCCAATTTTGCCACTAATTGCACACTGTAGGTAGGAATATTGAATTGTATCGCTTTTTTCTATCCATTGTCAAGTGTTTACATTGTAATGTCAGAGAGATTTGTCCAATGATTTGACTTGCTTTATTACATCTGTATGGGATTTTAATGTCTTCTTTGCCAACTGCAGATATTATGTTATCAAGGAACGTAAAATGTGTTACCTGTTTAACTTGTTGGTTTTTATTAAATATATTTGTTTTTGTTGTTTTTTTCAATCGTCATAACTTCGGTTTTCTCTATGTTGATTTTTCACACCATAATCCATAGATGACTAATTAAGATTGTTGAAATGTTCCTGCGGTTGATTTTCAAAAGTTACTATTATTGATTAATTATTAACTCGACATAATGACACAGGAAACGAAAACCCGTATATTCAACCTGTATGGCGCACCCAACAAAGACCTGTCGCTCTCGAGTAGGCAAATCAAGGACTCCAGCTGCCTAGTGGTTGGAGACTTCAACAGTCACTAGGAGAGATGGGGATATTCAGATACAGACAGCAGAAGGGATGAAGTGGAAGACTGGGAGATAGACACAAATCTCTATCTTATCAATAGACCGGACGACAGCCCTAGCTTCTATTCTAGAACATGGCATACCACCTCCACTCCAGACGTGGTCTTCCCCACGGGGGATATTCACCACAAAATAGATCGTCAGGTGCTCGACCAATTGGCAGGTAGCGACCATAGGCCAATTAGGCTAGAAATTGATATGGAAGTAGGCCCCCAGGAAATAAAACCGCTGCCATGTTGGAACTATAGACGAGCCAACTGGGACAGATTTGCAATGCTGACAGATGGACTGTGTGAAACTATCAACACACGAAATAACAATATGAAACCTATGGTGGAAAGCCTATGCAAAGCAATATTGCAAGCAGCCATCGAAACCATCCCAAGAGGGCCAAGGAAAAACTACAAGCCATATTGGAACCATGAACTGCAGAAAGCGGAGGACGAAGTCTCAAATGCTAGGAACATGGCAGAGAGAGAGAGAGAGAGAGAGAGAGAGAGAGAGAGAGAGAGAGAGAGAGAGAGAGAGAGAGAGCAAACTATGGAAGCAAATATCGCCCTCAATGCCATCACTGCGAAATACAAAAGGACACTGAACCAAATAACAAGAGATAGCTGAAAAAAAACCAGAAAGCCTCAATCTAGATAAAGAAGGGAACAAACTATAGAATTTAGTCAGAGCCATTGAATGACGAAGCACCATCAAATAAACAAATTACCATCAAGCAGAGTGCTAACATGCTTACCGGAAAAAAAGCAGCAAACGCCTTTATAGAACATTATGCCAGAGCAAACCACATTGATGTCCATACAGACAGGCATACAGACATTAGCGAAGAACAAAAGAGCCACGACAACATCAAGATGGCACCAGAGGAGCACATGATGGGCCAAACAGCAAACAGAAAGTTACTATCAGTCCTGAACCAAAGCTGGAAAAGGGGAATTGTACCGCAGGCATGGAAAGATGATGTACTTATACCAGTACCAAAGAAAGAAAAACATAGAACAGATCCAAATGGATACAGGCCCATCAGTCTACTGAGCTGTGTAGGTAAACTGTTGGAGCGCATGATAAACACCAGACTGATGTGGCACCTGGAAGAAAAACACATTAATTCCACAGCAAGCAGGACTTATACAACACAGATCCACTGAGGACCAGATCACTCTCATAGCACAGGAAATAGAGGATGCTTACCAAGAGAAAAATCATACAGTAGCGGTTTGGGTAGATCTAGAGAAGGCATTTGACAAGGTGTGGGAAGAGGGACTTAAAGTAAAGCTACGAAGAAGTGAAGTATCTGGATCAGCCACTACCTCGAAAACAGAACAGCCAGAGTTCAAGTACAACGGCAGATGAGCAAAAAGGTGACACTGGAGCAAGGAGTACACTAAGAGGGAGTACTGTCACCCACACTATTCCTTGTGAATATAAACAACATCACAGAGAATATACCAAGAAGAGTCCACAGCTCCATGTTTGCAGATGATCTGGCTATGTGGACCTCTGAAAAAAATCTCACCGTAGCAAACAATCGGATGCAGCAGACCCTAACATCGTTGGAGGAGTGGGGAACTCATGGCTGGTCAAAATAAATGAGGAAAAAGCAACATGTACGATATTATCGCTTTCAAATAAACAACAGAACACCAAAATAAGTCTTAAAGGCAAATGTATGCGGCCAAACGACAACCCAAACTACTTGGGAGTCACATTTGAGGCATGAAGTCAACGCCAATTGTAAAACTTGAAACGATTACAAATCTGCAATACATGACCGACAGAAGAGACTGCAGAGCCCAGCAGCAAGCAGAGAAACTCAGAAGACTGACAGACCATCCAATGCATCAGAGACTAAATAGATTTGGAAATGGGAAACTAAAGCGGAGAAACTTTGCAGAAATAGCCAAAGCAAAGATGAGCGAAGACCCTTTGAGCAACGTAACAACACCAAAGCCCATCCCTACTATACGCAAACTCACATGGAAGCAGCATATCATTCCGGAAGTGGTAGAAAGTATACCAGGTATTTGAAACAACAATAGCCAGACTGAAAAAGAAAGAAGAGACATAACCCTGAGGTACATAGCGGAAAACTACCCAAGCATGGACTGGACCCATGCATACATCGACGGTTCCGTAACAAACACAACACAGAATGGAGGGGCAGAGGTATTCCTGAGCCCAACAAATGGTAGAAAAATAACACTGTCAGTGGTAACTGGAAAATACTCAAGCAATTTCAGAGCGGAGGCAGAGGCACTTAAGGATGCAGTAAAAGCAATGCTGACAGGCGAAAGGAATGAAAGCCAGACAGTTTACAGATGCCCTGGCCGTAGTTACAGCACTAAAAAGCCAGAAAAATACTGAACTTAATCATTTAAGAGCAGTATTTTGTCAACTATGCCAGCAGTCCGCACCAAAAAGAGTAGTGGTACAGTGGGTTCCATCCCACTGTAACACCCAAGACAACGAGGAGGCAGACAGACTGGCAAAAGAAGGGGCAAGACTGCCACAACCAGATTCTAGTGTGACCTACGAAGAGTTCAAAAGGTTTATTAGGGCCAGATACATGGACAAATGGGAAACAGAGCATGATGTCTACACAAAAAAATGATGCCTATTACCAGTTAAACAGAAGAGAGCAGGTCGTGGTCTTCAGACTCCGCACAGGCCACAACAGACTGAGGTACCACCTATTCAGTAAACTGAAGATAGGTGCTACTGACGAATGCACCTGTGGTACAGGGAAAATGGCCGCTGAACATCTGCTGTAAAATTGCCCGACATACGAGGACCAGAGAAAGCACATTTGGCCATCACTAGTGGCAACACTAGACAATCTCTATGGCAGTGTCGAAAGCCTCAGGATGGCAGCTGCTGGAGAAGTTCATTTACGTGATCACTGAGGTTGTTTCATTCACTAATGATAACTTTTAAAAAAATATATTGCGTCTACTTTTGTGATCAAAAATATAGGAGATAGTACACAACATTGCCGTACACTGGTCCTAATTTGAATGTTTTGGGAATATCCTGCATTTGTTATTGCTGTACATTGGTTGTACATAATGTTGATATCTAATGGCTTCTATTGGTCCACAAAACAATGTGTAACGTCTGATCGTATTCGATACTTTGGCAGTTAAAAATCGAAAATAGTAGTCCTAAAGGCCGCTGCTAGAGTAAAATTAAAATTAAATATCAACTGAAATAAATTATTATAGGGAATCTCGCCACACATAGAACATGTCCCCAAAAAAGGACTGTATGACAATAGCATCAGGTCTTGTTTATATGATTGACTGAGCGACATAGATGGTGGGGGTCTAAATTGCTCTATTTTACACTTCCACCACCTCAGTCTCAAAAATAGCCATTTGAATATTCTATTTACTACCAACCTTACGGTTGATAGCATACTGGAATTGACCTGGGAAGTCACCAGCGAATTTTCTCCAGCCAAAAATAAATATGAAACAAAGGAAGAAAACAAATCGACGAACAGTACACGCAGCTTATAGAGAAGATAAACGAAAGCTGCTCAACTGCAATCACTGTTTTCCACAAGCCATTTTCATACATATAAATATCAAGACGTACAACAAGAAGATAACATCTCCCTAAAACTGTTCACTGCTGCCGTTGAAGACGTTTTTAGGTCTCTTTACTGGCAGAATCGAAGTGTAAAAATAGATGGCGAGATGCTCTCACAGCTACATTTTGCGTACTACATTGTGATCTTTAGCTACAGCATTACAGCAGCACATCAAAGTCTAAACGAACCGAATAACGACTGAACATAAATATAAATGAAGACTCAATTTTTACTGAACACTTTCTGGGGGAAATATGCGATTGGAAGATTAGCCCATCGAAAATGTCAATGCGTATGTCAACCTCGGCCAGGAAATCAACAACTACAACATTGTTACGGAGATCTCGCGCAGCAGAGCAGTGGATTGGCTCTGCTTCAACCGCATTCCAGCAGATGACGAACGTTTATGCTAGGGCTCACACCTTCATTAGCATGGTTATTCTAGCAATGAGAGGTTTGGAGTCTATGTAAATCAGACTAAGAAAAGCTACAAATTACCGAAAGAGCAATGCAGCGCAGAGTCCTAAATATATCCCTAAGCGACCATTTCCGAAACACCGACATCCGTGAGGAAATGAGTTCAGAGATGTCGTGAACTCTGCATCAGTACGAAAGTACATGGCCAGCCATGTGGTCCGCATGACTGACGATAGATGGACGAGTTTGTCTTTTCTGGTCGCCAAACAACTGCAGCCGCCCGATGACGTGATCCAGAGTTGACCTACACCACACCTTAGGACCGTCATTGTACTCCAAAGCGAAAGGCAGGTACAGATTCAAGCAGCTTATGGCTACCTGACATCAGCCAGCCTTACTTGATTGAATACCAGGACTACAATTTTCAAGTAAGTATAGCAGGGAAGGGAGACTGCTAGGCCTATAAATGAAACGTCCGTTTCACAATCCCAACGTACCCGGTTCAAATCACGTTTGTGTCTAGTTTCTCAGACATTGATATTTTTCGCTCATTCACATACGGAAAGTAATGGCAGCATACTGTACTACACACTTGCCAAGATACCTATAATGGTCAAATAGGTCGGCGGTCGTAAAAAGCGACGTTCCGCAAAGGACATGCTACTTTGTTATTGCAATGAAGAAATAAGAATGGGAAAGAGCGGTCAGGCAATGGGAAAATGTACATTGTTAAAGCCGTTCACGACCTCTTGCTGAATATATTTTGCATATTTCGCATTCTAAAACTAGTATGCCTTCGCTAAAATCTAGAAAATCATTTGAGGTAATGGTGATGGACTCAATTATAAGGTTTATAATTTTGTTACATTAACGTCACTACTATATTAAATCTGGAGTTAATGCAATTGTTTCGCTTACGTCTATGCGAAACAGACTTGTGTGAGAATACATACTATTATTTAATCACATGTTATGTTCTTCGAAGATTTATAGACATCAAGAGTAATTAGGTTATATGTCTTTTTCGTGCTGTAATAGGATTTAAGGTAATTACACTACGCTTGAGCCTCTTTGTCACGCAAGGTATGAACTTCTAGCTAGAGCTGACATTTGTTACGGAAGGTGTGATATTGTTAATTGCTCAAAATTAAGTATTTCAACGTATCAGAAATTCAATGTGAAACTAAAAGACTGCTCTTATCGTATCATCAAAGTTCACTGATGTGGTGTGGCGTAAGATTTCCTAAGCTTTTTTGAAACATTAAACAAATTGCCAAATTTTTCAAGTTTGCAACTGACAAGGTTGTGCCATTTCGTTCTGCACGGAAATATAAAGTACTTATCAATTTCTTATAGATTTAATTATGTGTTATAGTGGCATATTTACACCAAGGTGTTAGTTTTACTCTTTAGAGATAAAGTGGTGTGGTAATGTGTGTCATCGAGTTTTATTTATATGGAAATCACACCAAGATATCGTAAATAATATACCGGTGTTTGCTGCAACATTAAATGCGAATCATGGCTTGAGCTTAATTGTAATTACTGTATCCAATAGCCAGGCCGATCTGGCCGGCATTAATATCATTAGCAGCAATCTATTCCTTAAAATATCACTTGTTTCATTCGTCACAGCGTCGTGGAAACCGGTTGAAACTTGAAAGACGCAGGATTGAAACAGCACACACGAAATGGCGTCAAGCTGGTGAAAATGAAACCAATTCAGTCTGAAATTGTTGAATTTCCTTAGTACTGTTAGAAGTTCAAATATGTTGCGGCTTCTGAAGCAAATTATTATTCCGAAAACTGCAGACAAATCAGTGCACGTATGATGATTTTTTCCCTCTTGTCAAGTAATTTATCAGTTTGAAATGTTACCTCCTTCAAGTGCAATTTTCTTTTTTTTATTTATAAAACAGTGCCGTATTTATATAGGATTTTGTGAATACATTCGAAACATTTTTCTTGTGTAGATTCCCTAGCCTTGATGTTATATCTCCTGCTGTCGAAGGTCATGTATGATTAAGCTACATTTTAAGCTGTTTTTAAATGTCTTGTTAGTTATTTTGTGAAAATAGTAGTTAGAACTAATTTAATTTTTCGTTTCCCATAATGTTTACTATTATTACTTTAACATTTCTTCTAATACATTTAATTTAAGACATTGTTATGTTAATGCACCTCAAGTGCATCATACCTGATTCTTGCAACATAACTGTGCTTTGGATAATGTTTATGTGTATTTCTATTCCGTGTAAGTTCCTTTGCTGCCATCATAGTAGCAGTATAGTTCGTCGGGTTTGGGCATCTTAACAACTGAAGAGTTCAGGCTTGTCGTAGCACAGGGATGGTGTTGCTAGAAAGAATCTTTGCATAAGCATGTCAACAAAGAAGAGTTCCTGACGATTGATAACTATCTTCAATGGTACCAATCTGGAAGGAGAACGTCAATAAAAGAAACTGATTCCCACTGAGCCATATCGCTAAGTAATACATTAAAAATGTATTCAAAACTACTGAAACAAAGAATACGACCAGCTATAGAATCTCAACTGTGCAATGATTATGCCGTAAGTGTACAGACTGCACTGGCGCCCTATTCTCCTTAAAGCAATTAAAGAAAAGAATATTAGAATTCGACAAGAATTGCATATTCCCATTTATTGATCAACATAGAAGTTGATTTAATTAAAGTAAATAGAAATAGACTTTGAGCAATTTTAGAGTGCTAAGGGATACATACAATGCGGAGTTCTGAATAGTGTGACAACTCTGTACCGTAACAACAAAAATGTAATACAAAAGATTGATGGAACCACACACGTGTTTGAAATAGCTACAGGGTTTGTGATCTAGCTATTGCTGTTCACCTTGTACATTCAAACAATAACACCAGTCAGCCAAGTTGCACCAACAATAATGGTACCTAACTCAATATCAGAACTACTTTTTTGCCGACGAACTAAGTCTTCTGTACAGAAATGAATTTAGTCTGCAAAATCATATATTTACTCACTTGAAACATCATATGAAAAATGTAATATAAACATTTGCTAAATCTACTTACAACGAATGAAGCAACACATTTGCCCCAAGATAGACGGCTTAAGCTTCTCACTACGCTCACAGGCACAAGTGGGTGAACTGATCTGATTTTTACATTTCCCCTGTGTAAGCTGTGGAACCTTATTAGGAAGGAAACAATACGCCAACGGCATACGACAACACGATCTAAGAGAGACCAAATAAGGTTGTATTTAGGATTTCAAATTACAGCATTTAACCACGACGGTTTACTAGTAAAAACATGTCTTTGTATATTTCTACGCATCGTGAGGAGCGAAACGGCGATAGTAATACTTATATTCATTGTTGTATTTCGTCAACATGGAAGGTTGTTTTCGTCTTTACATACACTTTTAACTGGGTAAAAGTTTCATTTGACAGCTCGTTTCATGGCTAATCTTGCTGATTTCAGGTTGGCACACTTTAACAGTAAGTGCAGATCTTGGATATATTTCATTTTTCGCATTTGTCCCTTGATTTCCAACGTGCTTTGTAGCACGTTAGATGAGGAGCGCGTGGCCGAATGGTTTCGAGGCAAGCCTGCCGACAAGGACGGCAGCGGTTCGAATCCCCGGTATGGTATATGTTGTTTTTCTGTTGGGGGTGAAATAAACAAAGATAGCCAACACACGACGTGGTGACAGCAGTGGTGAAGCGGTCTGTAGTCCTCAGCCTTCAAAACCATTCGACTACCCCAGCAATGGAAAAACTGTCGTATGACAGTTTTTTGTGTTTTTTGTAGCTTTTTCTCGAAAGTCTCTACTTACTTACGTAAATACTTGAATTTTGGTATTCATTCAGCAAGGTTGCCTGATACCAGATAGCAAAAATCTGCTGGAATCTAAGCCTCTCCTTTATTTTGGAGTACATTGACTGTCTAAAGAGGTGGTGTAGGCAGTTAAATGGCCACCAGAAAGATATTGACGTCTATCATCTGCTGGAGTACGTTTTATTGCGGTTGAAGCATAGCCGACCCGCTGCTCTCTCCTGCACGATATCTCATAATCAGTGTTGTGGTTGTTGTTAATTTCCCGGCCTAGGTAGACTTGCTTTATTACATTTGGGTTTATATACGCATTGACATTTTCGATGAGTTCATCTTCCAATCGCAGTTCTCCTGTAGAACAGAAAGAAAACACATAACGTCAGACATACAGACAAGGTCTAGACATAATCACTTCAGAAATGCTTCAGGCTGGCCAACTGGCCAAACTCTTCGAAATACAAGACACAATTTAGACCAGTGGAAGTGCTTCATGACAATCCTGATTCACAAAAATGGCCACAGAGAAAATCTGCTTGCTTTCAACTATTTATAAATTGTTCAGAGAAGTCATTACCCGCATATTAGAAAGGTAACTCGACAAGAACCAACGGCAAGATAGTGCAGGTTTCAGGAAGGGCTACTCAACCAATGATAACGTCCAAACAATCAACCAGTTGATTTAAAGGTCACGGGAAGTCCGTTTGCCCCTACGCATTGAGTTTTTAGACTACAAGGTTTCTCCGGCTGCAACACCATTCCCTCTGCCTCCACTCCCTATTGTGTGCTAGTAAAATGGTGGCACCTATATATATATATATATTATCAGGCCAAATATTCATGTTCGGTTACGTTTCTGTCTATATTTTAATGATACATCTTTGCTTGTAAATTTGTGTCGAGTATTTCTCTTTCCTCCAAGACAAATTTACCCATCTGAGGATAGTATCAGTGCTAATAGATTCTTTTCACTGTTATTTTTGTTGTTGCATTCGCTTTATTTCTCAAGCAGGTGTGCGCTGCTATGTGGTTTTTATTTAGCGCCTGTTGGGCCAGTGCATCCGACTTCAGCATGCATTTATGTAAGGGTCTGCTTCCTTCTACATTTTATAATGGTTTGCTTCTCCGTTTTGCTTTTCGGCCCACATGGAGCAGAAAACTTAAAGAGCCTCTTAGCGAGGTATGTTTCCGCTGCTGTATACCTTCTGCTGGTATTGCATCAGCTCCAGAAGCTTTTCCAGGAGAAAGAAATTTGACGGCTTTGTTTATTTCATCTTCAGTTTTGATATCATCCTTGGCCATGCTTATTTCTAGTTGGGGCATGCTTAGGATGACCTCTTCATTTATGGATGATGTACTATTACGAACGATGCAGACATTTTCTATCTACATGTAGAGGATCTGAGCTTTCTCTGTTATCAGCAATACATCGGCGCTGCTGAGAACTGCAGAGCTACCAGAAAGCTGTGGACCATAACGTTTTGAGGTCATTAACACAGCAAACGCCCCTATCTCGTCTGTCCATCTGCTTAGTCATGAATCTTGTATATCCCTGAATCTCTTCTGGATTATTCTTCAGTGCTATTGGAGGCCATTTTCTTGGACAACGACGATGTGTCATTTTCAAGAGCCATATGCGCTTGACGCTTTGAGTTGAGCATAATCTTATTTTCGCTACCATTTTCGCCGAACTAGTCTTTGTGCTTTCGTGTGGATGGACCAATGTCTTTTATTGCTGTAGAGTAAACAGTGTCCCTTAGGGTCACCCAGTGTTGATCGATGTTGAAGTTTCCAAGCTGAATCTCATCCAGTCTGGTTTCTAGCTCAACAGCTAAACTGTAGATTCCCACTTCAACTTCTTAACACTTAGTCTCCCCGGTGCTTTTGCACACTTAGGACGCCTATTATGATTGGCTTTTAGAATGAACGTGGTTATTACAAGACGATGGTCAGTCCAACATTTAACGCCACACACACTTCCAATTATTTTGACATCACTTCAGTCCCGACGTCTGACAATTATGTAGTCGATAAGATCCTAGTGACGGGACCTGGGATGCATCCACGTTGTCCTTTTTCTACTTGGGAGTGGGAAGATAGTGTTGGTAATATGCTCATTTGCGGCACATGTCTTCAGTAAGAGTAGGCCGTTGTCGTTATATTTGCCTATGCCATCTCTTGCAGTATGGTCTGCGCCAACTATGGCGTTAAGAATCTCTAGCAGGATCAATTTGTAAGATTTTGGAACCGCAGAGATAAGTGACTCGTGATCGCGATATAACCCATATTTAGCTAAGTGCGGATTTCTCAGAGTTGGTGGGTAGGCACTTACGACTGTAGTCTGACGTTTACCTGTCAGAGGAAGCCACATTATCATGAGGCAATCGCTGATTCCCTTAGGAATCCTTTTTTAATTCTGTACTGTTTGGGATTTTATGCAAATCCAACACCAGCCTCACGTTGCTCCTGATTGCTGCTTACGCTCCAGACGAAAGTGTAGACATCATCGTCCTCTGAGAGTTTCCCCTCCTCCGCCAATCGCGTATCGCTTAGGGTGGCTATGCTGATGTTACATTTAGCCAGTTGCCTTGCGACAATGGTGGTTTTCTGTATTGGCCTGTTAGTCCTAGTTTTGTCCATGAGTGCGCACATTCCATGTGGCAAATGTAATAAGCTATACACATTTCTTATTTTTTAAAATAGTGCGAGCCCCTCCAGTGACGACATTCTGGTCAGGGTGTAGTGAACCAAGCAGTGATTAGGGCATCTTTTTTAGCATCTTTCTCAGGCTATGGAGGTGAGCAGCACTATCCTAGGGAGGGCTGCTGAGTCGTTCAGTGGGCTGTCGGGTTTAACTCCTGTCTCAAGTCAGTGAAGACAATATGTCCTGATGCGCCTGCGATCAGCGACTAACAGCTTCCAGTGTTTCCTTACCTGCTGCTTCCCCGCTCGCCCATCGTCACATAACTTTTGAAAAAGATATGATATGCTAGTGATGTCGTGAGTAGCGTGTGAATTTGGGGGAGATTTGCGCAGAGTCAGCGTCACTCCTTCGTCCGGATAAGACAGTGTCGAGTTAGCTAGGAAAGGGTCCGGATGTATACTTTTTTGTCTCCCTCCTGCTGGCCCCGTCCTTTTGGTCGTTGGACAAACTTTTTGTCTTTTACGCATAATTCGTCGAGACCAGGCTTCACATGCCACTGTTGGCATACACAATTGCGCTGTGAGGATTCTCCTTCAGCTATCCACACCTTTGTTCAGCTAGTCTAAACGGTGTCCTAAAGTGTCTTCCCTGCGCATGCTGTAACTGATAAGAGCTATTCATAGGACAAAAAGGCGTTCCGTTACCACCGGATAATGTATCAACCATGTAAACATGTAAACATAAACACAGTAACAAGTGGATTATTACAGCCATATTCTTAGGCTGCGTCCATAGTCCAACTGCAAGGCAGCAGTTGATAGTTAACATGTATATATCTTATGACGGCTAAGTAAGAAACCACGACCTCATATTAAAGAATTATGACGTCACGGTACTCCATACGTACAGCTACAGCTGGTCATGAAGACACAATGTTGTAATTCGCAACAACAACAAATCTTCAACATGCACTTATCACCGTTTTTAGTCAAAAATGCATCGTGAAATAACTTGTAGCAGATTTGAAAAGGGGCACCATCTTGAATATGTTATACAAGTTCTCCAGTTATCATATATATATATATATTATTGAAAAACTCCAGCTGGCCCATCCCTCACCAGAAGGATCACTGAACTCTTCTGCCACATGTGGGCTGAAGGAAAAATTTCGCAGGAGCTAAAGGATGCCTCCTTCATTCACCTGTACAAGAGAAAAGGCAACCGTCAGGTATGCGACAATCATCTTGGAATATCGCTACTCTCCGCTTCAGGCAAGATCCTTACTGATAAACAGGTTCAACACACACCTTGAACCAAGCCACCGCCTCCCAGAAAGCCAATGTGGATTCAGAGCTGGAAGAGGAACAGTGGACATGATTTTTGCCGCTCGCCAAGTAAAGAGAAGTGTCGGGAACAAAATCAGGCCTTGTACACCACATTTATTGATTTGACAAAGGCATTTTATACAGTAAACAGAGGAGGGCTGTGTATGATAATGCCAACATTTGGCTGCTCCAATAAGTTCATAACTATGATGAAACAGCTACACGAAAGCATGTGTGCTCGTGTACTGGACAGCGGAGCAATCTCCAAAATCTTTCTAATTTCAAACGGAGTAAAACAAAGATGTGTACTCGCCCTGACCCTGTTCAGCATGATGTTCGCGGCCACGATGACAGACGCCTTTAGATCATTGGAGCTTTGAATACCCATAAAGTACCGCACGGATGGCAAGCTACTCAACCCCAGAAGAATGAAGGCCAAAAACAAAGTGGCTGGCGACATAATCAGGGAACTTGTATTTGCTGACGACTGCGCTATAATGAGCAACTCAGAACTGAACATGCAGGTTGGAATGGACTGGTTCTCGGCCGCATGCCGTACTTTGGCCTGACCATTAATGCCAAGAAAACAAACAGAGGTCATGTACCAACCAGCACCAGGCATGCCGTACACAAAACCAGAGACTACAGTCAGCGGGCAGACGCTCAATGTCGTAGACAAATTCACGTATTTCGGCATTAAGCTGTCGAGCTCTGTCAGCCTCGACGATGAGGTGGCAAGCAGAATAGCAAGGGACAGCACAGTCTTTGGTAAAATGCGCTCGATGATCTGGGCACGTCGTGGCATCAGCGTTAAGACCAAACTCAAAGTCTACAGTGCAACCATCATTCCAACCCTACTATTAGCTTGCGGAAGCTGGACTGTATACTCTGGACATGCAATGAGGTTAAACCACTTCCACACAGGTTGCACGAGGCAAATATTCCACATCCGATGGCAAGATCGTGTCACTGACATCGAGATTCTCTCGAGGGCTAACATGACCAGCATCCATGCACTGTTAGAAAAAGCACGACTAAGATGGGCCTGACACCTCGTCCGTAAGTCAGACGAGCGGTTCCCAAAGAAGTTTCTCTACGGCTAGCTGGGAGAGGGATGGCGCGAGAAAGGGCGCCCAAATAAACGTTTTGAAGATGGTCTGAAGGACTCACTGACAAGTTTCCAGATATAGCATCGACACCTGGGAATGTCTTACGCAAAACAGATCTGACTGGAGAAGCGCAGTCAAATCGGGTGTAGCTACCGGTGAAGACCACCGTGTTGTGAAAGCCCAGAGGAGACGCGAGATCCGGAAATTCGGAACAGCGGGAATACCATCACCTTCTACAAACCTCGTGTGCCCGATAGGCAGCAGATGTTTTCTTGCCCGCATTGGCCTGTTCAGCCATATGCACACTGACACCCAACAGGGCAATATGTGACAAGGATGATGTCGGCAGTCCTCATCGACAACGATGGACATATATATATATATATATATATATATATATATATATATATATATATATATATATATATATATATATATATATATATATATATATTAGTAAAGGCAGTGGGACCAGAGACCACATATTCAATATCTACGAAACATTTTGAGAGTTTAATGTAGACCTGTACACGTGTTTCATTGATTACACCATTGATTACTTTCCAAATGTAAGCCTACCTTGATGGGGTTGGAGAGCTTGCGTGTCCCAATGATCCTATGATCAATGAAGCTATGCCGGTGGGAGTTTTACTCCTGTTAGGGTCACCCAAGAGGGTCATGTCCTTGTAGAGGGGCCAGACTAAGAGGCCTAGGAGCAGGTGGAGCTGCAGAACCCACCGGCTAGTGGTACACGCTCTGGGCTAAACCAATCCATCTCCACTTTATGGGTTAAATGCATTCTTGCCTCGTTCTTTACTTTTGTCATCTATCAGTCAACCTCTGTCCCTTTGTGACAACCTCCCAGGTGGCGGGGAATGCTAGGCGTACCATCACTGCAGAGGAGCCAAGAATACTAAAGGGGGGCAAGGAGATACCCCACGCATGTATATGCTACGTTTGTGGCAGGACGTGACGATTCTGGGACACAGACACACTGGACTGCCTCTCTTCGGGGATACTTGAAAAATGGGTCCATAAGTCTATCATATCATCATCATCATCATTATCACACATCCTTTCGAGCAAGGCCACAGTCTGCCCATGCAACTTTAAGGTGCTGGAGACGGAGGCAACCAGCCAAAAGGAGCACCACAGCAATCAGGATGCCACGCAGACACGCAACATGAAAGTATGCCTATATCTGCAAAACTTTATGGCGTTCGGCCTGTGGTGGACAACCAGGCAGTGACAGTGCCGGGTCCCCCGTCTCGATAGGGCCCAAACTTTATTACTGGAGGTCCTTCTCGGATGCCCCGTGCCAAAAACAAAGGAAAGAACACTTAAAATAATGCACTGGAATGCTGAAGGAGTCAACAGCAAAAGAGATGGTTATAGTAAAAAATTAGAGCTTGAGAATATTATATATGAATAGCAAGTAAATGTATGTTGCTTGCAAGAAACACATCTCAATAAACATATAGCCTTCACAATTAGAGGATACCAGTCCTATAGGTCTGACCGACAAGACATGCAGAAGGGTGGAATAGTGACACTTGTGTGAAATAGCATCAATGCTTATCAGCAGGAAGTATATATGGAGGGGGCAGAATACCAGATGATGCATCTCAAGACAGAAAGTACAGAATTCCACCTGCTAAATTATTACTGTACGAGTGATCGTCCACTGGCACTGAATACAATTGCAACAAAGGAAAGACTGATTGTGTGTGGAGACTTCAATAGCCACTCACAGAGCTGGGGCTATGATCAAATCGAAAGGAGGGGTGAGGAGCTAGAAAACTGGCAGGATGACAATGTACTTATCTTGATTAACCAGCCAACTGACCCATTGACCTGCTACTCGAGATCATGGCACACTACTTCTGCACCAGATTTGGCATTCCACTCACCATGCATGGAATGGAACATTACATGCATTGTTGGGAAAAAACTTGGAGATAGTGACCACAGACCAGTATTTCTAACTATTGAAAATGCATACGTCAAGGAAAGTAGTACCCTGCCTTGGTGGAATTACAGGAAGGCAGACTGGTCAATGTACCATCATCGGTCTAGTTTACTGACTAAAAATCTAACAACAGATGAAGACATAAATAAGGTAGTCGATAATTTCAGCAGATTCATGCTACAGGCTGCCAATAAAACAATACCTAGAGGGGCCCAAAAACAATTTTAGTCATACTGGAATAGGGAATTAGAACAACTGCAAAACGAGGTAGAAACATCTAGAAAGCAAGCAGAGATTAGTCCATGTCAAGAACACCACCAAAAATATCAACATGCTTAGGCCAAATTTCAAAGGGAAAAGTTGCAGGCTAGAAGAAGAAGTTGGAGGGAGAAAACAGAGTCTCTGAACTTTGAAAACGATACCAGGAAATTGTGGAGGTTGGAAAAACACCTTAATGATGAGAAACACAAAGATTAAATTAAACAAAGATGGAAACATCCTCACAGGCAAACAACCCGCTGATTACTTTGTGGACTCTTTTGCAAAAGATAGCAACATTGAAGTTGACAGAGAGAAACAACGAACTGTTCATGAGGAACGACAAAACACTGGACGAGATGGTGCCATACCCGAAGTTATGGAGAGACCAATCACATATAAAGAACTGGAGTTTGCAATATCCAAACTGAAAATGAGAAAGTCACCAGGAGTAGACGGAGGGTCCAATGAGATGATCTCATTGGGAAGATCAGCAAAAACAAAGCTGCTTCAGATCTTAAACATTTGTTGGACATCAGGTACAGTTCCACAGACCTGGAGTGAAGTAATCATGAAACCACTCTCAAAACCAGGGAAAGACAGTTCCATGGCATCCAGATATAGACCAATCAGCCTCACAAGCTGCATATGTAAAACAATGGAATGTATTATCAACCTAAGGCTGCAGTGGTATCTGGAGAGCCAAAACCTTCTTGTGCCACAGCAGGCAGGATTTAGGAAATGCAACTCCACTGAAGACCAGGCAACATACCTCTCAAAAGAGATCGAGGACGCATTCTAGGACAAGAAATTGGTATTAGCTGCATGGATAGATCTAAGGAAAGCTTTTGATAAAGTTTGGAAAGAAGGACTTTTAAAGAAACTGAGAAATAATGGAGTGATGGGTAGGATGTACAAATGGATAAAAGTACCGGTATACTTACATAACAGAAGAGCCAGTGTCCAACTAGATGGCCTCAAGA
This sequence comes from Ariolimax columbianus, assembly GCA_036924085.1. Lineage (NCBI taxonomy): Eukaryota > Metazoa > Mollusca > Gastropoda > Stylommatophora > Arionidae > Ariolimax > Ariolimax columbianus. Next base: position 42,234,148 of record JAVGWX010000005.1, on the reverse strand, counting down.
ATAAGAAAATTCTACTGCTTCATGGTGTGCCTCAGGGAGGGGTTCTTTCCCCTACACTGTTCATAGTCTTCATCAATGACTTGATTGCTGAGCTACCACAAGGAACAAAAGTTGCAATGTATGCAGATGACTTGGTAATATGGTGTACAAATGAGCAAGCAACAGTGGCCACCAGAATGCTGCAAAGAGCTATTGATGCCTTGACCTCATGGACAAACAGATGGTGTGTAGACATTGACACATACAAATATAGCACTACGCTTTTCACCCTCTCCCCAAAACAAAAAGCTGGAGTTATCAAGATAAATGGAGAACACCTCAGAGAAGATAAACAAGTCACCTATCTTGGAGTTACATTTGATGATAGGATGACATGGATGGAACAAAAAACGCCAGGAGGAAGTTAGCTATCCTGAGAAAATTAAGTGGAACCACATGGGCAGCTAGTGGAAAAATACTTAACAAAGATTACCAACAAGTTTTCCACATCTGGAATAAGAGTCAGCAGCGTGGTGCCCTGCAGCAAACACTGCCCTAAAAGAGGTGGATTAGGTGCAAAATCAGGCACTTAGGGTCATTATAGGAGCAATGAAATCAACACGTATAGTTGAGATGGAGAAAATGGGAAGGATACAAGCACTAAGAGAACGCAGAGATACAAAGGTATTAACACAGGCAGAAAAGCTCCTCTGCATGCCGAGTCATCCAATGAAAGACAGATTTCAAAATTTAGCAATGGTAAGACTAAAAAGAAGTAGTTTTATTCATCAGGCGAAACGACTTCGCAGGCAAATTATAGATCTACCTGAAGTTGACATCCCCCTAAAGTCTGTGCCAGAATAAACCCCTTGGAGAAAGGAGCATGGACTATCAGTATGCATTCAAACAAAAGTGAAAGAAATATTAGACAAGAATGAACAGAACAATGTGCAACGTAGGATAGTGATCCTCAATTTCCTGGATGAAGAATTTCTTTGTTGACCCTATTAGGATAGATAAAACGTTTGCATTATGAAATTTACAATGTCCAAGCAGGGACATGGATTACATTTGCAATATGAGGAACATCTACGAAAAATGTAGAGAGAGAGAGAGAGAGAGATAGCGATAGAGAGAGAGAGAGAGAGAGAGAGTGTGTTTAATGTAGACATGTGCACATGTTTCATTGATTATACCAAGGCGGTCGATACGGTAAAACATCAAAGTATGTGCAACATCATTTAGGAAATGGGATTTCCTGTGCATATTATACATCTCATTGAAACATTGTACCAAGAACAACGAGCCGATGTCCGAGCATCTGGGCGAACATCAGATTGGTTTGCAGTACAAAAGGGAGTAAGACAGGGATGTATCCTATCACCTGATCTATATAACATATATGCAGAATGTATAATGAGAAATGATAGAGAAGACGAGAGCATTGAAAGTTTTGATACATTTATGATTGGCGGGTACGAGATTCCAGAGTTACGATACGAAGACGACACAGTGATACTATCAAGAAGTGCAGAATGTTTGTAAACATAAAAAGAACAAAGATAATGACCAGCGACAAAACATGATGTCAACATAAATTGACAGTTGGTGGTGAGGAAATTGATCAGGTCACGCATTATGAATATCTAGCTCCAGAATTGACAACAATGGCAACTGCTCCAAAGAAATCAGAAGAAGACTAGTAATGGCAGTGTAGAGACGGAACAGCCTGCGGAAATCATGACAGAGCACCAATAAAACGACAAAAGTAAAAGACTTGCGAACCCGTATTTTTACTGTGGCAGCTTATGGCTGCGAATCATGGACGATTACCACAATTTCTAGAGAACGATTCGAATCCTTCGAGCCAAAATATTTAAAAAAAAATGAGAATAAAAGGAGAAAACAGAGAAAAGGACAAATATAGACATTCGGCAAGAAATGAGAAGAACTGGTTTAATAATTCCATTTTGGCAAGAACATATAAATACTCTGGTCACATTAAGAGACACAACGGTCTTAAGAGAACATTGATGGAAGGTATGGTGCCAGGTAAAAGAGGCGAGGTAGACCAAGAAGACGATGGCACCAAGATACCTAGGAATGCCTGGGTATGACTGGCGGAGGCTCGAATTTTGGCAAGGGAAAGAGTTTTTTCATACAGACTGTGATGGGAGCGATCTTCTATAAAAAAAACATGATATATATATATATATATGTATATATATACCACAAATAGTTCAAACGCAGTTTTACATGGAAACAGTTACATTTAAATCAATTTCATCCTAAATATGCCCTTTTCAAGTGCTGAATAAACAAGAATAACGAAAACGGCGAACTAAGTTAAACTATTAAATTTAACGCAAATCCTGAAAAGCATACACACGTTCAAGTATATCAGCAATGATTTCGTAAGTGATGTTTATTTAGAAGTTCAGTAATGACGTACATATACATTTGAAACACGAAGAACGAAAATGTATTGATTTGAACAGTAGCGAACAGGACGATAGAAAAATAAATACGTAAGACGCGAGATAAACAGGAAACCATTTGTATTGTACTTGCAAATATACCACAAAGTCAAGAGTTTCGATTAGACTTGAACATTTAAAAAAAAAAAAAGGATTTGAATTTTGGAAAAAGTGTCCAGAAACCATGTATGCAGATAAAAATTAAAGATAAATTACTAGAACAGGTACATAATTTCTCCTATCTACGTCATATACAAAAACCGAAAATGGCAGCTGTGAAAAAGAAATCGGAAAGAGAATAGGTATGGCCAAGATAGTATTCGGCAATATACGACACATACTGACATCCAAATAGATAAATCAGTATCTGAAAATGAGAATTGTCAAGTGTTAGGTATTGCTCGTCACTACTTTATGGCTCAGAAACTTAGACCATAAATAAAACGAGGAAAAAGAATATTGAAACCTTCGAAATGTGGGTATATAGATGATTGGGTCGCTTTTCTTACAAAGAAAGAAAAACAAATTTGGAGGATAGGGATGAAAAGAGAATTAATGACCGAAATCAGGGTTAGACAGTTACGTTATTTTGATAACATTCGTTCTTTGTATGTTAACAGCGATGGTGTTGTGCAAACAAGGGCCGATTTTATAAACTGGTTCTCTGTGAAGAGTGGTTTACGTCAGGGGTGTGTTCTGTCCCCTCTTATTTTTATCATTTATATGGATAAAATTACCCAGTTAGCAAATCTTCTGGATGAAACTCTAAATGAACTCATGTTCGCTGATGACCAAAGCATATTATATTACAACGGAGATGACCTACAACATCAACTCACCTCCCTCAATTACACCTGTCAAAGATATGACATGAATATCAACAAAAAGGGTCTATGAAAATAACCCGTAAACATGTGAAACAACGCTTCCACAGCGACCACAAAAATCTCCAATAGGTTCCAGAGTTAAAGTAACTGGGAAGTGTTTCCACTGATGATTGCTAAGTGAACAGAGAGATAGCACATCGTATGCAATGTCCACTACCAGCTTGCACCGATTCTAAAACATCCCGGAGTGCAACTTTTAACAAAAAAGGTTGATCAACACGCTTTTCATTTTTCATTCCTTCATTTTGTTACCAGTATCAATCGTGATACCACGTTGACGCAGATGTTAGGAATGAACACAGTAAATGTCTAATCAAGTGGTTTGGCCACTTAATTTGAATGCTTTATGACCAACCAGCAGCAAGAGCCTATCACATGCAAGTACCAGGTGCTCGTGCAAAAAGCCGCTCTCGTTGCAGATGGGTGGAAGGTGTGGCTAAAACACTAGGGAGGCTCTCCTTGGCGACCACACAAGCTTCTCACTTGGCCCAAACAGGAAATCTACGCATCCTGCCTCTCTCCGACGCCGCATCACAAGAGCAGTAGGACAAAAGAAGAAGTAGATGGAAGTTTTCAGTGGGTGGATAACATCAGGAGATGAACTGGAAAAAGCATCTCAGATTACACTATTACAGTAAGACAAATGGTACACTGAAGATCCATTGCTGCCGACCTTCGATGCACAGAGGGCACTTGAAATGAACTGAACTGAAATGATTGTTTATTTGTTGAAACCGCATGATCTGGGGTAGTTGTCTCGCCGCAGCGACTCAATTTCAACCAGTGTTCGTAAAGCGATCTCAGTCCCGCCAGGCGGAGCGATAGCGCGGGCTTGCGGAAAACGCTCGCCTGCCTTTCCCCGTAGTGCGAATTGGGTGCGGTTTGTGGTAGTGGCTCCTCCACCGAGGTGCCCTAGTCTGGTCCGTATCAGGAAACGTGGTCCGTCCGTGGTGATTTCTCTAAGGCTTATAGCAGAGCTCGACAGTACGTCTCGCTGGTGGTCCGACTCTCGCAAAGAGCTTGTGACCGGCAAATGGAAAGCAGGAATCGTTGCCTCGAGGCCCTGCGTTCTCTCCCTACGGAGAAGGGCAGGCCAAATGGTGTCTCTAGTCCCAGTGAAATTCGTCGCCGAGGTCGTTGGGATCCGTTCTGCACAGAGCGCTGCCATCCCTCCTCGAGCGAGCCCGGTCGGTCGGTCGTCTGGTGCGTGTGGGAGGCCCCTGTCAGGCGGTCCTAGGTCGACGGAGTGAGGGACGGGTGGAACAACCGTCCGTCCGTCCCGTCAGTCGGTCCCTGCGGCCGTCCCAGTGAGGCTTTTTACACACCCTTCCTCCGCCGACCGGTGTGCGCAGTACGTACGTCTCCGACAGATATCTGGTTGATCCTGCCAGTAGTCATATGCTTGTCTCAAAGATTAAGCCATGCATGTCTAAGTTCACACTGTCTCACGGTGAAACCGCGAATGGCTCATTAAATCAGTCGAGGTTCCTTAGATGACACGATCCTACTTGGATAACTGTGGCAATTCTAGAGCTAATACATGCTTACCAAGCTCCGACCCTCGCGGAAAGAGCGCTTTTATTAGTTCAAAACCAATCGTCGTTTCCCCTCGCGGGGTTGCGGCGTCCCCACTGGTGACTCTGGATAACTTTGTGCTGATCGCATGGCCTCATGTGCCGGCGACGCATCTTTCAAATGTCTGCCCTATCAAATGTCGATGGTACGTGACATGCCTACCATGTTTGTAACGGGTAACGGGGAATCAGGGTTCGATTCCGGAGAGGGAGCATGAGAAACGGCTACCACATCCAAGGAAGGCAGCAGGCGCGCAACTTACCCACTCCCGGCACGGGGAGATAGTGACGAAAAATAACAATACGGGACTCTTTCCGCGGTAATTCCAGCTCCAATAGCGTATATTAAAGTTGTTGCAGTTAAAAAGCTCGTAGTTGGATCTCAGGCGCAGGCGGGCGGTCCGGCTCGCGCCGGTTAACTGCCCGTTGTCTCCTGCCCTACCGTCTGCCGGCTCTCTCCCACGGGTGCTCTTCGCTGAGCGTCCTGGGTGGCCGGCGCGTTTACTTTGAAAAAATTAGAGTGTTCAAAGCAGGCCTCGGCTGCCTGAATAATGGTGCATGGAATAATGGAATAGGACCTCGGTTCTATTTTGTTGGTTTTCGGAACTGGAGGTAATGATTAACAGGAACAAACGGGGGCATTCGTATTGCGGCGTTAGAGGTGAAATTCTTGGATCGCCGCAAGACGAGCTACTGCGAAAGCATTTGTCAAGAATGTTTTCATTAATCAAGAACGAAAGTCAGAGGCGCGAAGATGATCAGATACCGTCGTAGTTCTGACCATAAACGATGCCGACTAGCGATCCGCAGGAGTTGCTTCGATGACTCTGCGGGCAGCTTCCGGGAAACCAAAGTGTTTGGGTTCCGGGGGAAGTATGGTTGCAAAGCTGAAACTTAAAGGAATTGACGGAAGGGCACCACCAGGAGTGGAGCCTGCGGCTTAATTTGACTCAACACGGCCAACACTGAAATGAGTGACATGCCGAGACCACTCCTCTGGGGTCTAATATGGAACTGGTGCTGGACTTAGACCCCCAGAATTCTGGGGTTATGCCCCTGTGGCTCGGTTCTGTCTGCATCCAGTGTGTGATAAAGGAATTGACGGAAGAGCACTATCAGGAGTGGAGCCTGAGACCTAAGTTAACTTACCACGCCAATACTGCAGAATGACTATCAAAAAGTACACCCTCGCGGGGTCTAATAGAGAACATGTGCTGGAATTAGACCCTCGAAAATTTTGGGGCTACCCTCTAAGAAACTTGATTGTCTCGCTAAGGGAATTGACGGAAGGGCACCACCAGGTGTGGAATCTGCGGCTTAATTTTGACTGAACACGCCAATACTGTAGAACAACTGACAAATCGAGAGCACTGCCGTTTGGGTCTAATAATGAACGTACGCTGGTATTAGACTCACGGATGACAAGTCAGCTCTCAAACACTCAAATGAAAGAACGCTACGGAAATCGTGTTTTAACTCTGCAGAAACCGCAGATTTCAAATACCTGGTCATTGACAAACAAAAGCCCTCAATAAATTCGTCTGACCAAATAGTGAACGGGTGCTGGAAATAGATCATCTGAAAACAGGTCAGTTTTACCCTACAAATGACTGGGCGTTGCTACGGAAAACCAGCTCAAATCGAGAGGAGCCGCAGACACTTTGGTTCACGTACCAGGCTGATAAGCCAAGGGCGCGAGGCTACCATGTGGGGGATTGTGGCCGAACCCTTGTAAGCCGCAATCCCGCCCAAAATCTCAGCACCACTGCAATGGGAGGCTCCTACATGCTCGGGACCTGGGGCTTGCGCCCCAGCCCTATCAGGTAGAGCCACAGTAAGAGGCCCTTGCCGCCCGCAAGTCAAAGCGGGCGGACAACTGCTTGATACTCACCCTATACGGCGATGGGGTGCGAAAAAACACCAACCAAAGACTTAGTACCTGGTCGGGGTGTCGAAAACAGTAGAGCAGCCACCTCACTGTGAACTGTCAAGACTCAACCACCGACCATGAGAGTTGTCCGCACACCAGGCGAACAACATCTCTGTGACATTACCAGGCTTGTCCTCTGGCTGAATGCACTCCGGCTACGATATCTACCTCTGTACGTTATCAGCCATATAACTATCATACTGGACGCAGAAGAGATGCAGACCAGCGGACATTGCACACCTGCCCCACTGTGTCAACACCCCAGGTGGCGGGGAATGCTAGGCGTACCATCCCTGCATAGAAGCCAAGAAAATAAAGGGAAAAAGAGATACCCCACTCAAATGCAAATGCTACGTTTCTGGCAGGACGTGACGATCCTGGGATACAGACACACTGGACTGCCTCTCTTCCGGGTAAGCCAGTCCATCTCATATATCACATATCATCATTGCACCCTATAGACACGAGTAGTGAAGACTCGATAGTCTGGTAAGACAACTTCCATAGGAGAGAAAACTCTGATCGTAAAAAACTGCTGCCTTGCAGGATCAGAGAGAATAGATGTGGCCATCACCAGTGGAACTGCAAGACAAGCTCTATGGCAGTGGCGACAGCCTCAGGATGACCGCCGCTTTTTTCGAAAAAATAATGGTTACTCTCTGACTGCGTACGAAGAAGAAGAAGAAGAAGATAGGGTGGGGACAGCCAAAGGCTAAGGAGGGCATCCCTACAGAAACGCCTGTTGAAATCGGATGCACGGGGCCGCAAGCCTAACAAAACAGTGCAACGTAAATCACAGTATGATGGCAGTACAACCTATTCGAAAAACGTATGGCGCTCATCCTGAGGAGACCCGCCAGGCAGCGATAGCGCCGGGCCTCACGCCTCGAAGGGGCCCACCCTTGACTACTGGTGGTCACCCACCCATGTGTCGTGGAGTCAAGGCACATGGCTATGGGGCAACGTCTATTGGCCAAAACCTCAAGACCCTCAGAATATTACAGTGGAATGCGGAGGGAGTCATTAACAAAAAACTTTCCCTAACACACTACCTGCATGAAGGTAAGATTGACGTGGCATGTATCCAGGAAACGCACCTCAACAATAACCATAAATTCTCAATCAGAGGATACCAGACCTTCCGTCTAGATAGAGAAGGCCACAAAGGAGGGGTCCTGATACTGACCAGAAACAGCATACCGAGTAGCGCGGTACCTGTCAATCACACCGGACAAGCAGAAATTGTAGGAGTTGACATAATGGCTCAAGAGACGAAGCTCCGCATTTTCAATCTGTACGGACCACCAAACAGAGACCTATCGCTCTCGAGTATGGAGGTCAGAGACTCCAACTGCATAGTAGTTGGAGATTTCAACAGCCACTCGGAGAGATGGGGCTACTCTGACACAGACAGCAGAGGTGACGAAGTGGAAGATTGGGAGATAGATGCAAATCTCTCCCTAATCAATAGGCCGGAGGATAGCCCTAGCTTCTATTCAAGAACATGGCATACCACCTCGACTCCAGATTTGGCCTTCTCCACACAGGACATACACTATAAAATAGACCGCCAGGTGCTAAACCAACTGGCAGGTAGCGACCACAGGCCGATCAGGCTAACCATTGACATGGAAGTAGGCCCACAGGAAACAAAACCGCTCCCACGTTGGAATTACAAACGAGCCGACTGGGACAGATTTGCAATCCTGACAGATGGGCTGTGTGAAACCATCAACACACGAAACACCAAAATGAAGCCCATGGTAGAGAGCCTAAGCAAGGCAATAATGCAAGCCGCCACTGAAACCATCCCAAGAGGAGCTAGGAAAAACTATAAGCCCTACTGGAATGATGAGTTACAGAAAGTGGAAGATGCAGTAACAAATGCTAGGAACGCGGCAGAACGAGAAAAATCCATGGAGGCAAACATAGCCCTCAAAGCCGCCGCGGCGAAGTACAAACACACTCTCAAGCAAACAGCAAGAGAAAGTTGGAAAAATAAAACGGAAAGTTTAAACCTGGACAAAGAAGGGAACAAGCTATGGAAGTTAGTCAGAGCCATGAATGACGAAACCCCGTCAAATAAACAAATTACTATCAAGCAGGGCGAGAACTTGATCACAGGTAAGAAAGCGCAAACGCCTTTATCGATCACTATGCCAGAGCAAACCACATCGAGGTCCCTGCAGATAAGCATACAGACATTAGCGAAGAGCTAAAGGGACACGAAAACATAAATACGGCTCCTGAAGAGCACATGATGGCCAAACTAACCATGCGCGAAATGGAAGCGGCTATGAGAACACTAAAGAAAAGGAAATCTCCCGGAAAAGACGGGATAACAAACGAAATGCTGATGGGGCTGGGCCAAACAGCGAAGAAAAAACTACTATCAGTCCTGAACCAAAGCTGGAAAAGGGGTATTGTACCCCAGGCATGGAAAGATGCAATACTGGTACCAGTACCAATGCCAGGAAAGGACAAAACAGATCCGAATGGATACAGGCCCATAAGCCTACTGAGCTGTGTCGGCAAGCTGATGGAACGGATGATAAACACCAGACTGATGTGGCATCTGGAAGAAAAACGAATACTAATTCCACAGCAAGCCGGCTTTAGACAGCACAGATCCACTGAGGACCAGGTCATCCTCATAGCCCAGGAGATAGAAGATGCCTACCAGGCACAGAAACACACAGTAGCTGTTTGGGTGGATCTGGAAAAGGCATTTGACAAAGTCTGGAAGGATGGACTTAGAGTCAAGCTGAGAAGAAGTGATGTCTGTGGGAAGATGTACAAGTGGATCAACCACTACCTCAAACAAAGAACGGCCAGAGTCCAAGTACAAGGGCAGATGAGCAAAAAGGTGACACTCGAGCAGGGAGTACCCCAAGGGGGAGTACTGTCACCCACACTCTTTCTGGTATATATAAACGATATTACAGAGAATATACCAAGAAGAGTCCATAGCTCAATGTTTGCAGACGATCTGGCTATGTGGACCTCTGAAAAGAATCTCACCATAGCAAGAAATCGGATGCAAACGGCCCTAACATCGCTGGAAGAGTGGGCGAACTCATGGCTGGTCAAAATAAACGAGGAGAAAACCACGTGCACAATATTCTCGCTCTCATTAAAACCCCAAAGTACCAAATTAAGCCTAAATGGCAAAATCCTGCAGCCAAACGACAACCCAACCTATCTGGGAGTCACATTTGATCGGCGCATGACATGGAAAAGTCAGATTGAGAGAAACCGAATGAAAGCCAGAGAAAGAATGGCGATCATGAGGAAACTTGCTGGCACAAGCTGGGGAGCAGACGAAGGCATACTAAAGAAACTGTACACTGGAAGAGTGAGACCAGTTCTCGAGTATGGCATTGCGGCATGGACAACAGCAGCGAAGGCGAACTTCGATAAAGTTAACAAACTTCAAAACCAAGCCATGAGAATTATAACAGGTGGCATGAAGTCAACGCCAATTGTAGAACTTGAAAAGATTACAAAACTGCAATCCATGACCGATAGAAGAGACTGCAGAGCCCAGCTGCAGTCAGAGAAACTCCGAAGACTGACAGACCATCCAATGTACCAGAGACTAAACAATTTGGGAAATGGGAAACTAAAGCGGAGAAACTTTGCAGAAATAGCCAAAGCAAAGATGCACGAAGATCCCATAAACGCACTAACAACACCAAAACCCATCACTACTGTACGAAAACCTACTTGGAGGCAGGATATATTTCCAGAGGTGGTAGAAAATATACCAGGTATTGCAAACAAAAACTGCCAGAGTGAAAAAGAAAGGAGAGACACTACCCTAAGCTTCATAACGAAAAGCTACCCAAGCATGGACTGGACCCATGCATACACCGACGGTTCTGTAACAAACACTACACAGAACGGAGGGGCAGGAGCATTCCTGAACCTAAATATAACACTGTCATTCGCTACCTGGTAAGTCTACAACACAAGCAATTTCAAGCAGCAGAGGCACGAGGCAGCTGAAAAATGGTAACACACAGAGAAAATGAGAGCCAGACAGACACAGTGAAAATGAGAGCCCATATAGCTAAAGGCCCACAGCAAACTAAACCAAGCAGTCACAGCGCTAAAAAGCAGATACACTCAAACTGCCTTAGCAGCACTCTGCAACTGTGCCAGCAGTCCGCACCAAAAGGGTGGTGGTACAGTGGGTTCCGTCACACTGCAACATCCAAGGCAACGAGGAGGCAGACAGACTGGCAAAAGAAGGTAACCCCCCCCCCCTATCCACAAACAGATACCATATACGTACGAATAGTCAAACGGCTTATCAAAGCCCAATACATGTCCAAATGGTAACCGAACATACTGGTACCCCCCCCCCCCCCCCCCCCCCCCCCCCCCCCCCCCCCCCCCCCCCCTCTCCTCAATCTCTACTTCCCCCCCCCCCGCAACCACCACCACAATGAGCTGAGGGTCCACCTTCAACAGACTGAAGATAGGTGTCGACGAGCCCGTGCGGTACTGGTAAAATGACCACTGAACATCTGCTGCAGAACTGCCCGACATACGAGGATCAGAGAGAGCAGATGTGGCCATTGCCAGTGGAACTGCAAGACAAGCTGTATGGTAGTGGCGAGAGTCTCAGGATGACCGCCGCTTTTTTCGAGAAAATAATGGTTACTGTCTGACTGTGTACGCAGAAGAAGAAGAAGAAGAAGAAACCGCATGAATCGTGTTTTCCAATGAAGCAGAATAAGCTGCTTTCAATGTCAAACCACCAGTCGTGCAAGCTGAAATTGCCACTTTTTAAAATCCAAAAGTAGTTGATGGTCAGAACCAGTCGCATGTGTGACGTCACGTTCAGAATTTTTAGGATAGGTATAAAAGAGGTGTTCACCAAATCGGTCATTAAACCTCTTGTCAGTTTCACGGATGTGTCATACTTCCTTCCATACAAAAGATGACAAATATGCTTTTGCGGAGCTCACAAGTAAAGGAATGTTTGATTACACATATTATTTTTGGAAATGATATGGTTTTGGCCTCAGAGAAATATACTTTTTACAGATGCAACATTAGTAGTTTTTGTGTGTTTTGTTTTTCTTTACAAGATCTTGCGATGCAGTTAGTTTGTAATTGACTTCATTCTAGACAGTCCTTACAGTTCTAATGCCTTTCTTAGCCCACATAACTGAAATTCATAACCATATTACAAGTTATAGGATGGGAGTGGAGCATAGATAGATTTACGAAATAAAATCATTCCTGCCAAATGACCGTGTGGGTGACAGGTTTTAACTCCGCTAGATAATGTACGAAGATTTTGTGATAGTTCATCGTGTTTTCGAAATGTTTAGAAAATAATGCAGGGCAGCTGAATGAACATGCTTTGGGTAGTACCTGGCAACTTCAAGCGTTTCATAGAGTATGTACATAAAAAGTTAACCTTAACTCTGCGGTGGTTATCTGATACCTTTTTAACAATGGCAGTAATCTATTCCTTCTTTGGAATGTACATGAGGGCTAGCTGTGGAGTGTGTGTAAAACGAGTCTATAGACATCAGTAAATTCTACTGGGCATAACAAAGACCGGACTGATGTCCTTGCATATTGAAGACGATCAAAGGCCGCCTCTTGAAACAGTCATTGGTGAGCTACACACGTTTTTTATTCAATCCTGACACGACGGAGACGGACTTGGCACAATCAGTAGGCTGCAGGATTCTTTAGTTCCGACATTCACAACTGTTTCGTTATAAAGTCTGAACCCCAAATGGTTTGGCCTGGAGTGTAGTGACATCGATTGTTGGCAGTACTGAACAGAGCAGTATGTGCAGTCAGTGTCGTTTTGGCATAAACAAGTTAAGAAATGGTATTTAATCATGAAATCCCTGGAGATAGGATGATGTGTAAAGGAGATAACATAAGTATATCAGCAGGCTTGCTGAAGTGACGAGATAAGACAATCCAATTGTGAAAGTAATATTTGAAACGGACTTTAATTTTTTAATCAGTTTATGCATGTTTATATTTTTAAAGTTAATACAATATATTATATGGCGCTCTTTACTGTCTGATACACTGCAGTTAAATGCCATTAACGTTTAACATTAAAGTTTCATTTTAATTAATTTTTTTTTATCAACTTCGAATATTTATTTTCCATTTGCTAGATCAGCAGCAGTTGTTATCGTAATGATTATAAACCCAGAATGTTAGTCTTCATTGGTCACCTAAGTTGCTTTTAATAGACTACAATTATTAAATGTACGATCCTCATGTGTCTGTACCGTGATTTAAAATGGGAAGAATTTTGTCAGCTGTGAATTGCAGTCTTATGGTCGCTTTCACGACTATAAGTATTATTTTCCTTGGAAAGATTTATAGGACCCACACACACACACACACACACACACATACACACATATGCATGTTAAGGACTATACGTTCAATATTCTTCTTAGAGTTCTTAGTCTATCTGCACTTCTACAGGGGCATAAGCAGGTCCCATCTCTGTTGTGAGCTGAATATAGCCAGGAGGAATATTTCCTGCTTATCGGGCTAGGCTCGAGCAGCTTAATACTCTACTATGGTTAACTGATGTGCGAGTCCATCTTAATAGACTCAAAAACACTAGACCAAAGTAGACTCGCAGCTTGTTAGGCGCCGTCTATGCTACTCTTAACAAACCGCCTAACCATGGCCTGTGTTTTGCCATATGTCATGTCACACAGTTAGTCGGCTCTTACGACATGCTCTTTGTGGGACAGTTGCGCTATTCTTGTCCTTGTCATACACATAGGTCCCGGCGGACCAATCGGGATATACGTCAGATATATACAAAATTATTATATACCAGGATATCAACCTATGCAGTCAAAAAAGTCTTCCTAGTATCATCGGTGTTATTCTGATTACATTATCAGCTACACTTTGTCAAGTGCGTTGTATTTTCTCCTCAGATGTTTAGAGCATTAGGATTAATGCTGATTCCTCTTTTGGCACTGGTCAGCCTAGCATGTTACTGGATGGTAACTAATGTTATTGAGAAAGGCAATCTAGAGAATGTAAAACTACAAGTCAACAAAGGTCAGACTGTAGGTAAGTTTCTAAATTACGTAAACACTCTGATCGCTGTTGTTCATTTTTCTTATAGTCATTGCTTTCAGTCATTTGGATGAGCAGAATAGCCGATTGTTAAAATATTTTGGTAATTTGTTCCATTTACGAAATTTCACACCATGGGCCAAGGATTAATTTTAAACCTCAACATAATTATATTAGCTCGTAAACAGACATGTACATATTTGTTCGATATATAGTCCATAGCATCTACAAGGTCACCTGTTGGAGCATATCTATCATTCTGCTATACTGACACTTTCAATAATATAATTCAGTTGCTTATCAATCTTTTTGTGGCACAGTGTCGCTTTTGCTCTAGGACCGGACAATCTTCCGGCCCATATAGCCGTTATGTGCTGCTAGTGAGATTCACGTTCAAGTGTACATTAAGAGATTCTACAGTAAAACACACTCTAGTCGATACACATTCCCATAATCCAGATATATTATAAACAAACTAAATAGAGCAAATCCATTAAATATTGGGAAAAACAGATCCGTCATCACAAACATTACGTTTTTCAAACTTCTATCTTGCTGCTTTGACAAAACAAAAAAAGCTTGTTTATTCTCATTTATGTGGATACTCTCTGCTGTCTCTTGAGGCTATTATGTCTGAGAAAATCTAAATGATTATGCTGCTATTAGTTTCAAATACAACTTATCTTCTAGAGCGAATTTTGGGAAGTCTCTGTGGTACATATTACTGACGAGTGCTGAATCACTCTTTCAAAGGCCGATGATTGTCAGAAATGTATCGTCGACATGGAGAGAGCTACGGCAACAAATGCATTCGAGATTGAGATCGTCATAGTGGTGGATGTATTATGATTGTGGGGGGGGGGGGATCTGCACCAATCATCGGGCAGACTTCTGTTTCTAAGAATCGACGTCACTGCACTCCGGGCATACCCATTGGTGCTCAGTCTCTCTCATCAAATAGCGTAAGGTATGGATGCTGATGGTCCCTGTAGCTCGCTGGTTGTACACTCTCCTGCGCCGTCCTCTCATGCGCTCTACTCCTCTCGAACATCGTTTAATATCGAAACTTTGCAGTCTGTGGATTGCTGCTTCATCTATTGCGGTGTCCTCATCCAGAAGGCGGTCATTGATTGATTTCAAAATGTCACTTCTGCCCATCACCAATGTGCCCATGATGGGAGCACGTGAAGCCAAGGGGTCAACTCTTTCATTGGCCTGAACCCCGGGATAAGCAGGACAGTAGATCCAGGTCAGCGCCTGGAGGTTTGAGGCCTCAACAGCAGTTATCCACTCGTACCTAAGCTATCCCTTCTGTACTTTCTGAAGTACGGCTTGAGCTTTTGTCACGATGACTGCCCTTGTTATAGAAGTCTCAGCTATCCATTTCAGTGCTGAGGTCACTGCTTCCGTCGCCATTCTCATAGTGGAGGTTGTTGACATGTATGCCCTACTGCGCTCAGCAACGACCTCTCCTCTCACTCTAGCCGAGAAACCCCAGCCTGATGTCCCACTGCGCACGACTGATCCGCCGGTGTATATGACAGCGTCACTCTCCTGGGTGTTCTCAGTAATCAGCTGATTTACCTCGTGCTCTGTTCTCTCGTTGTTCCGTTTTCTGCATTTCGTGCCTAAGGTTATATTGACGCTCTGGTACTCTATCATTCTATCACCAGTGTGGACCCATTCTTCCCCTTTGGCTATCGTCTCAGCTGAAGTGACGTGTCTGATTGTTGTCTCAGCCTGTGCTATCCATGACGACCCTCTCTTGATTCTTGATCCCTTGATGCCTGAGATACTACTGCGCAGAGAATGCCGCGTGTCTGTGGTGACACGCATATAGGCTTTGACTTGTGCCAGTCTATCTCTGGATGTCACCGATAACAATCCCAACATGTACCGTATCATCACAATCGGGGTATCTCTAGTGCAGCGCAGAACCAGTCGCATACCTTCATTCTGGATGCGGTCCAACCTTTCACACTGTGTTCTTGATAATGTGAGGATGCCTAGTCCGAAATCGATGACAGACAACACGACCTGACGAAATAGGATAAACAGGAGGCGTTGTTCCAAGTCGGCAGCAGCCATGGTCTTGAGTGCTCCTAACCCTCTCTTGCATCTTTGTACGATGTGGTCAACATGCAGTTATAGGAAAGACTGCGATCAAAAGTCACTCCGAGGTATTTCAACCTGTCACACTATCAAAACCATCAAAAGTAATGCCCGGGAGTTCAGCCTTTACTTTAGAATTATTCAAAGAGCACCACATCATGCAGGCCTTTTTCGGATTGGCCTTGGAGCTTGAGTAGCCATACCACTGTGAGATTCCTTGCAAAGTATCCTGGAGGTCTTTGACCAACTCTTGCTTGTCTGAGCCAGTCCTGTACGTTAGAATGTCATCGGCAAATGTCAACGTTCGCCATGTCGCTGTGGGTTGAATATTGGCCGCTTTTACTGTGTAAATGTTGAACAGCACCAGTGAGAGCGGAGACCCTCGAGGCAGTCCTGGACATATTCTTCTCGGTTCTGATGTCTACGATCCCACGCGTAGCGCAACTGTTCTTTCCATCAGGGCAGCTGATATCCAATTAACCAGCCACGGGCTTAAACCACACTGCTTCAGACAGGTAATTATTGTTCCAAAATCGACACGGTTGTATGCGACTGCCACCGCGACTGTTTCTTGCTTTGGCTGAAACCCCTCGTACACATCATACGCAAAAATTCCAGCGTAAGCCCAGGTCTCCTTCTCTGTTCTATAGCTGCCCATCGTATCGGGTAGAATCTGCTCGCGTTCAAGGTAGGCCATTATTTTTCCGTCCACTATCTTCTCGAGTAATTTGCCATATAGATTTTATATGATGATTATTCGATAGCTACCGAGAAGCGTGGACTCACCAGGTTTATGCAGTGGGTATAGATAGCTATGAAGCCAGTCCTCAGGCACAGACGACTTCTCTATAGTGTGGTTGAACTCCTTCACCATATTTCTTATCTCTGTCTCATCCAACTGCTTGATATAGCAATACGTTACTCCATCAGGACCTGTGGCAGTGTTTTTACTGGTACCTAGGCTACATAAGCTTCTTCCCTGACAACTGCGTCTAAGAAGCCTTTCCGAGTATCCTGACGTGCATCTCTATCGCCTTTGTCAGTCTAGGCAACATATCGACTGAAAAAACTTAGACCCTTCTCTTCATCTGTCTTCAGGAGCCTTCATGTGGTGTCTTCAATGTTGGAGATAAGCTGGCTTGTAGTCTTTCCATTCATCTTTCGATGCATGTGCCAGAACTTCTGGAGGGTATTATCATTACCAACACCTGTGATAAACTCCTCCCATTGCTCGCCTTTGGACTCCCTAGCTAACGGTTTAAAGGAATTGGTAGCTTTGCGATTTACCTCCTCCTTCTCGTTCGATGCGTCGACATTAATACCAGCTCTCTTTCTGGTTTTACTGCAATCCTTTGTTGCCGCCTCCTTTTCTCTACAGGCCGTATTAACAGTTTGAGTCCACCAGGGTGGTTGGACAAAAGGGGATCTAGTGGTCATGCGTCCGATCGTCTGGTGCAGCTTGTTCACTACATTATCCTGTTCGTATCTGTATCTGAACACCTGTTTGACTTTCCGGTGTCTGGTGTGTTTTCCTTTGGGTATAAGTACGACACACGGCAGGTGGTCGCTCTGTTGTGCCCCTAATACGTTCCAGCGTGTGGATGGAGCAACATCACTGAATATAAGAGCCAGGGCAGATATAATTATCTTAGACGGTGCTGTTACAGCTTGCGATAACGTGATGACATCGTGAGGAACCAAATCGTGCCTTTTGTGCTGAACCATGCACCAGATTTTGTGCTTAAGCTGGACAGTGCACGTCTTCATGCTGCCACATTCGTGCAAGATGAACTCCAAGCCAGAATCCAGAAATAATGCCTTGTCCAGCCATTTCCCTTGCCCTATCACTAATTGATCATGTCTGGAACGAGCTGAAACGGCGACTTCAGCATCGATAGCTAATACCGCAGACTGTTAGGCAACTTCGTCAAGTCGTACAGGAGTACAGAACATTTCACATGATTTACTGAGGCGCTGCATTTGACCCATGGGGCGCAGATGTCAATCCGTGAATCACGCACGGGGTGGACACACACGTTACTGAGCATTGTCATTTTCTGAATTGGTCCCCATGCTCGCAGACGCTGCGTAGACGACAATCACACGTGACCCGAAAATGTCTTTTCAGTTGCTTCAGTTTCGAAATATGGAATAAAGTTTCTTCCCCCAAAGGGTGTTGTTTTTGGATGATAAAATGACATTATATGTTTTAAAAAAATGGTAATCTACTTTTTTCGAATATTTCTCAATTATAACTTTTCTTTCTGTATCTGTTCACAACGTTCCTTTTCACAATGTCAGGCACGCTTTCTATCGGGTCTAGTAATCGTTGTCTTCTCTAGGATGGGTGTTTTCTGTTTGCAGTCATATAGTTTAACACACACACACACTCACAGCCGCCTCCTCCTGTACTTTCTCTGCAACCGATGCCTCAAAGTTGCTCCATTTTAGTATTTTCATTCCAAGTCCTTAAATTCTCTGGTATATTGGGTGATTCTATCAACCTTCTGAACTTCTCGCCTTGTTGTTAGGTCCCTTTGTCTCTTCTGTCTCGATTGTTTTGAGGCTCTTACACATTTCTAGTTCTTTAATGAGTGTGAATTTCATAGCATCTGTTAAGATTTTCATTGCTTGATTTTGTCAATGTTTGGTTACGCTGCAGTTACCAGCGCCGCAATGCCATATTCTAAGACTGCTCGCATTTATTAAATTTACAGCATCTGAGGTATATGTGCATCTGCTCCCAATGAAATGCCAGCAAGTTTTTTCTCATGACTTACATTCGTTGTCTTCATCAATATAAAAAACATCGTGGGAAAATATGGAATTGAAACAAAGAACGAAAGAGGAGAACGACTGATAAATTCTACGAGGAAAACAAACTTAGTATTTGTAACACTTAAAAAAAAAAATATCGCATTAGAAAATTATATACACGGAAAAGCCCAGGTGATAGGACAATAAATCAAATTGATTTTATTATGATCTGACACAGATTTAGAAAAATTGTTAAAACACCAAGACATACCCAGGAGCAGACGTCAATTCAGACCACAATCCAGTTTGTATGAAAGTGCAATTACAACTCAAAATAACAGAGTGTAGAAGGGCAAAGACTTAATAAAGACAGGTCAGCGCTAAAACAACCATATATACAGCTACAGTACCAGGTAGCAGTAAAGAAGGTGTATGAAAACTTACAATCAGAAGACAAGGAAAGAAACACACAGAGGAGAATAAACACTAATGGGAACGTATAAAAACAGTATTTAAGTAGCAAATAAATTATTACCAGATAAAGAACTTAGGAAAAACCAAGAATGGATGCCAGATGACATCTTAACTAAAATGGTAGATAGTAAGAAGGCTAAAAACACTCCTGTATATTCATCACTTAACAAAGAGGCACGTACATTGTACAGTCTGGACAAAGAACAGGGGTTTGGAGAAAAATGCAAGGTAATATAAGACATAGGACTAGAAAGCAATACCAGAGATATGCTTATAGAAATAAAGAAAACAACAAACAAGACACAGGTAGCACAGAGTGGGGAATGCATCTGAGATAAGAATGGTGCCATTTTGATGGATGACAATAACAAATCGAACAGATGGGATAAATATACAATGGGGCTTTCTTGAGGACAATCAACATGATAATGAAGGACCCAGTATCCTAAGATAAGAGGTGGTAAATGTGATAACAATTATGAGAAAAGGGAAAGCAACAGTTCCGATCTCCATAAACATAGATATGATAGAGGCCCTAGAGGAATTTGGTATAGATATAATTACTGATCTGTGAAATGACATATACAATACTGGATGCATATCAACAGACCTGAAAACATCTACGTTTAATAACACTCCCCAAAAAGAGCCTCATGCAACAGAATGTTCAGACTTTAGAACAATAAGTATAATGAGTCACACAATTAAAATACTACTCAAGATCATAAAAGAGAGAATACGAGGTAAAATAGAGAAGGAAGTTTGAGAAGAACAATTTGGTTTTCGAAAGTTTAATGGAACACTGGAAACAATTTTCTATTTGCGAACTTTGACAGAAAAATATATAGAAATACATAATGACATTTATATTTGCTTTATAGACTACCAGAAGGCTTTTGATAGTCCAACATGACAAATTAATTAAATGTCTTCAAGAAATATGCCTAGATTCTTCTTCTTCTTTCGTTCACTTTAAAAAATATTGTCTATATCTGCATTGTTGTCTCTTGTATAAACTTCACTGTCTTTTGTAGTTCACATATAGGTCCATAAAGTTTCTCTTCCAGTGTTGTTTCTATGGGCCAGTGAGATTTTCTCTGTATATCATGTTCGTGGCAGTTTTGTAGTATGTGCTCTGCTGTATGGGGCGCCTGTCCGCATATACACATGGCTGAGTTGCCAATCTTCATTTTTGTGTACATGTGGCTGCGGAGTAGGTTTTGTCCTGTTCTAAGGCGCAACACAACAGTTTGCTCTTGTCTGTTCATGTTATGGTAATCGTCTGGTGTTACTGTTGGTGGCTTTCTGATTGATTTGATCATCCTTATCTTCTGTTGGTATGTAACTGGCACATATGGTTGCTCGTCTGCAGTACCCTCCTTTGCTCTTTCGTTTCCTGGTACTCCACAATGAGAAGGTATCCACTGCATGACAATCTTGCGATGGTTGCTCAGTTCAGACAGTAGAGCCTGTAGATATGGCAGTTTCTCAAGTTTAAGTGTTTGGAGTGCTGATTGTGCATCTGTCAGAAATACTACAGGTTGTTAACTGACATTGGTGTTCAACAGTTTCTCAGTTGCCACCTTGATTGCCTGTATTTTTGCATCATATGTAGGACATAATTTTCCAGTTGGTACTCTGACTGTATCCCTAATGTTGTTTGGGTATTCTATGTACACTCCCGCTCCACCATTCTTTACTGCATTCTGTGCTGACCCATCTGTGTATACTCTGATCCAGAGGTCTTGTGGGTATTCTTCATCCAGGAAATTTAGGATCACTATCCTATGTTGCACACTGTTCTGTTCATCCTTGTCTAATATTCCTTTCACTTTTGTTTGAATGCATACTGATAGTCCATGCTCTTCTCTCCAAGGGGTTTGTTCTGGCACAGACTTTAGGGAGATGTCAACTTCAGGTAGATCTATAATTTGCCTGCGAAGTCGTTTCGCCTGATGCATAAAACTACTTATTTTTCAGTCTTCCCATTGCTAAATTTTGAAATCTGTCTTTCATTGGATGGCTCGGCATGCAGAGGAGCTTTTCTGCCTGTGTTAATACCTTTGTGTCTCTGCTTGTATCCTTCCCATTTTCTCCATCTCCACTACAGGTGTTGATTTCATTGCTCCTGTAATGACCCTAAGTGCCCGGTTTTGCACCGTATCTACCTCTTTTAGAGTAGTGTTTGCTGCTGGGCACCACGCTGCTGACCCATATCCCAGATGTGGCCGTATACCTTGTTGGTAAACTGTGTTAAGTAATTTTCCCACTAGCTCCCCATGTAGTTCCACTTAATTTTCTCAGGATGGCTAACTTCCTCCTGGCTTTTTTGGCTGCCTTGTTGACGTGTTCCCTCCATGTCAACCCATCATCAAATGTAACTCCAAGATAGGTGGGTTGTTTATCTTCTTTGAGGTGTTCTCCATTTATCTTGATAACTGCAGCTTTTTGTTTTGGGGAGAGGGTGAAAAGCGTAGTGCTACAATATGTCTAGATGGTAGAGACATAAGACTGATCTGTAATATATACTGGGAACAAACTGCTACAGTAAAATCAGGAAAGTTATGCTCTCCAAGTATAGATGTAAAAAGAGGAGTGAGACAGGGATGTGTGTTATCCCCTTGGCCTTTTAATATCTACGCAGAACAAATATTTAAACAGATGGAGGGGATGCCAGGGCTTGTCATTGGAGGAGTGGCAATGAACAAACTAAGATATGTGGATGATACTGTTTTGATAGCAAAAAGTGAGCAAGAATTACAGGAGCTTGTGACAACAACATGCACAATAAATCGAGGTTTTGAATTAGACATAAACATAACGAAAACAAAGACGGATAATTGGAAAAATGGGAAAAAAACCAAAATAATAAAAGATCAACTACTTGAACAGTTTCTCCTATCTAGGTAATATAATAACGTAAGAATACAGTTGTGAAAAAGAAATCAGAAAGAGAATAGGTATAGCCAAAATGGTATTCGACAAAATGCGACACATATTGACATCCAAACAGATAAATCAGAATTTGAAAATGAGAATTGTCAGGTGTTACGTATACTGTCACTACTTTATGGCTCAGAAACATGGACAATGAACAAGTTGGCAAATGATTTTAAAGCCTTCAAAATGTTGGCATATAGAAGATTGGGTCGCATTTCTTGGAAAGAGAAGACAAACAAATTTGGAGGTATTGAAAAAGTTGGAGGTAAAAAGAGAATTAATGACCGAAATCAGGGTTAGAGAGTTATGTTATTTTGATAATATAACACGACATACCTCCTTGTAGAAGACCATACTGGGAGGTAGGGAGGAAGGCAGTGTTTTTAGATGCAAACAACGCTTTTAAGTGGGTGGGTAACATCAGGAGATGGACTGGAAAAAGCTTTTCATATTTCACAATTACCGCAAAAGATAGAGCACACTGGAAATCCATTGCAGCCGACCTAGTATAGGAAGATGGCACCTGAACTGAACTTGAACAATCTAGTTTTTTTTCAAACTGTGTTTTCCATGCCAAAGGTAATACCCAAATGGTTTTGGTTTTCATTCAGGCGAAGCATTATACCATTCAGCTTTAAATATTGCCTCTGCTCTTTGGTTGAGTTGTTGTTATCCCATAGCTGCTGAGCAAGCCTGCTCCTGACAACCCAATGTCATTCTTATATACAGGTCTTCTTCAGTTGTTTCACTACTCTGTACATTGTGTTGGCAATTGTTGGCAACAATTTCCGCATGCGCCTTGCACTCGATGAGTAAGTATCGAACTGTTTCATCAGATAAGAGCAATGTCTGCTGGGGATTGATGCGGTTCAATTTGTTATTGACTCTGGCATGTCCTTCTCAGAACTGAAAGATGAGACTTTGATCTCTTCTATGTAGTTTATTTATGTCGTCGTTACGTTTTGGCTGTGACATTTCGCTAAATACATTGCTACCTGTTGTTCCCGTCGCCCACATGATCATCTTATTTACCGAGTATTATTCTAATAATTCGTTTTACTGTGTGGTAACTACAATTGTTGTTTCGAGGCTCCTGTTTTTTCATCTACAGGATTGTTGGTTACAGTGGCTTGAGTATCATTCCTGACGAGGGTCACAATGCCCTGCACCTTGTTGCATTCGCACTAATACTGCGTATAGCCCGTTAAATTAATTTGTCTTTGTTTCTTGGAGGAGGTTATGTGGAATTGATGGTTATATAGTGTTTAGGTCATCTCAATTACTTTGTTTTGTAATCTTCTCGCACTGAGCAGTGGAATTATCTCTGTTGCGCGAACCTTGGTAACCGAGGCGACACCCGAGCTCGTTTGTAGAATGTTTATTGTTTCCTGGCATTGGCATTTTGGGTTGTTGTGCTGCAGACTTCTTCCTCCCAAAGAGCACGCTTGGTGGGCCTTTTTCCATGTGTGATGTATGTATTTAGATGGGTGAGGTGACGTGGGGTGTCAAGTGTGGCTCACAAAGTGCATTCCCCGCTAGCCACAGGTCCTGTCATTGCAGATCACACTTTTTAAAATTCTGTTTTCAGGTCTTTTCCCCGTGGCTGTGTCACGTTGTGCCCACTATGCCTTCACGATCTTCCCACCTCCTCCCACGGGACAACAGCTCCTACTTTCTAATGAGATCAAATGGCCCCGCCTTGCCTCTCCCACCTTAGAGTCAGAGCATAATCTGACGGTAGTGCAATGTCAGATCACCCGGTGATATGGCTGCGGCTGTAATGTGAATGTTGGGCTAGGCCCGGATCCTCTCTGGGTGCCTCTACCATTATTGGATCCTAGCTAGAGGTCTCGAAGATTGGATAAAGAAACGTTGTGTCGAAAGGCAGCCGACAGATGAGAAGAATATTTAAACCATGGTGGGGTTTGGGTTGGAACCAGCCAGAACATATTCCACTCATCGGTGGGTACTGTGCTGTCCCCTTAAGGGGCCCCGAACTGCTCCCAGCCTAGTTATACCCCCAGATAATAGGTCACCCCCTTAGCAAACTCGGTAAACAACAGGGTCACTCACGAGACGGTGTTATTATGGACACGTTTGTGCAGGAGAAGACCTTTGTCAAAGGCTTGCTGTTAATCGGCTAACAGCTTTCGCGGCGATCACTGCACCATGTATATGAGAAGTTGTAGATTCGAATTAGCATCCATTTGATGTAGGTGAGACATTGTGCCCAGACCCTACATTGACCCCCCTTTGCTTGAGAGTGTAACGACTGTATAAGTGTTTTTTTCCCCTCGTTTATATTCATTAACCATGTCTTGACCAACTCCTCCGAAGTTATTAATCCGTTCTGTATCATGAAGTTTGCAGTTGTGATTTTTTTTATGGAGATAATCCGCGGAGCTAAGCCATCTTCAAAGACCAGAACTGTGTGCACTATTGGGGAAATTTTCTGTCATGTTTATATGTGATTAACAATGTTGGTGACAAGAATCCACCGTGCGGCACTCTATGTTCTAAAGTCGTCTTTCTGCTTGCTGTTCCTTGGACTTGGACTAGCGGTTCTGTTCTCTAAATAATGGCAGATCCATGTGTATATTTTCTTGCAAACGTGTCACCAACGCATAATGACTGTCAATCTCTTATCCCATACTTTTTCGAACGATTTTTCTAAATCCAACCGTCACAAGAGAATGATTTTTGGCATGGAAAGCATCTTTAATTTGCTAAACAATTTGGCAGATTTGAATCTTCAGTTAATCTATTTTGGTGAAACCCAGCTATTGTGGAATCAAAATATGTCTTCTAAGTACAACATCAGTATAGTATTTACTATGCGTTCTATCAGGTTACCCACGCAGCTAAGTAAACTGACCTGCATTCGCCTCTGCTGAGCAAAATCTTTTTCCCAATTGCATTTGATAACTTTTATTACGAACATTATTATTATTAGTTTCTTATCGCAAGCGATGATGGAGATATCATCAGTCGGTTTTGTCTTGATGATGTAACTTGCTGCATTTGAATTATAGTGGGGACGAAACTGAGTTGGTCATCAACCTCATTCTCTGGTTCAGATCTACCTTGGTTCAGTTGAAGAACATACATCAAGACGACTGGAGGGAACTCAAGATGCAGGCACTCTGGTCTTACCGCCCTTGAGACCAGAAGGCACTTGAAAACAACTTGCGAGATTCAATCGCTTACCATTTATGTTAATCGCATTGATAGACGTGTGCCTGACCTCTCGCATACATAGACCACATAAGACTACGTAGAGTTTGTCATCATCATCCTCATGTAGCATGTCCTTGGTAGAACGTCGCTTTCATCACAGCCATTCGATATTCATCTCGATCAGCAGTCAGTCTACTCTCCTGTTCCAAGTTCATGTTAAGGGTGTCCTTGATGTCTTGTGCCCATTCACGTTTTGATAGGCCTCTGCCTCGTCTTCCTCGAACAATGCCCTCCAGAATTGCTTTTTCTACTTCGCCAGGGCGCTTTATGTGGCCGAAAAATCTCGGTTTCCGAGACACAACGTGGTTTATAAGTGAGTTCTCTTTGACACTCAGATCTTGCATGATGTCTTTATTTGTTATTTTATTTACGAAACGTATTTTGATGTGTCTTCTGTTGCATTTTGTCGTAAAAGCCCCGATACTCTTTCTAAATATGTGTGTGACGGTCTCATATGTACATTGCCTCCGGGAATATGCATATTCTGTGGATCTTCAATTTGAAATCTTTGTTAGTACTGTGCCCCACATTTTGCATACTATTCAGTTTCTGCATCGCTATGGGCAATATTATTTCCCTTGCACAGCCCCCGTCATTTGTTATCAAAGAGCCAAGGTTTTCAAGGTAATCAGCAAGTTCAATTTCTTCATTACAAAATTGTGACCTTAGGATGGAATCTGTGTGTACCAATGGACACTTGTTTTTTGTTTGTTTTTATATTCATTAAACGATTCAACTGTACGACGACCATAAGAAATTATACCAGGCCCTCAACGCTGTTTCATGACCCAACTGTGTCATCTGCATATCTTAGTTCTGGAATCATCTTTCCTCCGATTGAGAATGTGTCGAAACTCTCGTAGTTTTTATTTGTACCTTTCGCGTGATATTCTCTGGGTTTATGTTGAATAAGAAGGGGGAAATAATGCAGCCTTGTCTTACACCATTGTGGATCTAAACCAATCGGAAATGCCTTCGTTGATTCTGACGGCAGATTGTTGGCCACTATAAAGTGTTTCTAATAGGTGTATCAGATGTGTTGCAAAGCTCATGTATTTCATTTGTTGCCATATTTGATGATGTAGTTCAGTCAAAAGCGTTGGTGTAATTTGTGAAGCATGTATATGGGTCAGTATTGTATTCTCTGCTTTTCTTCAAAGATGTTTCTCAAAATGAAGACGTGATCTCTTATGCCTCTGCTTTGTTTGAATCTTACCTGCGTTTCATATATTTCATGTTATACTTTCTTCTTTAGTCTCTTCATGAAAATACGTAATAATATCTTGATGGCATGGTCTATCATGGCAATAGTGCAGCAGTTAGTACATTATTTTAGGTTCCCTTTCTTTGGTATTGGAATACAGACTGATCTTTTCCATTCTGCGCTGTACTAAATTGTGTTGCACAATGCGTGGCATATGTGTATGCATGCGTCTCCTCCTGCTGTTATGTCGTCGTGTCTTGGAGTCTTTCCTTTTTTCACTGCTTTAATTGTTGTACATATGTCCTCCAGTGTGGGTTCTGGCTCTATATCTTCATCATTGGTTATCAAGTCTTTATTTCTTGTGGTGTCGTACATCTCGCTACAGTATTCCCATCATCTCATCAGAATATCTTTGTTTCCGGTCTTCACAACACCATTTTTGTCATTGCTTGCCTGTAGTGATGGGTGGAATTCTCTCGTCAGTTTTCTGATTTCTCTAAAAGTTTCTCTTTTTTTCCCATGTTGGTTGGGGGTTCTATGATTTTGCTGCAAGTGTTTGTTATGAATTGTTTCTTCTGACTTCTCTAGTGCAATCTCTGTATTCATCGCTATTGCGGTGGCGTACCTGTTCGTCTTAGGTTTCTTCTTTCTTCTATAAGTTGTATTGTACCTTCTGTGATATAGTTTTGTTTCTTATATATTTTTCTTGGGATCAGATCCCGTGGTGCATCGAGGAAGATATCTCTCGTCTGTGTTGCCAGTTCATTGACTGACATATTATCGTGTGCCACTTCAATACTTCGAATTTGTATCGTTATTCAATGCTGCATTCAATTAGTATTGCATCCATATTTAAAAGTATAGGTCTATCATCTCTGATGATTCTCTTCAGTCTTGTTTTGTAATCCGCTACCAGCAGCTGGTGAACAGAGTCGTAATCTGCTTCCGGGAGCGTCTTTGTTGAGATGATGTTTGACGTCCATATCCGTCGGTATAGTAAGATATAATTCATTTGGCTTCTAGTTTTCCCATCTGGAGAGGTCCACGTGTACAGCCTTCTGGGATGTTGTTTGAACAAGCTTTTCGCGATTACGAATTTGTTCTCCAAACAAAAGTAAATTAGTCTTTTTCTTCCATTTCTCCTCCTTATGCCAAAATGCCCTTGTGCTTCTTTATCCTATTCTGTTCTTTCTGAAATCTCCAGTTATTTTAATAATATATCCCACTCTACTTTATTCAGAATATCAAGATTCAATCATAAAATACTTCTATTTCTTCATCATCTGCGACAGTTGTTGGTGCGTTAACTTCTTAAATGATTGTTATGTTTCTTTTCTTCCCTGCAATCTAATCATGAGTAGTCTGTCATTGACCGGGTTAAATCTAAGTAATGCCATAGATGTTTTCTTTGTTAGGAGGAATCCAACTCCTCCTTGTTTACTCTTTTCTTTCACAAAGTATATAAACATCCCTCTTGGTTGTGTCTTGATATGCCCTTGGTATTTCCATTTCTGATATGCCCATTATGTCTGTCTTTGTCCTTTCCATCTCGTTTGGGACGATAAGTAGTTTCCGCTAGTACAGGCTTCGCGCACTGCATGTGCCTATTCTTAGGGTGTTCTTTAGGCTTAGGCATGGATTTTCTTTATTATCTCAGTCGGGCTTTTGGCCGTCATTATGATTACTTGTACTTGCTCCGCCCTTGTGATCTTTCCCAGTGTGTCTTTCCCATGGTGCCTTGTCATGGGAGCTTTGAGATTCCGACTGTAAGAGTCGGGAAAACTGAAAGAAAACAACCGAGATATTGCAATTTGTGTTTATGTGTAAAAGCCTCCACTACTCTAAATGGACGTTTTAGTACACATTTTCAAAATGCATGGGGCTAAATTGTATTTCTAATCGTGGCAAAGAAAAGGAAAAGCAGGCATAGAAAGGTTTATGGTGTTGAAAGAAAAATGAAACGCCTGGTATTGCCACGGGACTACATTTGACAAATCAATCTATACCTACTATCTTAATTGAAATACAATTCTTACACTGAGAATTACAATTTTCTGCCCTAAATGATTCATAATGTGGTATATTTTCAGGGGACGTGGTCTATGCTTTGCAACTTGAAAGGGCGGGAGTTGTATTTGCTATTGAGGAGAAAAATATGTCAATGCTTGGTGAACAGTACACGGTAGCACATTTAATAATAATAAACTCTCTCTCTCTCTCTTTTTATCTCTCTCTCTCTTCCCCTCTCTTCTCTCTGTGTGTGTGTGTGTATGCGCGCGCGTGTGTGTATGTGTGTGTGTATATCTGCGTTTATGAATGAAAGATTTTTATGACAACCAACTATCGTCTATTTTTGAAACATACATTTTTTTCTCAATCATCTCAACTATCCTAAATTATATTTCTTTATATTTGCAATATATGCATTTTTGTCCACATGATAATTTACCTTGGGTTGTTAGTCTGTATAGACGACAGTTTTAATAGTTCATTATGGCGGTCATCTGTTCAGATTGCAGCCATACAGAAACTGATAACAGATTAGTTCAAAATGAAAATATAAATTATATGAATAAAAATGCACATATAATCAAACAATATCATGCTAGATGCACTATATCTGAGAAAATATTTTGGATGTTCACAATGTATGGTCAGTAGGGAACACAAAAAATAGTAACAGTAGCATTGGATGATTATAGTGAAACTATAATTACTAGCTGACAAATGCAGAACCTTTGGCCGCTAACTAAACAGTAATCTATATATTGATTCTTTGATCGTTATACCGTAGCATTATCTAAATTATTTTTATAATTGACATCAGTTTAATGTCTATTTATGTACGTCGTTACTTGGACTATATCAGTTTTGATTTTGTTTTTCCGTTGATGTCTAGTAATAACATTTGTCAGAATGTCAGAACAATGTCAGAAGACTGACACCGGCCTGGCACACAAAGATGGATTACTCCTTACCCAAGGAAGCGGAGTATCCGGCACACCCCCTAAGAGCCTCCAGGGATCACCATCGCCACATCCACTGCTCATACAGAACACTTGTATCTCAACCGGGAGTTGCGAATCTCTATCGAAACGTGTCACCAACAGCAGCTCAGCCATTTGATATAAGGGGCTTAAAGAGGGTCGCAACATGGAATGTCACCCACACTAAACGATACTGGCTATGTTGCGGCCCTGGCTACAACACTAAGTCGATTCAACATTGCAATCGCCATTGTGACAGAAAATTACATAACATTACAGCTCTAAAATAAATGAATATATTTGGTTAAGAAAAAAATATTGAATCAGGTTTGACAGTTTTGAAGCAACGTCTGTTAATTTTTTACCAATGTCTCACAACAAAAACATAGCAACTAATATAGTCGTGATAATAGTGAAACGTGAAATCAATTGAAAAGGTAAGTACGTTTTAAATAAACATTAAATACGAAGATGATGTCTAGAAAAAGGGCGACAGAGAGAGAGAGAGAGAGAGAGAGAGAGAGAGACACGCCCGCCCGCCAGTACGTTCCCCCACCGCCCGCCCGCCCGACCAAACACCCAGCCCACCTACCCCAAACCCATAACACCAATACCGACAGACAGACACAGACACACAATACAATTTCCTGGAATTCAGTCGGACAGGTGGGCCGTATGCGAGGTAGCCCAAACATGTCATACACCAGGTCGATGTGTCGCCGTGTTGTACCTTTTCGGACATAGGTTTCTCAACAGACCATCTGGCCTTCGTATGGGTGGGCGGCCGCGGGGTCGTGTATAATCATAGGACCACCAAAACGTCGTAGTGAGATCTGGTCTGCGCACCACGTCGCCAGCCCGGTTTTATTTTCGAAACAACGCATCTTTCAAGTCGTCTCGAAATATAGGGCGTTCTCTGATTTCGGCATTGTTGATTCGATCTCTCACCGAGTTCCCGAAGGCGCGACTTTCTCTTTGGTAGTTCGAAGTGTCTCTGCATCCGTGATGCGTAGATTCTATAATTTACCACCGTGGACAATGGCTGGTATGGCCGCATAATTGAAAAGGTGCGCCCTTGCCATGGTGTCTTTCAACGGCAGGAATATAGGCTGTATGGTATTGAAGCTAGACCAGACTGCAGCTCATCATTATCAAATTTCTCGGTCTTGGGTGGCATTTATTTCCTGCCCCAAGTATATGTAGGCTCTGACATCATCGACAGGCTCATTTTCTAGCTTGATCTCGAATTTGCGGCAAAATGGATTTCGGTAACGTTGCGTCATCCTTTTGTTAGCCAGTAGTCTGACACCTCTACCAACATCAGCCAGTTCGTTCAGGGACTGGTCTTCCTCCTCGGTCGTGTTGCCGGTAAGCACAATGTCGTCCGCAAAGCAAGGGTGGTTAAAAATGTCCCAATCTATATTTATACCTCTATCGGCCTAACTCAGCTGTTGGAAGGTGTCCACAAGCGCCGTTGTGAAAAGCATTGGAGAAATTGTGCTCTGCCGCACTCCACTTGCTAGTTGGACAGTTATTGAACAATGGTATATAGTAATGTCCGCACTACAGCCTACGTTTATTTCCTCGATTATCATTGTGCAATTTTTGGCCATGTCCTGGTTTCTTAGGGTATCCGGATCGATAAGTACAACGGTCCACCCACGACCATACTCCCGAAAAACACGTTCCATGTCATTTTATGCAACTTACCAATAGGATTCGATTCACACAAACAGCCATCCCATGCATAATGTGAACGAAATGAGATATGATGTCATTGGGCTATGGAAACGTTTGCCAACTCTGACTCGCATCATACATGGTGCGGAAATGATGGTGGTGCGGGAGTCAGTCAATACCATATAAATGTGGTTGGTTTAATTATCTAAAACCGTCATGTGAAAAATGTATTCTCTGTGAAAATCATCTCTTCGCGACTTGGCACGTTGGAATTACAAGTCCTAATGACTTAAGAGCAGCACTCTGCAAACTGTGCCAGCAGTCCGCACCAAAAAGGGTAGTGGTACAGTGGGTCCCATCACACTGCAACATCCAAGGCAACGAGAAGGCAGACAGACTGGCAAAAGAAGGTGCAAGACTACCACAAACAGATACTAGTATGACCACAATAGCCTGAGGTACCACCTATTCAACAAATTGAAGATAGGTGGTACCGACGAATGCCCGTGCGGTACTGGTAAAATGACCGCTGAACATCTGCTGCAGAACTGCCCGACATACGAGGATCAGAGAGAGCAGATGTGGTCATCACCAGTGGAACTGCAAGACAAGGTCTATGGCAGTGGCAACAGCCTCAGGATGACCGCCGCTTTTTTCGAAAAAATAATGGTTACTGTCTGACTGCGTACGAAGAAGAAGAAGAAGAATTACAAGTCTCTGGACAGAAGAAACCCCTCATCACAATAAAATACTACATACCCCATAGCAGCTACGACGATACCGTTGTCGAGCTGTTCTATGAGAACCTCGAGCAACTATTACACCGCCCTGCATACAAAATGGTCGTCCAATGTGATCTGAATGCCAGGGTGGGTTCTAGACCGGCAAAGGAAGAATTTATAGGCACTTTCTCCTAAGACCAGCGTAACGACCGGGGAGATCGACTGGCTATCTTCGCAGAGACCCAGAAATTGTTCGGGGAAAATACTTTCTTTAAGAAACCAGCAGGGAAAATATGGAGGGGCACTCCTCGGAAACCAAAAACAGAAATATATTATGTTATGCGTGACAATTTCCAATTAGTCACTGATGTGGAAGTACTCCGCCGGTTAGACGTGATTAGCGACGACAGACCACTGCGGATCTAGATTTTGTTGTTGTCGTTCAGCAGCATTCTGGCTGTAGCCCTTCGGTCCAATGCCATGTAATGGTATCTTGGCGTGTTTATCAGTTATCTAGTGTTATAACAAGTTTTCCACGTATTTAGCCACGGAGGAAGAAGCATTTTCCTAAAATCATTCAAACAGATGATGATCAACGGTTTCATATGGGTGTGTATAAAGCTGACACTCAGGATTGTGTTGTGGTTGGACTCTGTTCTGGAATTACAAACGAGCCGACTGGGACAGATTTGCAATCCTGACAGATGGGCTGTGTGAAACCATCAACACACGAAACACCAAAATGAAGCCCATGGTAGAGAGCCTAAGCAAGGCAATAATGCAAGCCGCCACTGAAACCATCCCAAGAGGAGCTAGGAAAAACTATAAGCCCTACTGGAATGATGAGTTACAGAAAGTGGAAGATGCAGTAACAAATGCTAGGAACATGGCAGAACGAGAAAAATCCATGGAGGCAAACATCGCCCTCAAAGCCGCCGCGGCGAAGTACAAACACACTCTCAAGCAAACAGCAAGAGAAAGTTGGAAAAATAAAACGGAAAGTCTAAACCTGGACAAAGAAGGGAACAAGCTATGGAAGCTAGTCAGAGCCATGAATGACGAAACCCCGTCAAATAAACAAATTACTATCAAGCAGGGCGAGAACTTGATCACAGGTAAGAAAGCCGCAAACGCCTTTGTCGATCACTATGCCAGAGCAAACCACATCGAGGTCCCTGCAGATAAGCATACAGACATTAGCGAAGAGCTAAAGGGACACGAAAACATAAATACGGCTCCTGAAGAGCACATGATGGCCAAACTAACAATGCGCGAAATGGAAGAGGCTATGAGAACACTAAAGAAAAGGAAATCTCCCGGAAAAGACGGGATAACAAACGAAATGCTGATGGGGCTGGGCCAAACAGCGAAGAAGAAACTACTATCAGTCCTGAACCAAAGCTGGAAAAGGGGTATTGTACCCCAGGCATGGAAAGATGCAATACTGGTACCAGTACCAAAAACAGGAAAGGACAAAACAGATCCAAATGGATACAGGCCCATAAGCCTACTGAGCTGTGTCGGCAAGCTGATGGAACGGATGATAAACACCAGACTGATGTGGCATCTGGAAGAAAAACGAATACTAATTCCACAGCAAGCCGGCTTTAGACAGCACAGATCCACTGAGGACCAGGTCATCCTCATAGCCCAGGAGATAGAAGATGCCTACCAGGCACAGAAACACACAGTAGCTGTTTTGGTGGATCTGGAAAAGGCATTTGACAAAGTCTGGAAGGATGGACTTCGAGTCAAGCTAAGAAGAAGTGATGTCTGTGGGAAGATGTACAAGTGGATCAACCACTACCTCAAACAAAGAACGGCCAGAGTCCAAGTACAAGGGCAGATGAGCAAAAAGGTGACACTCGAGCAGGGAGTACCCCAAGGGGGAGTATTGTCACCCACACTGTTCCTGGTATATATAAACGATATTACAGAGAATATACCAAGAAGAGTCCATAGCTCAATGTTTGCAGACGATCTGGCTATGTGGACCTCTGAAAAGAATCTCACCATAGCAAGAAATCGGATGCAGACGGCCCTAACATCGCTGGAAGAGTGGGCGAACTCATGGCTGGTCAAAATAAACGAGGAGAAAACCACGTGCACAATATTCTCGCTCTCATTAAAACCCCAAAGTACCAAATTAAGTCTAAATGGCAAAATCCTGCAGCCAAACGACAACCCAACCTATCTGGGAGTCACATTTGATCGGCGCATGACATGGAAAAGCCAGATTGAGAGAAACCGAATGAAAGTCAGAGAAAGAATGGCGATCATGAGGAAACTTGCTGGCACAAGCTGGGGAGCAGACGAAGGCATACTAAAGAAACTGTACACTGGAAGAGTGAGACCAGTTCTCGAGTATGGCATTGCGGCATGGACAACAGCAGCGAAGGCGAACTTCGATAAAGTTAACAAACTTCAAAACCAAGCCATGAGAATTATAACAGGTGGCATGAAGTCAACGCCAATTGTAGAACTTGAAAAGATTACAAAACTGCAATCCATGACCGATAGAAGAGACTGCAGAGCCCAGCTGCAGTCAGAGAAACTCCGAAGACTGACGGACCATCCAATGTACCAGAGACTAAACAATCTGGGAAATGGGAAACTAAAGCGGAGAAACTTTGCAGAAATAGCCAAAGCAAAGATGCACGAAGATCCCATAAACGCACTAACAACACCAAAAACCCATCACTACTGTACGAAAACCTATTTGGAGGCAGGATATATTTCCAGAGGTGGTAGAAAATATACCAGGTATTGCAAACAAAAACTGCCAGACTGAAAAAGAAAGGAGAGACACTACCCTAAGCTTCATAACGAAAAGCTACCCAAGCATGGACTGGACCCATGCATACACCGACGGTTCTGTAACAAACACTACACAGAACGGAGGGGCAGGAGCATTCCTGAACCTACCAAATGGCAGACAAATAACACTGTCATTCGCTACTGGTAAGTACACAAGCAATTTCAGAGCAGAGGCAGAGGCACTGAGGGCGGCAGTGGAAGAAATGGTAACACACAGTGAGAATGAGAGCCATATAGTCCTGCTGACAGATGCTCTCGCCGTAGTCACAGCGCTAAAAAGCCAGAAAAACACTGAGCTTAATGACTTAAGAGCAGCACTCTGCAAACTGTGCCAGCAGTCCGCACCAAAAAGGGTGGTGGTACAGTGGGTTCCGTCACACTGCAACATCCAAGGCAACGAGGAGGCAGACAGACTGGCAAAAGAAGGTGCAAGGCTACCACAAACAGATACCAGTATGACGTACGAAGAGTCAAAACGGCTTATCAAAGCCAGATACATGACCAAATGGGAAACCGAACATACTGGTTACACCAAAAACGATGCCTATTACCAGTTGAACCGAAGAGAGCAGGTCGTTGTCTTCAGACTCCGCACTGGCCACAACAGACTGAGGTACCACCTATTCAACAAATTGAAGATAGGGTGTACCGACGAATGCCCGTGCGGTACTGGTAAAATGATCACTGAACATCTGCTGCAGAACTGCCCGACATACGAGGATCAGAGAGAGCAGATGTGGCCATTGCCAGTGGAACTGCAAGACAAGCTCTATGGTAGTGGCGAGAGTCTCAGGATGACCGCCGCTTTTTTCGAAAAAATAATGGTTACTGTCTGACTGTGTACGCAGAAGAAGAAGAAGAAGGACTCTGTTCAGGTGTTTGTTTAGTGGGATATGTTGGGTTCAGTAACCTGATCTCGTTAAACCTAAGCTGTCCTCCACACAAACAACGGTACAGAGCCACAACACAAGTAAATAGCTCCAGACTAGCAGATTAAATCTCAAGATAAAAATGACCCATCTCGGGCTCTCCAACAAGTCTTTTTAATCAATTGGTAACTAGAATACAGGAATGCGTCACTGCTGCGACAATTCCTAACTCTAACTAAAAGATATTCCCGAATTGAAGAAAACAACTAGACGTTTACTCAAGATGCGGAAAAGGCTTAAAGTCAATGGCCGCGTTATGCGAACTGAATAAAATAATACGTCATCTGCTCGAAGCTGACTACGAGCAGCATCAAACACAAAGACTGGTCAATGCAGCTGAAAACAGGCAAAGTATGGTAAGTTGCATGGTGAAGAAGAAAACCATTCTTGAAACACTGAAATTGGCCGATGACACCATCTCAGCAGACAGACGGCCATAGAGACAACGTTCCAAAATAAATATACTAACCTTTTCATGGTGGATCCTATTTATATTAGTTGTGATCTGGGGTAGTTGTCTCGCCGCCACGATTCAATTTCAACCAGTGTTCGTAAAGCGATCTCAGTCCCGCCAGGCGGAGCGATAGTGCGGGCCTCCGGAAAACGCTCGTCTGCCTTTCCCCGTAGAGCTATTGGGATGCAGTTTTTTTGGCGTCTTCTCCACCGAGGTGCGCTGCTCTGGTCCGTATCGAAAAACGTTGTCAGTCGGTGGTGATTTATCTAAGGCTTATAGCAGAGCTCGACAGTTAGTCTCGCTGGTGGTCAGACTCTCGCAAAGAGCTTGTGACCGGCAAATGGAAAGCAGGAATCGTGCCTGAAGGACCTGTATTCTTCCGGGGACCAACCCTCGGGAGAAGGGCAGGCCGGCAGGCCAAATTGTCTCTAGTCCCAGTGAAATTCATCGCCGAGGTCGTTGGGATCCGTTCTGCACGAGCGCTGCCATCCCTCCTCGACCGTGCCCGGTTGGTCGGTCGGTCGTCTGGTGCGTGTAGGGGCCCTTGTCAGGCGGTCCAAGGTCGACGGAGTGAGGGGACGGGTGGAACAACCGTCCGTCCGTTCCGTCAGTCGGTCCCTGCGGCCGTCCCAGTGAAGCTTTTTACACACCCGTCCGCCGACCGGTGTGTGCGGTACGTACGTCTCCGACAGATATCTGGTTGATCCTGCCAGTAGTCATATACTTGTCTCAAAGATTAAGCGATGCATGTCTAAGTTCACCGTCCCACGGTGAAACCGCGAAAGGCTCATTAAATCAGTCGAGGTTCCTTAGATGACACGATCCTCTTGGATAACTGTGGCAATTCTAGAGCTAATACATGCTTACCAAGCTCCGACCCTTGCGGAAAGAGCGCTTTTATTAGTTCAAAACCAATCGTCGTTTCCCCTCGCGGGGTTGCGGCGTCCCCACTGGTGACTCTGGATAACTTTGTGCTGATCGCATGGCCTCATGTGTCGGTGACGCATCTTTCAAATGTCTGCCCTATCAAATGTCGATGGTACGTGATATGCCTAGCATGTTTGTAACGGGTAACTGGGAATCAGGGTTCGATTCCGGAGAGGGAGCATGAGAAACGGCTACCACATCCAAGGAAGGCAGCAGGCCCGCAACTTA
Organism: Ariolimax columbianus; assembly: GCA_036924085.1. Taxonomy (NCBI): domain Eukaryota; kingdom Metazoa; phylum Mollusca; class Gastropoda; order Stylommatophora; family Arionidae; genus Ariolimax; species Ariolimax columbianus. The sequence goes on along the minus strand of JAVGWX010000005.1, from coordinate 42,196,738 downwards.
CCCACTCCCGGCACGGGGAGGTAGTGACGAAAAATAACAATACGGGACTCTTTCGAGGCCCCGTAATTGGAATGAGTACACTTTAAACCCTTTAACGAGGATCTATTGGAGGGCAAGTCTGGTGCCAGCAGCCGCGGTAATTCCAGCTCCAATAGCGTATATTAAAGTTGTTGCAGTTAAAAAGCTCGTAGTTGGATCTCAGGCGCAGGCGGGTGGTCCGGCTCTCGCCGGTTCACTGCCCGTTGTCTCCTGCCCTACCGTCTGCCGGCTCTCTTCCACGGGTGCTCTTCGCTGAGCGTCCTGGGTGGCCGGCGTGTTTACTTTGAAAAATTAGAGTGTTTAAAGCAGGCCTCGGCTGCCTGAATAATGGTGCATGGAATAATGGAATAGGACCTCGGTTCTATTTTGTTGGTTTTCGGAACTGGAGGTAATGATTAACAGGGACAAACGGGGGCATTCGTATTGGGGCGTTAGAGGTGAAATTCTTGGATCGCCGCAAGACGAGCTACTGCGAAAGCATTTGTCAAGAATGTTTTCATTAATCAAGAACGAAAGTCAGAGGCGCGAAGACGATCAGATACCGTCGTAGTTCTGACCATAAACGATGCCGACTAGCGATCCGCAGGAGTTGCTTCGATGACTCTGCGGGCAGCTTCCGGGAAACCAAAGTGTTTGGGTTCCGGGGGAAGTATGGTTGCAAAGCTGAAACTTAAAGGAATTGACGGAAGGGCACCACCAGGAGTGGAGCCTGCGGCTTAATTTGACTCAACACGGCCAACACTGAAATGATTGACATGCCGAGATCACTCTTCTGGGGTCTAATATGGAACTGGTGCTGGACTTAGACCCCCAGAAATCTGGGGTTATGCTCCCTGTGGCCCGGTTTTGTCTGCATCCAGTGTTTGATAAAGGAATTGACGGAAGAGCACTATCAGGAGTGGAGCCTGAGACCTAAGTTAACTTAACACGCCAATACTGCAGAATGACTATCAAAAAGTACACCTTCGGGGGGTCTAATAGAGAACATGTGCTGGAATTAGACCCTCGAAAATCTGGGGCTACCCCCTAAGAAACTTGATTGTCTCGCTAAAGGAATTGACGGAAGGGCACCACCAGGTGTGGAACCTGCGGCTTAATTTGACTGAACACGCCAATACTGTAGAACAACTGACAAATCGAGAGCACTGCCGTTTGGGTCTAATAATGAACGTACGCTGGTATTAGACTCACGGATGACAAGTCAGCTCTCAAACACCCAAATGAAAGAACGCTACGAAAATCGTGTTTAACTCCACAGAAACCGCAGATTTCAAATACCTGGTCATTGACAAACAAAAGCCCTCAATAAATTCGTCTGACGAAATAGTGAACGGGTGCTGGAAATAGATCATCTGAAGACAGGTCAGTTTTACCCTACAAATGACAGGGCGTTGCTACGGAAAACCAGCTCAAATCGAGAGGAGCCGCAGACACTTTGGTACACGTACCAGGCTGATAAGCCAAGGGCGCGAGGCTACCATGTGGGGGATTACGGCCGAACCCTTGTAAGCCGCAATCCCGCCCAAAATCTCAGCACCACTGCAATGGGAGGCTCCTACATGCTCGGGACCTGGGGCTTGCGCCCCAGCCCTATCAGGTAGAGCCACAGTAAGAGGTCCTTGCCGCCCGCAAATCAAAGCGGGCGGACAACTGCTTGATACTCACCCTATACGGCGATGGGGTGCGAAAAACACCAACCAAAGACTTAGTACCTGGTCGAGGTGTCGAAAACAGTAGAGCAGCCACCTCACTGTGAACTGTCAAGACTCAACCACTGACCATGAGAGTTGTCCGCACACCAGGCGAACAACATCTCTGTGACATTACCAGGCTTGTCCTCTGGCTGAATGCACTCCGGCTACGATATCTACCTCTGTACGTTATCAGCCATATAACTATCATACTGGACTCAGAAGAGATGCAGACCAGCGGACATTGCACACCTGCCCCACTGTGTCAACACCCTAGGTGGCGGGGAATGCTAGGCGTACCATCCCTGCATAGAAGCCAAGAAAATAAAGGGAAAAAGAGATACCCCACTCACATGCAAATGCTACGTTCCTGGCAGGACGTGACGATCCTGGGATACAGACACACTGGACTGCCTCTCTTCCGGGTAAACCAGTCCATCTCATATATCACATATCATCATTGCACCCTATAGACACGAGTAGTGAAGACTTGATAGTCTGGTAAGACAACTTCCATAAGAGAGAAAACTCTGATCGTAAACAACTGCTGCCTTGCAGATAGGCTGGGGACAGCCAAAGGCTAAGGAGGGCATCCCTACAGAAACGCCTGTTGAAACCGAATGCACGGGGCCGCAAGCCTAACAAAACAGTGCAACGTAAATCACAGTATGATGGCAGTACAACCTATTAGAAAAACGTATGGCGCTCATCCTGCGGAGTCCCGCCAGGCAGCGATAGCGCCGGGCCTCACGCCTCGAAGGGGCCCACCCTTGACTACTGGTGGTCACCCACCCATGTGTCGTGGAGTCAAGGCACATGGCTATGGGGCAACGTCTATTGGCCAAAACCTCAAGACCCTCAAAATACTACAGTGGAATGCGGAGGGAGTCATTAACAAAAAACTTTCCCTAACACACCACCTGCATGAAGGTAAGATTGACGTGACATGTATCCAGGAAACGCACCTCAACAATAACCATAAATTCTCAATCAGAGGATACCAGACCTTCCGTCTAGATAGAGAAGGCCACAAAGGAGGGGTCCTGATACTGACCAGAAACAGCATACCGAGTAGCGCGGTACCTGTCAATCACACCGGACAAGCAGAAATTGTAGGAGTTGACATAATGGCTCTAGAGACGAAGCTCCGCATTTTCAATCTGTACGGACCACCAAACAGAGACCTATCGCTCTCGAGAATGGAGGTCAGAGACTCCAACTGCATAGTAGTTGGAGATTTCAACAGCCACTCGGAGAGATGGGGATACTCTGACACAGACAGCAGAGGTGACGAAGTGGAAGATTGGGAGATAGATGCAAATCTCTCCCTAATCAATAGGCCGGAGGATAGCCCTAGCTTCTATTCAAGAACATGGCATACCACCTCGACTCCAGATTTGGCCTTCTCCACACAGGACATACACTATAAAATAGACCGCCAGGTGCTAAACCAACTGGCAGGTAGCGACCACAGGCCGATCAGGCTAACCATTGACATGGAAGTAGGCCCACAGGAAACAAAACCGCTCCCACGTTGGAATTACAAACGAGCCGACTGGGACAGATTTGCAATCCTGACAGATGGGCTGTGTGAAACCATCAACACACGAAACACCAAAATGAAGCCCATGGTAGAGAGCCTAAGCAAGGCAATAATGCAAGCCGCCACTGAAACCATCCCAAGAGGAGCTAGGAAAAACTATAAGCCCTACTGGAATGATGAGTTACAGAAAGTGGAAGATGCAGTAACAAATGCTAGGAACATGGCAGAGCGAGAAAAATCCATGGAGGCAAACATCGCCCTCAAAGCCGCCGCGGCGAAGTACAAACACACTCTCAAGCAAACAGCAAGAGAAAGCTGGAAAAATAAAACGGAAAGTCTAAACCTGGACAAAGAAGGGAACAAGCTATGGAAGCTAGTCAGAGCCATGAATGACGAAACCCCGTCAAATAAACAAATTACTATCAAGCAGGGCGAGAACTTGATCACAGGTAAGAAAGCCGCAAACGCCTTTGTCGATCACTATGCCAGAGCAAACCACATCGAAGTCCCTGCAGATAAGCATACAGACATTAGCGAAGAGCTAAAGGGACACGAAAACATAAATACGGCTCCTGAAGAGCACATGATGGCCAAACTAACAATGCGCGAAATGGAAGAGGCTATGAGAACACTAAAGAAAAGGAAATCTCCCGGAAAAGACGGGATAACAAACGAAATGCTGATGGGGCTGGGCCAAACAGCGAAGAAGAAACTACTATCAGTCCTGAACCAAAGCTGGAAAAGGGGTATTGTACCCCAGGCATGGAAAGATGCAATACTGGTACCAGTACCAAAAACAGGAAAGGACAAAACAGATCCAAATGGATACAGGCCCATAAGCCTACTGAGCTGTGTCGGCAAGCTGATGGAACGGATGATAAACACCAGACTGATGTGGCATCTGGAAGAAAAACGAATACTAATTCCACAGCAAGCCGGCTTTAGACAGCACAGATCCACTGAGGACCAGGTCATCCTCATAGCCCAGGAGATAGAAGATGCCTACCAGGCACAGAAACACACAGTAGCTGTTTTGGTGGATCTGGAAAAGGCATTTGACAAAGTCTGGAAGGATGGACTTCGAGTCAAGCTAAGAAGAAGTGATGTCTGTGGGAAGATGTACAAGTGGATCAACCACTACCTCAAACAAAGAACGGCCAGAGTCCAAGTACAAGGGCAGATGAGCAAAAAGGTGACACTCGAGCAGGGAGTACCCCAAGGGGGAGTATTTTCACCCACTCTCTTCCTGGTATATATAAACGATATTACAGAGAATATACCAAGAAGAGTCCATAGCTCAATGTTTGCAGACGATCTGGCTATGTGGACCTCTGAAAAGAATCTCACCATAGCAAGAAATCGGATGCAGACGGCCCTAACATCGCTGGAAGAGTGGGCGAACTCATGGCTGGTCAAAATAAACGAGGAGAAAACCACGTGCACAATATTCTCGCTCTCATTAAAACCCCAAAGTACCAAATTAAGTCTAAATGGCAAAATCCTGCAGCCAAACGACAACCCAACCTATCTGGGAGTCACATTTGATCGGCGCATGACATGGAAAAGTCAGATTGAGAGAAACCGAATGAAAGCCAGAGAAAGAATGGCGATCATGAGGAAACTTGCTGGCACAAGCTGGGGAGCAGACGAAGGCATACTAAAGAAACTGTACACTGGAAGAGTGAGACCAGTTCTCGAGTATGGCATTGCGGCATGGACAACAGCAGCGAAGGCGAACTTCGATAAAGTTAACAAACTTCAAAACCAAGCCATGAGAATTATAACAGGTGGCATGAAGTCAACGCCAATTGTAGAACTTGAAAAGATTACAAAACTGCAATCCATGACCGATAGAAGAGACTGCAGAGCCCAGCTGCAGTCAGAGAAACTCCGAAGACTGACGGATCATCCAATGTACCAGAGACTAAACAATTTGGGAAATGGGAAACTAAAGCGGAGAAACTTTGCAGAAATAGCCAAAGCAAAGATGGACGAAGATCCCATAAACGCACTAACACCAAAACCCATCACTACTGTACGAAAACCTACTTGGAGGCAGGACATATTTCCAGAGGTGGTAGAAAATATACCAGGTATTGCAAACAAAAACTGCCAGACTGAAAAAGAAAGGAGAGACACTACCCTAAGCTTCATAACGAAAAGCTACCCAAGCATGGACTGGACCCATGCATACACCGACGGTTCTGTAACAAACACTACACAGAACGGAGGGGCAGGAGCATTCCTGAACCTACCAAATGGCAGAAAAATAACACTGTCATTCGCTACTGGTAAGTACACAAGCAATTTCAGAGCAGAGGCAGAGGCACTGAGGGCGGCAGTGGAAGAAATGGTAACACACAGTGAAAATGAGAGCCATATAGTCCTGCTGACAGATGCTCTCGAAGTAGTCACAGCGCTAAAAAGCCAGAAAAACACTGAGCTTAATGACTTAAGAGCAGCACTCTGCAAACTGTGCCAGCAGTCCGCACCAAAAAGGGTAGTGGTACAGTGGGTTCCGTCACACTGCAACATCCAAGGCAACGAGGAGGCAGACAGACTGGCAAAAGAAGGTGCAAGGCTACCACAAACAGATACCAGTATGACGTACGAAGAGTCAAAACGGCTTATCAAAGCCAGATACATGACCAAATGGGAAACCGAACATACTGGTTACACCAAAAACGATGCCTATTACCAGTTGAACCGAAGAGAGCAGGTCGTTGTCTTCAGACTCCGCACTGGCCACAACAGACTGAGGTACCACCTATTCAACAAATTGAAGATAGGGAGTACCGACGAATGCCCGTCCGGTACTGGTAAAATGACCACTGAACATCTGCTGCAGAACTGCCCGACATACGAGGATCAGAGAGAGCAGATGTGGCCATTGCCAGTGGAACTGCAAGACAAGCTGTATGGTAGTGGCGAGAGTCTCAGGATGACCGCCGCTTTTTTCGAGAAAATAATGGTTACTGTCTGACTGTGTACGCAGAAGAAGAAGAAGAAGAAGAATCAAGAAGATCAAACGTCAATTGTTGTTTAAATGTATAATGATGCTTTATGGAAAGCAGAAAACAAGAAACTGTGGTCAACATCTGAAATGCTCAACGAACTGGATGGCAGGTGCATTGTTAACTATAAGAGTGTCAAGAATGAATTAGATCCCGATGGCAAGATGGTTCGGGAAAGATTATGCATAGACCAAGGCGAGGAAATTGGAGACCTGGAGAGAACAGGGAATTTCGATCAAATCCATAAACAAATATAACAATCCTTTCGTAAAACTAAGGGAACAACCTTAATGATAAGAATGGCAAACCAATAGTAGATCCCAGAGAACAAAAAAGAGATATATAGAATATGTACACTGTACGAAGATGAGGGTCTGTATCAAGATAGCATACCGCTAAATGACTTACGATTGGGGGAAGGGAGATTACCTATAGCCAGAGACGACTTATTAAGGTACTTTCTTAAATCCCGAACAACAAAGCACCAGGGATATACGAGTTACCTATCGACCTACTCAAAGCAGTGGGAGTGACTCAGTGGTCTCTAGGTAAGGTGTCTGCCTCGGGTGCAGGAAGTCGCTGTTCGAATCACGATAGAGGCCTGGATTTTTTCAAGGTACAAATGTCAATGATCTTTGGGTAGTGAGATGGGACTCCCGTGTTCAGTGTCGAGCACGTTAAAATTCACTTGGCAGAAATCGAAAAGAGTAGGCTTAATGGCCGCTGCCAGGACAACATTAAAATTAAAATTAAACTCAAATTAGTTGTACCTTCCCCCAGGACTAGTAGACCGCAGTAAAAAAAATTTTAAATACCTACTACGGATAGCCGATATCCTTCGACAAGCTGGCAACAGACATTAACATGCCTGTTTGAATACCATGATTCAAATTATTCCAAACGTAGAGAGACTACTCCCTTTCATTGGGACCCAATTTCATTATGGAAAAGAAAATGATACTAATATCTAAAATGCTAATTTTTTCAACAAGGGAAATAGAACCCTCTTTTTAAAATAATGTTTGACATATGTCTGTGTGACCACGTTGCATTATGCTGAACATATATTTATTTTAAATCTGCAGTGGTCTGAGCATGTTTTAGGTTTTTTTTGTATCTTGATCTCCTACTGACAAGTAATAGTGGGCTTTTCAATCAATCGTTCAATAAACACTTCTGTTGACCCGAGAGGAGCATATGTCTTCAAGAAATACACACGAAGTCTGCTAGTCTTAGCACAATCTGTGGTTCAATCTACATCTTCCTATTCTCTTTGATATTGGCCTAAAGCGCTGTCTCCATCATTAAAGAGTACACCAGCGAAGCTGCGTTGTCGATTTATACCTATTTTGACACTTACAAAAGTCTGCAAAGTGTTTGTCCACATGTCAGAGTTACTGAACCTGTCATAGATTTGAGGATTCCATGGCTTAGTGGTTAAGCCGTCGGCCTCGTGATCAGGTGGTGTGGGTTCGACTCCGGACTCCGCAGTCTTTTTCACGGGTGCCTGATGCGAAGACCCCTGCATCTCGTAGTCTCCTCCTAGTCGTCTTGTCCTTAACTTACCACTGGGGTCGGGCGGCTCGAGACGAGAGAGTGAGGATAAAAAGTAGCGCAGTTAAACTTTACTAAAAATACCGCTAGCAAATAAATTATGCCATCAACGTCTGCGATGAACGGCGGCCTTTAACTTTACCTTTACCATAGTAAACATATTTAGTAGATTACAGTTTACAGGTTTAGTCAAATTAAATATTATAGTGGAGGCTTCAGTGGCTTAAAATATATGCAGGATAAAGCTGTCGGCATAACTTCAAACTCCGACTGGCAGGTCATGAAGGATTGCTGTTGCAAATACGCGGACAATCAATGAACAGAGGTAATATTGTTTTGTTTTCAGGATACACAATCTTTATATATCATATACACTCATTTACTTAGTCGCTATACTTTTTCCTTGAGGTGTTGAGGTCTGTCGGAAAAAGTATCAGACCATTCCATCTTCTGTGTTCCTGTTGGCTTGGTTTCAGTCTAGTCCATGGTCCCTTATCTTGATATTGATGACCCGTTTCTCAGCTTATCTTGCAGGTCTCCATCGTGCCTTGTCTTAGCTAAAAAAATTCCAGTGCATGGCAAGCTCTCATACAGAGGCGTCTCGGATGTTGTTGTGTACAGCAAGGGAGTCTAACCAACGCATAGATTACAGATTACCAAATCATTCACAAAGGACAATCGTTGTAAGTCGGAATTGTCAAGTTTTTGAGTACGTTGGTTCTGGAGAGTGATTCCGCCAAGTGTCTCAAGAGAGGTTATTCCCAATTTTTCCTTCGGTGATTTTGTTAGTATTCATGTCTCATGACCGTAGCTCCTCTTGGGATGGTTTCAGTGGCGGCTTGCATTATTGCCTTGCTTAGGCTCTCTACCATGGGCTTCATTTTGGTGTTTCGTGTGTTGATGGTTTCACACAGCCCATCTGTCAGGATTGCAAATCTGTCCCAGTCGGCTCGTTTGTAATTCCAACGTGGGAGCGGTTTTGTTTCCTGTGGGCCTACTTCCATGTCAATGGTTAGCCTGATCGGCCTGTGGTCGCTACCTGCCAGTTGGTTTAGCACCTGGCGGTCTATTTTATAGTGTATGTCCTGTGGGGAGAAGGCCAAATCTGGAGTCGAGGTGGTATGCCATGTTCTTGAATAGAAGCTAGGGCTATCCTCCGGGCTATTGATTAGGGAGAGATTTGCATCTATCTCCCAATCTTCCACTTCGTCACCTCTGCTGTCTGTGTCAGAGTATCCCCATCTCTCCGAGTGGCTGTTGAAATCTCCAACTACTATGCAGTTGGAGTCTCTGACCTCCATACTCGAGAGCGATAGGTCTCTGTTTGGTGGTCCGTACAGATTGAAAATGCGGAGCTTCGTCTCTTGAGCCATTATGTCAACTCCTACAATTTCTGCTTGTCCGGTGTGATTGACAGGTACCGCGCTACTCGGTATGCTGTTTCTGGTCAGTATCAGGACCCCTCCTTTGTGGCCTTCTCTATCTAGACGGAAGGTCTGGTATCCTCTGATTGAGAATTTATGGTTATTGTTGAGGTGCGTTTCCTGGATACATGCCACGTCAATCTTACCTTCATGCAGGTGGTGTGTTAGGGAAAGTTTTTTGTTAATGACTCCCTCCGCATTCCACTGTAGTATTTTGAGGGTCTTGAGGTTTTGGCCAATACACGTTGCCCCATAGCCATGTGCCTTGACTCCACGACACATGGGTGGGTGACCACCAGTAGTCAAGGGTGGGCCCCTTCGAGGCGTGAGGCCCGGCGCTATCGCTGCCTGGCGGGACTCCTCAGGATGAGCGCCATACGTTTTTCTAATAGGTTGTACTGCCATCATACTGTGATTTACGTTGCACTGTTTTGTTAGGCTTGCGGCCCCGTGCATCCGGTTTCAACAGGCGTTTCTGTAGGGATGCCCTCCTTAGCCTTTGGCTGTCCCCAGCCTATCTGCAAGGCAGCAGTTGTTTACGATCAGAGTTTTCTCTCTTATGGAAGTTGTCTTACCAGACTATCGAGTCTTCACTACTCGTGTCTATAGGGTGCAATGATGATATGTGATATATGAGATCGACTGGTTTACCCGGAAGAGAGGCAGTCCAGTGTGTCTGTACCCCAGGATCGTCACGTCCTGCCAGGAACGTAGCATTTGCATGTGAGTGGGGTATCTCTTTTTCCCTTTATTTTCTTGGCTTCTATGCAGGGATGGTACGCCTAGCATTCCCCGCCACCTAGGGTGTTGACACAGTGGGGCAGGTGTGCAATGTCCGCTGGTCTGCATCTCTTCTGCGTCCATTGGTATGACTGATAGCGTACAGAGGTAGATATCGAAGCAGAAGTGCATTTAACCAGGGGACAAGCCTGGTAATGTCACGGAGATGTTGTTCGCCTGGTTTTGCGGACATATCTCGTGGTCAAGGAGTGGGTCTCGACAGTTCACAGTGTTGTTGCTGCTCTACTGTTTTCGATACCCCGACCATAAACTAAGTCTTATGTTGGTGGTTTCGCACCCCATCGCCGTATATGGTGAATATCGAGCAGCTATCCGCCCGCTTTGATCAGCGGATGGAAGAGACCTCTTTCTGTGGCTCAACCTGGTAGGGTTAAGGCGCGATCTCCAGGTCCCGACCATATCGAAGCCTCCCATTGCAGTGGTGCTGAGAATGTGGGCGGGATTCCGGCTAACAAGCGTCCGGCCGTTATCCCTCACATGGTAGCCTCTCGCCATTGGCTGATAAGCCTGGTACGTGAACCAAATGTGTCTGCGGTTCCTCTCGAGTTGAGTAGGATTTCCGTAGCAGCGCCCTGTCATTTGTAGGGTAAAACTGACCTGTCTTCCGATGGTCCATTTCCAGCACCCGCTCATTTTTTAGCCAGGACGAATTAATTGAGGGCTTTTGTTTGTCCGTGACCAGGTATCTGGAGCCTGCGGTTTCCGCGGTGTTAAGGCACGGTTTCCGTAGCGATCCTTTATAAGAAGGTTAGAGAGCTGACCTGTCTTCCGTGGGTCTAATACCAGCACACGTTCACTATTAGACCCAACGAAAGTGCTTGATTCAAATTAAGCCGCAGGCTCCACTCCTGGTGGTGCCCTTCCGTCAATTCCTTTAAGTTTCAACTATGCAACCATACTTCCCCCGGAACCCAAACGCTTTGGTTTCCCGGAAGCTGCCCGCAGAGTCATCGAAGCAACTCCTGCGGATCGCTAGTCGGCATCGTTTATGGTCAGAACTACGACGGTATCTGATCAGACGGTAGGGCAGGAGACAACGGGCAGTGAACCGGCGCGAGCCGGACCGTCCGCCTGCGCCTGAGATCCAACTACGAGCTTTTTAACTGCAACAACTTTAATATACGCTATTGGAGCTGGAATTACCGCGGCTGCTGGCACCAGACCTGCTTTCCAATAGATCCTCGTTAAAGGGTTTAAAGTGTACTCATTCCAATTACGGGGCCTCGAAAGAGTCCCGTATTGTTATTTTTCGTCACTACCTCCCCGTGCCGGGAGTGGGTAAGTTGCGCGCCTGCTGCCTCTCTTGGATGTGGTAGCCGTTTCTCATGCTCCCTCTCCGGAATCGAACCCTGATTTCCCGTTACCCGTTACTCCGCGAGGGGAAACGACGATAGGTTTTGAACTAATAAAAGCGCTCTTTCCGCGAGGGTCGGATCTTGGTAAGCATGTATTAGCTTTAGAATTTCCACAGTTATCCAAGTAGGATCGTGTCATCTAAGGAACCTCGACTGATTTAATGAGCCATTCGCGGTTTCACAGTGAGACAGTGTGAACTTAGACATGCATGGCTTAATCTTTGAGACAAGCATATGACTACGGGCAGGATCAACCAGATATCTGTCGGAGACGTACGTACAGCACACACCGGTCGGCGGAGGAAGGGTGTGTAAAAAGCCTCACTGGGACGGCCGCAGGGACCGACTGACGGGACGGACGGACGGTTGTTCCACCCGTCCCTCACTCCGTCGACCTAGGACCGCCTGACAGGGGCCTCCTACACGCACCAGACGACCGAGCGCTCTGTGCAGAACGGATCCCAACGACCTCGGCGATGAATTTCGCTGGGACTAGAGACAATTTGGCCTGCCTGCAGGCCTGCCCTTCTCCCGAGGGTTGGTCCCCGGGAGAACACAGGGCCTTGAGGCACGATTCCTGCTTTCCATTTGCCGGTCACAAGCTCCTTGCGAGAGTCTGACAACCAGCGAGACGAACTGTCGAGCTCTGCTATAAGCCTTAGATAAATCACCACGGACTGACAACGTCTCCTGATACGGACCAGAGAAGCGCACCTCGGTGGAGGAGACGCCAAAACAAACCGCACCCCAATAGCTCTAGGGGCAAAGGCAGACGAGCGTTTTCCGGAGGCCCTCGCTATCGCTCCGCCTGGCGGGACTGAGATCGCTTTACGAACACTGGTTGAAATTGAATCGCGGCGGCGAGACAACTACCCCAGATGGACCTGATACAATCTATCAGTTTGTTTTTACACATTCAAATGTTCACTGCTTGCAGATATTGTAACCAAGCATACAGACCAGTAGTGCTAAGCAATGATATTCCTCTATTCATGTACTAAATTTGGAAATTATTTGTTTAATTGAGCAACATACGCCAAGACTACAACTTTTTACAATTTACATATTGCGTGATATCTTTTAACGACTAACATGTTGCTCTCAATGGCTACATTATTTAGGGGGCCTGAAAATGTATGGGGTAAACTGTGAGTACAAAGGAAATAGAAAGTAAATGTTGTTATGGATATGGCTCACATTGATAGAAATTAAAGATATGTCGAATATAAAAATTATCAAATCTGCCACGCATTTCCTGGTCTACGAATATTAATATAAGAGAGAATGTTCGCTTAGGCATCTGAGGCTCGTTTTTTTGCTTGGACTCAACCATGACTTACTGCTACGTCGTGGTTCCAGGCCTCGTCCAGAACAGAAGGAAAGTTTGATATCTGCTGGTGCCATACTATGCGTGGATGGCCTCTTCAGTGCCTCCAGCCGGTCGGGAGAAGACTTTTGGCTTTGAGGAACGACTTGTGTAGTATCTTATGAGCCGTGGTTTTCTGGCCCAGCCAAACCTTACCAAACAAAGAAATTCAACGTCAGACAAGAAGTGTTTTTGAAATTGGGAGTAAGCCTGATGTATTCATGCCATCAGATGCTCAGGATACGCCGCTGGCTGCACATGTGGAAGGCCTCTAGTTTTGACATGTCATGTTTGAGTAATGTTCAAGTTTCGAAGCCGTAAAGCAGGACTGAGTCCACGCAGGCCTGGTAGATGCGGATTCTTGTTTCAATGGATGTCTTGCCGTTACTCCAAACACATTGGATGTCGTCCATAGCAGATGCAGCTAGTCCGATCCGCCTTGACATATCAGGACCGCTGCACTCAACGAATAATATCATGCTGCAGAGATATATATACTTTCGTTGTTGCCTTTCACAGTGTGACCTTGAGGTTCAATATCATGTGTTGTGTTGGAAATGTGCTGCTGGCTAAGCTGCATCGTGCATTCAACCGACCCCTTTGCACTGCATATGTGGCTCTTAAGGCTGCATTCCGACAGGGGTGTTTTCCTGCCCCCGACCGATTCTGCCAGGCCTCCGACTGGCTCCTTCACCACTTCAGCGCATACTTAAAAGTTATCGCTATTGATCAGTCAATCTTGACTGATCTCGTTTACGCCGACAACATGGTTCTGTTCAACTCTGCGCTGTAGTGATCTCTGGAAATCCTAGACAGCGAAACGCCTCCCTAGACATGTCTTTCCTGAGCCAAGATCAAATTTCAGAACCTCATTGGCAAGCGAAAAATTTCCCAAAGTACAGGATGACATTCACTGGCACGTCCAAAAATCGATTCAAGGACAGTACGAATGAGACGAAATAGTGTCGAATAGGCTCTAGCGCTTGAAAAAAAACCAGATCCAAAATCACTCATCCTGAAAAGGTGCTGATAAAAAAGCATTAAATGAGATTCTTCGTTCTTTGGAAAGACGCTTGATGAGACGACATTATAATAGAACTAGTCGCAGGCCGTGTTTGTCACTCTTGCCACAATAGAACATTTCGCGTTCATATTTGCTGAATCAGTCAAGAGCGCACACAAAATCTCAATTATGTTGTATAACACAGGATGAAATTAGCGGTCTTCATAAACCACGGTTAACAAATTTATTATTATGGAGTGCCCAAGAAGTTCACTAACAAATACATAAATAGAACGTCATAAGCAAGTTTTTTCTTAGCTCTTTGCGAAGAACCGGTGTGGGTTTGGGATGTCAGATATCACTTCTTCTATTTATGTTGGCCGTTGACTGGAACGAACACGAAATTAAAAACAATGTGTCTAAACAGATTGAAGGTCTGTTCTTAGCCGATAACTTATCTCTTTTCGTTCAACGACCACAAACAAATGGAAAATAAGTATCCTTCACTAAAAATATGAAAAGAATAAAAGAGTATGTGAACAAATGCACTTAACAACAATCAGATTGGGTTGAGTTTCACACTATTACAAGAACTACAGTCATGTGTATATCTTGGTAGCAATGTAGATACAATGGGAGGTACAAATCATCAGCATCATCATCAAACTGCATATCCTTTGCAGGACGTCCCTCTCATGACAGCCAATCTGTAAGACTCTCGATCCCAGGCCAGCTGGCACTTTCCAACCTCTGCCACTGTCATCCTCATAGCCCAGTAAAAGTCCTTGTCCATCCTCTCCTCAATCTGCCTATGCCTTCTATGCTAGGAACTATATCCTCCAGTATCATTCTTTCTAAGCGATTCTTAGAATGTGGGCAAAGTTGGTTAATTATCTAGACCTAATGCTGTTGACTAGTCATTTTTGGTAATTATCAAGCTCCTGTAGGATTTATGCGGTTTTATTGTTCTATATCCATGGAAATGTTGAACACTTTCCTGTAGGTCGAAGAATTCTATCTAGGGTGTGTGTGATCTTGTCTCGTATCAGTAGTTTCCACCGGGAAGATGATAGTCCTCAGGATACAAATTTTTTCTAATTTTGATAGTATTCTGCCATTTGTTTTTCATTTTAGTTAACCTCTATAGGGCCATTTCCATTCTTCTCCTTATTTCTTTTTGGGAATCTACGTTGCTGAACGGCCATTCTGAACTGTGTGCCTCGTTAGGATGACTTTAGGTCTGGTTTTCGCCTTGTACAAATCCATCCATCATGTAGCATGTCCTTTGTAGAACGTCACTCCCATCACAGTCTGTCTAAAAAAAACTTGTTCCCTTGCCAAAACACCAACCTCCGCCACAGTCATTCTCAGGCATTCCTGGATATCTGGTGCTATCGTCTTCTTGGTCTTTTCCTTCCTCTTTTGCCTGGCACCATACCTTCCATCACCGTTCTCTCAAGACCAGGGTGTCTCTTGATGTCACCAAAGTACTTGCATTTGCTAGCCAAAATGGAATTGATAAACCAGTTCTCTTCTATGTTCAACTCTTGCCGAATGTCTGCATTTGTTTTTTTCTCTGTCCAGGGTATTCTGAGGATCTTTCTGTAACATTTTGACTCGAAGGATTCGATTCTTTGTCTAGAGTTTTGGTAATCGTCTGTGATTCACAGCCATAAGCTGCCACAGGAAAAACACAGGCTCTCAAGACTTTTACTTGTATCATTTTATCTGTGCCCTGCCATATTTTCTTCAGGCTCTTCACTCTCTGCATTGCCATAGCTAGTCTTCTTCTGATTTCTTTCGAGCAATCGCCATTTTAGTCAATTCTGGACAGAACTCCCTTGTCAGTATTCTTATTGCTTTAAATGCATCTCTCTCTCGCCAATGATGATCAACTTGTACAAATACATATGTCGAATTGAAAATACACACGTTTAGAGGAACTTTCTCTGAAATTGGGAGCATTTGGAAGGCCACGACAAACATGACAATCTTCAGCTCCAATGTTTAGTTGGTTCAATTTTATAACTCTATAAACATGTGTAACAACGAAAAATATAAAGGGAAAGATTAAAGCTTTAATCAATGTGTGCCTGCGTCGATTAGGGGGAACGAAATGGTACGATACAGTTCTTAATGTTGAACTGTGGGAAAGGACCGGACATATGTATGTGGTACTAGATGGGAAGTAAAGGTGCTGGGTTGGGCGCACAGTTAGGAGACTGAGCTGCTATTATTACTACACAAACGTAGTTCTGTCATCCACAGTGCGAAGAAGTAAATGTAGACCAAAACGAAAATGTGAAATATAGGTTATGGCAAAAAAAGCTAAATAGGGAAGACATGGACTCAGAAAGTGTGGCATAGGTATGTATATGTCATATGTTTTATATAAGGACTTGGTATGCATATATTGAAAACTTATTAGCCACTGGCAGGTGAAAATTGTTGAATGATTGACTGATTCAATAATTAAAGCGGACACAAATTGTTTGATTAGTTGTTTTTTAAATTCGCTGTTCGAAAACATGTCATGCAACAAATCAAATAATCGAGACCTAGAGTAAGTTTAAGAAGACACAATAGGACTCATTAAAAAATAAATGACAGCTAAATTAGTGAAATGCTGAAATGATTATTTGACAGATAGTTATGTTTGGCATTTAATTGTCAACACCCGCTAGGCAATGCAAATAATGAAAGTGTTAATATTCTTTTTGGCTAGCTATTACACGGTACATTTTACTTGTTCATCTAAACAAATGCAATGTTTAAATTTATCTTTCTGCAATGTAGATGACGGATTTTGCAATCCGTGACGCAGCAGCATATCCAACAAAATGTTTTGACAACACAGAGCGTTTTATTCAGTCATTAAAGATTCATAGAAATCAGATTAGCACAAACACTACGAAAAGGAATACACACGATGAAGTCAGCTACTACAGGTGAGGACGTGTAAAATTAGTAATGTGAGTGCTTACGTATGAAGATGATGTTTGATGACAGATTCTTTCACAAATAGAACTGTACTCCTTCGATTGAAATATCTTTTTTCTATTTTCTACTCATTTATTAGTGCACATTTAAAAACAACAATATCAAATCACAAACTCGGACACACGCACGCACAAACTCCATTGTGCATGTTCACACACACACATTTACACACACAACCACCCCAACACACATATACATGATGTTCGTCCATCACATGTGATGAAGACCACTCTCTTTGTTCAGCCGTGTGGACAGTCTTTTATCATGCTGTGTCCGATGAAATGAGTGACTTGCGCGGGGTTTTGGATTAAAGTGAGAAAGAGACTGCGCCTTTTGTCAACCTCACTCTCTGGTGCTGAGCTACTTTTGGCCAGATGCAAAATATTTATTGAGACGACAGCACAGGATGTTTATTTTTCTTCAGTGTTTGCTCCTCGAGCCTTTTCTGTAAACAGGTATCGGGAGGAGGGTGGGGGGCGGGGGGGGGGGGGAGAGAAGAAATGATATCTAATGTTGTGAATCGTGCATTTGCCATAATCGCAAGAGGTCAGAGCGTGCGAGGGACTTAGGCATCTCTCCCAGTCTATATTCTGGTCCATTTTAGCCGTGTCTACATTTCACACACAAAAACCAACACTCTTTGTAACTAGAAAGACATGATATTCAGCCGTGTAAACTAAACGGTGAAATACGACAGATGTTTAAGGGTAGTGATATTCGATGTCCAGACCAGGATAATCGGACGGAAGAAAACACACAAAAAAAAACTAACGAATTAACCATTCCAAATGGAAAACAACAACACTTTTCCGTGAACACAAGTGTAAGTCGTCGACTAGTGAATTCCAGACAAATCTGTGGTCTGGACGCATTCATAATGAACTAAAACAGTAGAGCAATGTAGATCTGCAGCTGATTACGGCGCTGTCTTTGCTGCATCTTGATACATACATACATACATACATGGATGTATGCATATTTATATATATATATATATTTATATATATATATATATATATATATATATATATATATATATATTCATTCATTCGTTAGTTGCCCATCGCAAACGATGATGGCCACATCGACAGACGGTTTTGTCATAATGTTGTAACTTGCGCTGTATTTATAGTGAGATTATATTATAGATTATAGTGAGGGAAAAAAACTGCGATTGTTATCGACCTCACTCTCTGGTCCTCAGCTAACTTGAACCAGTAGCAAGACATTAGTCAAGACGATTGGAGGCAACTCAGGATGCAGGCACTCTGGTCCCTTTCCGTGAGACCAGGGATCACTTTAAAATGTGTGTGATTCTATAGTCCACTGTTTCTGGTAATAGCTTTTTGAGGCGAATGCTTGACACATTGACAACAACGACCCCAAAAGACTCTGCAGAGTATTTATACAACTAGTATTACATCCCAGTCGTGTAGTTTTTTGTCACAAAGTGACCAGCGGACGATTGGGATGTTCATGCCCTCCGAAGTCACCCACGCGCAGTCATGCTAGCGCTGTAGGGATCTGGGCTGATGGGGTTGTCATTAGCCAGCTTATTCCTTATCAGACGGCCATTATGGATCAGGGACGATGGTTTCACTAGTTCCGCCCGGCTGCATACGACTCCGTCTGTCCTCATGTTGTTCACTTTGAAATTCTCTGCCCCTTGAAATGTGTGTTATTGAGGACGATGGATAATTTTCATAGAATTCCCTCAAGATATATGCATGAGAACAGGTTATGTAGAGAAAATACTTGAATAATGCTACAATAAGAAGATAGTTGACTAGGTCTCAGTGGCCTACTGTCAATGACGTGGACAATAAAAACCGCTTGAATGGATGACGTGTAACGTTGAGCAATGAGAAAAGTAATGTACGGAATAAATATCACACTGAATCATGAACACAATAGAGGATTCCGATGCTGGATTTGCGCGCGTGCAAACACATGCACATACATACATATATACATACACACACATACATACATACACACACATACATACATACATACATACATACATACATACATACATGCCCGTAGTTATTACCCATCGCAATCGATGATGGCCACAACATCAGACGGTGTTGTCCTAATACTGTGATATGCGCAGTATTTAGATTACAGTGAGGAAGCGAATGAGCTGGTCATCAATCTCACTCTTGTCCTGAGTTACCTTGGACCAGTGGCAAGACTATTGGACGAGACGACTGGAGGTAACTCGCAGGCACTCTGGTCTTACCTCCCGTTAGATCAGGGGTCGCTGTGGTCATTCATCACTGTGAGAGGCGAGTGCCTTAACCTCTTGCGACCAATTGCAGTTACTGCATTTACATTTTTTTCTTCCTCTGTAAGCAGGGTAGCATTACGATTTTCTGCAGATGAATACAGAAACACCAAGTAGAAGATGTTGTTGAATATAGCATCCACAACGTTGAGCAATTTGTTATTAATAGTATTCATAGGCCTGTACATGACATTTCATCACAATGTTAGAGTCTGGGATTACAATTTGCATATGCTTTCTCAGCACTAATTAATTTCTTAATATAATTTTGTCTGTGTATCTTTAAAAGGCAATGCACAGTCGGTAGAATGTAAGCATAATACAAACCTCATTTTTGTAATTCAATCGTTTAGATTGGTATGTAATGGTAATGATAAAGAGATTACTTTTTAAGGCACCGTCCTTAGTTTAGACAACTTCATTGAAAAGATCATGATGATTATATAATGTTTCTTTTTCAATTGCCTGAGTACCCTTTAGTTTATTTTAAATAGGCGGCCCGTGAAAGCAACAAATATGTCCTACCCACCAATTTCTCATTGTGGCTTGATAGTTATGTTGCTAATTTTGGTGAATTAATTGACACATTGAAGGCAATATCATCATCTGCCTACACACATAGTTTCATTATGAATTTTTTTTTTAAGAGTAGTCAATATAACTCAACTGGTCGATCTTTCAGATTCATTCTTAAAAAAGTACATCTCCAAATGGATAAATCTACAATATGTGTCTCCCATTGGTTTGCAGTATAATTGTAGTTCTGAGTCACAGTTCAAGAATTATATTCTCCATTATCAAATGTATTTTGAGAATTGTCTGCCCGATGTATATAGTAATATATATGAGTAATTCGCATTATTTCATTTTTTGATACATTCTCCTATTTCCTTTTTTATTTTTTGCTTAAAAGTCTGTCCATTATTACATTGTTTTTGATCAAAACACTCTCTGCGATAACTGTCCATTTGTCCGCTTTCACGTTTATTGTTATTGGTTTGTCGAATTAGTGGTGTCATTTTCTTCATGTTCATTTTACATCACTTTATCTGATTATTGTAAGGGAAGGGAATACATTTCTCTATTTATTGTAGGACTAATTCTTTTTATATTTTGTAGAGTTGATCTTCGCAAATGTTAATTATTTATTGTGTAAAACATATTTTATAGAATGTCTGTATAAACACAATTTCAGATAAAACGATTTGGTGCATCAATTGTTAGCAATTCGAATGACCTGACTTTGGAAAGGCCCACATATAATTGTCCATGACTAAATATGGAGGAAAATGCAAATTTTATTAAATGTCTGTGATTTATTTATGGTCGTCAGAATATCAATTTGACTGGAAATTGTTTCCTTTGGAATCTGAAGGGCATGTTTTTATCTAATGGAATAACTGGAATTCTTGGAATAAAAATGCCTTCAGATTGATTTAAATTTATAACTTTTGCTTCTGTAAAATTATATTATAATCTTGCAACTATTAATCACATCCCATTGCATTGCTCTTTTACATGTGCTAAATTTCATAGCAACAAAATTACATCCCCTACGTGTAAACTAAGTTTCAGTGGTGGCACTATAAATGGTGTTATGCTGTTTCTGAATTCCTCTGGGTACACTACTCACTAGTTGGTCTGTTTCCTTCTCGTTTATGATGGTATCTAATCCTCTGAGTATGCTAGTTTGTCTATTTTTTCCTCGTTGCTTATGATGGTATCCAATCCTCTGAGCATGCTACCCGGTCTATTTGAACCTTGCTTATGATGGTATAGAATCCTCTGAGTACGCTAATTTGTATGTTTCATCATTGCTTACGATGGTATCTATTCCTCTGGGATACTAATTGGTCTTTTGTCCTTGCTTATGATGGGATCTAATCTTTTGGGTATGCTTGTCGGTCTGTTTCGTCCTTGCTTCCAATGGTATCTAAACTGGCATAGACTTTCTTGCCCAGGTACACTGTCCAGAACATAATTATTGAATGCGTGATGTGTCATTTATTACTGTGAGAATGGCTTTTTCTTTAAGCTGCTGTGGGGTGACTGTATTGAATCTGTATCTCTATATAGTTGCTGTACATGATCTTAAACTTGTGGATAGCATCTTTTAGGAAATTCATTCATCTCTCCATTCCTGCCTTCACCAATTTCCAACAACCATTCTGTTGAATCTTTTTCAGTTTATAAAGTGTGTATGTTTTTGCTGAGACATGGAATATAGACCACATTGTATTTTTTTTTTTCATACAGCTTACAACTGTCAGATATTGTGAACCCCTCATTGTTACAGATAATTCTTGACGAAAATCACAACCCAGTAAAATAATTTTACATCCAAATGGTTCTTTATTGATCATCAGATCCTTTAGAAGTCTGTCTATAGCCAAGAAAGCATGCACATGGGTCATTCTAGCTTAATCCTATACTATCTAGATTAAATCATTGCTTTGGCTTCCAGTGTTTTTGGTTTGATACTGCAAGTTGCAGCAGAACCCAGAATAAGTGGTATTTTAAATACAGAGTGGGCAGTTCTACTAGAAGTAGCCAATTTTCTGCTATTCCAGTGGTAGCGACTGAAGTAGCTTGGTGGCCCTGGCCTCTAAATGTTTTATGTACAAACTTCT
The DNA here is from genome assembly GCA_036924085.1 of Ariolimax columbianus. Taxonomy (NCBI): domain Eukaryota; kingdom Metazoa; phylum Mollusca; class Gastropoda; order Stylommatophora; family Arionidae; genus Ariolimax; species Ariolimax columbianus. The sequence goes on along the minus strand of JAVGWX010000005.1, from coordinate 42,175,028 downwards.
TTTTAGTACCAGCAGGTTCATCTAAGAAAAAAACTGTTTTGAATTACATTCGCTGTTCATCATTTAGTTTTCTTTATATTCACTGGCTTTTGCTTGCTCTTGTAAAATGTCTTAGCGGTCCACATTCATAGCAGATAACAGTGTATCTGCAATGGGCAGTTTAAGTTTCATCATTCAAATTGTACAATTTTAGTAGTTTTTCAATTTCTGGAATTGAGCTCCAATCTCTTGAGAATGTATATGTATAAAATCTTCAATCATTTCATGTTGTAAAATTGCAGAACATTTTTGGTTCTGCAAATGCAAAAAATAGTCTACAATAAAGTCTAATATTACTTGGAATTTTAGTATGAGCAGATTACATTAATGCGTCTATCCAAATTATATCATCAAGTGCTCGATTTTTTAAATAAATGTTTCACATTGTGTGCCATTTACATTGTTTTAACTGTTGTAACTAAACGTTACCTTAGATCGTGTACGCAGCATCCTCAAAAAATATATATAAGCGGACATTGTCATTATGTGATCAAAATCTATACGATATAGGAGTCCTAAATATAATTCAACTCGCAAATCTTTGATTCAATCTATATGCTGAATGCTGTTGAGTTCCAAATTGGACGAAGAGAGTTAAATGCAAATCTAGCCTAATTATTCCTTTTATTGTTCCTACATCTTTATCAATGATACTTTCCAGCTATGTTAAATGTTAAACTTCTTCAATTATCTGACCAGTATTCAGCATGTTGTCTATCTGTTATTTATGTATGTATCCTGGGTTGTCTTCAAACTAATCTGCAATCCTATTTTTGCTACTTCATTTGTTAGCCTGTTTATATTTCCTCGTTCATCCTCTTGTTTATATGACAGCATACAGATGCCACCTCCAAAATTGATTGAATTCTTGTGTTTCTGCTCTCTGTTGTTTGGATCATCATCCACTCTTTGATTATGAACAAGATTGTTGAAAGACGAAGGTATCCCTGTCTTACCTCAGATTGAGCTGCACATGGCTGTGACAAATATAATTTGAGAATTATTCTATCTGCGTCATTTTCATAAGTATCTTGAATAATTCTTATCTATTTATTTGTTTTTCCATAAAGCTTCAATTTTTTGCAAATGGTCTATTTTCTTTTTAGTATATATGTGTATATATATATATATATATATATATATATATATATATATATATATATATATATATATATATATATATATATTTGTGTCTGCAACTCTCTAGATTGTTTCATATTACAAGGTGTGTTCAAATGAAACGGGACCAAACTGGAACAAGTGAACACATGTATATGCGCATGATTACATCACTTCTGACGTAAACAGCACATACAAACCGTAAAGTTAGCAAAATGTCATTCTCCTCTGACTCATAGTTTCCTCAGCAGACCATTGAAAACATAGCGGGTGTGATACGGAATCCGTTCAGAGTTGATCAGCGAGAGGTGATTCAGTTTCTAACAGCTGAAGGATGTCGACCATTCATCTTAAAATGCAGGCTGTGTATGGTGGCAAAAGTGTATCGAAGACAACTGAAGAACTGACGTGAGTTAACGCAAAAGTATATGCCTCACCTAGTCTCTGAAGAGCTTTCGTTGGGGGCAGCGGTAGCGCAGTGGTTAGTACACTGGCTTCAACACAGGTTTCAATCCCAAGATGGTGCAGGACTTTTGTCTGATTAGAAAAAGGCCCTGTGGTTGACCCAGCCACAGAAATTGGCACCAAAAATCTCGGAAGTAAAATGCTTAACACATCATCCACTATGTGCCGCTGGTTACAAAATAATAATATTTCTTATGCGCCGCACGGCGTGACGTGACTTTTACTCTTTTTTTTAACTTGACTTGGTGAATAAATTTTCCTGTATTTTAGTATAAGCCTGTAGTGCAATGATTAATAAATAGTATATAGAGAATAGATGAGCATGTTACATTCTTAAATCGCTTATAAAGATTTAACTTTAATTGAAAGCCAACTGACGTCAGCTATTCAGAGAACAGGAAATATGGTCAGATTTTCTTATGAACTGTTACTAAACCAAATCAAACCAAACGTCTGAGAAAATGTTAATCGTGTATATTTTAACACTAGGTGACCCACTGGTCTCGAGGTAAGGTGTTCGCCTCGGGTGCTGGAGGTCGAGGGTTCAAATACCAGTAGAGACACCGGGATTTTTTCATGTGGATCATAAGGTAAATATTTTTTCTGATCTCTGAGAGATGAGACACCCGTGTGCAGTGACGAGAACGTTAAAAATACCTTAGCAGTTGGAAATCGAAAAGGGTAAGCATAATGGTCGATGCTCTGGCTAAATTCAAGTTAAAAATCTACTCAAAATAATCCAGGGATTCTCGCCCTCACAGAGAATATGTCGCAAAAAAGGGGACTGTGACCATAACAACAGGTCTTGGTTATGAGGTTAGCGGAGCGGCTTAGATGGCCCCTGATGGGTCTACCTTTCTCTAATGTAAGCATCCACCTCCATCAGTCTAAAATAATAGGCGTACAATCTGGATCTCTTATATTCGTACAATGGTCTTGTCATAACTCTTTACACTGACAATGAAGGAGTAGGAGGATAGTTGAAATTTGCCACAGTGCCTATTCCTTCTCAATGTAGTCACCACCTGAATTTATACATTTCTGCATCTCTGCATGACCTTGAAAAAACCTTCAGAATAAAGTAACCGATTTTTTTAACTAAACCAGTAATCAGAAGCCAGTATGACATCTCCGTCACTGTGAAAAGGATTTCCTATCAGTTGTTTTTTAAGTTTTGGGAAAAGATAAAAGTCTGATGGAGCTAAATCCGGAGAATATAGTGGGTGTGGAAGAATTTCAGTATTCAAATCGCTTCTGTTTCCAGCAGAATCCTTACTAAATGAGAGGACGAGTCGTCTAGAAGCAAAGGCAGAATTTGAGTTCGCGCTATCCCTCGTTTTCTGGTAACAGTATTTCTTAGTTTAGTTAGGAGATCTACATAATATTGCCCATTAACCGTGTTGCCATGAGGCAGGTAGTCTTTCAGTATGACACCTTTGATGTCCCAAAAAACAGTCAGCATCACTTTTCTTGCAGATTTCTGTGCTCTTCGCTTGACAAGTGTTGGTGATCCCAAAGTTTTTTTTACCGCATGCTGGACATTTAGGATTCTGGGTCATAATGGTGAACCCAAGTCTCATCTACTGTCACCATGGTCGGCAATATGTTTTTCCACCGACACATTTTGAGCAACTGGCGACAGCAATCCACCCTCGTTTGTTTCTGTTCACATGTCAGCAGACGAGTGACCCAGCGGGCACACACTTTTCTCATGTTCAGTCTGTGTAAAATTATAAAAATTGTACTTTCATTCAGTCTTGCTGACCTAGATATCTCTGCAAATGTCATTTTCCTATCCTGGTCAATGATTTTAGGCAGTGAGTTTTAGTTTCATTGTATCAGGAACAATTATATTATACATAATTGTCTTCATGTAAACAAATATATATTGGTAATTTGTGTGAGAATTCAATAAACATGTATTAGTATTGCTATGTGTTGGAAAAATGCTTGCAGACCTGCAGATGTTCTGTGGTGTTATTTGTCACTACCAAATTAGAACAACAGACAAAACAGATGGTGTCTTCAAAAAAAAGATGTAGCAGATGAAACTGTTCATACAAACACACCAGTAACATACCTGCTGTTGTAATGGCTAACATAAAACCAGTATTTTAGGAATGCGACAGGAATGAAGTACTAACAAAGAGTCTTGAAGGAAACATGTATATCAATGATTGACTAAACAGTGCTATCTTTAAATTAGGTCCCAAGAATAAGAATCATGATCTAACTATAATGAAAGCTGGTGTTGCTATTGCAGTTTCTGTTGATAATGATGGGACAAAATCTCTGTAGATAATGGAGGAAATGCAATTTCATACTTGCAGGTATTCGAGAGACTCCTGTGACCACAAGAACATTTTGTTTCAAAAACAGGAACTCAGAGAAAAGCTATTAAGGCATCATATGATACCAGGATGGTAAAAAGAAAGGAGGAGGAGATTTGTACAGGTTAATGAATGGTTTATATATCAGGTAGAGGTCATTGATAAGAATAAAGCTATTTAATCATCAGAAAATGGTAAAAATTAGTGTACTAAACTTCAATGAAAACCGCAATGAACAACCTTATTATGATAACGTGTTTTGTTTTTTTAAAGCAATTGTCCTGCAACTTTCCACAGGCATTGTAATAAACCATGGCTTAGTTGTGAACTATGGAAATCAAGCTATCTAACAATGTGTAAGAGTTATTATAATTTGGAGTATCAATTATTTTAATCAAATTGAGTAAATATTTGAATTTTCATTAAAACACGATCATAAAAGATGTAGCTTTGGCTGTAGTCTATAATGAATGGATAATCTTGAAAATAATTATGTAAAAAAAATGTAGGGTGCATGATCAATGACACAGTACAAATTACATGCATAGTGTTACCATTTTCTCAAATATACATTTTGAGCATTTAAAAAAAATTACATTTGGAATGCTACATTACAATAAATGACATCCTGATGTAAGGAGATCATCTTTAAAGCACCACCCTTTATATGGATATATCAATTTTTAATAAGTTACTAATATAAAAATAAACCCTGTAAAGGTACTCCTTAAAGGACAAGTGGCGGCTGAAAATAAAACTTTCAAACAATGTGAAAAAAAAAGAACTAAAGTTTGACTCCTTCTCAAATATAGACAAATATAAATGCACTAAATGTGAGGACCATGTCTTCCAAAAAGGAAGAGGGCTATTGAAAAAAAGGTGGACTGTCGTTCTTTCTTTCGAGAGCAGTCATCAATGTGTTGAAATCATTCTTCTTATTCTTTTTCTTCTTCTTTGTACGCTGCCAGACGTCAACTTGAATTTGTTCGAAGAAAGCAGCTGTCATCCTGAGGCTGTCGACACTGCCATAGAGCTTGTCTAGTGTTGGCACTTGTGATGGCCACATGTGCTTTCTCTGGTCCTCCGTATGTTGGGCAATTTTGCAACAGATGTTCAGCGGTCATTTTCCCTGTACCACAGGTGCATTCGTCAGTGCCACCTATCGTGAGTTTATTGAATTGATGGTACCTCAGTCTGTTGTGGCCCGCGCGGAGTCTGAATACCACGACCTGCTCTTTTCTGTTCAACTGGTAGTAGGCATCATTTTTTGTGTAGCCAGTATGTTCTGTTTCCCATTTGGCCATGTATCTGGCCCTAATAAACCAACTACGATTAAGTGAAAAATTAACCTTCATTTTTGCTTTCTGAGGATTAGAAGTTCACTCACCCGCTCCTCCAATCAGCTAGAAGATGGATCTCAGAACTGAATTATAACCATTTATTGTTTGCTCCAGCATCTATTTATACAACTGAACAAATCCATCTGAAGTATGAGCTTTAGATGTTCTAATATCGTGTGCTTTTATATTTTCACACATTGTTTTCTTCAACATGCCAATTTACTTCTTACAGCTCCTAAAATACGTGAACTACATTACGAAAGGGCATTATGTGGAACCTAATGTAGAAAAGCTCATTCAAATTAGAGAAACGCCTATGCCTAAAAAAATACATAAAAAAATGTGTTTACAGTTCATTATTTCTTCAAGGAACACGATAATTCCTTTGCTAATAAATACCAAAAGAACAAGACACTTGAAGAAAATGGCAATACCTGACACAATGTAAATTATTAAGTCATTGGAACATTGAAAAGATCAGTTGACGTGCAAAAAGTCGCTCATATCGGTGTAAGAGTTATTCAGCTAATAGACGGCAATTGACGGCAACCATTGTGAAACGGACAATCGCTGACACGAAAGTTTCGTCATTTAGTCGTCAGTCTTTCAAAGTGGTTTATCCATTCCCTGCTTTAAATAGGCCTTCGGACTCGCAGGAAAACCAAAGCTCGATCTTTTACGATTGTTTTTATGAAAATTCAAATATTTACTCAAATTTGGTAAAACATTTGATTATCCAATTTATAATAACTATTACACATTGTAAAATAGTTTGATTTCCATAGTTTATAACTAAGCCATGGTGTTCTAGAATATGTGTTCAAAGTTGCAGGACAATTGCGTTAAAAACAAAAAAAGTTATCACACAAACAGTCTGTACATTTCAATTTTCCACAACAAGTTTAGGACAATATTTTTCACTATTTTCTGATGATTAAATACCTTGAATGTTATCAATGACCACTAGCGTGATATATGAATCATTCATTAACTGTCTGCCAATCATCCATTACAAATCCCCTCCTCTGATTTGCCCTTCTGGCATAATATGATGCCTTAATAGCTTTTCTCTGATGTGCTGTTTTGCGACAAAAGGCTCTACTGTTTACAGGACTCTCTCAGATACCTGTAAGTATGTAATTCCATTTCCAACATAAATTTTTTCCTGTCATTTGAAAAAAGAAACTGCAAAAGCAACACCAGCTTTCACAATAGTTAGACAATGATTCTTCATCTTGGGACTTCATTTGTAAATAGCACTGTTCAATAAATCATTGATATACATGTTGTGTATTTCCTTCAGTGATCTTTTTTAGTACTTGATTCCTGTCGCAGTCCTAAAATACTGGTTTTATATTAGCCACAACAACAACAGGGGTAGGTTACTGGTGTGTTTGTTTGAACAGTTTCATCTGCTACGTCTTTCTCATATGGACACCATTTGTTGTGGCTGTTTTTTTCTAACTTGGTAGTGACAGATAACGCCACAGAACATCTGCAGGTCTGCACGCCTTTTTCAACACATATCAATACTAATACCTGTTTATTGAATTCTCAAACAACGTAAGAAGAAGAAGAAGAAGAATTCTCAAACAAAAGGCTCATATATATATATTTTTTTTTTTTTGATTACATAAAGAAAATGATGTATATTGTAATTGTTCCTGCTACAATAAAACAAACTCACTGTCTAGACCCTTTCTTTTTTTTTTAGCAATTGTGCATTGGAATAACAAAAGTGACAAAAAAGTTATGTAACTATTACAAAAAATATTAGTATTCTTCTTCTTCTTCAACGCTGTCAAACGTCAATTTGTATTTGTCCGAAGAAAGCAGCTGTGATCCTGAGGCTGTCGACACTGCCATAGAGCTTTTCTAGTGTTGGCACTGGTGATGGCCACATGTGCTTTCTCTGGTCCTCGTATGTCGGGCAATTTTGCAGCAGATGTTCAGGGGTCATTTTCTCTGTACCACAGGTGCATTCTTCTTCTTCATCGTACGCTGTTTAAAGCGATATTTACGTTGCACTGTTTTGATTTGTTAGCCAGTGGCACAGTGCATCCGATTTCAACAGGCGTTTCTGTAGGGTTGCCCTCCTTAGCCTTTGGCTAGAGGCAGTCCAGTGTGACTTTTTCCCAGGATCGTCAAGTCCTGCCAGCAACGTAGCATATGCATATGAGTGAGGTATCTTTTTGCTCGCTTTATTTTCTCGGCTCATCTGCAGTGATGGTACGCCTAGCATTCCCCGCCACCCGGGAGGTTGTCACCATAGGGCAGGAGGTGCAATGTCCGCTGGACTGCATCTCTTCTGCGTCCATTATAATGACTGATAGTAGACAGAGGCAAAGAGCGAGGAGGGAGTGCATTTTACCAGGTGCATTCCTGCGGCTCGACCGGGCCGGGCTGGGACGCAAATCCCAGCCATGTCGTAGCCTCCCATCACAGTGGTGCTGAGATTAAGGGCGGGATTCTGGCTTAGAGGCGTTCGGCCGTAGTCCCTCAGATGGTAGCTTATCAGCCAAGCACGTGGACCAAATGTCAGCGACCTGTGATTCCTGTCGAAAAAGTGCATTTGCCCAGGGAACAAGCTTGGTCATTGCACGGAGATGTTGTTCGCCTGGGGAGCGGACATATCTCATCGTCAAGGATTGAGTCTCAGGAGTTCGCTTCGCAGTGAGGTAGCTGATCTACTGCTTAGGGTACCCCGACCGAGAACTAAGTCTTATACAAATGGTTTCATACCTCATCGCCGTATGGGGTGAATATCGAGCAGCTTCCCGCCCGCTTTGATCAGCGGACGGCAGAGTCCTCATTCTGCGGCTCGACCGGGCGGGGATGGGGCCCCAGGTCCCCACCATGTCGAGGCCTCCCCTTGCAATCGTGCTGAGCTTTTGCGCGGGATTTTGGCTTAGAGGCGTTCGGCCGTTATCCCTCACATGGTAGCCTCTCTTAGCCTCGCTTATCAGCCTGGTACGTGCACCAAATGTCTGCGGTTCCTCTCGAGTTGAGCAGGATTTCCGTAGCAACGCCTTGTCATTTGTAGGGTAAAACTGACCTGTCTTTCGATGATCTATTTCCAGCACCCGTTCATTTTTTGGCCAGGACGAATTAATAGAGGGCTTTTGTTTGTCCGTGTCTAGGTATCTGGAGCCTGCGGTTTCCGCGGTGTTAAGGCACGGTTTCCGTAGCGATCCTTCATTTGAAGATTAGAGAGCTGACCTGTCTCCAGCTGACCTGTCGCAAGCCCCAGGTCCCGAGCACGTAGGAGCCTCCAATTGCAGTGGTGCTGAGATTTTGGGCTGAGATTTTACAAGGGTTCGGCCGTAATCCCCCACATGGTAGCCTCGCGCCATTGGCTTATCAGCCTGGTACGTGAACCAAAGTGTCTGCGGCTCCTCTCGTTATGAGCTGGTTTTCCGTAGCAACGCCCTGTCATTAGTAGGGTAAAACTGACCTGTCTTCAGATGGTCTATTTCCAGCACCCGTTCACTATTTGGCCAGACGAATTTATTTAGGGCTTTTGTTTGTCAATGACCAGGTATTTGAAATCTGCGGTTTCTGCGGAGTTGAACACGATTTCCGTAGCGTTCTTTCATTAGAGTGTTAGAGAGCTGACTTGTCTTCCGTGAGTCTAATACCAGCGTACGTTCATTATTAGACCCAACGGTAGTGCTCTCGATTTTCCAGTCGTTCTACAGTATTGGCGTGTTCAGTCAAATTTAGCCACAGGTTCCACTCCTGGTGGTGCCCTTCCATCAATTCCTTTAGCGAGACAATCAAGTTACTTAGATGGTAGCCCCCAGATTTTCGAGGGTCTAATTCCAGCACACGTTCACTATTAGACCCAACGAAGGTGCTCTCGATTTGTCAGTCGTTCTACAGTGTTTGTGTCTTGAGTCAAATTTAGCGTGGATCCTGATAGTGCTCTTCCGTCAATTCCTTTTTCAAACACTGGATGCAGACCAACCGAGCCACAGAGGGCATAATCTGCATAACCCCAGATTTCTGAGGGTCTAAATCCAACACCAGTTCCATATTAGACCCAAGGAAAGTGGTCTCGGCATGTCAGTCATTTCAGTGTTGGCCGTGTTGAGTCAAATTAAGCCGCAGGCTCCACTCCTGGTGGTGCCCTTCCGTCAATTCCTTTAAGTTTCAGCTTTGCAACCATACTTCCCCCGGAACCCAAACACTTTGGTTTCCCGGAAGCTGCCCGCAGAGTCATCGAAGCAACTCCTGCGGATCGCTAGTCGGCATCGTTTATGGTCAGAACTACGACGGTATCTGATCGTGTTCGCGCATTTGACTTTCGTTCTTGATTAATGAAAACATTCTTGACAAATGCTTTCGCAGTAGCTCGTCTTGCGGCGATCCAAGAATTTCACCTCTAACGCCGCAATACGAATGCCCCAGTTTGTCCCTGTTAATTATTATCTCCAGTTCCGATAACAAACTAAATAGAACCGAGGTCCTATTCCATTATTCCATGCCGAGGCCTGCTTTGAACACTCTAATTTGTTCAAAGTAAACGCGCCGGCCACCCAGGACGCTCAGTGAAGAGCACCCGTGGGAGAGAGCCGGCAGACGGTAGGGCAGGAGACAACGGGCAGTGAACCAGCGCGAACCGGACCGCCGGCCTGCGCCTGAGATCCAACTACGAGCTTTTTAACTGCAACAACTTTAATATACGCTATTGGAGCTGGAATTACCGCGGCTGCTGGCACCAGACTTGCCCTCCAATAGATCCTCGTTAAAGGGTTTAAAGTGTACTCATTCCAATTACGGGGCCTCGAAAGAGTCCCGTATCGTTATTTTTCGTCACTACCGCCCCGTGCCGGGAGTGGGTAAGTTGCGCGCCTGCTGCCTTCCTTGGATGTGGTAGCCGTTTCTCATGCTCCCTCTCCGGAATCGAACCCTGATTCCCCGTTACCCGTTACAACCTTGGTAGGCATGTCACGTACCATCGACATTTGATAGGGCAGACATTTTAAAGATGCGTCGCCGGCACATGAGGCCATGCGATCAGCACAAAGTTATCCAGAGTCACCAGTGGGGACGCCGCAACCCCGCGAGGGGAAACGACGATTGGTTTTCAACTAATAAAAGCGCTTTTTCCGCGAGGGTCGGAGCTTGGTAAGCATGTATTGGCTCTAGAATTGCCACAGTTATCCAAGTAGGATCGTGTCATCTAAGGAACCTCGACTGATTTAATGAGCCATTCGCGGTTTCACCGTGAGACAGTGTGATCTTAGACATGCATGGCTTAATCTTTGAGACAAGCATATGACTACTGGCAGGATCAACCAGATATCTGTCGGACACGTGCGTACAGCACACACCGGTCGGCGGAGGAAGGGTGTGTGAAAAGCCTCACTGGGACGGCCGCAGGGACCGACTGACGGGATGGACGGACGGTTGTTCCACCCGTCCCTCACTCCGTCGACCTAGGACCGCCTGGCAGGGGCCCCTACACGCACCAGACGACCGACGGACCGGGCTCGCTCGAGGAGGGATGGCAGCGCTCTGTGCAGAACGGATCCCAACGACCTCGGCGATGAATTTCACTGGGACTAGAGACAATTTGGCCTGCCTGCCGGCCCGCCCTTCTCCCGAGGGTTGTTCCCCTGGAGAACACAGGGCCTTGAGGCACGATTCCTGCTTTTCATTTGCCGGTCACAAGCTCTTTGCGAGAGTCTGACCACCAGCGAGACGAACTGTCGAGCTCTGCTATAAGCCTTAGATAAATCACCACGGACCGACAACGTTTCCTGATACGGACCAGAGAAGCGCACCTTGGGGGAGGAGACGCCACAACAAACCGCACCCCAATAGCTCTACGGGGAAAGGCAGGCGAGCGTTTTCCGTAAGCACGCGCTATCGCTTCGCCTGGCGGGACTGAGATCGCTTTACGAACACTGGTTGAAATTGAATCGCGGCGGCGAGACAACTACCCCAGATACAGGTGCATTCGTCAGTGCCACCTATCTTCAGTTTATTGAATAGATGTTACCTCAGTCTGTTGCGGCCTGTGCGGAGTCTGAAGACCATGACCTGCTCTATGGTAATAGGCATCATTTTGTGTGTAGGCAGTATGCTCTGTTTCCCATTTGGCTATGTATCTGGCCCTAATACACCTTTTGGACTCTTCGTAGGTCACACTAGAATCTGGTTGTGGTAATCGTGCACTTTATTTTGCCAGTCTGTTTGCCTCCTCGTTGCCTTGAATGTTACAGTGGGATGGAACCCAATGTACTACTACTCTTTTTGGTGCGGACTGCTGGCATAGTTGACAGAGTACTGCTCTTAAATCATTAAGTTCAGTATTTTTCTGGCTTTTTAGTGCTGTAACTACGGCCAGGGCATCTGTAAACAGGACTATCTGGCTTTCATTAAAAATAAATAAAACGGAAAGTTTAAACCTGGACAAAGAAGGGAACAAGCTATGGAAGCTAGTCAGAGCCATGAATGACGAAACCCCGTCAAATAAACAAATTACTATCAAGCAGGGCGAGAACTTGATCACAGGTAAGAAAGCCGCAAACGCCTTTGTCGATCACTATGCCAGAGCAAACCACATCGAGGTCCCTGCAGATAAGCATACAGACATTAGCGAAGAGCTAAAGGGACACGAAAACATAAATACGGCTCCTGAAGAGCACATGATGGCCAAACTAACAATGCGCGAAATGGAAAAGGCTATGAGAACACTAAAGAAAAGGAAATCTCCCGGAAAAGACGGGATAACAAACGAAATGCTGATGGGGCTGGGCCAAACAGCGAAGAAAAAACTACTATCAGTCCTGAACCAAATCTGGAAAAGGGGTATTGTACCCCAGGCATGGAAAGATGCAATACTGGTACCAGTACCAAAAACAGGAAAGGACAAAACAGATCCGAATGGATACAGGCCCATAAGCCTACTGAGCTGTGTCGGCAAGCTGATGGAACGGATGATAAACACCAGACTGATGTGGCATCTGGAAGAAAAACGAATACTAATTCCACAGCAAGCCGGCTTTAGACAGCACAGATCCACTGAGGACCAGGTCATCCTCATAGCCCAGGAGATAGAAGATGCCTACCAGGCACAGAAACACACAGTAGCTGTTTGGGTGGATCTGGAAAAGGCATTTGACAAAGTCTGGAAGGATGGACTTAGAGTCAAGCTAAGAAGAAGTGATGTCTGTGGGAAGATGTACAAGTGGATCAGCCACTACCTCAAACAAAGAACGGCCAGAGTCCAAGTACAAGGGCAGATGAGCAAAAAGGTGACACTCGAGCAGGGAGTACCCCAAGGGGGAGTATTGTCACCCACACTCTTCCTGGTATATATAAACGATATTACAGAGAATATACCAAGAAGAGTCCATAGCTCAATGTTTGCAGACGATCTGACTATGTGGACCTCTGAAAAGAATCTCACCATAGCAAGAAATCGGATGCAAACGGCCCTAACATCGCTGGAAGAGTGGGCGAACTCATGGCTGGTGAAAATAAACGAGGAGAAAACCACGTGCACAATATTCTCGCTCTCATTAAAACCCCAAAGTACCAAATTAAGCCTAAATGGCAAAATCCTGCAGCCAAACGACAACCCAACCTATCTGGGAGTCACATTTGATCGGCGCATGACATGGAAAAGTCAGATTGAGAGAAACCGAATGAAAGCCAGAGAAAGAATGGCGATCATGAGGAAACTTGCTGGCACAAGCTGGGGAGCAGACGAAGGCATACTAAAGAAACTGTACACTGGAAGAGTGAGACCAGTTCTCGAGTATGGCATTGCGGCATGGACAACAGCAGCGAAGGCGAACTTCGATAAAGTTAACAAACTTCAAAACCAAGCCATGAGAATTATAACAGGTGGCATGAAGTCAACGCCAATTGTAGAACTTGAAAAGATTACAAAACTGCAATCCATGACCGATAGAAGAGACTGCAGAGCCCAGCTGCAGTCAGAGAAACTCCGAAGACTGACGGACCATCCAATGTACCAGAGACTAAACAATTTGGGAAATGGGAAACTAAAGCGGAGAAACTTTGCAGAAATAGCCAAAGCAAAGATGCACGAAGATCCCATAAACGCACTAACAACACCAAAACCCATCACTACTGTACGAAAACCTACTTGGAGGCAGGATATATTTCCAGAGGTGGTAGAAAATATACCAGGTATTGCAAACAAAAACTGCCAGAGTGAAAAAGAAAGGAGAGACACTACCCTAAGCTTCATAACGAAAAGCTACCCAAGCATGGACTGGACCCATGCATACACCGACGGTTCTGTAACAAACACTACACAGAACGGAGGGGCAGGAGCATTCCTGAACCTACCAAATGGCAGAAAAATAACACTGTCATTCGCTACTGGCAAGTACACAAGCAATTTCAGAGCAGAGGCACTGAGGGCGGCAGTGGAAGAAATGGTAACACACAGTGAAAATGAGAGCCATATAGTCCTGCTGACAGATGCTCTCGAAGTAGTCACAGCGCTAAAAAGCCAGAAAAACACTGAGCTTAATGACTTAAGAGCAGCACTCTGCAAACTGTGCCAGCAGTCCGCACCAAAAAGGGTAGTGGTACAGTGGGTTTCGTCACACTGCAACATCCAAGGTAACGAGGAGGCAGACAGACTGGCAAAAGAAGGTGCAAGGCTACCACAAACAGATACCAGTATGACGTACGAAGAGTCAAAACGGCTTATCAAAGCCAGGTACATGTCCAAATGGGAAACCGAACATACTGGTTACACCAAAAACGATGCCTATTACCAGTTGAACCGAAGAGAGCAGGTCGTTGTCTTTAGACTTCGCACTGGCCACAACAGACTGAGGTACCACCTTTTCAACAAATTGAAGATAGGGTGTACCGACGAATGCCCGTGCGGTACTGGTAAAATGACCACTGAACATCTGCTGCAGAACTGCCCGACATACGAGGATCAGAGAGAGCAGATGTGGCCATTGCCAGTGGAACTGCAAGACAAGCTCTATGGTAGTGGCGAGAGTCTCAGGATGACCGCCGCTTTTTTCGAGAAAATAATGGTTACTGTCTGACTGTGTACGCAGAAGAAGAAGAAGAAGAAATCATTAAGTTCAGTATTTTTCTGGCTTTTTAGTGCTGTAACTACGGCCACGGCATCTGTAAACAGGACTATCTGGCTTTCATTGCTTTCACCTGTCAGCATTGCTTTTACTGCAGCCTTCAGTGCCTCTGCTTGAAAATTTTTCAGTTGCCACTGACAGTGTTATTTTTCTACCATTTGTTAGGCTCAGGAATACCCCTGCCCCTCCATTCTGTGTTGTGTCTATTACAGAACCGTCGGTGTGTGCATGAGTCCAGTCCATGCTTGGGTAGTTTTTCGCTATTTACCTCAGGGCTATGTCTCTTCTTTCTTTTTCAGTCTGGCTGTTTTTGTTTCCAATACCTGGTAATATTTCTACCACCTCTGGAATGATATGCTGCTTCCAGATGGGTTTGCGTACAGTATGTTTTGGCTTTGGTGTTGTCATGGTGTTCATAGGGTCTTCGCTCATCTTTGCTTTGGCTATTTTTGGAAAGTTTCACTGCTTTAGTTTCCCATTTCCAAATCGATTTAGTCTCTGATGCATTGGATGGTCTGTCAGTCTTCTGAGTTTCTCTGCTTGCTGCTGGGCTCTGCAGTCTCTTCTGTCGGTCATGGATTGCAGATTTGTAATCTTTTCAAGTTCTACAATTGGCGTTGACTTCATGCCTCCTGTTATAACTCTCATGGCTTGGTTTTGGAGTTTGCTAATGTTATCAAGGTTCGCGTTTGCTGCTGTTGCCAATGCCATACTCGAGAACTGGTCTCACTCTTCCAGTGTACAGTTTCTTGAGTATTCTTTTGTCTGCTCCCCAGCTTGTGCCAGCAAGTTTCCTCATGATTGCCATTCTTTGTCTGGCTCTCATTTGGTTTCTCTCGATCTGACTTTTCCATGTCATGCACCGATAAAATGTGACTCCCAAGTAGTTTGGGTTGTCGTTTGGCTGCAGATATTTGCCGTTAAGACTTATTTTGGTTTTCTGGTTGTTTATTTGAAAGCGAGAATATCGTACATGTTGTTTTTTCTTCATTTATTTTGACCAGCCATATGATTCCGCCCTCTCCTCCAATGATGTTAGGACCTGCTGCATCCGATTGTTTGCTACTGTGAGATTTGTTTAAGAGGTCCACATATCCAGATCGTCTGCAAACATGGAGCTGTGTACTCTTCTTGGTATATTCTCTATGATGAAAGAGCCACACACATTTAAAGTGGCCGCTTTGTTTGTCAGCCCAATGCCTGTGTTCTTCACCTTGCCGTTTGTTGTCATCGTACGCAATATTTCCCATCTACCTTGTATTTGAGCATTATTGTTTAAAAACAGTCGTAAATCACCTGTAAATTGCTGGTCCCGTCTACACTAATTAAGGTTCCTGTAGGTCGTACATATGGACCGACTTTCTGTTCATACGAGATAAAGACCCTGGCTATTTGCAAATCATAGAAAGCAGAGTTACTAGCTTTCATCTGGACCGGAAATGTTTTTTTCGCCTACTTTAACGAGGACATTGTCATTTGATCTCCCTTTTGTCCAACCCTTTTGCATTCTACGGTTTGCACCCCTTTTCTAGCGTTTCTCATGGATACTACCTGGTGTTTGACGTGTCACCTGGTCGAACCATTTGGTTTGCTGTCTCTTGATGAGGTCTAGTATTGGTGTTGTACCTACTTGTTTTCTAATATCTTCGATTCTCATTGTATCTATAATTGTTACTCCAAGCATTATGCAAAGGCCTCTCGGTTTCCGTAAACACAGATGCAATTATACGTATGCCTCTCTGTTTCATTTCAATATCTACACAGAACCAATATTCAGATAGATGATATGCCGGCGCTTGTCATTGGAGTGGCAATGGACAATCTTAGATATGCAGATGATAACGTTTTGATGGCAAAAAGTAAGCAATAATTACAGAAATTTGTGACAACAATAAACACAGTTAGGCAAGAGTGGATTAAACGATAAACATAAAGAAAACAAAGACTACGATAATTGGGAAAAGTGACAAGAAACCATGTATGCAGATAACAATAAAAGATCAACTACTTGAACAGGTACAACGTTTCTCATATCTAGATCATATAATAACGGAAGAAGGCAGCTGTGAAAAAGAAATCAGAAAGAGAATAGGTATCATCATCATCATGTAACATGTCCTTTGTAGAACGTCGCTCCCATCACAGTCTGTCTGAAAGAAACTCGTTCTCTTGCCAAAACTCCAGCCTCCGCCACAGTCATACCCGGGCATTCCTGGATATCTTGGTGCCATCGTCATCTTGGTCTACCCCTTCCTCTTTTACCTGGCACCATACCTTCCATCACCGTTCTCTCAAGACCGTTGTGTCTCATGATGTGACCAAAGTATTTGCATTTTCTAGCCAAAATGGAATTAATAAACCAGTTCTCCTCTATGCTCAACTTTTGCTGAATGTCTACATTTGTTTTTTTTTCTCTGTTAAGGGAATTTTGAGGATCTTTCTGTAACATTTTGACTCGAAGGATTCGATTCTTTTTCTAGAAGTTTTGGTAATCGTCCATGATTCACAGCCATAAGCTGCCACATGAAAAACACAGACTCTCAAGATTTTTACTTTTATCATTTTGTTGGTGCTCTGTCATAATTTATTCAGGCTGTTCAGTCTCTGCATTGCCATAGCTATTCTTCTTCTGATTTCTTTCGAGCAGTCGCCGTTTTTGTCAATTCTGGAGCCCAGATATTCAAAATGTGTAACCTGATCTATTTCCTTACCACCCACTGTAAATTTATGCTGACATTGTGTTTTGTCGGTCGTCATTATCTTAGTTTTTTTATGTTTATGAACAGGTTTTGATCTTTACTATGTCCATTACCGGCTGAAAGTAGCTGTCCTAGCCCTTCTGCACTTCTTGATAGTATCTCTGCGTATCGTAACTCTGGAATCTCGTACCCTCCAATCGTAATTGGGTCGAAACTTGCAATGTTCTCGTCTTCTCGAACATTTCTCATTATACATTCCGCATATATGTTGTACAGATAAGGTGAGAGGATACATCCCTGTAGGACTCCCTTTATTACTGCAAACCAATGTGATGTTTGCCCAGATACTCGGACAGCGGCTTGTTGATCTTGGTATAATGTTTCAATGAGATTTACTATATGCAAGAGAAACCCCATTTACTTCATTACGTTCCACAGATTTTGATGTTTTACAGTGTCTAACTCCTTGGTGCAGTCAACGAAACATGTGTACAGGTCTACATTAAACTCTCTACATTTTTAGTAGATATTCCTTAAATTGAATATGTGGTCCTTGGCCCCTCTGTCTTTCCTAAAACCTGTCTGGACTACGTGAATTTCAGATTCAAACCTTTTCTCTATCCTTCTTAATAGGATTCGCAGGAGTATCTTGATAGAGTGGCTGATCAGCGCGATAGTTCGGTAGTTTGGGCACAGCTTCAGGTTGCCTTTTTGGGGAGGGGAAAATAAATTGATTTCTTACATGCTTTTGGCCACTCTGCACTGTGCCATATCTGTTAACACAGCTTGTGATAGACTCGAGCATTCGCCTCCTCTCCTGCTTGTATTAGCTCTGCTTGGATATCACCATATCACATTGAATAGGTATGGCCAAGATAATATTCGACTACATTCGACACATGTGACACATGCTGACATCCAAACAGATAAATCAGAATTTGAAAATGTGAATTGTCAGGTGTTATGTATTCCAGTCACTACTTTATGGCGCAGAAACATGGACAATGAATAATAAGTTGGAAAAGGCTATTGAAGCTTTTGAAATGTGGGTATATAGAAAATTTAGTCGCATTTCTTGGAAAGAGAAGAAAACCAATTGCAAGGTATTGGAAAAGTCGGGGTGAAAAGATAATTAATTACCTAAAACTAGGGTTAAACAGTTACGTTATTTTGGTTATATAACAAGAGTACCTTTTTGTTGAATACCATACTGGAGGGTAGGACGGAAGACAGTCGTTAATAGGCAGACAACGCTTTAAGTGGGTGGATAACATCAGGCGATGGACTGGAAAAAGCATTTCAGATTGCACAATTACGGCAAGAGATAGAATACACTGAAGATCCATTACAGTCGACCTTCGATGCGGAGATGGCACCTGAACTGAACTGTTACATTGTTTCTTTTATCTTTGCTTGTCAATGTTCAATTCTAGCACTGATAGCACATAATGGGTAGAAATATCGTGTTGTACGGTATTCTTTTTGTATCCATTGTAACGTGTTTACATTGTAATATCGGGGACATTTGCCTAATGATTTAACGTGCTTTATTGCATACGTGTTGAATTTCAGTGTCTCCTTTTGCCATATGCTGAGATTATGTTTACCAGGTATGTGAAATTTGTCATGTGTTTTACTTATTGATTGTGTATGTTGTTGCTATCCCATAGCTGCTGAACAAGCCTGCTCTTGACAGCCCAATGCCATTCTTATATAGATACAGGTCTTCTTCAGTTGTTTCACTGCTCCGTACAGTGTGTTAGCAATTGTCGGCAGTGATTGTAAGAATATGTTCCTCATGTCCGCAAGCGCCTTACACTCAATGAGTAGATGTCGAACAGTTTCATCAGGATGAGAGCAATGCCTGCACGGTTTAAGTGGCCATTAACTGGCATGTCCTGTTTGGAACTGAAAGATATGACTTTGATCTTTTCTACGTAGTTTATTTATGTCATCGTTACTTTTTGGCTGTGTTATTTCGCCAAATACACTGCGACCTGTTGTTCTAGTCGCCCACCAGTTCATCAGGATTTTTCGAGTATTATTCTTAATAATTCGTTTTACTATGTGGTTACTGCAGGGTCTATCCAATTGTTGTTTCGAGGCCACTGTTTTTGCCAATCTGTCGGCCATTACTAATGTAGCCCACTATGTCCAGTGATCTATTGCAATGTGACATTTATTCCGTGTGCAGTGATGATGTTGCTGATCGCCCTCCCCACCAAGAATATCTCCATTTCTTTGTATGAGGGTGTTCTTCATCGCCTTCAGAATCGACATGGAGTCACTACAAATTAAAAAATCCATCGAAAACAATTCACCAAATTGAAGCTGTTGGTGCAAAATCTTGACTGCTATTTTTAAAGCCTCGGCCTCCAATTCATTATTTGAATGGTTTTCGCCGCATGAATCACAAAACTTTAATATTTACATATCCGTGTATTGCATCATCATCATGTAGCATGTCCTTTATAGAACGTCGCTCCCATCACAGTCTGTTTGAAAGAAACTCGTTCCCTTGCCAAAACACCAGCTTCCGCCCCTGTCATACTCAGGCATTCCTGGATATCTTTGTGCCATCGTCTTCTTGGTATACCCCTTCCTCTTTTGCCTGGCACCATGCCTTCATCACCGTTCTCTCAAGACCGTTGTGTCTCTTGATGTGACGAAAGTATTTGCATTTTCTAGCCAAAATGGAATTGATAAACCAGTTCTCCTCTATGCTCAACTCTTGCCGAATGTCATATGGATATATATTTCATGTTAACTGTCACAACACGACATGGGGATATTCTTCTTCTTCTTCTGCGTACACAGTCAGACAGTAACCATTATTTTCTCGAAAAAAGCGGCGGTCATCCTGAGACTCTCGCCACTACCATACAGCTTGTCTTGCAGTTCCATTGGCAATGGCCACATCTGCTCTCTCTGATCCTCGTATGTCGGGCAGTTCTGCAGCAGATGTTCAGTGGTAATTTTACCAGTACCGCACGGGCATTCGTCGGTACACCCTATCTTCAGTTTGTTGAATAGGTGGTACCTCAGTCTGTTGTGGCCAGTGCGAAGTCTGAAGACAACGACCTGCTCTCTTCGGTTCAACTGGTAATAGGCATCGTTTTTGGTGTAACCAGTACGACATGGGGATATAATGAGACAGACACCAATGCCGATAAACTGGAGGATTGGGCAGAGCAGGCTAGACTACAACTTGTGCATGACCGAAAGCTACCAGCATTCTTTAACAGCGGCAGATGACGAAGAGGGTATAACCCTGACATCTTATTTGTTAATGATACAACAATACATCAAGTGACGAAAGGTATAGAGAAACATATACCACGAACACAGCACAGGCCCATCTCATACATCATCACATCAGTAGTCGAACCACAGAATTTACCTTTCAAAAGACGGTTCAACAGTAAACGAGCAAAATGGGACACATTCATGTACAAATTAGATGAAGAGGTGGAGCCAGCGCCTCAAAAGTATGATGCTTTTATAGAGCTAACAAAATTAATCTCCAGACGCCATATACCAAGAGGCTGTAAAACCAAGTATGTCCCTGGCCTTAATGAAGACTCCAAGGTACTAAATGAGAAATATAAACCACTATTTGAAAGTGACCCATTCGATGAAGAAACCATCCAGGCTAGGGAAGACCTCCGCCATGCCAACGCAGACTTCAAAACAGAAATGGGGTGTCGCCTTGTACATGAAAAAAAAAAAGCAGCCAACGAGCCTGGAAACTTATAAAAAAAAACCTCAGTAACGATCAAACAAGCGCTCCTATAGGGATAATGCAGGTTACCCCGAACCAAATAGCCCACCAACCACTGAAGAATGGGAAAATCAATCACAAAACTGAACAAACAAAGACCCAACGTCAATGTGAGAATGAGAATGACGCAATGAACACACCCTTCTCCATAGAGGAAATAAATCATGCAATTAATCAAATGAAAAACAATAAAGCAGCTGGTCCCGATGAGCTGAGAACAGAACAAATGAAAAAATTCGGACCAGAAACAATCAAATGGTAGCTAAAGCTCATGAACACGTGTATTGATAATGCAAATTCATAAGATCTGGAGGAAATCTCATGTGGTTCCGCTGATTAAACCACCAACCGAACCTAAGAATTTCCGTCAAGTATCGCTGTTATGTTACATGTATAAGATCTTCGAAAGGCTGACCCTGAACCACATCTCCCCCTCGATAGACAAGATGCTGATCAAGGAACAAGCTGGTTTCAGACCTGTAAAATCTTGCAGCAGTCAAATCCTTAATCTGACACAATTTATAAAGGATGGTTACGAACGCAAACAGGTTACAGGAGTGGTTTATATTGATCTAAGTGCAGCATATAACACAATAAACCATCGGAGACTACTATCAAAGCAATACACCATGACAAAAGACTGGCGTCTGACCATTATCATAAAATGCCTCCTGAAATATAGGCGATTCTATATAACTATGGGGAAAAAAGACAGTAGATGGCGAAACCAAAACAACGACGTGGCACATGGAAGTGTCCTAGCACCCATGCTATTTGACATATATACTATTGACACTGGACACAAACGCAAGGAAATTCATATATGCTGATGACAAAAAGGTTTTGAGGAAGGAAAACAAACTGTCAAGTATTCTCAATGCCCTTGCAGAATATTACCGCGAGAATCACCTAAAACCAAATCCCAGTAAAACCCAGGTATGTGCCTCCCACCTCGAAACAGAGGCAAAAATAAAACTTCATATTAGTTGGCAATGGCAGGAACTTGAACACTGCACGGCTCCCAAATATCTAGGCGTGAAGTTAGACCGTACATTGTCTTACCTAACGCACTGCCAAGACACAAAGCGTAAGATACACGCAAGAAAAAATATAATCAGAAAACTGACCGGCACAACATGGGGGAGGGGGGAGGGGCGCACAGCCATCAGTCCTTCGGACATCTACACTTGCCTTGTGTTTCTCCGTAGCTGAATACGATGCGCCAGTCTGGAAAAACTCTGCTCACGTGAAACTAGTTGATACAGCAATAAATGAGGCGGGTCGGATAGTATCAGGGTGCCTGAAACCCAACCACTATTGATCAAATATACCCCATTAATTGGCATAGCACCCACCGAGAACCGAAGGAGCGTCTCAGCAGAAGTCCAACGAGAAAAACAGCACGACCCCAGGCACCCAATGTTTGGATATCAGGTACAAAGTACCAGACTCAAATCATGGTGGAGGCAAATGACAAAGCAATCCAAGTCGCCGAATACTGTATGCAAGATATATAACGGGGTGCTTGGACACGGAAATGAATGGATATGGATACCATACCCTGCAAAAGAGATAGATTTGAATGCTGATCCATCCGTAAAGTCCAGGACTGCCGATTTTGGGTAGCTAGAGACTGTCTCCAAAGCACATGTCTTAAGGATATTAGGTTTAGTCTTCTTAGTGGCAGCCTTTTCTGTCAGGTGTGTTTTTATGACTGGCAGGCAAAGATTTTCCCAAAGGGAGTGGTCCAAAAAAACCTTTTTTCCGTGTCTCTCTCCTCTGTAGATAGTGAATATGACTTTCCTCTTCTGCCACAGCCTGTGGGGACAATTGCTTCAGTTTTCTCTTTGCCTTCGAAGTGTCTATGTGTACCCTATTTTGGATGGTCATTTTCTTGTCTCTTGTATCTCTCTACAGGTTCAGTCAATGCCCCCTTTCTCCTGATATCAACCGTTCTATGTTGGCCTCTATCTCGCAAACCGATGTAGGTGTTCATCTCATTCTCTCTTCTCTCCTCTCCCCCCCCCCCCCACACCACCACCATAAATTAGACTGAGATCTGCACCCGATCAATAGATGAGATGTTATTGTACGCACAGTGGGCTGTATATGGGAAGGTTGTAGTCCTTCACCGGTTGTACATAATTAAGATATAGTTGCCGAAGAGTTTGTTTATCAGCTCCACATGTTCTAGCAAGTCTTTTGATTAAGGTTAAACGCTTGGTCGCTTTACTTTTGACATTGCAGATGTGGCTGCCAAATTCAAATGTCTATCCAGTGTTACTCCCAGATAAACTGGGGTATCCTCTGTTACTAGTAATTTCCCATTCATTTTGATGTTAATGAATCTCTTTGCTTTTTTATGACTGCAGGAGAAGATGGTGTATAATGTTTTCTGTGTATTTATCTTTAGTTTCCACAGTTCGCAGTACACTGAAATTGTTAGTAGTGCTCTGTTGATCTTTGCTTTTGCCAAAATTGGATATTTCTCGGTGGTCCAAATGGCGAGATCATGGGCAATCAATGATTTTGACACGTTTAGATGTCTAGTGGGGTTATTTATGTAGATGAAGAAAAGCTTAGAGGAGAGCCGTGTGGCTGTCCTTCTTCTAACGTTCTTTTACTGGATGTTGCGCCTGCAAAGTTGAAATCTATGGTACTGTTGGTCAGGAAACCTGTATCCATTTGATCAACTTTCCTTCTATTCCCATTTTCCTCATTGTCATCAAAAGGCCCTTCCCACAGACTCTCGCGTATGCCTGATGTAGATCAATAGACACTCCTAGTGTGCTTTTCGCATCTAGTAATCCATCCATCACATGCTGTGTAACCCTAAAGAGGGTATCAATGCGTCCGTTACCCACACCTGAACCCTGCCAGGTTTCTATCAAGGAGGTTTTTATTTTCCAGCCACCGATATAGTCTGCTGTTTACCATTCTTTCAACCACTTTACCTAAACATGAGGTGAGCGACACTGGTCTATAGCTTCCAGGTGTTCCTGGCTGTTTCCATTTCTTCGGTATTTGTTTAAAAGTTGTTGATGACAACTGTCCTTCATCCCATGTTCTGTTGATAAACCATAAAAGTACCTCTTTCGTCTTTGGTCCTAATTTACTTATCATCTCATTTTTAACTTAATCTGGACCTGGTGGTTTATGTATTGTCAGTTTCCTCATCGGCATGCTCAGTCCTTGTGTAGTGATTTTTAACGGCAGCTATATTGGTGGAGTCGATGTTAAAGGGGTCCTTTAAAATTCTTTATCTAACAGTTTTCTTGGTTGCGCTTTATTTACTCTAGCGTAAAGTTTGTTAAAGATTTCAGCTTTCTTGGTGTTTGATACTATTTCGTCCGCAGATTCGATGGCCAGGGGTGTTGAGTTTGACTTTATTTTGTTCCCTTTAAGTTTTCTCAGTAATCTCCATGCCTTGTTACCTTCTCTTTTTAGATCCAGCTTGCTACAATTTTTTCACCAAATCTCCCGCTTGCTTTGTTTAGTGATATACAAGGTATCTTACTTTTTCTGTCCATCTATTATACTCTGTTTTATTTGAGGTATTTGGCGATTTTTTTACTTTCTTCCTGGCCTCTCTCCTCTCTTTGACGGCAGCCTCCAACTCTGAGTTCAAGTACGGTTTATATTTCCTGTACGTGCCCTGTGGGATTAATTTCATTGCAACTGTTGAGATGGTGGCACATACATGTTTGAAAGTTGTATTGATGACATTCTTCTTACTTATTTGACTAAGCCCTCGAGCATCAATTAGCCTTTCTGAAATTCCATTAAGGTTTTCCCCAAACCATCCTATTCCTCTGCAGTGTTTCAATAATTTTTAGGATTGGACGATGGTCGCTTCCAACATCGTCCAAGACTTAAGTGGTAGTGTTATCTATCAAGTCAACCGATACAAGTGTCAAATCGGGCCGGCTGATGGCACCGTGTACTATGCAAAACAGTTGGCGGGGTTTCCAGACTCTGGAGCAGTGTAACTTTAGTACCATTACACAGCTCTTCAATTTCCAGACCTCTATTATTAAACTGGTGGCATCCAAGATTTGGCATATGGGCATTACAATCTCCCACCAACAGCGTTTTCTTTGACGTAGGCTCACATTCAGGAAGACAAGGGTTGAATGTTGGAGGACAGTAAAAGTTATGCAGTATGTATTTTGTGTTATCTTTGCTCCATAACTTTATTGGTTGATGGTTACAATGACTTGTGTATCATTCCTGACCAGGGTCAGAATTCCCTGACACTTATTGCATTCATACTTATACTGTGTATAGCCCGTGATATTAATTGTCCGTTGTGGAAATATTGTTTCCCAGAGTAGGGCTATGTGGATTTGATGGTCTTGTAGTGTTTTATTCAGCTCAGTTGCCTTGTTTTGTAATCCGGAAATGTTAAGCTGTAGTGTGTTAAGGTTCCCCCTCGCTAACTTTTCGCACAGAGCAGTGGAATTATCTCTGTTGCGTGGGTCTTGGTAACCGAGGCGACACCGGAGGTTGTTTAAAGAATTTTTATTGTTTCCTGGCATTGGAGTATGGTATTTTGCTGCAGACTTCTGTCTCTCAAAGAGCACATTGGGTGCGCCTTTCTCCATATGTGATAGATGCCATTTCCTTCCTTGGTCATTTGGAGGTTTGCTGCGTCGATCGGGGTGAGGTGGGGTGTCAATTGAGGTTCTCAAAGTGTATTCATCGCTAGCCATCAGTGCTCTCATTGCAGATCACACTTCTCTATTCTGTATTTAGACCTTTTTCACGTGACTGTGTCAAGTCCTGCATACTATGTCTTCACGATCTCCCCCACCCACTCCCACGCCACAATAGCTCCTACTTTCCAATAAGACCCAATGGCTCATCCCACCTCTCCACCGTTAGAGTCAGAGCGTAGTCCGGCTATAGTGCAATGTTAGATCAGCCGGTGGTCTCGCTGCAGCTGGGAAGTTGAGCTAGGCCCGGATCCTCTCTGAGTGCTTCTACCATTATTGGATCCTTGGTAAAAGTTTCGTAGGTTGGACAAAGAAAAGTCGCTTAGAAAGGCAGACGACAGATGAGAAGATCATTTAACCCATAAGTGGGTATTTACTCATCGGTGGGTACTGCACTATCACCTTAAGGGGCCCCAAACTGCTCCCCGGCTAGTTATACCGCTAGATACTCGGTCGTCCCCATAGCAAAATCAGTAAACAACAGGGTCACTCGCGAGAAAGTGTTACTATGGACACATGTGTGCAGGAGAGGCCCTTCGCCAGAGGCTTGCTGTCAGACAGACAGCAGCTTCCGCGGCGATCACTGCACCTTGGATGTGAGAGGCTGTAGATTCGCTTCAGCATCTATTTGATATAGGCGGGACATTGTGCCCAACCCTACATTGACCTCGTTGAATTTGAATAAATATATTTGTTTTTGTTTATTCTCTTGCAGTCGTCATAACTTCGGTTTTCTCTATGTTGATTTTCATACCGTCCGTTTCAACCCTCTTTAAGAGTGTTGATATGTTCCTGCAGTTATTTTGCTGCTATTGTTGCTTGATCATCAGCAAAGAGAAGTTCATTTAAGTGATCACTGAGGTTGTTTCCCTCACTAATGTTGGCTTTTTTACATATTGCGTTTATATATGTGATAAACAGTCAAGGGAATAGTACACAACCTTGCCGCGTACACCGGTTCTAATATGACATTTTTCGGAGTATACTGCGTTTTTCTTACGGTACGTTAGCTATTCAGATAAAGACTTCTACATTGATTTGTCAAATGGTTTTTTACTCCATAACTTTCTAATGTTGTTCACAGTTGGTATATATTCAGTCCACCGAATGCCTTCTCTTGGTCCACGAAAGCAATGTACAGTGTCTTATCGTACTCTATTGTTTTTATCCGCTAGTTGTCAGAGTGCGAAGATTACATTTGTACAACTCGTGTTTCCTAAATACCATTTATACTTCGCTAAGTTGCGGTTCTATGATTGGGCGTAGTCTTTTTTTTAGTATTTCACAGAATATCGTTCTAGTATTACTAAGCGATGATATTCCTCTATTAATGTACGAAACTTGGAAATAAAAAATAAAAAATTTAGCAACAATAGCCAAAACGGCAACTATTTACAATTTAAATATTGCGTAATATCCTCTAACCACCAACATGGTATTCTCCATTGCTACATTCTTTAGTTTGCTGGAAAATGCATTTGCTGAGTTGTGAATGCAATTGTGGAAAATAACATAAAAAGTAGATGTTGTTCTGGTTATGGCTCACAATGATATAAATTACAGACATGTCGAATGCAAAAATTATCAAATTTACCACATATTTCCTGTTTTACAAATATATAGGATGATGGGTTAGCCAGATATAAAAATACAAAAATAAAGGCGATAGTAGTTACTGCAATAATTATAGAGGCATTTCACTACTTAGTGTTGTTGGCAAAGTCTTTGACAGAGTGATCTTACTGCGGCTACACAAACTTGCTGAACGCGTAAACCTAGATTGACAGTGCATATTGAAATCTGGAAGATCAACGATCGACATGTTCCCATTCGGCAACTTTAAGAGAAGTCACGCGAGCAGAACAAGCTTTTGAATGTCGATTAAGTTAAAAAAGAATTGTATAAAGAATAAGCCCCACTTAACAAACTGCTAATAGTATCGTTTCATGAGGAAAGACAGTCCAATTTGACGACAATGAATCAACCATTCACAGTGTAAGGATGCGTCCTGGTCCCTACAATATTTGAAATCTTCTTTACTGAAGCACACATTTCTTGGTAATGCAACATAATGATTTGCCTTCACTAGATCGGATGGGGGTCTGTTTAATCTTGCAACACTCAAAGCTAAAACCAAGATTAGGGAAGTTACTGCTTGAGAAGTTATATTTACTGATAGCGATGCAATTGTCACTCACTGTCAAAGGGACTTCAGAGTTTGATAGATCGCTTCTACAAGGCGTGCAAAGATTTTGGCCTCACCATAAGCTTGAATAAAATACATATGCTAGGACAAGAGGTAGATGGCACTCCAATCAACACCATCGACGACTACAAATTGGCACCTGTGGGCCAGTTCCCTATCTGGGGTACCTTATCAACGAGAAGATCTCCCAAGACCCAAAAATAGGCAATCGCATTGGCTTTCGCATTCTTCTTTCTCGCAACACTTGTCTGAGAAACCGTACAGCCAATGCCAAGTTCATATTCTACAATGCTTCAACCGAAACGTGGGCAACCTATGCGAAACAAGAGCAAAAGCCCAACACTTTCACCTACGCCGCCCATCATTGGCGTCCCGTAGGAAGAGTGTGATAAACGCAGAGGTGCATTCTCATACCATTCTCCCAAGCACGAATTTGTACGCTCTACTTATGCAGCTACGACTGCGATGTCTTGGTCATGTCTGTTAAATAGAAGACGGTCGCATCCCCAAAAATATTCTGTATGGACAGCAGAAATGTGGTAAAAGAACAGTTGGTCGACCACAGCTGAGGTTCAAAGAAGCCTGTAAAGTGGGACATGAAGACATTGTATATGGTGGATCTGACATTTTTGAAGAAAAAAAATAGCTACAGACGGATCCAAATTGAGATGCAATCTGAAGTGACACCTCAAACTTGGCTAAAATAAGATCGCCGCAAAGAAAAATAAAACCGACAAATTATGTAGCCAGCTGCTATTCAAGGCCGCCCAGCCAGTCCTATGCCCAACTCTTATTAGTATACGCCCTGAAGGCTTTCAGTGTTCTTATTTCATTAACCTTCCTTTCGGGATCGATAACATTGGGGGGGGGGGGGGGGGGGGGGGGAAGGTATATATAAATATAGCAATATCTGCTGAAAACAACATTAAAGTTGAAAACAAGATTAAGACGTTACTGACGTCACACGAAGAGATGACAACTGATGAGCTCATCCATGGCCGTCTGTAGTTTAGAAGACCATCGGATTGGGAAAATACCCATGAAACGTTAAATTACAAAACTCAACAGCACTCATATTGTGCAAAGGTTTATAATGAATCCATACATCGTTCACACAAAGAAATAAAACAAACACCGGAACAAAACACAACAAATTACTGTTGAGAGTGATCATTTCACAGAATCCTGCCATGAAACAAACTGAATACCCATCTTCTTTTATTTATTTACGGTATACAACAACTAGCTCCTAATGAAACCAGTTTTTAAAAATGATTACGCCTTTGATAACAGTGAGTATTTTTAAAAATAAGTTTTCCCGTTCTTTACTAAATCTGTTCAGTTTCAACACAAAGCGCACAGGTTTTTAACCGCAGTTAAAATATGCAGTTAAAAATTATGTGAGCCAGTACATAGATGTAACGGATCAGGCAATAGAGATTAGGACCGGGCACCTATTCTCTGGGGACTATAGAGTACTGAGAAGGTATTGGCGATGGTGGATAAAGCTAGTATCAACGCCATCGTCAGATGCACCTATATATAAATAGATGTTTCGTTGATTACATCAAGGCCTTCGATACAGTATAACATCAAAATCTGTGGAGATTCATGAAGGAAATGTGGTTTCCTTTACACATCTGGGGTCCAGAATTGACAAAAATGGCGACTGGTCAAAAGAAATCAGAAGAAGACTATGCATGACAATGCAGAGTCAGAACAGCCTAAAGAAATTATGGCAGAGCACCAACAAAATGATAAAAGTAAAAGTCTTGAGAGCCTGTGTGTTTCCTGTGGGAGCTTATGGCTACAAATCATGGGCAATTACCAAAACTTCCAGACAAAGAATCGAATCCTTCGAGTCAAAATGTTACAGAAAGATCCTCAGAATACCCTGGACAGAGAGAACAAAAATGTAGACATTTGGCAAAAGTTGAGCATAGAGGACAACTGGTTTATCAATTACATTATGACCAGAAAATGCAAATACTTTGGTCACATCAAGAGACATATATATATATATATGTATGGAGACAGCACAAAGCGCTCAGTTACAATCCTACCAAAGGAAGAGAAAGAACCTGAACCAACATTGGAAGAAGTACGCTCTGCAATTAAAAGCCTGAAAAAGGGAAAGTCCCCAGGATGCGATGATATCCCAGCAGAGCTAATACAAGCAGGAGGAGAGGCATGTGCTCGAGTCTACCACAAGCTGTGTAAACAGATATGGCACAGTGCAGAGTGGCCAGAAGCATGGAAGAAATCAATTTATATTCCCCTCCCCAAAAAAGGCAAACTGAAGCTGTGCACGAACTACCGAACTATCGCACTGATCAGCCATGCTAGCAAGATACTCCTGCGAATCCTATTAAGAAGGATAGAGAAAAGGTTTGAATCTGAAATTCACGTAGTCCAGGCAGGTTTTAGGAAAGACAGAGGGACCCGGGACCACATATTCAATTTAAGGAATATCTATGAAAAATGTAGAGAGTTTAATGTAGACCTGTACACATGTTTCATTGATTACATTAAGGCCTTTGACACGGTAAAACATCAAAATCTGTGGAGAATCATGAAGGAAATGGGGTTTCCTTTGCATATAGTCCATCTCATTGAAACATTATACCAAGATCAACAAGCCGCTGTCCGAGTATCTGGGCAAACATCAGATTGGTTTGCAGTACAAAAGGGAGTCCGATAGGGATGTATACTCTCACCTTATCTGTACAACATATATGCGGAATGTATAATGAGAAATGTGCGAGAAGATGAGAACATTGAAAGTTTCGACCCATTTACGATTGGGGGGTACGATATTCCAGAGTTACGATATGCAGATGACACAGTGATACTTTCAAGAAGTGCGGAAGGGCTAGAGCAGCTACTTTCAGCCGTTAATGGACATAGTAAAGATCAAAATCTGTTCATAAACATAAACAAAACTAAGATAATGACCACCGATAAAACAACAATGTCAGCATACATTTACAGTGGGTGGTGAGGAAGTGGATCAGGTTACACATTTTGAATATCTGGGCTCCAGAATCGACAAAAATGGTGACTGCTCGAAAGAAATCAGAAGAAGACTAGCTATGGCAATGCAGAGACTGAACAGCCTGAAGAAATTATGGCAGGGCACCAACAAAACGATAAAAGTAAAAGTCTTGAGAGCCTGTGTTTTTCCTGTGGCAGCTTATGGCTGTGAAGCGAGGACGATTACC
Organism: Ariolimax columbianus; assembly: GCA_036924085.1. Lineage (NCBI taxonomy): Eukaryota > Metazoa > Mollusca > Gastropoda > Stylommatophora > Arionidae > Ariolimax > Ariolimax columbianus. The sequence continues at coordinate 42,144,012 of JAVGWX010000005.1, read as the reverse complement.
AAAACTTCTAGACAAAGAATCGAATCCTTCGAGTCAAAATGTTACAGAAAGATCCTCAGAATACCCTGGACAGAGAAAAGAACAAATGTAGACATTCGGCAAGAGTTGAGCATAGAGGAGAACTGGTTTATCAATTCCATTTTGGCTAGAAAATGCAAATACTTTGGTCACATCAAGAGACACAACGGTCTCGAGAGGACGGTGATGGAAGGTATGGTGCCAGGCAAAAGAGGAAGGGGTAGACCAAGAAGACGATGGCACCAAGATATCCAGGAGTGCCTGAGTATGACAGTGGCGGAAGCTGGAGTTTTGGCAAGGGAACGAGTTTCTTTCAGACAGACTGTGATGGGAGCGACGTTCTAAAAAGGACATGCTACATGATGATGATATATATATATATATATATATATATATATATATATATATATATATATATATATATAAATATGAAAGGCAAATATATTTCACATAGACAAGTTGATCCAAGAGCACCAAGGACATGGTCATGTGTGTTTGAGACGGCCACCTTACCATTCACACTTAAACCCAATTGAAATCGTTTGGGTGAAAGTGGTGGTGGGGGGGGGGGGGGGGTGTTGATGGTGAGCCACCTAGAATCGGGTCAAAATACGATTTGTTCGGTAAACTGAATTATGGTTGGCTGTTTGGAAAGTATAATCAATCTTCTTTCAAATAAAACTTGAAATTTAATGTCTAGCACCAGAAGTTTTTAAGATATAGACTGTCAAACAAGCCTAGTGTCTGACCCAAAAAATGAAGAACAAAAAATTCAAAATGGCTGCCAGTTACTGGTTTCAAATTATTACTCACCTACAATTTAGTTACCATAACAAACAATTAGAGGTTTTCAAGCTTCTTTAAAAAAATATAATATAATGAATACTCCTCACTTAATGCATATGGCAGGATATGTTAGCTCATACAAATTGTAATTTTCAGAGAAGAACAGTTTTGTGAGAATTTTGAAAAATGAAATCATGTGCCGGCAAAAATAAGAAAGAAAGTTAATAGGAAACGTAAGTTTTATGATGATTTTCTACCAAAGGAGCAGATGTCGAATTATGTGACAATGTCATTAATGGACTGTAGGTTACGTCTGTTCTTCTTCTTCTGTGTTCGTTCTCAATCTTCCGCTACCAAGCGCTGAACAGGGCTTTGCAAGTAGCAGGATGTAGTGCGGAGAACGGAATGCTTTGTATCGCGGGATGACGTTCTGGTATACTTAACAACATCAACATTGAATCTTTTACAAGTTCTCTGACCACTGATAGTTACAGAACTTGTTTGTCACTTTTGTTATTACAATGCACAATTCCTAGTTATTGAGTCAGCTTCCTACTAGTCTTTCCTTGGACTTGGACCCAGCGGCTCTGTTCTCTAGCTAATGGTTAATCCATTTGTATATTTTCCCCCAAACGTGCCATATACACATCTTGAATTTCAGTTTCAAATCAGCAGAGAATGTTTAATAATCTGGAAAGCATCTGCTATTTCTTGAGCAGTGTTCGTGACTTGATCTTCAGTTGATCTCTGTTGTTGGAAAACATCTTGCTGCTGAATAAAAAATATGATTGTATTCAAAGTATCACATCAGTCTGGTACTTACTATGTGCTCCATTAGTTTCTCACACAGCTAAGTAAACTGATAGGCGTGTAGCCATTATGGTTTGTTAGGTTCTTAGCCTTCTTTGAATTTATTATCAATTCATTATTTATTTCGACATTATTTATTTTAGACATGATGTCCCACAGATGTAGAACTAGCTCTTCTCAATGGAAAGAATAATTATAAAGAGGTCGTATTCACTATAGAATTGTTCAAGGAGCATTACATCACGCATACCATATTGAGATTTATCGGAGAGCTGTCATAATGCATATAAGGTATCGGCTTTTTTTGTCTTTTCACAATCTATATCTATATTATCTCTGCGCATGTGTAAATTACCGTCAAATTAAAATGGTCCGTCCAGAAGATGTGTGCTGACCATTAGTTATTTTGTAAATGTTGGGAGACATACCGCATGGCGAAGAATGGATGAATTTACCTGAGAATTTCCTGCAAAATGTATGTGACAGAGCGAGTGTCCAATTAAATCCCGTTGGTGGCTTCTGAGATTAACGTTTTGATCAGTGAAAATTCCACGGATGATGATGTCACTATCTATACAGATAGATCAGTCATCCGTGGGTTGAAAAGCGCATGGGCCTTCACGGCTCAGAGTGGTGGGAAAACAATCGATGAGGAGTTTGGGGATTTTCTGGTGGTTACAAGCAATCTGTCCATGGAGATCATGGCTGTGGCAAAGGCGATGGTCTGGCTTGAAACAATGAGGGGCACACAGGAAGATGCAATCATGTTTCACGTGGCGCCAGAGAATTAATCGGTAGGGTGGTCAAGGTTACAGAGAGTCACTTTCACACTCGTTCCGGGATATGCAGGTGTCGAAGAGAACGAGAGAGCTGATAGGTTGGCGAGTACAGCCATAGTGATAAATGGACCGAGAAGATATCCTAAACGCGGTTAGGTAAATTGGCTGAAAAGAAGATTCAGAAGTTGATCAAGACTCTACGTCTTTGGCGGGACTGGTTGAATTGGTTGGCGAGAAGGAACACCACACATCCAAAGATGACTGATTATCCAGTAAAGGACAGGAACGGTCAGTCATCACGTGATGGCTGAGAATGAGTAATACTGAGGACGGGATCTGAGCGCTTATGGACATTTCCTGAAGGGCGATGAAGATGATCCAACGACTAACTAACTATTGTGTAAATGTTTAACAAGATAGCTGTGTAGTAGTCCTAAACATATGCGCGTGGAATCGGATGTCGATGATCCAAATTGGAGTAAAATGGTTTTCTCCATCAGGGCAGCACATCGCACGGCTCTGTGCATTCTCCAGGTGAAGATTCACAGAACGTGCTTGAACTGCAAATCACAATCACCATTATGCACAACTACCACAGCTTTTCCCAGGTCTGTGTAGCTGGTTTGTATTTTCTTAAGGGTTCAGTTAAGATATTCTCATTCCTTAGATGAGACTTTACTTTTCTGAATATAATTTTCTCCAACATTTTGTAACAGGCATTCTACAGAATGATGAAGTTCTTGTCAGGTTTATGAAGAACGGAGATAATGTGTGCGTTAGTCCTATGCACTGCCGCATTGCTTACACTTGCATTGAAATACTTCATTCAAGTCTTAATTTCATGAGATATCAACTGGTTTGTTTCACAGTGATGTACTAAATGAAGTCACAGGATAGTGCTCCAACTATGAGTCAGTCTTTGTAGTGCACATTGCTTTGTTAATTTATTATTTTGCTGTTTTCCTTTTAAGTGTTTTAGTAACATTTACCGTCTTTTATGTACTGTTTTTTTTTTGTCCAATTCTTAAAAAGCGCATTAATAGGCCGAAATATATGTTTTCTTCTGTTGTCTTTTTGTCAAATTGCTATGTAACCTATTATAAAATGCCTTGCATAGAAACAACATGAATGCAGTCCCAGCTCATTGATTTTCTAATATCATGTCTATATAAATATATATATATACGTATATGTATATATGAATGTTACAATCTCCTAACAGAATCAATTTTATTTTACAAATTGATTCTGCTAGGAGATTTTAACGCGAGCGTTGGCGCACACCACACTGCGTGTGATGGAAGGCATCATTTGTCGAAATAGCATAGGTAAATGTAACGGCAACGGCCTACTCTTAGAGGACATGTGCCGCAAATGTGCTTATCATTACCAACACCATTTTTCGACTTCCAACTAGAAAAAGGACAACGTGGATGCATTCCAGGTCTCACCACCGGCATCTTATCGACTACATCATTGTCATACGTCGAGACTGAAGTGATGTCAAAATAACTATTAGTGTGTGTTGCGCGAAATGTTGGACTGACCATCGTCTCGTGAGAACCAAGTTTATTTTTAAAGTCCAACCCAAGAGGCGTCCTCAGGGGACAAAAGCACCGGGGAGACTAAATGTTGAGAAGCTGAAGTGGGAACCTACTAGAAACAGTTTCTCTGCTGAGCTAGAAACCAGGCTTATGAGATTCAGCTTGGAAACTACAGCATCGATCAAAACTGGGCGACCCTAAGGGACATTGTTTACTCTACAGCGTTAAAACACCTTAGTCCATCCACACGGAAGCACAAAGACTGGTTCGACGAAAATGATGACGAAATTAAGATTCTTCTCGACGGAAAGCGTCACGCGCACAGGGCTCTTCAAAATGACACATCCTCCTTGTCCAAGAAAATGGCCTTCACTTGGGCTCGAAGAATAGTTCAAAAGAGACTTAGGGAGTTACACTATTCCTGGCTAAGCAGACAGACAGACGAGACAGAGGCGTTTGCTGTGTGTCATGACTAAAGGGTTCTACGCGGCACTGAAATAACGATATTGTCCACAGCCTTCTGGTAACTCTCCAGTTCACAATGCCGATGGATTGCTAACAGAAAGCTCAGATCCTCGACAGGTGGGCAGGGCATTTCTGCAACGTTCTTAACAGTCCATCATCAGTAAATAAAGAGGCCTTCCAACATATGGAAGTGAACACGGCCAAAGATAATATCATAACTGAGGATAAAGCAGACAAAGCCATCAAATCTCTTTCTCTTGGAAAAGCCGCTGGAGCTGACGCAATACTAGCAAATGTGTTTACAGTAGCAGAAATATGTCTCACATAAAGGCTCACTGAACTTTTCTGCTCTATGTAGGCTGAAAGAGTAGTCCCACATGAAATTAAGGATGCGCCGATAGTGCATATCTACAACAAAAAAAACAGGCAATCGCCAAGAGTGTGACAATCACCGCGGAATTTCACTGCCAGAAAAAGTATCGGGCGCGTGCTGCTCAACCGCCTGAACATCAGTGTGAAGTCAATGTGAATTTGGAGTTGATCGAGGAAATGTGAACAATTATATTTGCAACACGTCAGGTGCAGGAGAAATGTTGAGAATATAACCGCGAACTCTATATTACGTTGATTGATCGCACAAAGGCATTTGATACAGTCAGTAGAGGTGGGCTATGGTAGATCAAGTTTAAATTCGGCAGTCCAAGAAAATGTGTAACTGTGGTGAAATAACTCTACTAGGGAATGCGCGCACGTGTATTTGACACCGTCGAGACCTCTCCGCCATTCGAGGTCAACAACGTTGTAAAACAGGGATGTTAACATGCTTCGACACTGTTCAGTACGATGTTTTCAGCTATGTTAATGTTCAAGAATACCAAGTATGGCATACCAATAAAGTACCGCATGGATGTTGGTTTACTCAATTTACGCAGTCTGAAGGCGAAAACCAAGGTGATGCGCGACACGAAATGCGAACTCTTATATGCGGATGACTGTACTCTGAACAATACCTCAGAACGGAAAATACAGTAGGGTATGGACCGATTCTCTACTGCTTGTGACAAATTTGGCTTGATAATAAGCACAAAGAAAACGAGGTCATGTATCAACCGTCACTGGGAACATTGTATAAATAGCCAGTAGTTACGGTGAATGAACAGAAATTACAAGCGGTTGAAAAATGTATCTACCTCGGAAATCGCTATCAAGATCAGTGACTATTGCTGATGAGCTGGCTAATAGAATAGCAAAGGCCAGCTCAGCTTTTGGCCAATGCGCTCAACAGTATGAGAACGTCGAGGAATCAACATAATGACTAAGCTGAAGGTCTACCCTGCCGCCATTGTCCCCACCTTGCTCTATGCGTGTGAGAGCTGGACTGTCTATGCTGGTGACACCAGGAGGATAAATTATTTTCACATAAACTGTCTGAGACGCATATTGCGTATACGCTAGTAGGACCAAATCACAGATACTGAAGTGCTGTCCAGAGCCAACATGCGAAGTATTCATGCACTTCTGCACAAATCCTAATTGAGATAGGCTGGCCTCCTTGTCCGAATGTCAAGCGAAAGTCTTCCACAGAGGCTCTTGTATAGCGAACTGAGTGAAAGAGAACGATCACAAGGGCGTCCTAAAAAGCGTTTCAAGGACAGTCTGAAAGAGTCCCTTAAGTGCTGCCAAAAAGACATTTAACAACTGGGAGAACCTGGCTCACAATCGCTCAGCATTGAAGAGCACGTCACAGATGGCATTGAATTTAGCGAGGGTGTCCGTATCCAGGCAGCTCAGTATAAACGTGCAGTCAGGAAGTCAAGAGCAGAGAAAATTTTAAAGACAACTGCTGATTACGTTAGCCAGTCGTGCCATAGACTTTTCCAGACTCGAATTGGCTTGATCAGTCACAAGCGCACACACAAACTCAAGGTTGCATTATGACATGTGAATGATGTTGGTCATAGATGACGATGGACGAATTATTTTTGTATTATTATTATTATTATTATTATATGAATATATACAAATGCGCTTTGTGTTCTGTCCACAGCCAGTTTACTATATGCTTACTTGATGTGCTGATGTATTTGGCCAAAGACATGACACATGGAAGTGTATGGCAAGACACTGTCAGCTATAAAATGATGCTCAAAGCTCAAGAGAGTGTTGGGATCATGTTATCGATTGGAATAACTTTCTTTGAGGTACATTACAAAACTTGGCAATTAATAGCTTTTTAAAATAAAATTAGAGCTCATGTCTTTCTGTGTAGTAGAGTAAGGTCTTAATTAAATACGAAAAAAAAAAAAAGAGAAGAAAATGATATGGCTCATTGAAAATTTGCAGAGATTCTAGAAGCACATTCAACAGCGTATTTTCGACTATCTTCTCATTTGGTTTTCCTTTTCAGACATTCTGATTTGCTACATACTTGTCAAAATCAGAGTGTGTTTTATTTCTGATAAGATCTTGAAACAGCTTCCATGTATCCCATTTCCTTAAAAAAAATGTATTATTTATTAAATCAAAAACTTTGTGGCTAAACTTTGTTCACTTGAGATGTTTGCATAGACTGGTTAGAATTGAGTGACATAACTAAGTGCCTAACTTTGAAATTATTAGTAAGAGTAACATGTTGAACATTCATACGCTTCCGTTATACAGTGAGCTCAGACCAGGCAGCAATTCATTAGGTGGATCGAAGAAACGCTATAGTGGCTCCTTGAAAGTGTCTCTGAACAACTTTAACATTGAAATGAACTCCTGGGAGCTGCTTTCACAGACATGTTCCACCTGGCGCATTAAAATCACCAAAGGTTTGCAGAGGGTTACAGTAGGTGTGCCACCGAAAAGAGCAAAACGAACACCGACTCCACATCGGACTCATCATATGAGTATCCCGAGAGCCACAATGTCTGCAGTGTCACGATTTATCTTTTTAGTCATTGGAGAACACATCTCGTAGAACAAATCTCATGCTGTCGCCCTTCGCTTACGATGGACAACTATAATTGTTACTATTATTATTGTAGTATTTTATGTCTTCACTTTCATCTCTATAAGGAAGTCTTTTTCTTCTAGGTTTAACTACCAAAAATGTGGTGCAACATGTTGATATATTATTGACCACTTCAACAACTAGCAGATATTTCATCAAGTGATATCAACAAGTAGCTTATAGCCACATAATACCTATATTCGTGCATTTCTTAATATTTTGGATTTTGTAAACTTTATATTATTATTTAAATTATGTAATTCCGATTGGTCCATCAATATTGTTTTCTAGATATGGGACAATTCTTGTCCTGTCATTCTTCTCAGACATATGTTTGCATTTATTTCTGCCATATGATATCAAGAAATATATGGCTAACACATTTTACATATTATAATATTGTTGGTGTACTTCATAGTTCTGAATTTAAACTCATGGAATTTGAAGTTACTTGTGAGCAGAACACTGTTTTATTTCTTTTTTAAAAAACTGCAGTTCCATTTTCGTCTATTAGATTAGAATGCAGTATAGCTTTGCAAAAGTACGGCATTAGTGATCTGATGTGTTTATCCATCAATTGTGATGCTAAGTCCAAAAATACTATTTTACCTCTTCGTTGACATTTACATGTTTCAATAAACAGGTTTTTCTAATTGCTTATATGCAATACTAAATACATTTTATCAGGACAATTGGTAATTCTTTCTAGACTGACTCACAAAGCTACATATCAGAAGAAACACCGAAGCTAATAGAAAATAGTAGAAAATTAAAACATAACGGACTTAAAAGAATCAGCACACAAGGAAAATGTGCGAGTAAAAGTAAAAAGAAGTAAGAAAAAACAGAACAAGGTACATACTAGGCACCTGTTAAAGTATTGAAGAACAATAAAAACACGGCAGTGAGGGAGATGCCTTTAAGAAGGTAAGAACACTGACAAGAGAGTTTCGGCAAGTACCACAGGTCATAAATGACAGATAGGACAACTTATTAACATGCAATAAATATATTTTGAAAAGATCGACGGAGTACTCTGAAGCCATGTAGGAAGACACTTCAAAGCACTCAATATTATCGAACGAAGAAAGAACTTGAACTGACATTAGACGAAGTGCGCTCGGCAAGCGATACGTTTTAAAAAAAAAGGGAATGTCACTGGAGTGCGATAACATCTCAGCGGACGTATTACATACAAGAGGGGGACCAGTGCTCGTATTTATCATCTACTGTGCACGAGGATATTGCACAGCACAGAGTCGCGGCAGGCATAATTGAAATCAATCTATATTTCTCGGTCAAAGAAAGACAACCTTAAGCTGTGTACAAATTATCACACTAGTTTGCTAATTAGCCACGCTAGCAAGATCCATATGCAGATTACATTGAAGAGGATAGAAATAATAATTGAATGCAAAATTCTTTAAGTACAAAAGCAAAGAAAGAGCGACCAGAGATCACGTGTGAGGAATCTGTGAAAATGTAAAAAGTATAACGTATATCTGTATATATGCTTTATCAATTTTACGAAGGCCTTCGATTTTGTAAAACATCAGACATTGAGGAAAATCATGATAGATATATAGTTGCCAGTGTATCTAATCGAACCATTATAAAAGGAACAACAAGCTGCTGTCAGAGTATCTTGGGAAATATAAGATTTGTTCGAAGTACAAATGAGAGAACAGCAGAGCTGTATCCTCTTTCCATACCTAATTAACACTATGCAGAGTGCATGATTAGGAAGAGAAAGAGAAATGTCGAAAGTTACGCTCCCTTTTCAATGGGTTGATACAAACTAAAAACGAAGACGATACTGTGATACTATCAAACAGTACAGTAGGGTTAGTGCTTCTAATTGCAGTCGTCAGCAGAAGCAGCAAAGGTTGAAACCTCCTTGTAAACAAATAAAACAAAAACTGACACTGACAAAACAAGAAGTCAACATTGCCAATTGCAGTGCAGAGTCTACACAATCTGGGGAAACTATGCCAGAAGGAGGAAACTATGGCAGAAAATCATTAGAAATGAAAATGCTGAGAACCTTTGTTTTTCCAGTGATAATATAAACATGGACTGTTTCCCAAACCTCAAGGAAAAGAATCGAGTTCTTTGTGTAGAAAGGTCCTCAGAATTGTATGGGCTGAAAAAAAATAATACACGCATTCGACAAGATTTATACATTGAGGAGAACTTGTTCATTCATTCCATCATGAACAGAAAATTAAAACAAATTAAAACAAACAATTTCTTCTTCTTCTTCTGCGTACACAGTCAGACAGTAACCATTATTTTTTCGAAAAAAGCAGCGGTCATCCTGAGACTCTCGCCACTACCATACAGCTTGTCTTGCAGTTCCACTGGCAATGGCCACATCTGCTCTCTCTGATCCTCGTATGTCGGGCAGTTCTGCAGCAGATGTTCAGTGGTCATTTTACCAGTACCGCACGGGCATTCGTCGGTACACCCTATCTTCAGTTTGTTGAATAGGTGGTACCTCAGTCTGTTGTGGCCAGTGCGAAGTCTGAAGACAACGACCTGCTCTCTTCGGTTCAACTGGTAATAGGCATCGTTTTTGGTGTAACCAGTATGTTCGGTTTCCCATTTGGACATGTATCTGGCTTTGATAAGCCGTTTTGACTCTTCGTACGTCATACTGGTATCTGTTTGTGGTAGTCTTGCACCTTCTTTTGCCAGTCTATCGGCCTCCTCGTTTCCTTGGATGTTGCAGTGTGACGGAACCCACTGTATCACCACCCTTTTTGGTGCGGACTGCTGGCACAGTTTGCAGAGTGCTGCTCTTAAGTCATTAAGCTCAGTGTTCTTCTGGCTTTTTAGCGCTGTGACTACTTCGAGAGCATCTGTCAGCAAGACTATATGGCTCTCATTTTCACTGTGTGTTGCCATTTCTTCCACTGCCGCCCTCAGTGCCTCTGCCTCTGCTCTGAAATTGCTTGTGTACTTACCAGTAGCGAATGACAGTGTTATATTTGTGCCATTTGGTAGGTTCAGGAATGCTCCTGCCCCTCCGTTCTGTGTAGTGTTTGTTACAGAACCGTCGGTGTATGCATGGGTCCAGTCCATGCTTGGGTAGCTTTTCGTTATGAAGCTTAGGGTAGTGTCTCTCCTTTCTTTCTCACTCTGGCAGTTTTTGTTTGCAATACCTGGTATATTTTCTACCACCTCTGGAAATATATCCTGCCTCCAAGTAGGTTTTCGTACAGTAGTGATGGGTTTTGGTGTTGTTAGTGCGTTTGTGGGATCTTCGTGCATCTTTGCTTTGGCTATTTCTGCAAAGTTTCTCCGCTTCAGTTTCCCATTTCCCAGATTGTTTAGTCTCTGGTACATTGGATGGTCCGTCAGTCTTCGGAGTTTCTCTGACTGCAGCTGGGCTCTGCAGTCTCTTCTATCGGTCATGGATTGCAGTCTTGTAATCTTTTCAAGTTCTACAATTGGCGTTGACTTCATGCCACCTGTTATGATTCTCATGGCTTGGTTTTGAAGTTTGTTAACTTTATCGAAGTTCGCCTTCGCTGCTGTTGTCCATGCCGCAATGCCATACTCGAGAACTGGTCTCACTCTTCCAGTGTACAGTTTCTTTAGTATGCTTTCGTCTGCTCCCCAGCTTGTGCCAGCAAGTTTCCTCATGATCGCCATTCTTTCTCTGGCTTTCATTCGGTTTCTCTCAATCTGACTTTTCCATGTCATGCGCCGATCAAATGTGACTCCCAGATAGGTTGGGTTGTCGTTTGGCTGCAGGATTTTGCCGTTTAGGCTTAATTTGGTACTTTGGGGTTTTAATGAGAGCGAGAATATTGTGCACGTGGTTTTCTCCTCGTTTATTTTTACCAGCCATGAGTTCGCCCACTCTTCCAGCGATGTTAGGGCCGTTTGCATCCGGTTTCTTGCTATGGTGAGATTCTTTTCAGAGGTCCACATAGCCAGATCGTCTGCAAACATTGAGCTATGGACTCTTCTTGGTATATTCTCTGTAATATCGTTTATATATACCAGAAAGAGTGTGGGTGACAGTACTCCCCCTTGGGGTACTCCCTGCTCGAGTGTCACCTTTTTGCTCATCTGCCCTTGTACTTGGACTCTGGCCGTTCTTTGTTTGAGGTAGTGGTTGATCCACTTGTACATCTTCCCACAGACATCACTTCTTCTCAGCTTGACTCTAAGTCCGTCCTTCCAGACTTTGTCAAATGCCTTTTCCAGATCCACCCAGACAGCTACTGTGTGCTTCTGTGCCTGGTAGGCATCTTCTATCTCCTGGGCTATGAGGATGACCTGGTCCTCAGTGGATCTGTGCTGTCTAAAGCCGGCTTGCTGTGGGATTAGAATTCGTTTTTCTTCCAGATGCCACATCAGTCTGGTGTTTATCATCCGTTCCATCAGCTTGCCGACACAGCTCAGTAGGCTTATGGGCCTGTATCCATTCGGATCTGTTTTATCTTTTCCTGTTTTTGGTACTGGTACCAGTATTGCATCCTTCCATGCCTGGGGTACAATACCCCTTTTCCAGCTTTGGTTCAGGACTGATAGTAGTTTTTTCTTCGCTGTTTGGCCCAGCCCCATCAGCATTTCGTTTGTTATCCCGTCTTTTCCGGGAGATTTCCTTTTCTTTAGTGTTCTCATAGCCTCTTCCATTTCACGCATGGTTAGTTTGGCCATCATGTGCTCTTCAGGAGCCGTATTTATGTTTTCGTGTCGCTTTAGCTCTTCGCTAATGTCTGTATGCTTATCTGCAGGGACCTCGATGTGGTTTGCTCTGGCATAGTGATCGACAAAGGCGTTTGCGGCTTTCTTACCTGTGATCAAGTTCTCGCCCTGCTTGATAGTAATTTGTTTATTTGACGGGGTTTCGTCGTTCATGGCTCTGACTAGCTTCCATAGCTTGTTCCCTTCTTTGTCCAGGTTTAAACTTTCCGTTTTGTTTTTCCAACTTTCTCTTGCTGTTTGCTTGAGAGCGTGTTTGTACTTCGCCGTGGTGGCTTTGAGGGCGATGTTCGCCTCCATGGATTTTTCACGTTCTGCCACGTTCCTAGCATTTGTTACTGCATCTTCCACTTTCTGTAACTCATCATTCCAGTAGGGCTTATAGTTTTTCCTAGCTCCTCTTGGGATGGTTTCAGTGGCGGCTTGCATTATTGCCTTGCTTAGGCTCTCTACCATGGGCTTCATTTTGGTGTTTCGTGTGTTGATGGTTTCACACAGCCCATCTGTCAGGATTGCAAATCTGTCCCAGTCGGCTCGTTTGTAATTCCAACGTGGGAGCGGTTTTGTTTCCTGTGGGCCTACTTCCATGTCAATGGTTAGCCTGATCGGCCTGTGGTCGCTACCTGCCAGTTGGTTTAGCACCTGGCGGTCTATTTTATAGTGTATGTCCTGTGTGGAGAAGGCCAAATCCGGAGTCGAGGTGGTATGCCATGTTCTTGAATAGAAGCTAGGGCTATCCTCCGGCCTATTGATTAGGGAGAGATTTGCATCTATCTCCCAATCTTCCACTTCGTCACCTCTGCTGTCTGTGTCAGAGTAGCCCCATCTCTCCGAGTGGCTGTTGAAATCTCCAACTACTATGCAGTTGGAGTCTCTGACCTCCATGCTCGAGAGCGATAGGTCTCTGTTTGGTGGTCCGTACAGATTGAAAATGCGGAGCTTCGTCTCTTGAGCCATTATGTCAACTCCTACAATTTCTGCTTGTCCGGTGTGATTGACAGGTACCGCGCTACTCGGTATGCTGTTTCTGGTCAGTATCAGGACCCCTCCTTTGTGGCCTTCTCTATCTAGACGGAAGGTCTGGTATCCTCTGATTGAGAATTTATGGATACTGTTGAGGTGCGTTTCCTGGATACATGCCACGTCAATCTTACCTTCATGCAGGTGGTGTGTAAGGGAAAGTTTTTTGTTAATGACTCCCTCCGCATTCCACTGTAATATTCTGAGGGTCTTGAAGTTTTGGCCAATAGACGTTACCCCATAGCCATGTGCCTTGACTCCACGACACATGGGTGGGTGACCACCAGTAGTCAAGGGTGGGCCCCTTCGAGGCGTGAGGCCCGGCGCTATCGCTGCCTGGCGGGTCTCCTCAGGATGAGCGCCATACGTTTTTCGAATAGGTTGTGCTGCCATCATACTGTGATTTACGTTGCACTGTTTTGTTAGGCTTGCGGCCCCGTGCATCCGATTTCAACAGGCGTTTCTGTAGGGATGCCCTCCTTAGCCTTTGGCTGTCCCCAGCCTATCTGCAAGGCAGCAGTTGTTTACGATCAGAGTTTTCTCTCCTATGGAAGTTGTCTTACCAGACTATCGAGTCTTCACTACTCGTGTCTATAGGGTGCAATGATGATGATATATGAGATGGACTGGTTTACCCGGAAGAGAGGCAGTCCATTGTGTCTGTATCCCAGGATCGTCACGTCCTGCCAGAAACGTAGCATTTGCATTTGAGTGGGGTATCTCTTTTTCCCTTTATGTTCTTGGCTTCTATGCAGGGATGGTACGCCTAGCATTCCCCGCCACCTGGGGTGTTGACACAGTGGGGCAGGTGTGCAATGCCCGCTGGTCTGCATCTCTTCTGCGTCCAGTATGATAGTTATATGGCTGATAACGTACAGAGGTAGATATCGTAGCCGGAGTGCATTCAGCCAGAGGACAAGCCTGGTAATGTCACCGAGATGTTGTTCGCCTGGTGTGCGGACAACTCTCATGGTCGGTGGTTGAGTCTTGACAGTTCACAGTGAGGTGGCTGCTCTACTGTTTTCGACACCCCGACCAGGTACTAAGTCTTTGGTTGGTGTTTTTTCGCACCCCATCGCCGTATAGGGTGAGTATCAAGCAGTTGTCCGCCCGCTTTGACTTGCGGGCGGCAAGGACCTCTTACTGTGGCTCTACCTGATAGGGCTGGGGCGCAAGCCCCAGGTCCCAAGCATGTAGGAGCCCCCCATTGCAGTGGTGCTGAGATTTTGGGCGGGATTGCGGCTTACAAGGGTTCGGTCGCAATCCCCCACATGGTAGCCTCGCGCCCTTGGCTTATCAGCCTGGTACGTGAACCAAAGTGTCTGCGGCTCCTCTCGATTTGAGCTGGTTTTCCGAAACAAACAATTTAAAACAATTAAAACAAACACATCATCAGTCACAGCGGTCTTGAGAGAACGGCAATGGAGGTTATGGTACCGGCGACGAAAGGCAGAGGCTGGACAAGGTGGTGGTACCGAGATGCCAAAGAATGCTTGGGCAGGACTATGGAGCAGGCTAGTGATTTTGTAAGATATCGAGTTTCTTTCCAACAAGCTGTGATAGGAGCGACATTCTGCAAAGGACATGCTACATGATGGTGATGATGATCTCAGTGTTTATATCATGTATGTGTAGTATCCTTCTATATCAAACCTTAAACCTTGATTGTTTTATTCTGAGTATTTCGTCTAAAGCTGTTATCTATGGTAGCAGTATTGTATAACTTCACAAGTGCTTGTTTTTTCTTTCAGTATTTCACAGAAGTTTAACTTTACTAATAATTGAATATAAATGCAAATAAAAAAACTTTGTTTGTTTTGCTGTTTAATTACGGGATCATTTGTGTTGTAATATTTCTAGATTTGTTGTCGGTGCCGAATCGTGTCTGATGTGCCTTATTCTTTCCTGTTCCGCTTGGGCATCTTCACGATTCATCCGTCTTCGGATGGACATTCCCATAATCGGAGACGACAAACTGTGTGACATGGCATAACACCTGCCATTGTTACGTGCTTTGTTTAGAGCAGCACAGATGGCGCCTAACAGGCTGCTGGTCTACCTCAGACATGCTTTCTGTAGACTTTCCCCACGCGCACTGCCAGTTACTCGCATCGCCGATCAGAGATCATCTCCGCAGCATAAAAAAACGAACTTTCTGAAAGGAAACAATGTAAAGCGGCCCAAATACAGTCGCTGTCCATGAGTGTCATGTATGCGATTTAATCTAACGCACTCAGATCTTACTGTAGATTTACCGTCACATCTGTCCTCATATATCTGACGAGGTCGTTTTCTTCGGTTACCATAACCAACTATTATTATTACCAATTGATTATTATTAGTTGCCCATCGTCAGACACAACGTATTCCGTTCTCTACACTACATTCTGCTATAAGCCCTTTTAGGGTTTGGTAGCGGGAGATTGAAAACGAACGAAGCCAAGCCAAGCCAGTTGCCCATCACAAGAGACGATGGCCACATCAACATACGGTTTTGTCTTGATGATGTAACTTGCGGTGTATTTGAAATATAGTGAGGAAGAACCTGCGTTTGTCATCGACCTCACTCTCTGGTACAGAGCTATCTTGAACCAGTGCAAAACATTAGTCAAGACGACTGGAGGCAACTCAAAATGCAGTACTCTGTGCAATACAGGGGTCAATTTAAAACTTGTGGGATTCGATTGTCCACCGTTTCTGTTTATCGCTTTGGCAGGCCTAACCTCTCGACCACAGCGACCCCAGAAGACTCTGCAGAGTCTTTAGACAACGAGTGTTACATTCAGTTCGTGTAGTTTCGTCACAAAGTGACCAGCGGACGATTGGGACGTCCATGCTCACCAAAGTCACCCACTCGCAGTCATGCTAGCGCTGAATGAACCTGGGCTGATGGGTCTGGGGTTGTCATTGCAGGTCTTTCCTGATCAGACGGCCAGTACGGATCATGGACGATAGTTCCGCCCAGCTGCATACGACTCCGTCTATCTCCGCCCTATGTTGTCTACTTGGAAATTCGCTGCCCCTTGTGATGTGTCTTATTGAGGATGCTGGATGATTTTCATAATTTCATGATATCTGCACGAGAACGGGTTGTGTAGAGAAAATGTTTGTAATGTTGACGGTAAGACTATAGTTGACTAGGTCTCAGTGGCTTGCAGAGACAACACAGACCAGCTTAAATGGATGACTTGGAACGTTGAGCAGGGAGAAAAGTAACGTACGAAATAAATATCACACTGAATAATGAGCACAATTGAGGATTTAGATACTCCATTCCATTTCCAAAATTGAATTTGATTGACGTTATGACATAAAATATTGTACAAACCCTCTCGAGAGTTGAAAACATGATGAAAGAACGATATTGATTGCAATGACTGTATGGCTGTTATTGCTACCATTAGGAAAAATATGTATTTGTTTATATAGAAGTGAAAAACACAGTACAATGAAAAATATGGTGTACAAAACTTATCCAAATATGATCCACTATATATAACAATATAAATCCACATCAGGCAAAGGAAGCAGATGGAATCATACAGCAACTGGGCAAAAACTGGAAGCAGCCTGTGGGGTGTTAGACCGAAACTAGTTATTACCAACTGGCAAAGATGGCGCCATAACTGGCTGCGAGTCTACATTTCTCTACTGTTTTCGATCATTATGGATGCCGTCAGACCACGGATTTGCCTGGAATTCACACTAGTCGACGACTTACACTTGTGTTCACGGAAACGTGGTGTTGTTTTCCGTCGGGACTTGTTATTTCGTTCTTTTTTGTGATTTCTTCCATCCGTTTATCCTGGTCTGGATCAGTCAATCAGTGAATGGAACTACGCTTAAACCAGTTATACTTCTGTCGTGTTTCACGGGTTAGTTCTGCCGGTTCAACTTCACGAATTTGGCGTGTGGGAATTGTAGATGCTACTATGATGAGATGAATACAGCTGGGGAGAGATGCCAGACTGAGTGTTGTCCATACGACCTCTTGTGGTTATCGAAAAGGCACGACAAACTGCGTTAGATGCCTTCCCACCTTTCTACCCTGCGGGTTACATGTTTACGGAAAGGCTTCGGTGGTAACCCTGAGACAAAATCTGCATCCTATGCTATCTCCAGTCGTCTCGATGAATGTCTTGCCACTGGCAAAAGGTAGCTTAGGCTCTGTGAGTGAGGTTGACAAAAGGCGCAGTTTCTTCCTCACTTTAATCCAAATCTCCGCGCAACTCACCCATTTCAGCGGACACAGCAAGAGATACGACTGTCCACACGGCTGAACAAAGAGAGTGGTCTTCATCACTTGTGATGGACAACTATTAGTTATTACCAACTATTGCTGTTAGTCACTTTTAGCTCAGCAATACTCACCTATTCGACAGTTGCACTTGAAATGTATATACACTACCTATTTTCATGTAGATATTCTGTGGAATACGATGTTCGTCATTAGTGCAGTTTCTGAACTTGCCCAAGTGGCAGCAGATGACCATTAAACAAAAGGTAACGGAGGCAGAGGGAGTGGTGTGGTATGTCAATCTGGCAAAAGTAGTGAAACTAATGACCCAGCTGAAGCTTGGTCCGCTGATTAGGAAAAAGATAGCCACTCACACCTAACTTCAAAACCAACAGCCAGACTACTACAGTGCCAGCATGACAGTGAATGGAATGAATAATCCACTCATCCTACTGTTGACCCACACACAATTAACTACCTTGTGGATGAATGGGTCTCGCTTATGAGGATTATTTCTGCGCCGGATTGGGTCCTGCCTAGTTAGGAATACTCTAAGAGCAGGATGAAATGCTCATACATTCTCTCGTGGATAAAGGGAAGGGCGAAACGAGAAGAAAATGATGGACATGGATGACAATGATGTTTATATCAATGGAAAGGTGCTGCACATTGAATGAATTGAGAAGAGCATTCATAACATCATCTTCCAGTGTGATAATGTAGATTGAGATAGCCACATCAGCACTTAATGGCAATCTTTAGCCACTTTAACACGAGCAATGATCATATCGTACTGGTAATCCCTGCTTCAGAAAGCATAGCAGAGATGAATATAATATGAGTGCACAACGGATATGATAACTTATCTTGATTTACTGTCGCGATCACTCATGAGTCCATGACAACAAAGCAGCTGACATCCCTACCTCAAGGTCACTCATAATGAGAATATTTGATTATGGATATGAGTGACATTCTGAACTGTGGATTGGGATGTTAACACTACTGAATGAGACTTACATTACACAAATGGCTAAAATTAAAAATAAAAGAAGCTATGATTTGCAAAAGTTCCGTTCTGTTCTTTTTCTTCTTCTTCGTACGCAGTCAGACAGTAACCATTATTTTTTCAGTGCCTCTGCCTCTGCTCTGAAATTGCTTGTGTACTTACCAGTAGCGAATGACAGTGTTATTTTTCTGCCATTTGGTAGGTTCAGGAATGCTCCTGCCCCTCCGTTCTGTGTTGTGTTTGTTACAGAACCGTCGGTGTATGCATGGGTCCAGTCCATGTTGGGTAGCTTTTCATTATGAAGCTTAGGGTAGTATCTCTCCTTTCTTTTTCAGTCTGGCAGTTTTTGTTTGCAATACCTGGTATATTTTCTACCACCTCTGGAAATATATCCTGCCTCCAGGTAGGTTTTCGTACAGTAGTGATGGGTTTTGGTGTTGTTAGTGCGTTTATGGGATCTTCGTGCATCTTTGCTTTGGCTATTTCTGCAAAGTTTCTCCGCTTTAGTTTCCCATTTCCCAAATTGTTTAGTCTCTGGTGCATTGGATGGTCGGTCAGTCTTCGGAGCTTCTCTGACTGCAGCTGGTCTTTGCAGTCTCTTCTATCGGTCATGGATTGCAGTTTTATAATCTTTTCAAGTTCTACAATTGGCGTTGATTTCATGCCACCTGTTATAATTCTCATGGCTTGGTTTTGAAGTTTGCTAACTTTATCGAAGTTCACCTTCGCTGCTGTTGTCCATGCCGCAATGCCATACTCGAGAACTGGTCTCACTCTTCCAGTGTACAGTTTCTTTAGTATGCCTTCGTCTGCTCCCCAGCTTGTGCCAGCAAGTTTCCTCATGATTGCCATTCTTTCTCTGGCTTTCATTCGGTTTCTCTCAATCTGACTTTTCCATGTCATGCGCCGATCAAATGTGACTCCCAGATAGGTTGGGTTGTCGTTTGGCTGCAGAAATTTGCCATTTAGACTTAATTTGGTACTTTGGGGTTTTAATGATAGCGAGAATATTGTGCATGTGGTTTTCTCCTCGTTTATTTTGACCAGCCATGAGTTCGCCCACTCTTCCAGCGATGTTAGGGCCGTCTGCATCCGATTTCTTGCTATGGTGAGATTCTTTTCAGAGGTCCACATAGCCAGATTGTCTGCAAACATTGAGCTATGGACTCTTCTTGGTATATTCTCTGTAATATCGTTTATATATACCAGAAAGAGTGTGGGTGACAGTACTCCCCCTTGGGGTACTCCCTGCTCGAGTGTCACCTTTTTTGCTCATCTGCCCTTTGTACTTGGACTCTGGCCGTTCTTTGTTTCAGGTAGTGGTTGATCCACTTGTACATTTTCCCACAAACATCACTTCTTCTTAGCTTGACTCTAAGTCCATCTTTCCAGACTTTGTCAAATGTCTTTTCCAGATCCACCCAAACAGCTACTGTGTGTTTCTGTGCCTGGTAGGCATCTTCTATCTCCTGGGCTATGAGGATGACCTGGTCCTCAGTGGATCTGTGCTGTCTAAAGCCAGCTTGCTGTGGAATTAGTATTCGTTTTTCTTCCAGATGCCACATCAGTCTGGTGTTTATCATCCGTTCCAACTTGCCGACACAGCTCAGTAGGCTTATGGGCCTGATCCATTTGGATCTGTTTTGTCCTTTCCTGTTTTTGGTACTGGTACCTGTACTGCGTCTTTCCATGCCTGTGGTACAATTCCCCTTTTCCAGCTTTGGTTCAGGACCGATAGCAGTTTCCTCTTCGCTGTTTGGCCCAGCCCCATCAGCATTTCGTTTGTTATTCCGTCTTTTCCGGGAGATTTCCTTTTCTTTAGTGTTCTCATAGCCTCTTCCATTTCGCGCATTGTTAATTTGGCCATCATGTGCTCTTCAGGAGCCGTATTCATGTTTTCGTGCCCCTTTAGCTCTTCGCTAATGTTTGTATGCTTATCTGCAGGGACCTCGATGTGGTTTGCTCTGGCATAGTGATCGACAAAGGCGTTTGCGGCTTTCTTACCTGTGATCAAGTTCTCGCCCTGCTTGATAGTAATTTGTTTATTTGACGGGGTTTCGTCGTTCATGGCTCTGACTAGCTTCCATAGCTTGTTCCCGTCTTTGTCCAGGTTTAGACTTTCCGTTTTATTTTTCCAGCTTTCTCTTGCTGTTTGCTTGAGAGTGTGTTTGTGCTTCGCCGTGGCGGCTTTGAGGGCGATGTTTGCCTCCATGGATTTTTCTCGCTCTGCCATGTTCCTAGCATTTGTTACTGCATCTTCCACTTTCTGCAACTCATCATACCAGTAGGGCTTATAGTTTTTCCTAGCTCCTCTTGGGATGGTTTCAGTGGCGGCTTGCATTATTGCCTTGCTTAGGCTCTCCACCATGGGCTTCATTTTGATGTTTCGTGTGTTGATGGTTTCACACAGCCCATCTGTCAGGATTGCAAATCTGTCCCAGTCGGCTCGTTTGTAATTCCAACGTGGGGGCGGTTTTGTTTCCTGTGGTCCTACTTCCATGTCAATGGTTAGCCTGATCGGCCTGTGGTCGCTACCTGCCAGTTGGTTTAGCACCTGGCGGTCTATTTTATGGTGTATGTCCTGTGTGGAGAAGGCCAAATCTTGAGTCGAGGTGGTATGCCATGTTCTTGAATAGAAGCTAGGGCTATCCTCTGGCCTATTGATTAGGGAGAGATTTGCATCTATCTCCCAATCTTCCACTTCGTCACCTCTGCTGTCTGTGTCAGAGTATCCCCATCTCTTTGACCCACGTCTTTAACGTCCATACTCGAGAGCGATAGGGATTTATTTGGTGGTCCGTACAGATTAAAAATGCGGAGCTTCGTCTCTTGAGCCATTATGTCAACTCCTACAATTTCTGCTTGTCCGGTGTGATTGACAGATACCGCGCTACTCGGTATGCAGTTTCGGGTCAGTATCAGGACCCCTCATTTGTGACCTTCTCTATCGAGACGGAAGGTCTAGTATCCTCTGATTGAGAATTTATGGTTTTTGTTGAGGTGCGTTTCCTGGATACATGCCACGTCAATCTTACCTTCATGCAGGTGATGTGTTAGGGAAAGTTTTTTGTTAATGACTCCCTCAGCATTCCACTGTAGTATTTTGAGGGTCTTGAGGTTTTGGTCAATAGAAGTTGCCCCATAGCCATGTGCCTTGACTCCACGACACATGGGTGGGTGACCACCAGTAGTCAAGGGTGGGCCCCTTGGAGGCGTGAGGCCCGGCACTATCGCTGCCTGGCGGGACTCCGCAGGATGAGCGCCATGCGTTTTTCTAATCGGTTGTCCTGTCATCATGCTGCGATTTACGTTGCACTGTTTTGTTAGGCTTGCGGCCCCGTGCATCCGATTTCAACAGGCGTTTCTGTAGGGATGCCCTCCTTAGCCTTTGGCTGTCCCCAGCCTATCTGCAAGGCAGCAGTTGTTTACGATCAGAGTTTTCTCTCCTATGGAAGTTATCTTACCAGACTATCGAGTCTTCACTACTCGTGTCTATAGGGTGCAATGATGATATATGAGATGGACTGGTTTACCCGGAAGAGAGGCAGTCCAGTGTGTCTGTATCCCAGGATCGTCACGTTCTGCCAGAAACGTAGCATTTGCATGTGAGTGGGGTATCTCTTTCTCCCTTTATTTTCTTGGCTTCTATGCAGAGATGGTACGCCTAGCATTCCCCGCCACCTGGGGTGTTGATACAGTGGGGCAGGTGTGCAATGTCCGCTGGTCTGCATCTCCAGCATGATAGTTATATGGCTGATAATGTACAGAGGTAGATATCTTAGCCGAAGTGCATTTAGCCAGAGGACAAGCCTGGTAATGTCACAGAGATGTTGTTCACCCGGTGTGCGGACAGCTCTCATGGTCATTGGTTGAGTCTGGACAGTTCACAGTGAGGTGGCTGCTCTACTGTTTTCGACACCCCGACCAGGTACTAAGTCTTGTGTTGGTTTCGCACCCCATCGCCGTATAAGGTGAGTATCAAGCAGTTGTCCGCCCGCTTTGATCGGCGGACGGCAAGGACCTCTTTCTGCGGCTCTACCGGATAGGGCTGGGGCGCAAGCCCCAGGTCCCGAGCATGTAGGAGCCTCCAATTGCAGTGGTGCTGAGATTTTGGGCTGAGATTTTACAAGGGTTCGGCCGTAATCCCCCACATGGTAGCCTCGCGCCATTGGCTTATCAGCCTGGTACGTGAACCAAGGTGTCTGCGGCTCCTCTCGTTATGAGCTGGTTTTCCGTAGCAACGCCCTGTCATTAGTAGGGTAAAACTGACCTGTCTTCAGATGGTCTATTTCCAGCACCCGTTCACTATTTGGCCAGACGAATTTATTTAGGGCTTTTGTTTGTCAATGACCAGGTATTTGAAATCTGCGGTTTCTGCGGAGTTAAACACGATTTCCGTAGCGTTCTTTCATTAGAGTGTTAGAGAGCTGACTTGTCTTCCGTGAGTCTAATACCAGCGTACGTTCATTATTAGACCCAACGGTAGTGCTCTCGATTTTCCAGTCGTTCTACAGTATTGGCGTGTTCAGTCAAATTTAGCCACAGGTTCCACTCCTGGTGGTGCCCTTCCGTCAATTCCTTTAGCGAGACAATCAAGTTACTTAGATGGTAGCCCCCAGATTTTCGAGGGTCTAATTCCAGCACATGTTCACTATTAGACCCCACGAAGGTGCTCTCTTTTTGACAGTCATTCTACAGTATTGGCGTGTTAAGTTAATTTAAGCCTCAGGCTCCACTCCTGATAGTGCTCTTCCGTCAATTCCTTTGTCAGAACACTGGATGCAGACCAACCGAGCCACAGGGGGCATAATCCCAGATTTCTGAGGGTCTAAATCCAGCACCAGTTCCATATTAGACCCCAGAAAAGTGGTCTCGGCATGTCAATCATTTCAGTGTTGGCCGTGTTGAGTCAAATTAAGCCGCAGGCTCCACTCCTGGTGGTGCCCTTCCGTCAGTTCCTTTAAGTTTCAGCTTTGCAACCATACTTCCCCCGGAACCCAAACACTTTGGTTTCCCGGAAGCTGCCCGCAGAGTCATCGAAGCAACTCCTGCGGATCGCTAGTCGGCATCGTTTATGGTCAGAACTACGACGGTATCTGATCGTCTTCGCGCCTCTGACTTTCGTTCTTGATTAATGAAAACATTCTTGACAAATGCTTTCGCAGTAGCTCGTCTTGCGGCGATCCAAGAATTTCACCTCTAACGCCGCAATACGAATGCCCCCGTTTGTCCCTGTTAATCATTTCCTCCAGTTCCGAAAACCAACAAAATAGAACCGAGGTCCTATTCCATTATTCCATGCACCATTATTCAGGCAGCCGAGGCCTGCTTTGAACACTCTAATTTTTTCAAAGTAAACGCGCCGGCCACCCAGGACGCTCAGCGAAGAGCACCCGTGGGAGAGAGCCGGCAGACGGTAGGGCAGGAGACAACGGGCAGTGAACCGGCGCGAGCCGGACCGCCCGCCTGCGCCTGAGATCAACTACGAGCTTTTAAACTGCATTAACTTTAATATACGCTATTGGAGCTGGAATTACCGCGGCTGATGGCACCAGACGTTCCCTCCAATAGATCCTCGTTTAAGGGTTTAAAGTGTACTCATTCCAATTACGGGGCCTCGAAAGAGTCCCGTATGTTTATTTTTCGTCACTACCTCCCCGTGCCGGGAGTGGGTAAGATGCGCGCCTGCTGCCTTCCTTGGATGTGGTAGCCGTTTCTCATGCTCCCTCTCCGGAATCGAACCCTGATTCCCCGTTACCCGTTACAAACATGGTAGGCATGTCACGTACCATCGACATTTGATAGGGCAGACATTTGAAAGATGCGTCGCCGGCACATGAGGCCATGCGATCAGCATGGGTCAGAGGGTCGTAGATTGGTAAGCATGTATTAGCTCTAGAATTGCCACAGTTATCCAAGTAGGATCGTGTCATCTAAGGAACCTCGACTGATTTAATGAGCCATTCGCGGTTTCACCGTGAGACAGTGTGAACTTAGACATGCATGGCTTAATCTTTGAGACAAGCATATGACTACTGGCAGGATCAACCAGATATCTTTCGGAGACGTACGTACAGCACACACCGGTCGGCGGAGGAAGGGTGTGTAAAAAGCCTCACTGGGACGGCCGCAGGGACCGACTGACGGGACGGACGGACGGTTGTTCCACCCGTCCCTCCCTCCGTCGACCTAGGACCGCCTGACAGGGGCCTCCTACACGCACCAGACGACCGACCGACCGGGCTTGCTCGAGGAGGGATGGCAGCGCTCTGTGCAGAACGGATCCCAACGACCTCGGCGATGAATTTCACTGGGACTAGAGACAATTTGGCCTGCCGGCCTGCCCTTCTCCGGAGGAGAACGCAGGGCCTTGAGGCATGATTCCTGCTTTCCATTTGCCGGTCACAAGCTCTTTGCGAGAGTCGGACCACCAGCGAGACGTACTGTCGAGCTCTGCTATAAGCCTTAGATAAATCACCACGGACGGACCACGTTTCCTGATACGGACCAGACGAGCGCACCTCGGTGGAGGAGACGCCACAACAAACCGCACCCAATTCGCTCTACGGGGAAAGGCAGGCGAGCGTTTTCCGCAAGCCCGCGCTATCGCTCCGCCTGG
Source organism: Ariolimax columbianus (assembly GCA_036924085.1). Lineage (NCBI taxonomy): Eukaryota > Metazoa > Mollusca > Gastropoda > Stylommatophora > Arionidae > Ariolimax > Ariolimax columbianus. The sequence goes on along the minus strand of JAVGWX010000005.1, from coordinate 42,119,011 downwards.
CGGGACTGAGATCCATTTACGAACACTGTTGTAATTGAGTCGCGGCGGCGAGACAACTACCCCAGATATCATAGCTTCTGAAATATAATAATTATATTGCCCCTTGCCTTCAAACATTTCACACTTAACGATAATGATACCTTGTGTGTTATACACACATATCTACTGATCTGTCAACATGGAAGAAACTAGTTTGAAAAATCTAGAACTTTTGAGCGCTTTCTTACCGACATTAGTATCTGCCATAATATTAGTTTTACCTTTACATTACTCGCAACATTACTTCAAATCGTTTGCTCTTTTTATAAGCCTTCTTTTCTATTTTACATAGATTGGGAATCTGCCTCTGGATGATTACAACATGATAAAAGATGAAGATGCAGCTGCAAAAGAATATATCGACATTGCAACTATTTTTTCTCCTGATGCAAAGAATCTCTTCTCCAGGCTCAACTTCACTAATATTCAAACTTTTAATAATATGGAATCTTTCAGACAACACTGGAAGGTAAGAATGGAAATGTTATGGTCAAGTCAAGACAATCCACTCGCCATTAGTTATCTTACCCTATATCTTTTAGAACTTGTTCGTTTGACTTTTTATTTTACCAGTTCACTCTTTGCATCCTGCCATTGCATCTCAAAGGCTTCTATAGTTTTTTCCATCATTGTTCATTATGGTCTATGTTTCAGAGTCGTACGATGCAACATGCCTGATATGTTTAGCGATTATTCTTTTTCCGAAGCTCAATATTGATGTTATTTGTCGAAGGAAGTTTTTTGTTTCTCACTTAATGCTTTTTTGCTACTGCGATCCTAGTTCTAATTTCAGCCTCACTGATGTAATAATTTGTCCCAAATATAAGATACTGCCAGTGGCCAAAATAGCGTCACGCCTTGCGCAAACTTCTCTGGATAATTGAGTATTTCTGTGAAATTTAAGGAGTTTAAAATTTCAGAATGTGTTTCCAATAGTGATATACAGTTTGTATAAAGTGCCTCAAATTAGAAAATGTCGAGCTAGGAAACTAATAACAACATATTTTCGGGCATGTTGATAAATAAACCGGGCCTTCGCAACTGGTTTTGCGAACCGGTGAAACGTAAAGGCGCAAAACTAGAAATAGCTACAGACGATGTATAAGCTACAATTCTAAACAGTCAATGAGGAACTAGGGTTTCAAAAAGCCTTGCCCACATACAAAACACACGAGATGGCGGAACAGAGAAGTCAAAAGTTTCATACAACAAAATAAAAAGGGTCTCACAAATGGCAGAAATAAAAAACCAAGAAAAATTACAACACTTACAGACACAAGACACAGCAACAACAACAAAAAGATTCATGAACAAAATATAGAGAGCAAGTAGCAAACTTATGTAGGTCATCACCTAGAAATTGTTACCAAAGTATCAAGACAAAGAGAGTGAGAGAGGAAAAATGCAATCCGTAACATATGAGAATACTTTAGCGAGCTGCTAAAACCAGGACAGTATGAACCAGCACAGTACCAGATGAGAATCAACAGCTTAGAAATGTTGAAATCATAAGTGAAAGCGGCCCTGCGAGACAGCAAGAAAAATAAGGCAGCAGGCATAGATGGTATCACGACAGAAATAATACTAGACTACACAACTACAGTGGACTGGCTAAGCAGAATATTTAATGTGGCCTTGACATCGAGACAGGTACCGGCAGACTGGCAACCAGCAATCATTGTTCTCATCTGGAAAAATAAATGCGACAAGTGAAAGTGCGAAACGTATAGGGGAATCTATCTTCTAAGAAACATAGACATAGACAAGATGTATGCAAAAATACTAGACAGAAGAGCAAGACATATACTGTCACTACAACTAGGAAATAATCAGTTCGGGTTCAGAAAAGGTAACAGCCACACAGACGCAATATTTACATTAGACAAATAAGAATGGAAACAGCAGCCTTATATTCATAGATCAACAAAAGGCGTTCGATAGAGTCAACAGAAGTAAAGTATGGAAGATCCTTGTAGATTATGGATTGCAAGGTCCTATCCTTAGTAACATCAAAGCACTATGTCAGGACAGCGGGAGTGCAGTAAGAACAACCATGTCGCAGTGGTTCCCCATTTCATCAGGTGCCAGACAGGGTTGTGTTCTCTCACCATTCCTTTTTTTCACTTATATGATCAATATCACCCAAGAGGCAAATACAGAACAGGAAAGTACCAACGAATTGTTCTTTGCAGACGTCCAATGTTTTATCCAATAAACTAAACCTACAAAGTCATATTGACTCACTCTGCATGAACTGTCAAAAGTACGATATCTTCTTCTTCTTCTGCGTACACAGTCAGACAGTAACCATTATTTTTTCGAAAAAAGCGGCGGTCATCCTGAGGCTCTCGCCACTGCCATAGAGCTTGTCTTGCAGTTCCACTGGTAATGGCCACATCTGCTCTCTCTGATCCTCGTATGTCGCGCAGTTCTGCAGCAGATGTTCAGTGGTCATTTTACCAGTACCGCACGGGCATTCGTCGGTACACCCTATCTTCAATTTGTTGAATAGGTGGTACCTCAGTCTGTTGTGGCCAGTGCGAAGTCTGAAGACAACGACCTGCTCTCTTCGGTTCAACTGGTAATAGGCATCATTTTTGGTGTAACCAGTATGTTCGGTTTCCCATTTGGTCATGTATCTGGCTTTGATAAGCCGTTTTGACTCTTCGTACGTCGTACTGGTATCTGTTTGTGGTAATCTTGCACCTTCTTTTGCCAGTCTGTCTGCCTCCTCGTTGCCTTGGATGTTGCAGTGTGACGGAACCCACTGTACCACTACCCTTTTTGGTGCGGACTGCTGGCACAGTTTGCAGAGTGCTGCTCTTAAGTCATTAAGCTCAGTGTTTTTCTGGCTTTTTATCGCTGTGACTACAGCGAGAGCATCTGTCAGCAGGACTATATGGCTCTCATTTTCACTGTGTGTCACCATTTCTTCCACTGCCGCCCTCAGTGCCTCTGCCTCCGCTCTGAAATTGCTTGTGTACTTACCAGTAGCGAATGACAGTGTTATTTTTCTGCCATTTGGTAGGTTCAGGAATGCTCCTGCCCCTCCGTTCTGTGTAGTGTTTGTTACAGAACCGTCGGTGTATGCATGGGTCCAGTCCATGCTTGGGTAGCTTTTCGTTATGAAGCTTAGGGTAGTGTCTCTCCTTTCTTTTTCAGTCTGGCAGTTTTTGTTTGCAATACCTGGTATATTTTCTACCACCTCTGGAAATATATCCTGCCTCCAGGTAGGTTTTCGTACAGTAGTGATGGGTTTTGGTGTTGTTAGTGCGTTTATGGGATCTTCGTGCATCTTTGCTTTGGCTATTTCTGCAAAGTTTCTCCGCTTTAGTTTCCCATTTCCCAAATTGTTTAGTCTCTGGTACATTGGATGGTCCGTCAGTCTTCGGAGTTTCTCTGACTGCAGCTGGGCTCTGCAGTCTCTTCTATCGGTCATGGATTGCAGTTTTGTAATCTTTTCAAGTTCTACAATTGGCGTTGACTTCATGCCACCTGTTATAATTCTCATGGCTTGGTTTTGAAGTTTGTTAACTTTATCGAAGTTCGCCTTCGCTGCTGTTGTCCATGCCGCAATGCCATACTCGAGAACTGGTCTCACTCTTCCAGTGTACAGTTTCTTTAGTATGCCTTCGTCTGCTCCCCAGCTTGTGCCAGCAAGTTTCCTCATGATTGCCATTCTTTCTCTGGCTTTCATTCGGTTTCTCTCAATTTGACTTTTCCATGTCATGCGCCGATCAAATGTGACTCCCAGATAGGTTGGGTTGTCGTTTGGCTGCAGGATTTTGCCATTTAGACTTAATTTGGTACTTTGGGGTTTTAATGAAAGCGAGAATATTGTGCATGTTGTTTTCTCCTCGTTTATTTTGACCCAAAAAAAAAAGTACGATATGAATATCATACCAGTTGTCTCCACTACTAAGAACACCGCACGATTTCCCTCCAACCAAAAAAGCAGATGATAAATAGTATATTCATCCCAACCATGTGCTACCAGTGCCGGACATAGTCATTGAATAAGGCACAGGAACGAAAGTTAACCACCTTCTACGGAAGGTCACAAACATCAGAAAATACAGAATCACAAATATGAGTATTTGGGAGAAGGTTGGAACAACTCCCTACAATACATCGAGCAACAGAGAATGAATTGGTTTTGACCTCATTTTGCAAAACTGCAATCCATGACCGATAGAAGAGATTGCAGAGCCCAGCTGCAGTCAGAGAAACTCCGAAGACTGACCGACCATCCAATGCACCAGAGACTAAACAATTTGGGAAATGGGAAACTAAAGCGGAGAAACTTTGCAGAAATAGCCAAAGCAAAGATGCACGAAGATCCCATAAACGCACTAACAACACCAAAACCCATCACTACTGTACGAAAACCTACCTGGAGGCAGGATATATTTCCAGAGGTGGTAGAAAATATACCAGGTATTGCAAACAAAAACTGCCAGACTCAAAAAGAAAGGAGAGATACTACCCTAAGCTTCATAACGAAAAGCTACCCAACATGGACTGGACCCATGCATACACCGACGGTTCTGTAACAAACACAACACAGAACGGAGGGGCAGGAGCATTCCTGAACCTACCAAATGGCAGAACAATAACACTGTCATTCGCTACTGGTAAGTACACAATCAATTTCAGAGCGGAGGCAGAGGCACTGAGGGCGGCAGTGGAAGAAATGGTGACACACAGTGAAAATGAGAGCCATATAGTCCTGCTGACAGATGCTCTCGCCGGAGTCACAGTGCTAAAAAGCCAGAAAAACACTGAGCTTAATGACTTAAGAGCAGCACTCTGCAAACTGTGCCAGCAGTCCGCACCAAAAAGGGTAGTGGTACAGTGGGTTCCGTCACACTGCAACATCCAAGGCAACGAGGAGGCAGACAGACTGGCAAAATAAGGTGCAAGATTACCACAAACAGATACCAGTATGACGTACGAAGAGTCAAAACGGCTTATCAAAGCCAGATACATGACCAAATGGGAAACCGAACATACTGGTTACACCAAAAACGATGCCTATTACCAGTTGAACCGAAGAGAGCAGGTCGTTGTCTTCAGACTTTGCACTGGCCACATTAGACTGAGGTACCACCTATTCAACAAATTGAAGATAGGGTGTACCGACGAATGCCCGTGCGGTACTGGTAAAATGACCGCTGAACATCTGCTGCAGAACTTCCCGACATACGAGGATCAGAGAGAGCAGATGTGGCCATTACCAGTGGAACTGCAAGACAAGCTCTATGGCAGTGGCGACAGCCTCAGGATGACCGCCGCTTTTTTCGAAAAAATAATGGTTACTGTCTGACTGCGTACGCAGAAGACCTCATTTTGAGAATGCAAACAGACCACATTGTTCATTCAATTGTCTTCGGGGAATATTAGGAAGAAGGGTGAGAGGTAGGTCGAGGAAAAAGTGGATAGACAGCGTAAAAAAGACCTGCCGTAAAATGAGGAAACATGTTACTCGAGCCACGAGAGGGGCGAAAGATAAATACATACCACGACACTGGACTACAACCCGGAAGAAATTGAGACGACACAAGAAGAAGCAGAAGAATCATCTGCATTTGTTCTATGCTTTGTCCCTCAATGCTCTTATTTAATATTTCAGTTCCTATTTTGGCTGTAACATTGCTTTAGAAATATTACAACACAAATGATCCCGTAATTAAACAGCAAAACAAACAACGTTTTTTTACTCGAGAACTGGTCTCACTCTTCCAGTGTACAGTTTCTTTAGTATACTTTCGTCTGCTCCCCAGCTTGTGCCAGCAAGTATCCTCATGATTGCCATTCTTTCTCTGGCTCTCATTCGGTTTCTCTCGATCTGACTTTTCCATGTCATGCGCCGATCAAATGTGACTCCCAGGTAGTTTGGGTTGTCGTTTGGCTGAAGGTATTTGCCATTTAGACTTAATTTGGTGTTTTGGGGTTTAATTGATAGCGAGAATATTGTACATGTAGTTTTTTCCTCTTTTATTTTGACCAGCCATGAGTTCGCCCACTCTTGTAGCGATGTTAGGGCCTGCTGCATCCGATTACTTGCTATGGTGATATTCTTTTCAGAGGTCCTCATAGCCAGATCGTCTGCAAACATTGAGCTATGGACTGTAATGTCATTTATATACACCAGGAAGCGTGTGGGTGACAGTACTCCCTCTTGGGGTAATCCCTGCTCAAATGTCACCTTTTTGCTCATCTGCCCTTGAACTTGAACTCTGGCCGTTCTGTTTTTGAGGTAGTGGTTGATCCACTTGTACATTTTCCCACAAACTTCACTTCTTCTTAGCTTGACTCTAAGTCCATCTTTCCAGACTTTGTCAAATGCCTTTTCCAGGTCCACCCAAACCGCTACTGTGTGTTTCTGTTCCTGGTAGTTTTTTTTGTCCATCACAAGTGATGAAGACCACTCTCTTTGTTCAGCCGTGTGGACAGTCGTATCTCTTGCTGTGTAGGCATATTATATTTCCTGGGCTATGAGGATGACCTGATCCTCAGTGGATCTGTGCTGTCTAAAGCCTGCTTGCTGTGGAATTAGTATGCGTTTTTCTGCCAGATGCCACATCAGTCTGGTGTTTATCATACGTTCCATCAGTTTGCCGACACAGCTCAGTAGGCTGATAGGCCTGTATCCATTTGGATCTGTTTTGTCATTTTCTTTCTTTGGTACTGATACAAATACTGCATCTTTCCATGCCTGAGGTACAACACCCCTTTTCCAGCTTTGGTTCAGGACTGATAGCAGTTTCCTCTTTGCTGTTTGGCCCAGCCCCATCAGCATTTCGTTTGTTATCCCGTCTTTTCCATGAGATTTCCTTTTCTTTAATGTTCTCTTGGCCTCTTCCATTTCGTTCATTGTTAATTTGGCCACCATATGCTCTTCAGGAGCCGTATTCATCTTTTCGTGCCCCTTTCTGATCTTCATTTATGTCTGTATGCCTATCTGCAGGGACATCTATGTGGTTTGCTCTGGCATAGTGTTCGACAAAAGCGTTTGCGGCTTTTTTTCCAGTGAGCAAGTTTTCGCCCTGCTTGATGGCAATTTGTTTGTTATACGGAGTTTCGACATTCATGGCTCTGACTAGCTTCCATAGTTTGTTCCCTTCTTTGTCTAAGTTGAGGCTTTCTGTTTTTAATGATAATTCTAATTGCAAGAACCTTAGAAAGAACTTTATTTTAATTCGTTAATTTATTTTCCAGGAAGTTCATTTTGGGTATATGGGTAATTACAAGACAGCAACAATAAAATTCACGATTATAGTTAACGGTTTTTAACTCGTTTTTTACTTTGCCTGTTTTGATGTACTGATTTTTTTAAAATTTTAGCAAAATTATTACAAGGATGCAGGGCCGGACAAGGCAAAAGCATTTCATCAAGGAGTAATGAAATATTTCAACATTTTGGCGAATATGAATGAAGAGATAAGTAAGATGGTAAGCAAATACAGATTCGTAACTTATATATATATATATATATTGTTTGCACATGAAAATACTCAACGATTCTAAAATAATACAAAAATGTATGCGTCAGAATTGCTCTGTTTAAAAAAAAAACGTATAATAAATATATTGCTATATACAAATATGTTGGTTTTTCTATTTAATGTCATCTTTGGATTGTGAATCAAAGTGTAGCATTTTATTGAGCTTATTTTCTTCTTTACCGTGTTTATGTTTACATCGATTTTCTCATTTACTGATTGTGTATAGCTACAAAAAATATACATCTGCCGTAACCATGTTTCTTTTCGCTTATGCCTTTCAGAGTCAGGTTATGAAGAAATCTCTAGAACGAGTCCGTCTATGTGCCTCGTGCACAGCATTTACTGCCCTAAATATTTATGTATTGTAAGTCACCTTTTTCGTGGTCTGCCTTTGCCTTTGAATCCGCTGCATCTAAATAGCATTGCTTGTTGGGGGAGGGGGAGGAGGTGCTGTGTGGTTTTACGTTGCCAAACCATTAACATGTCTTTTAACATAGTCTCCTACTGGTGTTGTTCCAAATAGTCTTCTGATGTCATCGTTCAAGTCTACTCAATATTTTTTGCAGGCATTTCATTTCTGTTGTTACGATGTAACGTTTGGCATTTGATGTTAGTGTCCAGTTTTGACATTGATAGTATTAAGTATAGTATCGGGACAAAAACGCTCTTTTGGTAGTTATTATCGCATGCTTGCAATTAAGTATTGGAGTTCAATCGTCTTCTTCTTCTTCTTCTTCGTCGTACGCAGTCAGACAGTAACCATTATTTTTTCGAAATAAGCAGCCGTCATCCTGAGGCTGTCGACACTGCCATAGAGCTTGTCTAGTGTTGACACTGGTGATGGCCACATCTGCTCTCTCTGATCCTCTTATGTCGGGCAGTTCTGCAGCAAATGCTCAGCGGCCATTTTCCCGGTACCACACGGGCATTCGTCGGTGCCACCTATCTTCAATTTGTTGAATAGGTGGTACCTTAGTCTATTGTGGCCAGTGCGAAGTCTGAAGACCACGACCTGCTCTTTTCTGTTCAACTGGTAATAGGCATCGTTTTTGGTGTAGTTCGGTTTCCCATTTGGTCATGTATCTAGCTCTAATAAGCCGTTTTGACTCTTCGTATGTCATACTAGTATCAGGTTGTGGTAGTTTTGCACCTTCTTTTGCCAGTCTGTCTGCCTCCTCGTTGCCTTGGATGTTGCAGTGAGATGGAACCCATTGCACCACTACTCTTTTTGGTGCGGCCTGCTGGCATAATTTACAGAGTACTGCTCTTAAATCGTTAAGTTCAGTATTTTTCTGGCTTTTTAGTGCTGTGACTACGGCCAGTGCATCTGTAAGCAGGACTATGTGGCTTTCATTCCTTGTTCAATCATCTGAATTGCCTTATTGCATCTTTGTTGGATTTCCGCAGTAATTCTTCTGTTTGCTGATAACATGCTGCCTAAGTATCTAAAATCTTTCATCTCTTTGATTTTTTGTGTTTTTTTTCAATGTCGATATTGATGTTTCTGGCTATCCTAGATATTTTAATGACCTCCGTTTTTTTGTACATTGATTTTCATGCTGTATTCTTTACATGTTGTCTTTAGTATATCAATATGTTCCTGCAATTACAGCTCTGAAGTTGATGTGACTGCTTAATTGTCAGCAAAAAGAAGTAATTGAAGGGTTCACCAATGTTTCCACCTTCATTTGGGCTAGCTGTTTTCTAAATGTGGTCTATATATGTAATAAACAACAAAGGGGATATCACACATCCTTGTTGTACTCCTGACTTGATATGAAATTTTACTGAGAGTCCGGTTATCTTCCGAACAAGATAACTGACTATCAATGTAAAGACTTTTGCACAGGTGATTTAGGTGATTAGTTACTCCACATTGTGGCAATATTTTCCATAGATGATGCATATCTGTCTTGCCAAAAGCTTTTTCTTGATCTACAAACGTAACATACAGTTCCTGATCATATTCAATTGTTTTCTCCATCAATGGTCGGAATGTAAAAATTGCACCCGTACAGTTTTTGTTCTTTCTAAATCCCATCTGAGTAAAGTTGAGCTGAGGTTCGATAAGGCGGCGTAATCTTTTTTCAAAATAATTTGCCAGTGTGGCTGAGGAACGATATCCCTCTCTATTTTGTGCATTCTCTTTTGCCGCCTTTCTTTTTCGATATTGGAATTATAAATGCATTTAACCAATCTTTCATGAAATAAGCAAACATAGCCAACACACGACGTGGCAACAGCAGTGGCGAAGCTGTCTGTAGGCCTCAGTCTTTAAAACCTCTCGACTACCCCAGAAATGGGAAAAATGTCGTATGGCTGTTTTTATCTCGCCAATCTTCTGGCATTTTCAGTGTGGTCCATACTAGGTTATACAATCTATGTAGCCACAATATCCATACCTCATTGGCTGCTTTAATTAATTCATAATGTTGGATGTAGCATCCAGTTAAGCATATCTGATTTCTCAAAGTGTGATGTTTGGTTTAGCTCCTTGTATATGTTAACATTGGTATCTTATTTGTCATTTATCCTAGTTGCTGGTAAGTTGAAAAGTTATGTAATGTATTGCAACCATCTGTTCAGGACTAGTTGAGGGTCATTTATTGTAATTCCATTGTCGTTGTTAATAATTTCTGTTGGATTGTAACAATCACATACTTTTGATTTTCATGTAGAAATTTTGTTGTGTTTTTGAAATCTGAATTTTGTAATCAGGAGTTGACCATACTCTTTCCAAGATTTAGATTTAGCTTCGTTAATTACCAACTTTGCGTGCTTTCTTGCTTCCTGATAGTAGACATAATCTTGCTCCGTTTTGCTTATATCACATGCTTTGTGTCCATTCTTGTTCCCTTTTGTAGCTGTTTTGACTTCGTCGCTCCACCACGCTGTCTTTAAATGTCTTGAATCTTTTGACTTTACATAGCAACATGTTTCTTTGGTTGCTTTTATTAAATTACTTTTATACATTGCCCATTTTTTTAAAACGATTTAATATATGTAGACAGTCAAGCAAAGCTCTCGTCAATTATCTTAGCATACCCTTTGTGGGTGACCGCTTCTTTTGGTTTGTTTGTATTGTTTGATTGATTATTGACGTAATTTACATCCAGGATACACTTTGCTGTTTTTAGATTTATTATGAATCCTACTCCAAGTTTTGCATTTAGGTGTATGTCAACTCCTGAGTTTAGAAATGTGTAATCTTTATGAATTTGTGTGCACACTTTACCTTTAATCCTAATATCTGCTACACCCATTATTGTAATTTTCCTAATCCTCATTTCTTCTATCACATCTGCAGCCTTGTTGTTTATGCCACATATATTGAATGCTCAAATCATAACTTTAGCTGTCATTGTAAGTTTACGTGTCGTTCTCGAGATCTGTTTTGTATTAATAAGCGTTGAAGAAAAATAAATAAAATTCACTCTCGGCTCGCTAGGTCAGTCACAGTTTCATCATTGCCCTTTTAACACTGTACCGGGTGCACTAGACTACACATTCAATCGAGAAAACAAATATTTCGATGATTTGGCGTCTGAAATTTGCTGTTAAAGAGGCTTTGTAAAAAAACTATTCCGGAGGAGCACCATCTCGGTGAGGTTCTAGTAGCCATCATATTTATATTTTTTAAGCAGGGACTATTGTTGTTATTAAGGATCCAACAGCATTCGGGCTCTCGCCCTTCGGCCCAATGCCATGTAATGGTATCTGTATGTGTTCATCAGCTGTTGTCTAGTGTTCCATATATCTGGCCGCGGAGGAAGAATCATTTTTCAAACATTGTTAAGCGCTGAGCACTCGCTGGAACTCAGGAGTATGTTGTAGTTTGATTCTGTTCAGATGCTTGTTAAGTGGGATGTGTTGGGTTCTCAGTCAGAAAACGGTGCTCTGATATTTCCTTGTGAGTTGATTTACACTGTCATTTGGATTGGGGCTTGCCATATGACTGTAGACCTCTCTCCCCGTGTTTCCCATAGCCCATCTGTTCAAAACTATTTTGGTAGCATCAGAAGTGATAATGTAGGCAATGTCAGGCCTACTATGACCAATAACTTCTAATGCTAGAATAACTAACAATGAATCTGTGAAAAGAATATTTTGGGCGATTTAAGAAAAGACATCAAAAACTGCCCTCAGATGGTACAAAGCGGCTTCAAGTGAAGTGATTTCAGCTTTGTAGTTAGAGCAAACCTTCCCGCAAGCATCAGACAGTTCATCAGATGATCTTTCCGGGTATCTTATATAAACACCATCACCTGGTTTAATGCAGACACATCAATATATATATATATATATATGTGTGTGTGTGTGTTGTGTTTGTATATATATATATATATATATATCCATTCATCTGAAAAGGCATAAATAGTTCTTTGAGCTGCCCACATTAGAGTACTTTGATCTGAACTTTTGGTTGCATCATCTATTAATTTTGCCAGGATTTCTGGTATTCGTTGGATTGCTTGTGGAGATACGTCTTATACTACTCTCTGTAACTCTTGTCTTCTTTCTGGAAGATGGTATCTGTCTTTGATTTTACTAACAAGGTGAAGTACAGACGTTTGTTTAATTCTGCTTTTTAGCCAGTTTCCTCAAGAAGTCTTTTAGGATTATTCCGTTTCATTCTGCCATTTCGTTCATAGACTTCCATAACTACTTTATCCCTCCACATCTCAAGATGTTCCATCTGTGTGTGGATTTCGCAAGCTGCCGTTGATGTTGTCCTCATTGCTCCACTAATGAAGCGCAGAGCACTATTTTGCACCCTGTCCAGGAATTCCAGATTAAATTTTGAACAAGTTGTAAATAGCGCACTATTATATTCTTTTGCTGAGCGCACATAACCAAAGTATAAGCCTCTGAAAGTATCGTTGTCTGATCTCCACGATGTACTAGCAAACTAGCAAGTCTCTTTAAAAGCTGTAGATGTCTCCCTGCATTATTCTTCACATTCTGGATATGATGCTCGAGGTTGAGTTGTCGGTAAAGCATGACTCGAACACCTGTGGGATGTTCTTCTGATCAAATGGTGTTCCTCTAATCTCAAAATTATATTCTGTTTGGCAACCTTGTGGCTCTAGGTGAAGGCAGTATACACTGCCTTTGTTCAGTTGAGTTTTAGTTTCCGTGTTTGGCAGAAGTCATGAAGTCTTCTCAGGTATCCATTTAGCCTTCGAGCCCCACTAACATTGTCTTCATGACTCAGCCATATTTCCAGGTCATCAGCATACACAGCTTTTTCAGATTTAATCTGGTCAGCTACGTCATTGATATAGATCAGGAAAAGATACCAACTTAAAGGTGAGCCTTGTGGTAATCTCTCTTCTAGAACTTCTTTACCTTTGTCTGGATCGTTTGCTCAGTCACGAAAGAAGGGACTGAGAGTCCAACCAATTTTAATATTGTCTCAGATATGTACTTCCTAGTAACAGTTATTGCATCGTTCTTTAATAACCGAATGGTCTGCTGGGCCTTTGTGTATGAAAAGGACAAGAATAGTACCAATGCACCGCAGAGATCATGTCGTAAGAGACGACTAACAGTGTAGCATGGCGTAACACTGGACATAGTTAAGTGATTTGTTAAAGCAGCATCGATGGCACCTAAGAGGCTGCATGTCTACTTTGCTCTAGTGTTCAAATTTATTAACATGAACTCACACATCGCTTAACCACCCTCCACGGAACTTGTTCCAACGCAGCGGAGTAGGGAGCTGCTCGAAACTAGCCCGCTAGGCAGGAAATCCTCCTCCCTTCTACATCCAGCTCATGTCAGAGATGGGAACTTGCACATGCGCATTCTCCGCTGTAGAAGAACAGGTCGACTAAGGACGAAAGCTAAGCATTGTTCGTCAATGACATATTTCAATGGTTGGTTTCATTAATACACAGCTGTACTTTCAAATTGGCTGTCTCTTATTCCGGCTGAAACATATAATTCACTAGAAAATATGCCTTCAAAATGTATATAATTTTTTAATTTCAAAAACATATAAACTCGATTTTTTTTTTTGCAAGTAGTCTTATTTTTGCCATTCTTACTTTGTGTGTCTGGCAACCTTAGTCCAAAAATGAGCCACTGTTAGTGCTCTTTTGTTTGCTCCCATAAGGTCCTCTGTTGCACAGGATTCCTGCATCCTAGGACATGTAATCAGGTATTCCGGGTCCTGGACGACCCAACTTTTGCAATATTCATTGTTTGCAAATCCCCACTTTTTCATTATAACCCACATCTGGACACACCTGTTCTTAACCACGTAGATGGCAAATCATGTCCTCATGATCTCAACCCAACCTTCACCATTCTATATATTTCTAAATATGCAGTTTCTCTGATCTATGAGCTGTACAATCTGCAGAAAACTTTTCCTTAATTTAAGTGTTATTCTTTCTGCTGTATGTCCAAAAAGCAGGTGGCTCTTGTCACACGACTGCATTTGTTTCTAAACTTCAGATGCGACATGTCTTCTAAAATATTCGGAGATACGATACCGGGGATTGCATAGCCTTTTTCCGTTTGTATCGGTGTAAGGCATCCTGTTACAATTCTCATGTCTCATTTACTGTCACGTCGACCTGTTTCGTGTGTGTAGATGCATTCCAAACCGATGCCGCATACTTTGCTGCTGTAAGACACAGTGCAAGGGCTGATGTTGGGAGCAACGTTGGGGAAGCTCTTCGTGCAGTGTTTGTTAGTTTGCGAATTATATTATTTCTTGCACTGTCAGTTTTGCCATGCCATTTATATATTATTAATTAAAATTGTGACAACACGACCGTTAAATCAAAGAGGATGATTTTCTTAAATATGTTAATCTGAAGATTATCGTTGGTTCTTCTTAAACAAATGTTACTGTTTCAAAGAGTATAATGTTTATGTGCAGTGAACGTATCTTCAATTACCGTGTGGTTGATTTCTACATGTAGATTTAAATAAGATGCACATGCATTTATATTGTATTTATATTGCATTAAATGTGTGTTCATAAATGGCTCTTTTCATCTATACATACGGTTTAAATGAGGTAACAGTCTCATTTGGCAGCTCTCTTCATGATGTATCTTGTCCAGTTCAGACAACACCCATTTTACCACAGCTGGAACAGATCTTGTATATAAAGTTGCATTTAATTGTTTAAGTGTGTTTTTAGCGTCTTTTCGAAAGTCTATACACCTCTGTATAATGTTGCCTTTCATGAAACTATATTTTCAGCCATCCTCTCTCACTTTCGAAAGTCTATAGAGAAGACTTGCATTTAGGTCTTAAATATATTTTTGAATTTTAACATTTGTCTACCTACAGATCTCCTCCCCTCAGAAAATTAACCGAAAAGCATATATGTGGTGTTCGGTTGTTTTTCCATTCATCTCACATGTCCCAGCCATCTCAGTCTTCGACTACTGATTGTTCCCATGATGGATCCAGCTTGTATTGATGCAATACCCCTGTGTTAGTAATTTTGACCTGCCACTTCATATTAATTATTTTGTATAGACAAAGACAATGAAAGATGTTGAGTCTCTTCTCGTGTCTCGAGTAGGTTGTGCACGCTTCGGTGCCATATAGTAAGGTCCTAAGCATGCAGGTCCGGAATATCTGAGTTCTCGTTTGCATTGTTAATTTGTAATTTTTCTACACTCTGTTGGATAATAGCAGCATTTCCAATCCGTGTATTGATGTCTTCTTCATCGTGGCATTTATCCCAAATAACAGAATGTGTGTGCTAACGCAAATGCGTTGTTGTTTAAAGTAGTATTTTTTGGGGTCGTAGTTTCTTGACTTCGAACTACAGTCTTCGTAACACTTAAAGTCGGGTAGAAAAGATTACAAGTCTTAGCCATATTGTTAATTAAAGACTGCTGTGTAGACTTACTACGTGCACCAAGGTCACAGTCATCATCGAAGAGAAGATATCTGAGAAGAGGTTTTTATCTTGGCTCTCAAGCGAGCTGGGTTGGAAAGTGAACAATCGGATCTAGTGCAAATAAAGACATCAGCAGTGTCACCACAGAGGGCATAGTCCAACAGGGCAGCAAAGAAGACACCAAAGAGGGTTGGTGCAAGGACACAGCCTTGCATGGCTCATATTCATAGCTGGTGATGAAAGAGTATATGCTAACTGAGTGGAAATGGGTATGTGTGTGCTTCTTATTGAATGTGCGTGTGTGAAACATTATTTAGTGAGATTTACGAGGCGTGTTAACATGAACAAATGTATGTGATTATTTGTTGTAAGAAGCATACAAAGAAAATGTATGAATAATGTGGCAGTTTCACATACGAATTTGCTATTGGATTATCTTCTCAATATGAAATGTCTTTGTTTTTGTGTGTCTGCTTTACCAGTGGCCACAATACAGGTTTATTGTATATCCTGCTAAATTGAATATGTTTCTTTAAACTTTAATTTCATCCTTCGTACTTCATGCACTCGGAACTTTGCTTTCTTGTAGCACTGCAAGGCGGTATAATTCATTGTGAAGCTATAACTCACTCTAACCTGTACTGGAAGTAAAATGCCGAAAAAATATATTTAAATAAAGGCTCAGTGATTGCACCCGGACAAAAACAAAATAACATCTTTGTCAGAGACAAAAAAAAAACCACCAAATTGAAAACAAATTGAATGGACTTGAACTCCTAGAACGATTCCGATAACATCTCAATTACAAATTCAATAACTCCTGTTCTTCAGTAGACAGCTATTTCAATAGTCCGGAGACCAGGAGATGGTTGACAAAGAGTCACTTGCATCGTCTCCTGCCCCACTGATGACCGAGAATGATATGAGCTTGAGAATAGTTATAGCTTTCTTATGAGATGCCTCAAACTTCATGGTTTGAAAACATTCCATGCGTTTGCGTACGTTTCCCTGTTCAGTGTTCTTTCCTTTCTTTAGATCTTTCTTCCCCCCTCCTTTTCTCTTTCACATCTCCATATATCTCGTATAAGTATTGTTTATTCATCTGTTTCCGTATCCTATGGATCTAGGATATAAGTGTGCATATGTTGTGTATGTTTGGATTTTATGTGAATAGTATGTGTTATTTTATGTGTATAGTATGTGTTATTTTATGTGTATAGTATGTGTTATTTTATGTGAATAGTATGTGTAATTTTATGTGTACAGTATGTGTTATTTTATGTGTATAGTATGTGTTATTTTATGTGTATAGTAAGTGTTATTTTGTGTGTACAGTATGTGTTATTTTATGTGTATAGTATGTGTTATTTTATGTGTATAGTATGTGTTATTTTATGTGTAAAGTATGTGTTATTTTATGTGTATAGTATGTGTTATTTTATGTGAATAGTATGTGTTATTTTATGTGTATAGTATGTGTTATTTTATGTGTATAGTATGTGTTATTTTATGTGTATAGTATGTGTTATTTTATGTGTATAGTATGTGTTATTTTATGTGTATAGTATGTGTTATTTTATGTGTATAGTATGTGTTATTTTATGTCCTAGCCATTCAACGTGTCCTATTGCAGTAGGATCCCCTCTGTACGATCCAAACAACAGCAGTTCTCTCTAAACAGCTAACAAGCTGGCTGTGTCTCATATCATTTTTCATTTCCATCTCGACACCGTCGATCATGGTTTCCCGGCGTAAATTCCAGATAATTCTTTGCAATCTTCAAAGTGGTTTTGGAATGCATAAGCAGAACCATTTCTTTGTCAATTTGGAAAATATAATTTATGACGTCATCAGGCTATCTGAGACTCGCGCACATTTCCGAATTGCACTTTACTTGCTGCGACAACGGCGATGAGGTTCAAAAGAAGAAGGCTCAAAACCGATGGTCAAATCCATACAATAGAACTATGCTAGATAAACCGTCTAATTAGGGGTGAACTGAAAAAGGATTACGAACAGCACAGTCTTAACAAAGTAATCACCACAGCCAAAAATGGCCGTAGTACAATCAAATATAGACGTGATCTCCGCCAGTCCTTAAAGCTCTTATATGCTTTTAAAAAGTCGGATGGTACTATCTTGTAGACAGAGTGGAGATAGAGGAGATACTACAATGACCTATTCGCATCGAAGATTACATTTTTAGAACAGCTACTCATAGACATAAAGGAGCCTGTACCACATATATTAACATATAAGACGCTTCATGCGATCAAACGCCTCAATACAGGAAAAGCCTTAGGGATGGATGGAGTCACTGTCGAGATAATTCAAGCTGGGAGAAATACACTTGCAGTCGAGCTAACTTAACTATTTAACAACTGCCTAACCGAAAGACAAATACTTGAACATTGGAAAACGTCCAAAACAATTTCGATCCATAAAAAAGGAGATACTAAGGAACTTGCCTGATAACTACTGTCCTATTTGTCTGCTATCATCCATATACAAGCTTTTTTACTAGGGTGATCATTAACAGATTAGGAAAGCAACTAGATGAAAATCATCCAAGACAGCAAGCTGGTTTCAGAAAATTCTACTCGACTAATGACCACTTATTCACCATCAATCAAATACTAGAGCTGGCTAAAGAAGTACAAATGCCATTATATCTAGTTTTTGTGAATTTTGAAAAAAAGCATTTGATAGCATCGAAATTACCGCAGTTACAAATGTCCTTAAAAATCAAGGTGTCCATGACCAATATGTTCAACTGATAGGGGAGATTATTTCTAATTGCTCAGTCAGCATCACGCTCTTCTACCGTCCGATAAAAGTGCAGATTCGTCGTGACGTTCGGCAAGGTGACACAATCTCTCCCAAACATTTCATGGTGGCCCTTGAGGAAGTCTTCAAATAAATCCATTTGGAGAACATGGGTATCAAAATAGCCGGCGAAATGCTTAATCATCTACGGTTTGCTGATGACATATCCTCAGCCACAGCGTCAAAGAAGCTGAGAAGTGCTAAACTAAACGAAGCTAGCATAGCTGTAGGTCTAAGACTAAACAGACCCAAAAAAAAACCAGTACATGCTGAATATATTTTGTCATCATGAGGAAATAATACTAGGAAATGTTCTCAAATTCTTACCTCTACCTGGGCCAGGAAATTATAAACTCTCATCAACTGCATCGTGAGATTTCAAGGAGAATAGCAGAACGGTTGACTCCGTTTTCACCAAATCAAACCCATCCTTCAGCAGATGAAAAATGACAAGACGAAATCTCAGATATTTGACAGCGTGGTCATTCATGCCATGATATATGGCTGTGAGGTCTGGAACATCCGAGCAACAGATGCTGAGAGACTTCGAGTGACCAAACGAGCGATGGAGCGAAGAACACTGTCAGTCTCACTACGAGACCGCATATACTGCACTGAAATTAAGCGCCAGACCTCTTTCAACAACGTCGTGGATATAGCGCTATTAAGAAAATACAGATGGGCGGGTCATGTTATACGCTTGTCTGACAACCGATATGGACATATGGAGTTATGTACTGGTGGCCCTACAACTTACGACGGCTTCCAGGACGTCCACCAATGAGATAGAGAGATGGCAAGTGAGAGGTTCTTGGTACAACGTGGTTCTCCAAGACAAAGGACAGATATGTATTTAGACGTCATTTGGTTACCTGGCATCAGGCATCTAAAGTATGATTGAATAAGTTACAATTTACAAGTTATGTGTGTATTCATATTTTGTTTGTTTGTAGCTTTTGATATGTGTTCATGTTTTTAGCTATTTCTCAACGTTTAATCATATTTACCATGTCTTGTTTGGCCTGCTCTTTTTCATAATTGTCATTCCTGGCTATTTCCAGGTATGGCTGCCAACTTTAACCGCAAATGTTTATTTTATTTTTTTTGGTTATTTGTTAGTTTTTTTTTTCTCGTTGTTATTCTCTAACTAATGTCTTGTTGTTGTAACACAAGTGTCGTATTTTGTTGTTGTCCTGGTTCGTTCACTGGGCCACTTTCTACATTTGTTAATATCGACCTATGATAAATTGTCCATTATCAGGCAACGGGGTATATATTTGGACAAGAACAGTTTTCACAATACACTTTTTTAAGTACATGCCTTTTTATCTATGTACGATAGTTTAGAGTGGCTGTTGACTTTGAAACGATAATAAGTTCCTCAATCTTCAAGTCTTATTAGTATGCTGTCATCATTTGCTATTATCTTCTCAATTTCTGCTTCTAAGAATCGGCATCACTGTACTCCGGGCATACCCATAGGCGCTCAGTATCTTTCAGCAAATGGAGTAGGGTATGGATGCTGATGGTTCCTGTAGCTCGCTGGTTGTACACTCGTGCTCCACCCTCTTGTGCACCCTACTCCGCTCGATCCTCGTTTAATGTCAAAACTTTGCAGCCTGTGGATTGCTGCTTCACCTACAGCCTCTTTCCTGCTGGCTGCGCCTAAAATGCCTTTTCTTATTTCCTGACGAGCATCACTATCGCCTTTGTCAGTCTGAGAAACATATTGACTGAAATAACCCAGACCCTGTATTCAGGTGAAATCCTGTGATATCTTTAATGTCAGGAATAAGCTTGTGGTCTTTCCCTTCATCTTTCTATGCATGTGCCAGAACTTCTGGAGTGTGTTATCATTACCCACCCCTGTAATGAACTCCTCCCGCCGCTCGTTTTTGTACTCCTTAGCTAACGCTTTAACGGGATTGGTGACTTTGCGCTTACCTCCTTCTCATTCAACGCGTCGACATTAGTGCTTGATTTCTTTCTGGCTTTCCGCCACTACTGTATTGCCGTCTCCTTTTATTTCCAAACCGTATCAACCACTTAATTCCACTAGGGTGGTTGACAAAGGAGGATCTAGTGGTCCTGCGTCCGATCGTCAGTCACAGCTTGTTCAATACATTATCATGTTCATATGTATATATAGTAGTAGTAATACATCACCTTCATTTAATTTTCAATGGGGTTTTAAACAAAGTTGTGTCCTGGCCCCAACACTATTCGGATTTTTCTTTGCGTCGCTACTGAAGCACGCATTTGGCAAATGCAACAGAAGCACGCATTCGGCAATGCAACAGAAGGAACTTGCCTTCACACTAGATCAGATGGCCGTCTGTTTGATTTTGCGAGACTCAAAGCTAAAACCGAGATTATGGAAGTAATTGTCAGGGACTTGTTATTTGCTGATGACGCTGGAATCGTCACTCACAATGTGCATGACTCCAGAGATTGATAGATCGCTTCGCCAAGGCGTGTACAAATTTGGGCTTAACAATTAGCCTGAATAAAACACATGTTACGGCACGTAAATACCTCACCAACCATCTCTATAGGGAATGGCGTGGGCTAGTGGTTAAGTGACACTGCTCACAATCTGAAGGTACTGAGTTCGATCCCCATCACAACACTGGCCGTTACCCCTGGGAAGCAAACCCTTAGAAAATGATGCAGGAGTAAGCAGACCCTTACATAAAATGCATGCTGAAGCAATGGGCCGACAGGCGCAAAATAAAACCACAATGCAACGCACACCACCTTGGGGATTAGAGAAATAAGGCGAACGAAAAAAATATTTTAAAAAAAAATCACGATCGATGTAAATATGACGTATACTTTAATTCAGTTCGCCAAACTTGATCTTGTTGAGAGTGCCATTGACTTTAAGCTTTCTTCGCATCTCGAGTTAACGTCTAGTATCTTCTTCAATCCGAGAGAATCTTTTAGTAGGGGTCGGAATTTTCCTAGCAGTGACGCATTCCTTTATTATAGTCACTAGTTTACCAAAAATATTTATTGGAGAGCCAGAATTTGGCATTTATGTCTTGAGATTTGATCTACAAGCCTGGTGCCATTTACTTGTATTATAGCTGTGTACCGTTGTTTTTTGAGGAGGGCAGCTTAGGTTTAACGAGATCCGGATTGGTCTTGGTCAATGATCACGTCCTAAGCGATGACATTAGTGACTAATTGTAGGTCGTCACACATAACATAATCAATTTGTGCTTTTGTTTTCCAAACTGGGGAGTGCCACGTCCATCCTTTCCCCGCTGATTTCTTAAAGAACGTATTTGTTATGAATAATGTATGGATATCCACGAAGATAGCCATGAGGTTTCCTCGGTCGATCGTTACTCTTGACTTCGGAGAAAGCGCCTATAAATTGTGCCTTTTCAAATTTGGGACCTACCTTTTGCATTCAGATCGCCTAGGGCGACCATCTTGTATGCAGGCGGTGTAATAGTTGCTCGGGATTCTCACAGCTCCACAATGTCATCGTCGTAGCCGCTATTGGGTGCGTAGCATTGTTTTATGAGGAGGGGTTTCTTCTGTGCTGGGACTTGTAATTCTAACGTGGCAAGTTTAGAGAAGATTTTCGAAGAGATTACGTTTTTTACATGACGGATTGAGATAATGAACTCTCTCCTGCACCGCCATGGATCTTGTCGTCATTTTCACACCAAGTATGATGCGAGTAGGAGTGGGCACGAGTTTCCGATGGCGATAGCCCAATGACGTCAAATCCAATATTTTTCAAATTATGCATGAGATGGTTCTGTTTAGGTGAATCGAATCTGCTTGCAAGTTGCAATAAATCAAGTAGAACGTATTTTTATTTGAAGTATGGTGGTGGGTGGACCAATGTGCTTATCGGTTCGGATCGTAAGCCTGTTCAGTCAGTTCATAGGTCATCAAAGTGTCGTCGTGGATGGTCTGTCGAGTGGAATCGTTCTTCGTTGTGGACTATACATAACGGAGATAACCGATTTCCTCCGTACGGCTCGCAAGGCCTGCGGGAGGAGACCCATTTCCTCTGCGCGGCTCGCTAGGCCTGCAGGAGGTGTGCATCGAAGCATGATACAAATCGATCGTTTTTGTTGTCACAGACTGACGAGTGACGTGACTATTGTCGTCTGGTTTCTCTTTAATTTCTTTTTTTCCGCCTCTGGTATATTTTTGTTTCTTTGGTTGGTTTGATTCTGATTGTTACGACGTTTTGGTTGTAATATGACTATACGCGGCCGCCCACACATATGATGGCCAGATGGTCTGCTGAGAAACCTATGTCCAAAATGGTACGACACGTCGAAAGATCGAACTGCATACAGGACATTGTTGGATACCTCGCATATGGCACACACGCCAGACTGAAGTCCAGGATATTGTATTGTATTGGGTATATGTATATATGAACAGCTGTTTGGCTTTTCCGTGTCTGGTGTATTTTTATCTGAGAATAATTACGACGCATGGTAGATGTTTGTTCTCTTGTGCCCCTAATACGTCCCAGTGTGTGGATGAAGCAACATCACTGGATATATGTGACAGGTCGATAACACCATGCGTATCCACAGGTCGATATGCTAGTCTTGTTTGATATCCGTCATTCACGACAGTAAGGTTTGTGTGGACTAATGCCTGGCTCAAAGCGACCCCTTGCCTATTGTTAGTGGCATGTTCCCAATTCTTTGACTTAGCATTAAAGTCATCTACAATGAGGCGTTTGTTTCCCTGCGACTGACAATTCTGACAGAAGTTCGCACTTTACGTCCTCGAACAGGTGAGCGTATAAGTTGTAGTTTCTCCATTCTTGGTGGTTGATTGTCACTACAATTTCTTGTAGCTCGACCAACTTAATTTTACAGGTGCTAGTATATATCCATGTATTGGGGAATTCTTGCTTCACATTCATCGCCAGTCCCCTCTTCCCGTGTGGTAACATTCACATTCAAGCAGGTCTCCTGGATCATGAAGATGTCGAAGTCGTATACAAATTTTCAATTGCAAATACCTATTATCCAGTGCTTTCTTTTACTCTACTACTACAACAGTGTTAATCGTTCCATCTAATTACTACCATTTCTTTTCACTCATTTGATGAGCATTGATCCATTTCTCATCGATTTATATATATAAACAATATCATAATATTCTTTACATATTTCTCTTACTTCACGTAAAAGCTTCTTCTGGAGGCTACTAAGTATGATTTTTCACAAATTTGTTTTTTTTTTTCCACCACCAGAAAGCACAATAAACTTGCTGTGTTACATAATGTAGCATTGTTTTATTCTTAGTCAAACTTTCAATTTCGTTAAATGTAACTGTAACTCTCGTGGTCTTTCAATTTCGTTAAATGTAACTGTAACTCGGTGACAATGGACTTCCTCAGTCTTGCAAAATTGTAAAAATAACCGCTGATTTATTTCCCAAGACGTGTAACGATCTTCTCAGGAACAATGGTCCTAAGTGGTACACCGGGGTCTTTGTGTATGGCAAGGACAAGAATAGAGCTACTGCCCTACAGAGAACAGGTCGTAAGAGGCCACTAACAGTGTGACATGGCATAACACCGGACATAGGTGGTTTGTTAAATGCAGTATAGATGATACCTAAGAGGCTACTGGTCTACTAAGATTGACTCGTACATCGATTCACCACACTTCGCGGCACTTGTCCCAATGCATTGGAGTAATTAGCCGCTCGAGCCTAGACTGTTAACCAGGAAACTCTCCTCCCGGCTACATCCAGCTGACGCCAGAGCTGGGACCTGCACAGGGGCATCCGCCCTTGTAAAAGTACATATCATCTAGGACTAAAACTTAGAACAATGTGCAAAAATGTGTTTTATGTGTTTTTAGATTAAATAGAAAATGGTTGTGTGGTTCGTTTATATTTTCCATAGTTATTGTGTTGTGTGTGCATAAAGACGAGATTGTCAGTTGATAGAAACTTGAGAATGCTTGTCGTTTTTTATATACATGTGTTCATTGTGATCATTTACTTCCCTGTGCCTCATATAATTTCATGTTACCAGAATGATAAAGTTCGCTTTTAACGTATTTTCATGAATGTTGGCAGTTACAGTGTGTGAACACATCTCTATCTACAGGTCATCGAGAAACTGGATTTGGAAATTACAACTTCTGTCAACATGATGATAATAGCCTGTCTGGTTTTTGTACTTGTGCTCATCATGACGCCAATCCTAGTGAAGTTGATGTATACCCTTACGTCATCAATTCAGGTCAAATCCATGTCTTGAATATATTTAGTCGTTTTTTCAAATATCACTGTGTGTTATTTATCTTTTTCTGTTTCATAATGTTGCCATGCGATTTACTATTGTTCAATGCATAAGTAGTGTCTCAAATAATAAGCGATATCGTCTTTTCAAATCTCAACAGAATTATGCTTTGGAAGCTTCTCTGAAATCACAGCAGCTAATACTTGAGAAACAGCGATCTGACACTCTTCTGTATCAGATGTTACCAAAATCAGTGGCACAACAGCTAAAAATGAACAAGACTGTCATTGCTGAATATTATGAACAAGTAGGAAATACATGTTTTAATAAAAAATCAATCGGAAGAAAGTCGAAGAGAACATGTAATTATTATTTGCGCATAAATTCCTAGAATTATCTCATATACAATACAATTCAATATCCTCGACTTCAGTCCTCTGACAGGTGTGCCGTATGCGAGGTAGCCCGATAATGTCCTGTATGAAGACCGATCTTTTGTAGTGTCATACCTTTTCGGACCTAGTTCTCTCAACAGACTTCTCGCTATCGTATGGATGGGCGGCCAAGTGGTCGTCTTTAATTATATAGCCACCAAAACGTCATTCTGAGTGTTCATCTGTTATCTGGCATGCGCACCACGTGGCCAGCTGGGTGGTATTTGTGAGACAACACATCCGCCACAACGTCTCAAAATAGAGTTCGTTCTCTGATTTCATCATTGTAGATTTGATCTCTGATCGATATCCAGAGGAAGCGTCTTTCCATCGCTCGCTGGGTAATGTGTAGTTTCTCTGCATCAAATTTGCCTAGATTCCACACTTCACATTCGTAAATCATGGCTGGTATGACCACATAATTGAATAGGTGTGCTCTTGCCATGGTGCCTTTCAGATGCAGGAGTATAGGCTTCATGGTATTGAAGCTATACCAGGCAGCAGCTCTTCGTCTGGAAATCTATCGGCCTAGGCTGTGGGTGACATTTATTTCCTGCCCCAAATATATGTAGGCGCTGACATCTTCGACAGTCTCATTTCCCAGCTGGATCTAGCATTTGAAGCAGAATGGGTTTCAGAAGCATTGCGTTTTTTCATCCATAGTCCGACACCTCTACCGACCTCATCCAAATTCATGAGTATTGGGCTTCCTCAATAGTGTAGCTGATTAGCACAATGTCGTCTGCAAAGCCTAGGTGGATGAGCGTTTCCCCATCTATATTTATGCCTCTATCAGCTGTTGGAAGATGTCCTCAAGCACTTCTGTATAAAGCTTTGGAGAAATTGTGTCACCCCGCCGCACTCCTCTTGCTAGTGGAATAGTTATTGGACGAAGTAATGTCCGTACTGCAACCTACATTTATTTCTTCGGTCATCCTTGTGTAATTTTCGGCTACGCTCTGGTTTCTTTGGGCATTTGCCACTGCATTGATCTCAATACTGTCGAAGGCTTTTTCATAATTTATAAACACTAGACATATGGGCAGGTGTACTTCACGTGCTCTCTTCAGCAGCTGGCGGATTTTGTGTAGATGGTCAGTAGTGGAGAAGCCTCTTCTGAATCCAGTTTGCTCATAGAGTTGTTGGCCGATCCTGTTGACAAGGACTTTGTAGAACATTTTGTAAATCATAGGCAGTAAGCAGGTAAAGCGATAGTCCTCCAAGAGTTTGATGTCACCCTTCTTGTGGATGATTGTAGTTTTTGAGGTTTTCCATTGATCTGGGATTCGTTACTCTGTAAAGTACTTGCTAAATAACTTAGAGAGTTGTGGTGCTAGAATGTTGAGTGTGCAATTGACTATTTTTTTAGGCGATCTGAGTGCTATGGTTGGCCCAAGATGGGCAAAGGAACAAGGCACGTTCTCCGAAGACTAGCATAACGACCGGGGAGATCGACTGGCTATCTTCGCGGAGACCCATTGTATACCATGGCCGTGGATTTAAGTATCAGCTTCTGGTTTTTCCAAACACGTTGTGAGGCGAGCAAATGTACCAGCAGCTTGGCCAATGCGGCTTTCTATTTCTGGTCCTAGAGAGAGACAGAGAGCTTGTCATTGATTAGGGATCCAATATAGGTGAATTGATGCACAGCTGCCAGTTCATAATTATCGATGCTAAGATTTAGCGTAGCATCTACTTCCTGTCCCAGAACATTTGTTTTGTAGAGATTTATTGTCAGCCCAAAATCTTTGCAAGAATGGGAGAAGCGATCTATGATTCTTTGAAGTTCCTGCTGACTGTGGGTGATAATTAAAACAGCATTTGCGAAAAACAAGTCACTGATGGTGATCTACTTTATCTTCGCTTTGGACTTGAACCTTGCAAGGTTAAACAGCCTACCATCCGACCTAGTGTGATGGCAAATTCCTTCATTTGCGTTACCAAATGCATGTTTCAGTAACAGAGCAAAGAAGATTCCAAACAGTGTCGGGACCAGAACACAGCCCTGCTTAACACCACTTAGAATTCCAAATGGTTGTGATATGCTACCATTAAACTGGATTGTTCCTATCATACTCTTATGGAACGATATTTTTAGCCGCAGCAGTTTGTTTGGATAGCCTATTTTAGAGAGGATTTTGAAGAGGCCATCTCTGCTAATCAAATCAAAAGCTTTTGAAGGCAACATAAAAGGGCTGGTTCTGCTCACGTTACTTTTCCTGAAGTTGTCAAAGAGAGATAATGTTGATCGTTGATCTTCCAGACCTGAATCCACACTGTGACTCTGGAAACACATGCTCAGCCAATTTCTCCAGTTTTTGAAAGAAAACTCTGGCGAAGACTTTGCCTACAACACTAAGCAAAGAGACACCTCGATAGTTATTACAGTCACTTCTATCATCTTTGTTTTTTGTATTATGTTACATTCTGTGCATCTCTCATATCTTGAGGTATTGTGACTTCTTACCAGCACTGACATAACATCATATACATCGTTTGATAAAATCAGGTTGGATCCTGTCTCTGCCTGGTGCTTTTCCCCAGGGCCAAGTTGTCAAAAGCTTTATTCAGATCGTCTAAAGATGGTTCGATGTTGAGTTTGTCCATACTGGGATAACCTTTGACAGCCTCAAGGGCTGTGGGAATGACTATATTGATACACGAGTAGAGTACAGAATAGTGTTCAACCCATTGCTCCATCTGCTTTCCTTTATATGTTGTTTTCTCACCAGTAATGGAATTGAACGGGACTGTTTTGCTACTCGCAGGGCCAATAGCTATCTTTATACCATCTTAAATTTGTCTTATGTCCCCTGTTTGTGTTGCAGTCTGGATGTTTTCCCTAAGCTGTAGCCAATACTCATTTGCACACCGACGAGATGTTTGTTGCACCTGGCTTCTGGCGGACTTGAAGTTGTACAGAGTACCTGCATTTGGAAACTGCTTGTATTTAATCAGACTAGTGTTATATCCTCCACGTTCGTTTCAAACCAGTCAATCAGATTTAACAGTTCTTCTTCCAAATGTAGCAAGTGCAGTATTGTGAATGACATTTTGAAGATGCTGCCAGGTCTCTGTAACAGCGGTGTCATGATGTTGGATATTGAGGGCATTATGAAATCTCTTGATAAGCGCAGGGTCAGACATTCTACTTCCGTCGATGCGTGACTTACCTTTGCTAGTGGTGTGATGGAACTTCTTTGGCTGCAATTTTATTTTACAGCAAAACCAAAGAATGATTAGTGTCACAGTCTGCACTATGGTAAGTGTGCGTCAGGAGCACATACTTAAGGAGAGATCTTCTGACAAGAATTAGATCCAGCCGATGGTAAGTGTGCGTCAGGAGCACATACTTAAGGAGAGATCTTCTGACAAGAATTAGATCCAGCTGATGGTAAGTGTGCGTCAGGAGCACAAACTTAAGGAGAGATCTTCTGACAAGAATTAGATCCAGCTGATGGTAAGTGTGCGTCAGGAGCACATACTTAAGGAGAGATCTTCTGACAAGAATTAGATCCAGCTGATGGTAAGTGTGCGTCAGGAGCACATACTTAAGGAGAGATCTTCTGACAAGAATTAGATCCAGCTTGATGTCAATGCTTTGATCGTGGGTGTATCCACGATACCATGTTGGGGTTTGGTATGAAAATAAGAGTTGGTCACACAAAGTTCATGGTAGGCACATAGCTCTAGGAGCCGCTGGCCATTCTCATTCATTTGTCCCACTCCAAACTTGACAAGGCATGAAGACCACGAGTCGTGATCATCGCCCACTCTAGCATTGAAATCACCTAGTAGAAAAAACT
Source organism: Ariolimax columbianus (assembly GCA_036924085.1). Lineage (NCBI taxonomy): Eukaryota > Metazoa > Mollusca > Gastropoda > Stylommatophora > Arionidae > Ariolimax > Ariolimax columbianus. The sequence goes on along the minus strand of JAVGWX010000005.1, from coordinate 42,090,278 downwards.
GTTCTTGACTATGGACGTTTTTAATGATCGCTGATAAATCATCATAGAACTCATCTTTTGCTTCAGGTGTGGAGCACAAGGTAGGTGCATATACATTGACAAGTGTGGCGGGACCTACTCTTGTATGGAGACGAAGCGTAAGCAGGCATACATTGACAAGTGTGGCGGGACCTACTCTTGTATGGAGACGAAGCGTAAGCAGGCATTCTGAACCATTCTCACCTGGTTCAACCATATGTAATTGAGACTTTTTAACAGCAAAGCCTACACTGTGCTCTCCATTTTCATTGGGGTCTTTTCCTTGCCTGTAGAATAAGTAGTTATTCTCACTCATTGTCCTAGAGGCCGCTAACCTAGTGTCTTGGAGTTCCACAATGTTCACACCCAGTCTTTTCAGTTCGTCATTGATTACGCGTGTCTTTCTGGTATCGTTAATATCATGCACATTATCAGATAGTGCAGTCAGCATGGAACGGGCATTCCAACATCCCAGTTTAACTGTTGATGCACTTGTATCGACACCGCTGGAAGGCCTCTCCAGGTCATAAGCTTGGACATTCTTCAACATACAGCCTGGTTTCAGCTACGTCGCAGGAGTTGCCAGATTAGCTATGGAATCACCACTAGACTTCCTTAGGGACACCAGCTTCGGATTTATTTCTTAGGGTTTAACTCCCAAAACCTTTTCATGGATATGTATCCCACAAGGCGTGGGTGAACAGTTTTTATGATAAAGAGCTTTTTGGGCCTGTTCAGCTTTCACGTCAAAATTTGTAATTTACAGGTAGTGTGACCGGTTATTGATTATTTTATGACACTATAAGATGAATGATGATATTTATAACACGTTCGTAAGTTTGGTAACTACTGTAAGAAAAAACTATAATTATCTATGTTTTTAATCCACGTCGAAAGACCATAGGTCACCATCACCATCTTGGTATTGTAATCCGATTTACTGAATATGTTGGATAGAATGTATGTCACTGTAATTGCGATCACGCAACATGCATTATAATGTTAAATGTGGTATTGATTTTTGCTGGGAGCTTAGAATTTGCTAATAATGTTTTTTGCAATTATTTGATTTTAGCCTAAAATAAAGTTTTCTTTTCTTTAGGTGACACTCTTTTTTAGTGACATAGTTGGCTTCACAAACATATCAGCAGCAAGTACACCTCTTCAGGCAAGTATTTTAGATTTTAGTAAATATATATGTATATCAAACAATCAAACTGTTGTTTTACAACATACTTCTAGGAAAAATGAATTATATAACAGCAACAGGGCTAACACATGAATGTACTAAAATGTACTGCTTTCTAGTATTAATTATGCTGTAATCAGACTGTCTTTACGACCAGCTGCTGCTGGTAAGTAAACGTCATGGCATATGGCACGGGTAAGCTTTCAAGTCATTAAAATTACCAGTATAATATTGTAGACCTTTAACTAAAAAAATTTTCAAAAGTGACATTTAAAAAACATCTAGAAACAAGTGCACATGTAAACCAGCAACATCCATCAAAGAACTTTTTGAAGTCTTCAAAGAGCAGAACTATGCAATTCTGTACTGCTATGTATTTGTCTGCTGGTATATAGAATATTGGTATACAGAATATTGCTTCTCGTGTTCCATTCTTCAGTCACAGTTCTTATTTTTCATCCTGAACTTCATTGTCTACTTCACGCATAATTATATCCTATAAAATGTTAAATAGCAGTCTGATAGTTCTAAAAATATGTGCTTTCATTTGCACACGATTTCTTGAGTAATAAAAATAATAGTTGCGCATCGCAAGCAAAGATGACGACAGCATCAGACTATTGCAGCTAAATATGTGTTCTGTGGTGGATGTAAAGACCAATCCTGAAACGACACACACTGTCTCATTCAGTTCATACATGCTTGAAGCTGGCAATGGAATCGTTGTGAGTATTACTTTTTCGGTCAGCGCGCTTTCGCTGAGCCTCCACGATGGCTGCACTCTCTGTCATCTGAGCAGCTGTTGTGGTACTAGCTAGCCAGGTGGTACGGTCTAGTGCAAGCATCTCCCAGGAGTTGACATCAATATTCAAGCATTTCAGAGACACTTTCAGAGTCTATAGGGTTTCTTCTTCCCTCCTGGTGAGCGTCTGCATGTTTTGAGCTCACCGTATAACAGCTGCTTGGGGATGCGTATATCTGGCATGCGAACAACATACCCAGTCGATGTATGGCTCGATGTACGACTCCCCAGGGGCAGACTGGAATAGTACCTCCGTTCTCCTAATGTTGATCTTTGAGCAATTTTATAAACACAGATACAACCAGGTCTCTTGGTATAGATCCTGTATTGGACATACCATTACAGAGATAAGTGATTTTATCTTGACTAAATTCCTTCAGAGATTCTGCCATTTATATATGCTTTCCCTTTGTGCGTGTCCTTAATCGCTTTCTCTACATCTGATCTGAGGATGTTGAATCCGTCAATATTATATTGCGATAGTGCGCACCTCTGTTGTCATCGACAATTTCACGCAAATCGGTTTGTTATCACTGTCTCATCAAGTAAAATGGTGCAATCCCTGTCCTTAATGGACCCTCCTCCTTGAGTCAACCTTTGAAATCTTGTATTTACGCATGGCTCTTGTTGTGTGCTTTCCAAAGTTTTCAATTACCTTCCATTTCGATTTAAACCATAGGTATTTTCCACTTCGGCACATGTTAATTATCGTATTGTCCAGTATTCTGTATTATAGAGTGTGCATGGGTTCTTTTTTTCTTCCATTTTGCTTAAGATGTCTATCATCCATTGTCCTGATAAAGAAAATGAAAGCCATACAGTCCTGCTCACAGATGCTCTGGCCGTAGTCACAGCGCTAAAAAGCCAGAAAAACACTGAGCTTAATGACTTAAGAGCAGTACTCTGTGAACTATGCCAGCAGTCCGCACCAAAAAGGGTAGTGGTACAGTGGGTCCCATCACACTGCAGCATCCAAGGCAACGAGGAGGCAGACAGACTGGCAAAAGAAGGTGCAAGTCTACCACAAACAGATACTAGTATGACGTAGGAAGACTGAAAACGGCTTATTAAAGCCAGATACATGACCAAATGGGAAACTGAACATACCGGCTACACCAACAACGATGCGTATTACCAGTTCAGCAGAAGAGAGCAGGTCGTTGTCTACAGACTTCGCACTGGCCACAATAGACTGAGGTACCACCTATTCAACAAATTGAAGATAGGTGGTACCGACGAATGCCCGTGTGGTACCGGGAAAATGACCGCTGAACATCTGCTGCAGAACTGCCCGACATACGAGGATCAGAGAGAGCAGATGTGGCCATCATCACTGGAACCACAAGACAAGCTCTATGGCAGTGTCGACAGCATCAGGATGGCCGCCGCTTTTTTCGAAAAAATAATGGTTACTGTCTGACTGCGTACGATGAAGAAGAAGAGAAGAATGAAAAATTGAAAGACAAAAATTTGATATTTTACAGAAGGATGGGAAATATACCAGAACATTTATAGAAAAGGGATACTTGAAATACAGATGGTAAACAAATTAAATGGTGGGGCAGTGTAGGCGTAAAGGAAAGAGGATGTATACCAGAACAGTGACACTAAATCTTAGTGGTTTAGGCGACAAGATGTGCCCATAATGGGAGCTTGTGGAGCCAAGATGTCAGCTCTTTCATTGCCCTGAACCCCAGAATGAGCAGGACAGTAGATCAAGGTCAAGGCCTGGAGGTTTGAGGCCTCACCAGCTGCTATCCACTTGTACCTAATCCATCCCATTCTGTACTTTCTGAAATACGGCATGTGCATATGTCACGATAACTGCCTTTGTTATAGAAGTCTCAGATATCCATTTCAGTACTGAGGTCACTGCTTCCGTTTCCATTCTCATACTGGGGGTTGTTGACGTGTATGCAGTACTGCGATCAGCAACGACCTCTCCTCTCACTCTAGCCGAGAAACCCCAGCCTGATGTCTGACTGATCAGTCGGTGTATATGACAGCGTCACTCTCCTGGGTGTTCTCAGTTATCAGCTGATTTACCTCGTGCTCTGCTCTCTCGTTGCTCCGTTCTCTGCATTCCTTGCCGAAGGTTATGATGACTCTCTGATTCTCTGTCATTCTATCACCAGTGTGGACCAATTCTTCCCCTTTGGCTATCGTCTCAGCAGGAGTGACGTGTTTGATTGTTGTCTCAGCCAGTGTCACCCATGACGACCCTCTCTTGATTCTTGATCCCTTGATGTCTAAGATACTACTGTGCAGAGGGTGCCGCGTGTCTGTGGTGACAAGCATATATGCTTTGAGTTGTGCTAGTTTATGTCTGGATGTCACCGATAACAATCCCAACATGTACTGCATCATCACAATCGGGATATCTCTAGTGCAGCCCAGAACCAGTCGCATACCTTCATTCTGGATGCGTTCCAACCTTTCACACTGTGTTCTTGATAGTGTGAGGATGCCGTCCGTAATTGATGACAGACAACACGACCTAACGAAATAGGATGAACAGGAGGCATTGTTCCAAGTCGGCAGCAGCCATGGTCTTGAGTGCTCCTAACTCTCTCTTGCATCTTTGTACGATCTGGTCAACATGGCAGTTATAGGAGAGACTGTGATCAAATGTGACTCCCAGGTATTTCCACAAGTCACACCTGGCAATGGTGCAACCATCAAATTGGATGTCCTGGAGTTGAGCCTTTACTTTAGAATTATTCAAAGAGCATCACATCATGCATACTGTCATGAATGTTGGGGATAAGCTGGCTTGTAGTCTTTCCATTCATTTTCTGATGCAACTGCCAGAACCTCTGGAGGGTATTATCATTACCCACACCTGTAATGAACTCCTCCCATTGCTCGCCTTTGGACTCCCTAGCTAACGCTTTAAAGTAATTGCTAGCATTCCGTTTTACCTCCTCCTTCTTGTTCAACGCGGTTACATTAATACCAGCTCTCTTTCAGGATTTACGCCAATCCCTTGCTGTCGCCTTCTTTTCTCTCCAGGCCATATCAACAGCTTTAGTCCAGGTGGTTGGACAAATGGGGATCTAGTGGTCCTGCGTCCGATCGTTTGGCGCAGCTTGTTCACTTCATTATCCAGTTCGTACGTGTATCTGAACACCTGTTTGGCTTTCCGGTGTCTGGCGTGTTTTCCTCTGGGTATAAGTACGACACACGGCAGGTGGTCCCTCTCTTGTGCCCCTAATACGTTCTAGCGTGTGGATGGAGCAACATCACTTAATATAAGAGCCAGGTCAATGACCCCGTCTGTATCGCCCAGTTGAAATGCTATTCTAGTTGGACTTCCGTCATTCACGACAGTGAGGTTTGTGTGGACTAATGCCTGGCTCAAGGCGACCACTGCCTATTTTCAGTGGCATTTCCTCAATCATTTGGCCTAGCATTAAAGTCACCTGCAGTGAGGTACTTTTTGTTTTGTGACTGACAAGTCCGACATAAATTCCCACTTTACGTCCTCGATGAGGTAATCTATGTGAGCGCATACGTTGTAGATTCTCCATCCTTGGTGATTGATTGTTACTACAATCCCTTGTAGCTCGACATCCTCAATTTTACAGGTGTTAGTATCTATCAATGTATGGGGAAGTTGTTGCTTCACATACATCGCCAGTCCTCGGTAAGCGGGCCCGCATGGATTACTGTAGCACCTGTATCCTGGACACTTGATGGTGACATTCTCCTTCAAGTAGTTCTCCTGGATCATAAAGATGTCGAAATTGTACACCAATTTTTGGAGAATGATTTCGCTTAGGGTAGCGCTGAGGCAATTCCAGTAGCCTATCCGTACATTTTTTTACCCAAGTCTATCTGACTTTCTTCAACATTTTCTTTTTCCGGCTCTTTTCTTTCTCTCTCTCCTCTTGTCTCTTCTTTCTCTCCTTCTGCATCATCCTACCTTAGCGCCATTTGCTAGAGACATCGACGTCAGAGCACGATCTCCATAGTTCCCGCGATGACTCTTATGTGTGATTTGTCATCAGAGTTTTCCTTTTCCTAGAAGAGATGCCTGTGGGGCTAACGAGTCTCCTCTTCTCGGTTTGTAGTCGGCACCATTTTTATTGCGCTGTCATTGGCTGTTTAGAGAGTACTGTTGTTATTTGGAACGTGTAGTGTGGATACTAGTCTACTGCAATAGGACACGTTAAATTTGGCTAAAAGTAGCATTAATGTCCAATTCCTTAAAATAGGGTGAATGAGAAGAACGAGTTGTTAGGGATGGGCAATTTCAACGGAGAAGTTGGGAAAAAATCGACACAGGAGACATGTCTTGGTGCGTTTAGTGATTGCACACCAAAAAAGAATAGCAATGGGGAAGAGCTGATAAATTTATGTCTTGAACAGGGGCTGATTAAAACAAACACTTTATTTTTCTAACACCAGAAACGCCATATACAAACATGGTTTCGATGGAATGATACCGGCATGTCATCCCAAATAGACTACATACTAGTCAGAGGGAGACAAAGACCAAACATTACAGACTCAAGAGTGTTTCCCAACACCATTATGGATACCAATCATCGGCCTGTTGTACTAACTCAAATACCTACTTTCCAAATCGAAAAGAAGTTGCAATGATAGATATACGTCACAAATTTGGCAAAACTTGAGGAGGAAGACATCCGCAAAGATATACAGCATGAAATGAAATGTATATATGAAGCTCTGCCAGTATCAACTGACAATGTAACGAATGAGTGGCAGTGGTTCAAATTAGCACTAATGAACACAGTGAAGGCACAAATGCGGTAGAAAGAAACTTCAAAAATTCCAAAAGAAAAGAACAGCGGGATGGAATCAACAGGTACAGGAAGCAATATAAGCTAAAAATAAATTATGCAAGAAGTGGTTGAAATCGAAGTCACAAGAATGTTTTACAATCTACAGACTCGAAAGAACAAATTCGAAATACGTAATTAAGAACTCCAAAGCAGACACATGGAATAAATACAGCGAACAATTAGCGCTCACGTGTAGCAAGAATCCGAGAGATTTCTTTAAAAGTGTCACGGCAATGAGAGTTAGAGACGACAGCTTTTTAACCCTACCAAAATTATAAACGACAAACACGGGACACCGATTTTCGATCCAGAAAAAAGGAAAGCACAATACAGATAATATTTCCTAGAACTCCTAAACCCAAATGATACGCGGAGGCACTCTACTGATACGAGTTTAAATACAGGAAAAACAGCTCAAAATATTACTCCAGGAGATTGATACAGTCCTTTAAAACAACAAAAATCCTCAATCTGCAGGTGCGGGCGGAATAACCTACTGGACAATTAAAGCTTGCGGAACCTAGGAGTAATATGGTTACATAGAATATTCTCAGCAGCTTGGGAGCAAAGTAGAGTCCCTTAAGACTGGCAGACAGCTATCATAGTGCCAATCTGGAAAAACAAAGGCAACAAAAAAGGGTGGGATATCGCTTCTAAGCCACACAGGAAAACTGTACGCGAAAGTCCTGAAGAAGAAAATTCGGCTTTTCCTAAAACCACAGCGGAGTGAGGCTCAATTTGGTTTCCGACGAGGTAGGTAGGAGCTGCACAAACGTTCTATTCTTCCTGAGAACTAAGCAAAACAAACATCCAATGCGATCGGAAACTCAACGTGGCTTTCATAGATCAAGAAAAGGCTTTCGATAGAGAAGACAGAAATAAACTATGGTCTATCCTAGGCGACTACGAAGTACAGGGGCAGCTATTAGAGAATATTAGAGCATGTACCAAGGGTGTCAAAGTATAGCAAGAACAACAGACGGTCTGACTGAAACAATGGAGATAACAACCGGGGTGAGACAAAGGTGTGTGTGGTCGCTACTACTCTTTAACACATATATGGACAGAAAAACGCTGGAGGCCAAATTAGAGTATATGCCATGAAATGCAGAGGAAGAAAAAACAAGCTGATCGGTTAAATGTACTTCTTTTTGCAGATGATCAATGTCTATTTTAAGAGAGTGGAGATGATCTGCCGCAACATCTGACTGCGCTCAACTATGTATGTGATAATACAGAATGAGAATTAATACATCCAAAACAGAAACTATGCAGATAAGCAGATCGCCTGAAAACTTGACCGTTATGGTAAACGGGACCAAGATCAAGTAAATGGAGGAGTTTCAAGTACTTGGGCAGTAATTTCGCACAGGATGGAGGTTTAGATAAAGAGATTGAGATCAGGTTCCAAAAAAGGAAATGCGATTGCATACCAGCTGTCACCATTATTGAAACACCCTAACATAAACATGTCCACAAAAATAATGCTTATCAACAGTATATTCATGCGAACTCTCTGCTACCAGTGCCAAACTTGGACTTTAACAACAATTCTAGAGAGAAAGATCACGACATGTGAGATGAGATGTCTCTGGAAAACAATCAACGTAACTAGGAGAGGCAGAATGCGCAATGAAGATGTGAGAAGAATAGTTGAAGCAAGACCCTGCTCTGAATATATTGATGAAGCGAGAATCAATTGGTTTGACCACCACATGAGAATGCATCCTGACCAACTACCTCTGTGCGCCTACACGCACGAAGTCTGGTTTTTTTCAAACGTGGCAGACTAGATGGATAGGAAATGTTGCGGATACTAAATCGCCATGGGATGACGACCACTTCAGCGACACCTCTGGCCCTGGACAGAAAACTACGGCGCCCCACGATACAAGTGGATAAGACAAAACAACAGGAAAATAAATCAAACGTATTTTTGCTATTATGGCTCAATGGTTTTTTTTGGGAGAAATCTTTGAGTCCAAATGGCCATTCGACGTTAAACAAATTTGAATTTATATCTTCAAAACATGCTACTAGCAAATTACACCTAAAAAAGGCAGAAGCTTTTCATGTGCTTAGAAAATACAGCATTGATTTTTTTATATCAGAAAGTGCTATAGTTCAAAATCAAAAAATTTTAAGGCGTCTCATTGATGTAGTTGTGTTATTAAGAAAACAAGAGCAAGCTTTTAGTGAGCACAATGAAAGCGTAGATTTTCTCAATAAAAGAAATTATTTAGAAACCTTACATTTGCTTGCCATGGAAGAAGGGTTATTTAATAAAGGACCATTTGCAAAGCAACACGGCATTTAAGGGAAATGTTTCTGATATTCAGATTGGTTTAATCGAATCAGCCACTATTGCCTTAAATGAGCAAATTCGAAGTGAATTACACAATTAAGTTTTGTGTCGATTCAACGGAATGAAATTAATGACATTTATATAATCCAGCTGTTTTGTTAGGTAGGTTTGGTGGCCACAATATTGAAGAACGTTTAATTAAATATTATTTTTCCTCGGGCGATAAATGTGTGAGAAAGTAATTTCCGTCAAAGAAAAATACAAAATTTAGAAACAACTTATTTTACAGACATATGATGGAGCATCAGTTATGGTCGGCTGTGGCGGTGAAGTGCAAGCCATCATACGTCAAAATTATCTTAAAGAATGTGTGTGCACTGTTATGCGCACCAGCTGAACTCGATTCAGTTCAGTTCATCCCGTAACCCATCAGGTCGTTGGGGCACACATAAAGACATGAAAATTCCATGCCAGCTATCTCTATCTGTCGCCGCCTGACGTATCTCACCGTGACAAAGGCCTGACCACTCAGCGATGTTGTCCACCCATCTCTTCCTTGGACGTCTTCGCCCTCTCTGTCCCGGTACGGATCCAAAGAGTATCGAGTTGGGAATTCCGTTGGACCTCGCGACGTGCCCGCACCAGGCCATCTTTCGTCTTTTGAACTCGATACTATTACACAATGCCAAAACAATTCAGGAAGTTAAATTGTTCATCTGCAACCTCACTGCATTCTCTTCTTCTTCTTTTTCGTTCGCTGTCAAACGTCAACATGTATTTTTTCGAAGAAAGTAGCGGTCATCCTGAGGCTGTCGACACTGCCATAGAACTTGTCTAGTGTTGCCACTGGTGATGGCCACATGTGCTTTCTCTGGTCCTCGTATGTTGGGCAGTTTTGCAGCAGATGTTCAGCGGTCATTTTCCTGGTACCACAAGTGCATTCGTCAGTGCCACCTATCTTCAGTTTATTGAATAGGTGGTACATCAGTCTGTTGTGGCCTGTGCGGAGTCTGAAGACCACGACCTGCTCTCTTCTGTTCAACTGGTAATAGGCATCATTTTTTGTGTAGCCAGTATGTTCTGTTTCCCATTTGGCAAAGTATCTGGCCTTAATAAGCCTTTTGGACTCTTCATGGTAGTCTTGCACCTTCTTTTGCCAGTCTGTCTGCCTCCTCGTTGCCTTCTTGTTAAAGTGGGATGGAACCCACTTTTCCACTACTCTTTTTGGTGCAGACTGCTGGCATAGTTGACAGAGTACTGCTCTTAAATCATAAAGTTCAGTATTTTTCTGGCTTTTTAGTGCTGTGACTATGGCCAGGGCATCTGTAAACAGGACTATCTGGCTTTCATTCCTTTCGCCTGTCAGCATTGCTTCTACCGCAGCCCTCAGTGTTTCTACTTGAGAATTTTCCAGTTGCCACTGACAGTGTTATTTTTCTACCGTTTGGTAGGCTCAGGAATACCCCTGCCCCTCCGTTCTGTGTTGTGTTTGTTATAGAACCGTCGGTGTATGCATGGGTCCATTCCATGCTAGGGTAGTTTTCCGTTATGTACCTCAGGGTTATGTCTCTTCTTTCTTTTTCAGTCTGGCTGTTCTTGTTTCCAATACCTGGTATATTTTCTACCACCTCCGGAATGATATGCTGCTTCCAGGTGAGTTTGCATACAGTAGGGATGGGCTTTGGTATTGTTACGGTGTTCATAGGGTCTTCGCTCATCTTTGCTCTGGCTATTTCTGCAAAGTTTCTCCGCTTTAGTTTCCCATTTCCCAAATTGTTTAGTCTGTGGTGCATTGGATGGTCGGTCAGTCTTTGTAGTTTCTCTGACTGCAGCTGGGCTCTGCAGTCTCTTCTGTCGGTCATTGATTGCAGATTTGTAATCTTTTTAAGTTCTACAATTGGCGTTGACTTCATGCCTCCTGTTATAACTCTCATGGCTTGGTTTTGATGTTTGCTAATTTTATCAATGTTCGCCTTTGCTGCTGTTTTCCATGCCGCAATGCCATACTCGAGAACTGGTCTCACTCTTCCAGTGTACAGTTTCTTTAGTATTCTTTCGCCTGCTTCACAGCTTGTGCCAGCATGTTTCCTCATGATTGCCATTCTTTGTCTGACTTTCATTCGGTTTCTCTCGATCTGACTTTTCCATGTCATGCGTCGATCAAATGTGACTCCCAAGTAGTTTGGGTTGTCGTTTGGCCGCAGGTATTTGCCGTTAAGACTTATTTTGGTGTTCTGGGATTTATTTGAAAGCGAGAATATCGTACATGTTGTTTTTTCCTCGTTTATTTTGACCAGCCATGAGATCTCCCACTCCTCCAACGATGTTAGGGCCTGCTGCATCCGATTGTTTGCTACGGTGAGATTTTTTTTAGAGGTCCACATAGCCAGATCGTCTGCAAACATGGAGCTGTGGACTCTTCTTAGTATACTCTCTGTGATGTCGTTTATATACTCCAATAAAAGTGTGGGTGACAGTACCCCCCCCCCCCCCTTGGGGTACTCCTTGCTCCAGTGTCAACTTTTTGTTCATCTGCCCTTGTACTTGAACTCTAGCTGTTCTGTTTTCGAGGTAGTGGCTGATCCATCTGTACATTTTCCCAAACACATCACTTCTTCGTAGCTTGACTTTAAGTCCCTCTTTCCACACCTTGTCAAATGCCTTCTCTAGATCCATCCAGACCGCTACTGTATGCTTTTTCTCTTGGTAAGCATCCTCTTTTCCTGTGCTATGAGAGTGATATGGTCCTCAGTGGATCTGTGTTGTCTAAATCCTGCTTGCTGTGGAATTAGTATGTGTTTTTATTCCAGGTGCCACGTCAGTCTCGTGTTTATCATACGCTCCATCAGTTTGCCTACTCAGCTCAGTAGACTGATGGGCCTGTATCCATTTGGATCTGTTCTATCTTTTTCTTTCTTTGGTACTGGTATAAGTACAGCCTCTTTCCATGTCTGTGGTACAATTCCCCGTTTCCAGCTTTGGTTTAGGACTGATAGTAACTTCCTCTTTGCTGTTTGGCCCAACCCCATCAGCATTTTGTTTGTTACTCCATCATTTCCGGGCGATTTCTTTTTCTTTAAAGTTCTCATGGCCTCATCCATTTCATTCATTGTTAGTTTTGCCATCATGTGCTCCTCTGGTGCCATCTTGATGTTGTTGTGGCTCTTTTGTTCTTCCCTAATGTATGTATGCCTGTCTGTAGGGACATCAATGTGGTTTGCTCTGGCATAATGTTCTATAAAGGCGTTTGCTACTTTTGTTCCAGTAAGCATGTTGTCGACCTGCTTGATGGTAATTTGTTTATTTTATGGCGTTTCGTCATTCATTCGTTCTTGAATACTTTGTGGAGAAGTACTTTGACAGCATGGGTTTCAGCTACCTCATCCGGCGCAAACAAGATATAACTACAATTCACGTGCTGTATCAACCATCAAACATTACCAAGAGTTACGAAATGCCGTGAGTTACGTAACTGAAACTGACTCAAACTATAAATTGTTCAATAGGTCTTCTGAGTATATTAGATTATTCACATTGTTCACATTTTTATTGTACCTGTTAGATAGAATATTTGTCTTCACCGAACATTAGTTCAGCATTTTCCAAGCTAAGTACACAAGTCATATAAATGTAGGCATTAATGAAATAAGGATTGTCAATTCCAACATTTCGACTCTACGTTCCGATAAGGATATACAAGGGGGCTTTCACCAGTGTATGGTGTTGAACAAAAACTATCAGGCAGACTTCCAACCACGGCGTTTTGTTGAAAATCACAAATGCGTTACATTTGCTAACTCCATTATTATTTAGTTATAGGGACGATTCTTCAACTTTGACGAAGTTGCATTTGTTGAGCCATGCAAAATTTACACAGTTTAAAAAAGTATTTCTTGACAGTCAATTTTAAAAACTTAAAAACACATGCCCTAAGGTGTTTAACTTTATAGCATTGCACAATGAAATGTAAATATTTGCAGCTCAGAAGACAAAGCCAAACCTTGACCTCCAAACAGTGAATAAACAGAGGGGCAAAATGGTGCAACTGATTCTCAGTATTCCAATGAGCTTGGCAACTACAGAACGGTCAATGAGTACATTGAAAAGAATTAAAACACACATACATAATTCGATGACTTATAATAAATAGACTGACCAATCTGGCTACTATTTCAATAGATACGAAACTGTTTTTGCAAGTTCGCTTAAGATGTGTTATAGCAGAGGGTGATATATATTTTTTTTCAGAAATGAAACAAAGACGCTTAGAACTGATTTGCAAGATAACGTAGACAACTGTGCATAAGTACGCCAACAGCATGGGTTTCAAATAACTCATTCAGCACAAAAACTAACTATTTTTCCACATTCTTTAGACGTCGAAGTGTGCCTCTTTATGTTCATGACTCAGCTTACACAAACAAAATTATCATCACGCTTCGCTACAATATACTCATAGTGAACATTCAACAACAACCACTGCATACACAAGTATATGTTGACTATATCCGTTAGTGTTTCACGTAATTGTGCTATTGTATATAAATACCTCTTCACTGGAAGGTGCTATCTTATTTCCTGTGTAAAAGATTAAAACATGTTTTGTTTTATTTCACGTATTTGTGTTATATGGTTATTTTCTGTTACTTGTAATTGGGAATGTTGCTGTTTTATGTTGATTTGTTTCCAGTATTTGAGTGTTCTTGTCTCATTGTTTCATATCTTTTTATAGTCTCAAAAATGGTCCATAGGATCTATGTTGGCGTCAGTTTTGCACAATGTGGTCGGTGTGGTTCACTACATGCATATTGAACAAGAAAAGCTGACACTGCAAGAGAAAATCCACGTGGAAGACAAATATTCAACCAAATCATTAACAATATTCAACAGTAGAACCAAAATTCTACAATAATATAGGCCACAAAAAACACAAGTTCTAAGAATGATGAGTTCAGTATGCAAAGCTACTTAACGGAACAATAAAAATGGGAAAATAGAAGACAAAACATTTTTAAAATATAAAACAACGATTGAATTTACAAAATAGTTTGCATAAAATTGAAGCATAAACATTTCTACGTGTTTACAGTCAAATGGTAACATGAGATATTTGTTTTACCTCCTTTAAGGTTGTAGTGCTCTTGAATGAACTTTACCGGTTTTTTGATGATATTTTGGACCATTACGATGTGTATAAAGTTGAGACTATTGGAGACGCATACATGGTTGTCAGTGGGTTGCCAAACAGGTAAGCTTCCAACATCTTTGCTGACATTACACAATCATGCCACCTATTAGTGAGATATGTAATTGTATGAAAGATTTAGGACACCCGTGAAAACAAATGTAAAATTGACAGCTATAGTTTTGCAATATAATGTGATACCATAATGATATGACACCAATAATAGTATTTATTCGAACAATAAGCTTTGTCCGTATCAGATGACCAGAAATAATATCAACACATACTTAGGAAAGAGAACAAGGCAATATATACAGATAGATGTTAAAATGCAACAATAGCAAATAACCTGCACTCATTATAAACATAACCAAACAAGCCATTGAATTTAACCAAAGAAAGAGGGAGGTTGAAAAGCTAAAGCAGCTTAATTATCATAGCAAAATAAATAGTATACAACATCAACATTACTCCACTGAGGAATGATCAATAGGCGCTCAGACACTCAATATATTGAGAAGGTTACTATAACCTCCAGGTTTTTTTAACCACCGTATTCCCTTAATCAACGCATTTTTTTTCTGCAATCTGAATGTTGCCAATTTATCGACTTCACTCGGTCATTTATTATTCAGTAAATCTAAACATATCTAGTGTGTCCTATTTTGGTTTATCGAAGCTTGTCGCTAGTGCCGCTACTATGGCATATGTATCTTTCAGAAAATAAGGTTGACATACCTTGGGGCAACTCGATTGTTCTGCTTATTTAAGGTCGAAGAACTGAAGCATGTCGATGCAAAGACCTGACAATTATTTAGAACATGTAATGTGGACAGACTGCAGCTATACTACTATTGATAATGCAGAAGCCAAATTCAGATAGATAAAAAAGAGAGTAAGTCAAGAATGTGTGCTGTTCCAGACCGTTTCTATCTGTACAGATAATGTATATTGCCATAGATAGAGACAACAGCGAACACCACCCTTTGACTTGGATACACTCAAAGGCAGACACATTAAGCGAGGAAGGTCATGGATGGCAGAGGCAGAAGACTCCATGATGATGGTCTGTGCATTGGAAGACGTGGGAAGAGGTAGTGAATGGGTAGAAGTTGGCAAAGAAAGAGCAATGGTGGTGATACAACTGAGCAGAGAGTGTCACGAGTGGGGCCGCACTATGACAGAAGCTCCAATACAGGAGCTGATCCAGCAACACGCAGGACTGCAAGACCCAATTCTGTATACAGATAATTCCGCCGGCAGAGACAGTCTTTATGTTAGGGTGTCTCAGTAATTGTGACAGCTGGTATACAATTGCATTTTGCTGTTTGCCACCTGACTCAATTGCGCTCTCTAAGTCTCCATATTTTGTGAACACTGCATAGTACTTGAATTCCAGCATTTGTTTATTCATCGTAATGTTCATGTTTTCAAATGTTGCTGCGGATTGTCTTCACTCTTGAATTGCAAAAAGTATTTCATCTAACTGATCAGCCTTTGCCCTTTCTTCATCTGCATTTCTTGTTAGATGATCTCTTTTCACCACTAATTTGACTCTGTTCATATTTATGTTGAGGAGTAATGGCTACAACAATCACCCATGTCTCACCCTGGTTATTATCCCCTTTGCTTCGGTCAGGCCATCTGTTGTTCTTACTGTTTCTGTTTCTAAGAATCGACGTCACTGTACTCCGGGCATACCCATAGATGTTCAGTCTCTCTCAGCAAATGGCGTAAGGTATGGATGTTCATGGGCCCTGCAGCTCGCTGGTTTATACTCTCCTGCTCCGTCCTCTCATGCGCCATACTCCGCTTGAACCTCGTTTAATGTCGAAACTTTGCAGTCTGTGGTGTGCTGCTTAATCTATTGCAATGTCCTCATCTAGCAGGCGGTCATTATTTGATTTCAAAATGTCACTTCTATCATCACCAATGTGCCCATGATGGGAGCTTGTGAAGCCATGATGCCAGCTCTTTCATTGCCCTGAACCCCAGCATGAACAGGACAGTAGATCCATATCAACCCCTGGAGGTTTAAGACCGTTCTCTGCATTCCTTGCCTAATGTTATGATGACTCTCTGGTACTCTATCATTATATCACCAGTGTAGACCCATTCTTCCTTTTTGGTTATCGTCTCAGCTGAAGTGACGTGTCTGATTGTTGTCTCTGCCTAGGCCATCCATGACGACCTTCTCTTCATTCTATATGGCTGAGATACTACTGTGCAGAGGGTGCCGCGTGTCTGTGGTGACACGCATATAGGCTTTAACTTGTGCCAGTTTATGTCTGGATGTCAGTGATAACAATCCCAACATGTACCACATCATCATAATTGTGGTGTCTCTAGTGCAGCCCAGAACCAGTCGTATACCTTCATTCTGGATGCGTTCCAACCTTTTATACTGCATTCTTGATAGTGTGAGGATGTCTAGTCGGTAATCGATGACATACAACACGACCCGACGAAATAGGATGAATAGGAGACGTTGTTCCAAGTCGGCAGCAGCCATGGTCTTAAGTGCTCCTAACCCTCTCTTATTTATTTGTACGATGTGGTCAACATGGCAATTATAGGAAAGACTCCGATCAAATGTCACTCCGAGGTATTTCAACCTGTCATTGGTGCAACCATCAAAAGTGATGCCTGTGAGTTCAGCCTTTACTGCGGAATTATTTAAAGAGCACCATGCATGCCCTGTTCGGATTGATCTTGGAGATTGAGTCGCCGCACCACTGTGAGATTGCTTACAAGGCTTCCTGTATGTCTTTGGCCAACTCTTGCCTGTCTGAGCCAGTCCTGTACGTTAGGATGTTATTAGCAAATGTCAACGATACCCCTGTCCCTGTAGGTTGAATATTGGCCACTGTTATTATGTAAATGTTGAACAGCACCGATGAGAGCGGAGACCCTTGAGGCAGTCCTGGACATATTCGCCTCGTTTCTGATGTTCACGATCCCACGCGAAGCGCAACTGTTCTTTCCATCAGAACAGCTGATATCCAACCAACCAGCCACAGGTTTAAACTACACTGCTTCAGACAGGTAATTAAAGTCCCAAAATCGACACGGTTGTTTTCGCCTTCCAGGTCGAGTGCCACCGCGACTGTTTCTTGCTTTGACTGAAAACCCTCATACACATCATAAGCGAAAGTTCCAGCGTTGGCCTGGTCATCTTCGCTGTTCTATATCTGCCCAGCGTATCGGGGAAAATCTGCTCCCGTTCAAGGTAGGCCATTATTTTCGTGGCCACTATCTTCTTTCTCCAGCAGTTTTCCTTATACATTTTGTATGGTGATTATTCTATAGTTGCTGAGAATCGTGGAGTCCTTATCATGTTTAGGCAGTGGGCACAGATAGCTATGAAGCCAGTCCTCATGCACAAACGACTTCTCTATAGTGTGGTTGAACTCCTTCCCCATATTTTTTATCTCTGTCTCATCCAACTTCTTGATGTGGCAGTACTTTACTGCATAAGGACTTGGGTCAGTGTTTTTGCTGGTACGTAGGCTATTCGCGACCTCTGCCTCAGTGATAAGGTCTATAAAAGCATCTTCCCTGATGGCTGCGTCTAAGATGCCTTTCCGAGTTTCATGACGTACATCTCTGTCGCCTTTGTCATTCTGGGCAACATACCGACTGAAAAAACCCAGACGCTTCTCTTCGTCTGCCTTCAGGAGTCTTCCTGTGGTGTCTTGAATGTTGGAGATAAGCTGGCTTGTAGTCTTTAAATTCATCTTTGTGTACGTGCGAGAATCTGGATGGTATTATCATTACCCACGCCTGTAATGAATTCCTCTCATCGCTCGCTTTTGGACTCCCTAGCTAAAGCTTTAAAGAAATCGGTAGCTTTGCGTTTTACCTCCAACGCCTCGACATTATTTCCATCTCTTTTTCTGGCTTTACGTCAATCCTTTGGTGCCGTCTGCTTTTCTCTCCAGGCCGTATCAACAGCTTGATTCCAACAAGGTGGTTGGGCAAAAGTAGAACTAGTGGTTCTGCGTCCAATCGTCTGGTGCAGCTTGTTCACTATATTATCCAGTTCGTACGTGTATCTGAACACCTGTTTGGCTTTCCGGTGTGTAGTGTGTTTTCCTCTGGGTATGAGTACAACACATGGCAGGTGGTCACTCTCTGTGCTCCTAATACGTCCCAGCGTGTGGATAGAGCAACATCACTGGATATAAGTGCCAGGTCGATAACCCCATCCGTATCCCCCGGCTGAGATGCTAGTCTAGTTGGACGTCTGCCATTCACGACAGTGAGGTCTGTGTGGACTAATGCGTGGCGAACCTGACTATTTTCAGTGACATTTCTACACTCCTTTGACTTAGCATTAAAGTCACATGCAATGAGATGCTCTGCTACTCTAACAAGTCCGACAGAAACTCCGACTTTATGTCCTCGAAGAGGGGATCTACGTGAGCGTATACGTTGTAGATTCTCCATTCTTGGTGGTTGATTGTTACTACAATACCTTGTAGCTCGACATCCTCAATTTTACACGTGCTAGTATCCATCCATGTATGGGAAAGTTCTTGATTCACATACATCGCCAGTCCCCGCTTGCCTGGCCCGCATGGATTATACTGTATCACCTGTATCCTGGACACTTGATGGTGACATTCTCCTTCAAGCAGTTCCCCTGGATCATGTAGATGTCGAAATGTACACCGATTTTTGGAGAATGTCTTTGCGTTGGGTGGCGCTGAGGCAATTCCAGTAGCCTATTAGTAAATTTTTTAAAACCCAAGTCTGTGTGTCTTTCTTCGACATTTTCTCTTTCCGGCTCTTCTCTCTCTCTCTCTCTCTCTCTCACACTCTCTCTCTCTCTCTCTCTCTCTCCCTCTCCCTCTCCTCTTGTCTCCCCTTCCTCTCCTTTGCTCCATTTGTTGGAGACATCAACTGCAGAGCACCATCTCCGAAGCTATTGCGAAGACTCTTATGTGTGGTTTGTCATAAGAGTTGTCCTTCTCCTAGAAGAGTTGCCTGCGGTGCTTACGAGTCTCTTCTACTCGGTTTGTGGTCGGTTGTCTCCACCATTTTTTATTGCGTTGTCACATTATTGTACGCTTAACAGTGAAATTCGACCTGTCCTGTCTTCAAATTCACTGTCAGCTATGTTCTTACTACAGTTTGGTACCCTTTGTACAGTATTCTTATGTTCTCTACTAGCTGATCCTAAAATAATATAATCCGTCCATCGCAAGCGATGATGACAACAGCAATCATACTTGTTGTCTTGAACTTCTGGGGGGGGGGGGGGGGGCGCGGCTGAATAGTCCAATTATAGCACGGAAATCCCTTCCACATATTTAGCATTTACGATCATATTTTGACATGTCCGTTTCAGTTTTGTCTTTTCCGAAAGTGCGTTTTTCGATGCTTTGGAGGACCGGCGTTTCTAACAATAGAGTGATAGTGGTTCAACGCATTCTAACTTCACAGTCACACAACTGGATTATTTTTTAACAATTAATAAATCTCACGCAAAAAGCGTGCCGCCATCTTTGGAAGCCACTCTTCCTGTTGTGCGGTCTGTGTGCTACACACAGTTCAAACATTTTACTCTCAGTTCACGAGAAAATTCCACAGATATCCGACAACAGAATCAGGAAATGCACATGAAGAAGTTGACGTCACACCCTTTTAACACTCGAAACTCTATTTGTAATTAAACACGTTAAGCAAACTTAGTTGTAGCCTGTGACATCATCTTGGTGCGAAAAAAGTGATTATACACAGCAGTCATCATTGATGGCCCATAGCTTTTTTCTGTCCACTTTGACGAGTCTTTTCTTGATCTATGAATGCAACGTGTGTTTCCGATCATTTTCGATGTCTGTTTCGCTTAGTTGTTGCAGTGTGAATAATACGTCTGTACGTCGGAAAAGTAGTAAATAAGAAGCACAAATCTTCTAAATGTTGTTTTAAGATGAACGAGAACTAAAACAAGTACACTTATTTCAATACTTGGGCACCCACATTAGGTCTGATGCAATATTTTTTTTTTAAAGTAAAGACAAGGCAAAATCAGTCTTGCTGAGTATACGATGAAGCTTGTGCAACAAAACACTGTCACTAGAATTAAGGAAGAGAGTAGATGCCACGTATAACCAATACTGATAAACGGCCCGAGACATGAACAATCAGCAGGCAAGTACAGGGATTGTTGAAAACTCCATAGACTGCAAAGAAAGCTAATAACGTGGTTCTTGAACTGGCACAGACAAAAAAGCAATGTATGGCAACAATCAGCGCAAACCTGCCATTCTTTGGAGGGCAGATAATGAGAATACGCGGATTGGAACACATGATGACAAACGGACAAAATCGCAGGGAGCGGGGATACGGGGGCAAATAGAGAACATTTTTTGACAGCTAGAAAGTATGCCAATGGTGGAACTGATAAACGACACACACGGTAAGAAGAGCTGGAGTTATATTATCATCAGCTCCAACAAACAAAGCACTTGATGATGATGATTATGAAAATGATTATGATGATGATTAAGAAGAAGAAGAGAAAAAGACAGCAAATAATAAAGATGAACCTACATTTTAAAAGGATTTAAAGAATGGGTTAGAGATATGTGAATATTTTTTAAAAACAAAGCGGAGGGATGTTAACATCATTAAAACCTAAACATCATTGCACTTTTTTCAAATTGTTCCATAACCATTATGTAGTATATCCTTTGCAGAACGTCGCTCTCATAACAACCAACCTGTAAGATACTTGCCAATTCACCCGTCTCTGCCAATATCAACTTCAGAGATTCTATAAAATGTCAGCGACCTGTGATTCCTCTCGAAATAGTGCATTTGACCAGGTGACAAGCCTAGTCTTGCACGGAGATGTTGTCCGCCTAGGGAGCGGACATGGTCAAGGGTTGAGTCTCAGCAGTTCGCAGTGAGGTAGCTGATCTACTGCTTAGGGCACCCGACCGAGAACTAAGTCTTCTACAAAGGATTTCATTCCTCATCGCCGTATGGGGTGAATATCGAGCAGCTTCCCGCCCGCTTTTATCAGCGGACGGCAGAGACCTCATTCTGCGGCTTGACCGGACGGGGCTGGAGCGTGACCCCGAGGTCCCCACCATGTCGAAGCCTCCCTTTGCATTCGTGCTGGGCTGCTTTTAGGCGGGATTTTCCTGGCGTTCGGCCGTAATCCCTCACCTCGAACCGTTGGCTTATCCGCCTAGTACGTGAACCAAAATGTCTGCGGCTCCTCTCGGGCTTAGCAGGATTACCGTGGCAGAGCATTGTCATTTGTAGGGTAAAGCTGACCTGTCTTCAGAGGGTTTATTTCCAGCACCCGTTCAATATTAGCCAGACCGTATCAATAGAGGGCTTTTAGTTTGTCAATGGCCCAGTTTCTGGAGCCTGCGATTTCTGCAGGGTGAAGACCAGATTACCGTAGCAGGCGCTCTTTCATTTGGGGGTTTTGAGACTGATCTGTTTTCCGTGGGTCTAATACCAGCACATGTTCACTATTAGACCCCACGAAGGTGCTCTCTTTTGACAGTCATTCTACACTATTGGCGTCTTTAGTCAATTTTAGCCTCAGGCTCCACTCCTGATAGTGCTCTTCCGTCAATTCCTTTATCAAACACTGGATGCAGACCAGCCGAGCCACAGAGGGCATAACCCCAGATTTCTGAGGGTCTAAATCCAGCACCAGTTTCGTATTAGACCCCAGAAAAGTGGTCTTCGGCATGTCAGTCATTTCAGTGTTGGCCGTGTTGAGTGAAATTAAGCCGCAGGCTCCACTCCTGGTGGTGCCCTTCCGTCAATTCCTTTAAGTTTCAGCTTTGCAACCATACTTCCCCCGGAACCCAAACACTTTGGTTTCCCGGAAGCTGCCCGCAGAATCATCGAAGCAACTCCTGCGGATCGCTAGTCGGCATCGTTTATGGTCAGAACTACGACGGTATCTGATCGTCTTCGCGCCTCTGACTTTCGTTCTTGCGGCGATCCAAGCATTTCACCTCTAACGCCGCAATACGAATGCCCCCGTTTGTCCCTGTTAATCATTACCTCCATTTCCGAAAACCAACAAAATAGAACCGAGGTCCTATTCCATTATTCCATGCACCATTATTCAGGCAGCCGAGGCCTGCTTTAAACACTCTAATTTTTTCAAAGTAAACGCGCCGGCCACCCAGGACGCTCAGCGAAGAGCACCCGTGGGAGAGAGCCGGCAGACGGTAGGGCAGGAGACAACGGGCAGTGAACCGGCGCGAGCCGGACCGCCCGCCTGCGCCTGAGATCCAACTATGAGCTTTTTAACTGCAACAACTTTAATATACGCTATTGGAGCTGGAATTACCGCGGCTGCTGGCACCAGACTTGCCCTCCAATAGATCCTCGTTAAAGGGTTTAAAGTGTACTCATTCCAATTACGGGGCCTCGAAAGAGTCCCGTATTGTTATTTTTCGTCACTACCTCCCCGTGCCGGGAGTGGGTAAGTTGCGCGCCTGCTGCCTTCCTTGGATGTGGTAGACGTTTCTCATGCTCCCTCTCCGGAATCGAACCCTGATTCCCCGTTACCCGTTACAAACAAGCTAGGCATGTCACGTACCATCGACATTTGATACGGCAGACATTTGAAAGATGCGTCGCCGACACATGAGGCCATGCGATCAGCACAAAGGTATCCAGAGTCACCAGTGGGGACGCCGCAATCCCGCGAGGGGAAACGACGATTGGTTTTGAACTAATAAAAGCGCTCTTTCCGCGAGGGTCGGAGCTTGGTAAGCATGTATTAGCTCTAGAATTGCCACAGTTATCCAAGTAGGATCGTGTCATCTAAGGAACCTCGATTGATTTAATGAGCCATTCGCGGTTTCACCGTGAGACAGTGTGAACTTAGACATGCATGGCTTAATCTTTGAGACAAGCATATGACTACTGGCAGGATCAACCAGATATCTGTCGGAGACGTACGTACAGCACACACCGGTCGGCGGAGGAAGGGTGTGTAAAAAGCCTCTCTGGGACGGCCGCAGGGACCGACTGACGGGACGGACGGACGGTTTGTTCCACCCGTCCCACACTCCGTCGACCTGGGACCGCCCGACAGGGGCCTCCCACACGCACCAGACGACCGACCGACAGGGCTCGCTCGAGGAGGGATGGCAGCGCTCTGTGCAGAACGGATCCCAACGACCTCGGCGATGAATTTCACTGGGACTAGAGACAATTTGGCCTGCCGACCTGCCCTTCTCCGTAGGAGAACGCAGGGCCTCGAGGCAACGATTCCTGCTTTCCATTTGCCGGTCACAAGCTCTTTGCGAGAGTCGGACCACCAGCGAGACGTACTGTCGAGCTCTGCTATAAGCCTTAGATAAATCACCAGGGACGGACCACGTTTCCTGATACGGACCAGACTAGCGCACCTCGGTGGAGGAGCCACTACAACAAACCGCACCCAATTCGCTCTACGGGGAAAGGCAGGCGAGCGTTTTCCGCAAGCCCGCGCTATCGCTCCGCCTGAGATCGCTTTACGAACACTGGTTGAAATTGAGTCGCTGCGGCGAGACAACTACCCCAGATGCTCGAAGGATTCAATATTCTTCTGTTGTGCTTGTGTGGTTGACCATACTTTGCATCCATACGTTGCAACCAGGAAGATGCAAGTCCTCAGGATCTTTTTTGTAATTCTGTTAGTGTTCTACCAAACCTTTTTAAAAATTATTTCAGTTAACCTCCGTAGCGCATGGCTATTCTTCTCTTCGTTTCTTTTTGACATACGCCGTTGTTGCTCTAGCCGAGATATTCATAACTTCTAACGATCTTAAATTTTTCCTTCTCTATGGATAACTTTAGGTCTGGTTGCCAGTACACAGTGTCTTATTCCTGTCACCGCTAATCAATAGATTGTGTTCATCCCTGTGTCGTTTAGTTTACAGGATCATCTGTTCCAGTCCTGCAGCGCTCTTCTGGAGGACAGCTGTTTCATTGTAGCTCTGGTATTTTATTCCCGTTGACTTCGAGCGGGTCAAACCTCTCAGACTCTTTATCACTCTTGACATTTCTCATTATAATTGTTTGCATAGATATGGAGCAGAGTATGGAAAAGCACATATCCTTGTTGTACTTCCTTGTGCACCTCGAACCAGTTCGATGTATCGCCAGCTATTCTGACTGTTTCTTGTTTCCTCTATACAATGATTCGATAGGTAGAATGAGGTACGTCGCTAACCCCATGTATGCCATGATATTCCATAGCTTTAAATGTCGCACACAGTCGAAAGCTTAGGTATAGTCTGTGAAGCAGGTGTGTAAGTCAACATAAAATTGCACTTTTTAATAATATCTCGAATGTTAAGGGTGGGGTTCCTTTGTGTCTCTGCCCTTTTGAAAATCTGCTTGAGTCATATGTACTTTCATGTTAATTTTGTTTTCAAAACTTTTCATAAGGATTTTGTTAGAATGACCAATTAGAGCGATGGTACAGTAATTAGTGAATCGCTTCAAATCACTGATCTTTGGGAGTGGCATATACACATATAAATGTCCATGCGAGTGGCAAGGTTGAGATGGGCCAGATCTTCTTGCATATTATACACAGTAGATCAATATCTACGCTTCCATCTCCACCTGCTTGTAAGAATTGCTTTATTCATGTACAATTATAATTGTAAAAATATGAAATGATTAAATTTTCAAATAAATAAGCAGAAAGCCAAATTATATCACATTAACAGAAGTTACATGTGAAGATTTTCTAAAAGAGTGGGTTAACTTTAATCCAAAATTTATTTCACCATCTTTTATTTTCCTTCATTAGGAATGGCAGTGCTCATGTAGCAGAGATATCTCTCATGGCTTTGGAACTTTTGAAAACGTCCAAAAACTGTACAATTCCTCATATGCCCCATAGGTCATTAGAACTGAGAGTCGGATGTCACTCAGGTTTGTTTAATCGCATTGTATATAAAGAGCTGCATTGTTTATATGCAAATTGATTTTTTTTTCTTTTAGTAACTCTCTCTCTCTTTCTCTCTCTCTCTCTTTCTCTCTCTCTCTCTCTCCCCCCCCCCCCCCCCCACACACACGCACGCGCGCGAGCGCACGCACGCACACACACACACACCCCCCAGATCATCTGCGTAGTTCAGGTCCTCCAATTGTGACAACAGTCCACTGAATACATGTATTTTTTGGCCTTCGATTGATGTCTTAATTATCCAATCTACAGCTAACAAGAACAGGAAACTGAGAGTAGGCATCCCTGTCTCATTCCTGTTTGCACCCCGAAGCTGTCAGTCAATACTCCTTCATGTACCACTCTACTAACTGTGTCTTCGTACATATTCTGAATGAGGGTTGTGTACATCTCGGGTTATACCATAGTGTCTCAACAGTTTCCTTAGAGTACTTCGATCCACACTGTCAAATGCCTTTTCATAGTCTATAAAATATGCGTATAGGGATGATTTCCATTCAATGCTTTATTCTACTATGATGCGTAGCGTAGCTATATGATCTGTGCATGATCTTCTTGCGAAATTCTGCTTGTTTGTCTCTGAGCTTTTTGTCTACTTCAGTTTTTGATCTGTCCAAGATGATTCTTTTGAATATCTTGCCTGGCACTGACAGTAATGTAATCTCCCTATAATTGCTGTAATCTGCCAGGTCCCCCTTCTTAGGCAGTTTAATCAGATGTCCTTCTTTCCTAGGAGTCTGAGGTCCCGGTCATTGGTTTCTTTATTTCCTTGAACAAATAGACTCCTTGAATTTGCACGATTCAATCAGCTGTTGGTGACAAATACGTTTGGGTTAAACACGCCGTCTAGACGCATAACCCATGAGCTCCAGGAATGGGTCAGAATACTCAATGAAACAGCTCTTGAAAATGGTATGGAGATAAACGCTGGAAAGACTAAATTAATGACCAACAACGACAAGGGCTTCAACAGCAGGATACAAGCTAATGGTCAGGAACTCGAAGTGATTGACCGTTTTAAATATCTAGGGTCGATTGTCAGTGATGAAGGATCAAAATGTGAGATGTTGGCCAGAATAGCACAGACAATAGCGGCGCTTGCATGGCTTAACAAAATCTGGAAAGATAAACCGTTAGCACTATGCACGAAAATCAGATTAATGCGTACACTGGTCCTGTCAATATTCCTCTATGCTTGGGAGACATGGACAGTTACAGCTGACCTTCAACGAAGGATATAGACCTTGGAGATGAGATGTTTTTCCGAAGACTTTTAAACGTCACGTACAAAGATCGAGTTACAAATGAGGAAATACGAGATATAATTACAACAGCAATTGGGCCTTTTGAAGACCTCTTGGCAACTGTCGAAAGAAGGAAACTTGCTTGGTACGGTCCCATATCGAGATCAAATGGTCTTGCAAATACAATCCTCCATGGAAAGGTGCATGGCAGACGACGAAGAGGCCGTCCCAAAAACATAAAAGAATGGACCAATCTCCGACCAGAACAGTCACAGGCAGCGGCCGCTGACAGAGAAAGATGGCGTGGTGTTGTGAGGATATCTCACCGGTTACGGGATGACCTGACCTGATCTTCTTTCCATTTTGTTGGTACTCTCTCCTCTTCCCATATCTTTTTGAATAATCGTTGCAATGTATCAGTGGCTATATCTATATCTGCCATTATAATTTCTGCTGCTATTCCATTTGGTCCTGCCGCTTTCCCTTTCTTGAGTTTAGATATGGCCTTTTGGATTTCTATCTTACTTGATGGGTCGCCGGCCAAGTTCAGGGTCTCTTTTGCTGGTAGAATGTTTGTTGTTTCTTGTTTAGACTTTCTTTGAAATATTAAACCCATCGTTTCTGTTGTTCCTTCGATGATGTCAATATCCTGCCTTCTCTATCTTTGATTAGTTTGTCTGTCTGTAAATGTCTATTTGTCTGCAAGAGTATAATTACTCTGTGCTCCTGCTTTGGTGGCTCGGGCTCGGCAATTGTTTAGTATATCTTTCTTCTTTTTCCTTTCTTCTATTTTGTGTAATGTCTGTTCTGATCCATTCTTTGTGTTGGTTTCTCTTGAATCAGACAGTTTCTTAACATGTCTTATTCCACATTTCTTTAGCCTGGTCCCACATACAATTAATGTCCATTTTTTTATAGCTCTTGATATATGTTATTACGTTTTAAGCTAAATTCTGTCTTCTTCTCCTGGTGTTGCAATAAGTGTACGTTGTATCTTGTTCTCCTTGCGCGCTGTACTGGGTGCTTTTTTTAGTTTGAGCTGCAAAATCCCCAACAACATGTGGTGGTCTGATATCAGCACCTCACTTTGCTCTTACATCTTGAAGTGTACTTCTGAACGCTTGTCTATCACAGATGTGATCAATCTGATTTTCCGTTACATGTCTGGAGATCGCAATGGGGCTTTTATGTATCTTTTTATGTGGGAACATTCCTCTTCCAATTATCATTTTGTGTAGCGCACATAGCTCTGCAAACATTTCTCCATTTTCGTTTATCTGTTCCATTACTTGTCTTTTCATAATATGTTCGTAATATAGTTTGTCTGCTCCCACTTTTGTATTGATGTCTCCCATTAAAATTAAGAGATCTTTTTTTTCTGCATGTCAAGGGCCTCTTCCAGCTTGTTGTAGAACTCTTGCTTTTTATCATCGTCAGCCTCGTTATTTGGAGCATATCACTGACTTATGTTTATATTGATGTGTTCGTTCCTCGTTGTACAGCTTGTTCTCATGATTCGGTTGGTAATAGCCTCTCACTTTATGAGCGCGTGGTGTGCTTCTCTTAAGAGCATCAGTGCTACTCCCTCTGTATGTTGGGCATCAGTTCCCTCATCTCCAGAATGCATTATAATTTCCTGTTGTCAGTCTCATCATTTCTGATTGTGTCCATCTTGTTTTGCACATTCCTAGCATTGCCAATTTGAAATTCCTCATCTCTTTAGCTATCTTGGTTGTTTTACCTGCCTGGTACATTGTTCTAACATTCCATGTCGCTATATTTGTATTCTTCTTGGTATTCAGACGGGAAGCCAGCCGTGGAGCTTCCTTGCAGCTTTCACTTCACTGTTATTCTTCTTGTTTCCGAAGGCACTTCCTTTCCCAAGGCCGTTTGCATTTGCATTCGTATCAATGTTTTTGTAACCCTTTTTTAAAAATAGATTTGGGTGGTCGGCCCTAACTCAATCTATTATACTCTAGGTGAGTTGTCCATGTTTAGTCTATTCCCTCCCCCATGACCTATCCAACTTGGATGACCATTATGGAAGCTTTCACTTACGTTGGCATAGCTCATGTGATCATTGAGACATGCAAGCTCCCTCACCACCATTTCAAGGTAACGGAATTGAGGGACTTGCTGACAGTTTATGTTAAAACTAATGAAATCGTGTAGATGATCTGCTCCGTCAATCGAAATGTACAATAAGAAAAAGACAAGATGTCTAAAATGAAAGATTCTTCACAATCCCGTGGCCAAAGGGCAGGAGCCAACATGCTGCTGGATCAATAAACCAACCAACCTTCCCCTTCTCGAACTACTCTCCTGCCTCGCATACCCCCCCCCCCCTCCCTCCCACCTGTTACCCTCAATCCATATGACCACTCTCAACCAACCCATCTTTCTGCGTCATCCGACTGATCATCCTGCGTATCCCCCTCCCCTACATCCTGCTCATCTATTATCATTTGCTGAGGTACAAGCTTTCAGTGGGAGCTAACAATGAAATATTCAACTTCGAGGGGGTTACTTATATTATTTTAATTGTTTTAACATAAGCTCTAATTTTGCTGTTTTGAATCTTTTGGAAAACACCAGATACATGTTTTTTTGGTTCTGTTTTGGCTCTTATTCGTAAATATTAGATAAGACAAAACATGCCTCGATAATTATGTTATATTTGAAATGTAATGTCATTCGGTTCTGTATTTCATGATCATATACATCAGGCTCTTACTTTCACCGTGTAAAAGTTAAAATATATCCAGTAAAAGAGAGCGATTTGTTCTTTTTCTAGAACTAATCGCCTTATGAACATGAGATATATAATTGAAAAATTGTCAGTAGACTGAATTTGCACATGAATTTAGAATCCAAATTATCTTATTTATGTTAACATTTGAGTATCAAAATTGGTAGAATTGAATGACCTCCGATTTAGGTATTTCTACGTCTTTCTATTATTAGGTACCACGTTGCATTTAAGACATACGAATGTATATAAATAGTTTGAATTTCGCAAGGCCAGAGTTACACAGGATGCCATCCAATCATTGCGGCTTCTCGTAGAAAGAATGATCATCGGGGGTAGTTGTCTCGCCGCCGCGATTCAATCTCAACCAGTGTTCGTAAAGCGATCTCAGTCCCGCCAGACGGAGCGATAGAGCGGGCTTGCCGAAAACGATCTCCCGCCTTTCCCCGTATAGGTATCGGGATGCGGTTTGTTGTGTCGTGGCCTCCGCGGAGGTGCGCTGCTCTGGTCCGTATCGAGAAACGTTGACAGTAGGTGGTGATTTTTCGAAGGCTTATAGCAGAGCTGGACAGTTCGTCTCGCTGATGGTCAGACTCTCGCAAAGAGCTTGTGACCGGCAAATGGAAAGCAGGAATACAGCCTGAAAGCCCTGTCCTAGCCCGACCAACCCTCGGGAGAAGGGCAGGCCGTCAGGCGAAAATTGTCTCCAGTCCCAGTGAAATTCATCGCCGGGGCCGTTGGGATCCGTTCTGCACAGAGCGCTGCCATCCCTCAACGAGCGAGCCCGGTCGGTCGGTCGTCTGGTGTGTGTAGAGGCCCCTGTCAGGCGGTCCTAGGTCGACGGAATGAGGCACGGGGGGAACAACCGTCCGTCAGTCGGTCCCTGCGGCCGTCCCAGTGAGGCTTTTTCACAACCGTTCTCCACCGACCGGTGTGTGTGCTTCGTACATCTCCGACAGATATCTGGTTGATCCTGCCAGTAGTCATATGCTTGTCTCACAGATTAAGCCATGCATGTCTAAGTTCACACTGTCTCACGGTGAAACTGCGAATGGCTCATTAAATCAATCGAGGTTCCTTAGATGACACGATCCTACTTGGATAACTGTGGCAAATCTAGAGCTAATACATGCTTACCAAGCTCCGACCCTCGCGGAAAGAGCGCTTTTATTAGTTCAAAACCAATCGTCGTTTCCCCTCGCGGGGTTGCGGCGTCCCCACTGGTGACTCTGGATAACTTTGTGCTGATCGCATGGCCTCATGTGCCGGCGACGCATCTTTCAAATGTCTGCCCTATCAAATGTCGATGGTACGTGACATGCCTAGCATGTTTGAAACGGGTAACGGGGAATCAGGGTTCGATTCTAGAGAGGGAGCATGAGAAACGGCTACCACATCCAAGGAAGGCAGCAGGCGCGCAACTTACCCACTCCCGGCACGGGGAGGTAGTGACGAAAAATAACAATACGGGACTCTTTCGAGGCCCCGTTATTGGAATGAGTACACTTTAAACCCTTTAACGAGGATCTATTGGAGGGCAAGTCTGGTGCCAATAGCGTATATTAAAGTTGTTGCAGTTAAAAAGCTCGTAGTTGGATCTCAGGCGCAGGCGGGCGGTCCGGCTCGCGCCGGTTCACTGCCCGTTGTCTCCTGCCCTACCGTCTGTTGGCTCTCTCCCACGGGTGCTCTTCGGTGAGCGTCCTGGGTGGCCGGCGCGTTTACTTTGAAAAAATTAGAGTGTTCAAAGCAGACCTCGGCTGCCTGAATAATGGTGCATGGAATAATGGAATATGACCTCGGTTCTATTTTGTTGCATTTCGGAACTGGAGGTAATTATTAACAGGGACAAACGGGGGCATTCGTATTGCGGCGTTAGATGTGAAATTCTTGGATCGCCGGAAGACGAGCTACTGCGATAGCATTTGTCAAGAATGTTTTCATTAATCAAGAACGAAAGTCAGAGGCGCGAAGACGATCAGATACCGTCGTAGTTCTGACCATAAACGATGCCGACTAGCGATCCGCAGGAGTTGCTTCGATGACTCTGCGGGCAGCTTCCGGGAAACCAAAGTGTTTGGGTTCCGGGGGAAGTATGGTTGCAAAGCTGAAACTTAAAGGAATTGATGGAAGGGCACCACCAGGAGTGGAGCCTGCGTTTTAATTTGACCCAACACAGGAAAACTCACCCGGTCCGTACACTGTAAGGATTGACAGATTGATAGCTCTTTCTTGATTCTGTGGGTGGTGGTGCATGGCCGTTCTTAGTTGGTGGAGCGATTTGTCTGGTTAATTCCGATAACGAACGAGACTCTAGCCTATTAAATAGTTCGCCGATCCCTCGATGCGCCTGCGCAACTTCTAAGAGGGACGAGATTGAGCAATAACAGGTCTGTGATGCCCTTAGATGTCCGGGGCCGCACGCGCGATACACTGAAGGATTCAGCGTGGCTGCCTCCCTGGCCCGAAAGGGTTGGGAAACCCGTTGAATCTCCTTCAAAATAGGGATTGGGGCTTGTAATTCTTCCCCAGTACTGGGAATTCCCAGTAAGCGCGAGTGACTGAAATGATTGACATGCCGAGAGCACTTTCGTTGAGTCTAATATGGAACGGGTGCTGGAATTAGACCCTCGAAAATCTGGGGCTATCCTCTCGGTAGCTTGACTGTCTCGCATCTAGTGTTCGCTAAAGGAATTGACGGAAGGGCACCACCAGGAGTGGAGTCTGCGGCTTAATTTGACTCAACAGGCCAGTACTGTAGAACGACTGACAAATCGAGAGCACTTTCGTTGGGTCTAATAGTGAACGTGTGCTGGTATTAGACTCACGGAAGACAAGTCAGCTCTTTAAACTTCTAATGAAAGAACGCTACAGAAATCGTGTTTAACCCCGCAGACACCGCAGGTTTCAGATACCTGGTCATTTACAAACAAAAGCCCTCTATTATTTCGTCTGGTCTAATAGTAATCGGGTGCTGGTAATATACCATCGGAAGACAGGTCAGTTTTACCCTACTAATGATAGGGTGTTGCTACGGTAATCCTGCTCAATTCGAGAGGAGCCGCAGACATTTTGGTTCACGTACCAGGCGCAAAACGACCATGTGAGGGATTACGGCCGAACGCCTGTAAGCCGGAATCCCGCCCAAAATCTCATCACCAATGCAATGGGAGGCTTCGATATGGTCAGGACCTGGGGCTCGGCGACCTCGGGGTCACGCTCCAGCCCTACCCGATCGAGCCGCAGAAAGAGGTCTATGCCGTCCGCCGATCAAAGCGGGCGGATAGCTGCTCTATATTCACCCTATACGGCGATGGAGTGCGAAACCACCAACACAAGACTTAGTTCTTGGTCGGGGTGTCGAAAACAGTAGAGCAGCCACCTCACTGTGAACTGTTGAGACTCAACCCAGACCATGAGATTTGTCCGCACACCAGGTGAACATCTCCGTGACATTACCAGGCTTGTCCCCTGGTTAAATGCACTTATGCCTCGATCTCTACCTCTGTATGCTATCAGCCATACCAATGGACGCACAAGAGATGCAGACTAGCGGACATTGCACATATGCCCTATTGTGTCAACCTCCCAGGTGACGGGGAATGCTAGGCGTGCCATCACTGCAGAGAAGCCGAGAAAATAAGGGAGCAAAGATATACCCCACTCACATGCAAATGCTACGTTCTGGCAGGACGTGACGATCCTGGGATACAGACACACTGGACTACCTCTCTTCCAGGTTAGTACAAACCAGTACATAGTCCATATCCTGTCTCATATATCATCACCGCACCCTATAGACACGAGAAGTGAAGACTCGTTAGTCCTGTAAGACAACTTCCATAAGAGAGACCATCAATTCTCAATCAGAGGATACCAGGCCTTCCGCCTGGACAGAGAAGGTCACAAAGGAGGGGTTCTGATACTGACCCGTAACTGCATACCGAGTAGCGCGGTAGCTGTCAATCACACCGGACAAGAAGAAATTGTAGGAGTTGACATAATGGCTCGAGAGACGAAGATCCTGATCTTTAACCTGTACAGACCACCAAATAAAGACCTATCGCTCTCGAGTATGGAAGTCATAGTCTCCATCTGCATAGTAGTTGGAGACTTCAACAGCCACTCGGAGAGATGGGGATACTCGGACACAGACAGCAGAGGTGACGAAGTGGAAGATTGGGAGATAGACACAAATCTCAATCTAATCAATAGGCCGGAGGATAGCCCAAGCTTCTATTCTAGAACATGGCATACCACCTCTACTCCAGATTTAGCCTTCTCCACAATGGACATTCACCATAAAATAGATCGCCAGGTGCTAAACCAATTGGCAGGTAGCTACCACAAGTCAATTAGGCTAGAAATTGATTTGGAAGTAGGCCCACAGGAAACAAAACCGCTCCCACGTTGGAATTACAAAAGAGCCGACTGGGACAGATTTGCAATCCTGACAGATGGGCTGTGGGAAACCATCAACACACGGAACAACAAAATGAAGCCCATGGTGGAAAGCCTAAGCAAAGCAATAATGCAAGCTGCCACTGAAACCATCCCAAGAGGGGTAAGGAAAAACTATAAACCCTATTGGAATGATGAGTTGCAGAAAGTGGAAGACGCAGTCACAAATGCCAGGAACATGGCAGAGCGAGAGCAATCAATGGAGGCAAATATCGCCCTCAAATCCGCCATGGCGAAATACAAATACACTCTAAACCAAACAGCAAGAGGATGCTGGAAAAACAAAACAGAAAGCCTCAACTTAGACAAAAAAGGGAACAAATTATGGAAGTTAGTCAGAGCCATGAATGACGAAACTCCGTCAAACAAACAAATTACCATCAAGCAGGGCGAAAACTTGCTCACTGGAAAAAAAGCCGCAAACGCCTTTGTCGAACACTATGCCAAAGCGAACCACATATATGTCCCCGCAGATAAGCATACGGACATTCATGAAGAGCAAAAGGGGCACGACAACATCAATATGGCACCAGAAGAGCATATGATGGCAAAACTAACAATGAGCGAAATGGAAGAGGCCATGAGAACATTAAAGAAAAGGAAATCTCCCGGAAAAGACGGGATAACAAATGAAATGCTGATGGGGATGGGCCAAACAGCAAAGAGGAAACTGCTATCAGTCCTGAACCAAAGCTGGAAAAGGGGTATTGTACCCCAGGCATGGAAAGACGCAGTACTTGTACCAGTACCAAAGAAACGAAAAGACAAAACAGATCCAAATGGATACAGGCCTATCAGCCTACTGAGCTGTGTCGGCAAACTGTTGGAACGTATGATTAAACACCAAACTGATGTGGCATCTGGAAGAAAAACAGATACTTATTCCACAGCAAGCAGGCTTTAGACAGCACAGATCCACTGAGGACCAGGTCATCCTCATAGCCTAGGAAATAGCAGATGCCTACCAGGGAAAAAGCATACAGTAGCGGTTTGGGTGGACCTGGAAAAGGCATTTGACAAAGTCTGGAAAGATGGACTTAGAGTCAAGCTAAGAAGAAGTGACGTTTGTGGAAAAATGTACAAGTGGATCAACCACTACCTGAAAAACAGAACGGCCAGAGTCCAAGTGCAAGGGCAGAAGAGCAAAAAGGTGACACTTGAGCAGGGAGTATCCCAAGGGGGCGTACTGTCACCCACACTCTTTCTGGTGTATGTAAATGACATTACAGAGAATATACAAAGAAGAGTTCATAGCTCAATGTTTTCAGACGATCTGGCTATGTGGACCTCTGAAAAGAATCTCACCATAGCAAGAAATCGGATGCAGCAGTCCCTAACATCGCTGGAAGAGTGGGCGGACTCTTGGCTGGTCAAAACAAACGAGGAAAAGACCACATGTACAATATTCTCGCTATCAATCAAACCCCAAAACA
The DNA here is from genome assembly GCA_036924085.1 of Ariolimax columbianus. Taxonomy (NCBI): domain Eukaryota; kingdom Metazoa; phylum Mollusca; class Gastropoda; order Stylommatophora; family Arionidae; genus Ariolimax; species Ariolimax columbianus. The sequence goes on along the minus strand of JAVGWX010000005.1, from coordinate 42,055,130 downwards.
CCAAATTAAGTCTAAACGGCAAATACCTGCAGGCAAACGGCAAAATAAACTATCTGGGAGTCACATTTGATCGGCGCATGACATGGAAAAGTCAGATCGAGAGAAACCGTATGAGAGCCAGAGAAAGAATGGCAATCATGAGGAAACTTGCTGGTACAAGCTGGGGAGCAGACGAAAGTATACTAAAGAAACTGTACACTGGAAGAGTGAGACCAGTTCTCGAGTATGGCATTGCGGCATGGAAAACCACAGCAAAGGCGAACTTCGATAAAGTTAGTTAACTCCAAAACCAAGCCATGAGAGTTATAACAGGAGGCATGAAGTCAACGCCAATTGTAGAACTTGAAAAGATTACAAAACTGCAATCCATGACCGATAGAAGAGACTGCAGAGCCCAGCTGCAATCAGAGAAACTCAGAAGACTGACTGACCATCCAATGCACCAGAGATTAAACAATTTTGGAAATGGGAAACTAAAGCGGAGAAACTTTGCAGAAATAGCCAAAGCAAAGATGCACGAAGATCCCATAAACGCACTAACAATACCAAAACCCATTACTACTGTACGAAAACCTACCTGAAGGCAGCATATATTTCCAGAGGTAGTAGAAAATATACCAGCTATTGGAAACAAAAACTGCCAATCTGAAAAAGAAAGAAGAGATACTACCCTGAGTTACATAACGGAAAACTACCCAAGCATGGACTGGACCCATGCATACACCGACGATTCCGTAAAAAATACAACACAGAATGGAGGGGCAGGAGGATTTGTGAACCTACCAAATGGCAGAAAAATAACACTGTCATTCGCTACTGGAAAATACACAAGCAATTTCAGAGCGGAAGCACAGGCACTGAGGGCGGCAGTGAAAGAAATGGTGACATGTAAAAGGAATGAAAGCCACATAGTCCTGCTTACAGATGCTCTGGCCGTAGTCACAGCACTGAAAAGCCAGAAAAATACTGAACTTAATGATTTAAGAGCAGTACTCTGTCAACTATACCAGCAGGACGCACCAAAAAGGGTAGTGGTGCAGTGGGTTCCATCTCACTGCAACATCCAAGGCAACGAGGAGGCAGACAGACTGGCAAAAGAAGGCGCAAAACTACCAGAACCAGATACTAGCATGACATACGAAGAGTCAAAACGGCTTATACGAACTAGATACATGACCAAATGGGAAACCGAACATACTGGCTACACCAAAAACGCTGCCTATTACCAGTTGAACAGAAGAGAGCAGGTCGTGGTCTTCAGACTTCGCACTGGCCACAACAGACTGATGTACCACCTATTCAACAAATTGAAGATAGGTGGCACTGACGAATGCCCGTGTGGTACCGGGAAAATGACCGCTGAGCACTTGCTGCAAAACATACGAGGATCAGAGAGAGCAGATGTGGTCATCACCAGTGGCAACACTAGACAAGCTCTATGGCAGTGTCGACATTATGACGGCTGCTTTTTTCGAAAAAATAAATGTTACTGTCTGACTGCGTACGATGAAGATGAAGAAGAAGAAGAAGAAAGAATGATCGATCAAGGACGACCACTATTTATCCGTTATATTGACTGCGAGAAAGCATTTGATCGAGTCCCCTTCCTTGAGAAAACTATTTAAGATTCTGCAGCAAATAGGTAAAGAAAGATCACCCATCAAGTTAATCCAGGTCCTGTATGAAAATCAAGAGACGATTATTTCAATCACAGAATTTCTCGCGGATCCAATTTTATCACGAATAGGACAAGGGGTACGACAGTGCTACTTGCTTTCAACAGTCTCTAAATGCATATTCTAAGATAATGATGGCCAATGTTATGCAGAGTTGTAATAGGGGTGTCAAAGTTATTGCTATGGAAATTAATACAATCAAATTTGCCGATGACCAAGCGATAGTGGGAGGATCAGTAGCATCGTTGCAAAAGCTGTTTGAAAAAATATACACGGCCAAAGAGTTTGACAAAGACTTTGATGTTTACATATTTAGGGCAAACCATAACAGAAGAAGCCCTCAATGAGACAGAAATTAAGACAATGATTACAGTGGCAATAACGAGCTTCAGAGAAAAACATAAATTGTTAACCTCAAAGAACATCAGGTTAAAGCTAAGGAAAAGAATAATTGCCACTCATATATGGCCAAATGCACCGTATGGGGCTGAAACATGGACGAAAAAAGCGCTTGAAATGTGGTGCTTCTGTAAAATGGAAAGAGTGAGTTGGACAGAAAGAAGATCCAATGACAATGTACTTACTGGTGTGGGCACATAAAGACACATATTACATATGTTACAAAAACGTCGGTTGAGTTGACTGGGTGACAGTATGTTTAAAAAAGGACGTGAGTTAACGCAACAATATGCGCCTGACCTGGTCTCGGTAGTTCTTTCGTTAACTCACGTCCTTCTTTAAACATCGTTATCCAGCTCTTCACTGTTGTCTTCGACACACTTTTGTTACCATGCACTACCTGAATTCTGAGATGAATGTCAACTGATCGACATCCTTCAGCTGTTAGAAACCGAATTGCTGATCAACTATTTGGATTCCGCATCATACCCTTCATGTATTCAACGGTCTGCCGAGGAAACTGTGAGTCAGGCGATAATGCAATTTTCCAAACTTGACGGTTAGTATGTGCTGTTTATACCAGAAGTGACGTCATCATGCGCATCCTACGTATGTTCACTTGTTGAAGTTCAGTCCGGTCTCATAGTTTTACCAATTTTCTGCCAATAATGCCAATTGATCCTTATCCGAGGTACGGGTGGAAAAAATAAAAACGCGTGAAATAAAATCTATTTTAGGGCTTGGTAGAACGAAGAAGTAGAAGAAGAAGATATTTAAGCAGTGTTAGGTTCTTGAGACTGGAGAAGGTAGTAGTGATTGGATTGCGTTAGATTATTATTTTCCTATCTTGATCTTGATTGACCCGGTCCCAACTTCGTGTCCAGCAGACGAAAAGACTGCCCAACTTGCGCGGGGAACTTTTGTCCGTTCAGGTTCTAAGTTATTCTCGATCTTGAGAAGGCGCCCAAGATAGATGTACTCGTTGACATCCTCTAATTGTTCATCCCCAAGGACGATTGGATCACAAGTGGTGAAGCGATTGTGCAACACTTTGATCTTCGAAACATCATCGAGTAGCTACATCATTTGGTTGGCGTCTGCTGCTGACTCTGTGACGAGCACTATGTCATCGGCAAATCTTCTTCTTCTTCTTCTTCTTCTTCTTCTTCATCGTACGAAGTCAGACAGTAACCATTATTTTTTTCGAAAAAAGCAGCCGTCATCCTGAGGCTGTCGACACTGCCATAGAGCTTGTCTAGTGTTGCCACTGGTGATGGCCACATCTGCTCTCTGATCCTCGTATGTCGGGCAGTTTTGCAGCAAATGCTCAGCGGTCATTTTCCCGGTACCACGCGGGCATTCGTCAGTGCCACATATCTTCAATTTGTTGAAAAGGTGGTACCTCAGTCTATTGTGGCCAGTGCGAAGTCTGAAGACCACGACCTGCTCTCTTCTGTTCAACTGGAAACAGGCAGCGTTTTTGGTGTAGCCAGTATGTTCGGTTTCCCATTTGGTCATGAATCTAGCTCTAATAAGCCGTTTTGACTCTTCGTATGTCATACTAGTATCAGGTTGTGGTAGTTTTGCACCTTCTTTTGCCAGTCTGTCTGCCTCCTCGTTGCCTTGGATGTTGCAGTGAGATGGAACCCACTGCACCACCACTCTTTTTGGTGCGACCTGCTGGCATAGTTGACAAAGTACTGCTCTTAAATCATTGTTCAGTGTTTTTCTGGCTTTTCAGTGCTGTGACTACGGCCAGTGCATCTGTAAGCAGGACTATGTGGCTTTCATTCCTTTTACCTGTCACCATTTCTTCCACTGCCGCCCTCAGTGCCTCTGCCTCCGCTCTGAAATTGCTTGTGTATTTGCCAGTAGCGAATGACAGTGTTATTTTTCTGCCATTTGGTAGGTTCAGAAATGCTCCTGCCCCTCCGTTCCGTGTTGTATTTGTTACGGAACCGTCGGTGTATGCATGGGTCCAATCCATGCTTGGGTAGTTTTCCGTTATGTAAATCAGGGTAGTATCTCTTCTTTGTTTTTCAGATTGGCAGTTTCTGTTTCCAATAGCTGGTATATTTTCTACCACCTCTGGAAATATATCCTGCCTCCAGGTAGGTTTTCGTACAGTAGGGATGGGCTTTGGTGTTAGTGCGTTCTTGGGGTTTTCGTGCTTATCTGCTTTGGCTATTTCTGCAAAGTTTCTCCGCTTTAGTTTCCCATTTCCGAAATTGTTTAGTCTCTGATGCATTGGATGGTCAGTCAGTCTTCTGAGTTTCTCTGATTGCAGCTGGGCTCTGCAGTCTCTTCTGTCGGTCATGGATTGCAGATTTGTAATCCTTTCCAGTTCTACAATTGGCGTTGACTTCATGCCGCCTGTTATAACTCTAATGGCTTGGTTTTGAAGTTTGCTAATTTTATCAATGTTCGCCTTTCCTGTTGTTTTCCATGCCGCAATGCCATACTCGAGAACTGGTCTCACTCTTCCAGTGTACAGTTTCTTTAGTAAACTTTTGTCTGCTCCCCATCTTGTGCCAGCAAGTTTCCTCATGATCTCCATTCTTTCTCTGGCTCTCATTCGATTTCTCTCGATCTGACTTTTCCATGTCATGTGCCGATCAAATGTGACTCCCATGTAGTTTGGGTTGTCGTTTGACCGCAGATATTTTCCGTTAAGACTTATTTTGCTGGGTTTTTTTTTTTTTTTTTTGAAAGAGAGAATATTGTACATGTTGTTTTTTCCTCGTTTATTTTGATCAGCCATGAGTTCGCCCACTCATCCAGCGATGTTAGGGCCTGCTGCAGCCGATTATTTGCTATGGTGAGATTCTTTTCAGAGGTCCACATAGGTAGATCGTCTGCAAACATGGTGCTATGGACTCTTCTTGGTATATTCTCTGCGATGTTATTTATATACACCAGAAAGAGTGTGGGTGACAGTACTCCTCCCTGGGGTACTCCCTGCTCAAGTGTTCATATGCCCTTGTACTTGAACTCTGGCTGTTCTGTTTTTGAGGTAGTGGCTGATCCATCTGTACATGTTCCCACAAACTTCACTTCTTCGTAGCTTGACTTTAAGTCCCTCTTTCCAGACCTTGTCAAATGCTATTTCTAGATCCACCCACACCGCTACTATTTTTTTTTTCTGCTGGTCAGCATCCTCTATTTCCTGTGCTATGAGAGTGATCTGATCTTCAGTGGATCTGTGCTGTCTAAAGCCTGCTTGCTGTGGAATTAGTATGTGTTTTTCTTCCAGGTGCCACGTCAGTCTCGTGTTTATCATACGCTCCATCAGTTTGCCTACTCAGCTCAGTAGACTGATGGGCCTGTATCCATTTGGATCTGTTCTATCTTTTTCTTTCTTTGGTACTGGTATAAGTACAGCCTCTTTCCATGCTTGAGGTACAATTCCCCTTTTCCAGCTTTGGTTCAGGACTGATAGTAACTTTCTCGTTGCTGTTTGGCCCAGCCCTATCAGAATTCCGTTTGTTACGCCATCTTTTCTGGGCGATTTCTTTTTCTTTAGAGTTCTCATGGCCTCTTCCATTTCATTCATTGTTAGTTTTGCCATCATGTGCTCCTCTGGTGCCATATTGATGTTGTCGTGCCACTTTTGTTCTTTATTAATGTCTGTGTGCCTATTTGTAGGATCATCAATGTGGTTTGCTCTGGCATAATGTTCTTTAAAGACGTTTGCTGCCTTTTCTCTAGTGAGCATGTTGTCCCCCTGCTTGATGGTGATTTGTTTGTTTGATGGAGTTTCGTCGTTCATGGCTCTGACTAACTTCCATAGTTTGTTCCCGTCTTTATCTAAATTGAGGCTTTCTGTTTTGTTTTTCCAGCTGTCTCTTGTTATTTGGTTTAGAGTGTATTTGTATTTAGCCATGGTGACTTTGAGGGCGATATTTGCCTCCATAGATTGTTCTCTCTCTGCTATGTTCCTTGCAGTTGAGACTTCGTCTTCCGCTTTCTGCAATTCATCATTCCAATAAGGCTTGTAGTTTTTCGGTGGCTGCCTGCATTATTGCTTTGCTTAGGCTTTCCACCATGAGTTTCATGTTGTTATTCTGTGTGTTGATGGTTTCGCACAGCCTATCTGTCAGGATTGCAAATCTGTCCCAGTCGGGTCGTTTATAGTTCCAACGTGGGAGCGGTTTTGTTTCCTGTGGGCCAACTTCCATATCAACTTCTAGCCAAATTGGCCTGTGGTCGCTACCTGCCAGTTGGTTGAGCACCTGGCGGTCTATTTTGTGGTGAATATCCACCGTGGAAAAGGCCAAGTCTGGAGTAAAGGTGCTGTGCCATGTTCTAGAATAGAAGCTAGGGCTATCCTCCGGCCTATTGATTAGATGGAGATTTGTGTCTATCTCCCAGTCTTCCACTTCATCACCTCTGTTGTTTGTGTCCAAGTATCCCCATCTCTCCGAGTGGCTGTTGAAGTCTCCAACTACTATGCAGCTGGAGTCCTTGACTTCCATACTCGAGAGCGACAGGTCTTTATTTGGTGGACCGTACAGGTTGAAGATGCGGATCTACGTTTCTTGGGTCATTATGTAGACTCCTACAATGTCTGCTTGTCCGGTGTGATTGACAGCTACCGCGCTACTCGGTATGCAGTTAAGAGTCAGTATCAGAACCCCTCCTTGTGACCTTCTCTATCAAGACGGAAGGTCTGGTATCCTCTGATTGAGAATTTGTGGCTGTTGTTGAAGTGCGTTTCTTGGATACATACCACGTCAATCTTACCTTCATGCAAGTGATGTGTTAGGGAAAGCTTTTTTTTAATGACTCCCTCCGCATTCCACTGTAGTATTCTGAGGGTCTTGTGTTTTTGGTCAAGAGTTTTTGCCCCAACACCTTGTGCCTTGAATCCACAGCACATGGGTGGGTGACCACCAGTAGCATGGGATAGGCCCCTTCGAGGCGTGAAGCCCGGCACTCTCGCTGCCTGGCGGGACACCTCAGGATGAGCGCCACACATTTTTCTGATAGGTTGTACCGTCATCATTCAGCGATATACGTTGCACTGTTTCGTTAAGCCTGTGGCCCAGTGCATCCGATTTCAACAGGTGTTTCTGTAGGGATGCCTTCCTTAGCCTTTGGCTGTCCCCACCCTATCTTCTTCTTCTTCTTCTTCGTACGCAGTCAGAGAGTAACCATTATTTTTTCGAAAAAAGCGGCGGTCATCCTGAGGCTGTCGCCACTGCCATAGAGCTTGTCTTGCAGTTCCACTGGTGATGGCCACATCTGTTCTCTCTGATCCTCGTATGTCGGGCAGTTCTGCAGCAGATGTTCAGCGGTCATTTTACCAGTACCGCACGGGCATTCGTCGGTACACCCTATCTTCAATTTGTTGAATAGGTGGTACCTCAGTCTATTGTGGCCAGTGCGAAGTCTGAAGACAACGACCTGCTCTCTTCGGTTCAACTGGTAATAGGCATCGTTTTTGGTGTAACCAGTTTGTTCGGTTTCCCATTTGGTCATGTATCTGGCTTTGATAAGCCGTTTTGACTCTTCGTACGTCATACTAGTATCTGTTTCTGGTAGTCTTGCACCTTCTTTTGCCAGTCTGTCTGCCTCCTCGTTGCTTTGGATGTTGCAGTGTGATGGGACCCACTGTACCACTACCCTTTTTGTTGCGGACTGCTGGAACAGTTTGCAGAGTGCTGCTCTTAAGTAATTAAGCTCAGTATTTTTCTGGCTTTTTAGTGCTGTGACTACGGCGAGAGCATCTGTAAGCAGGACTATATGGCTTTCATTTTCATTGTGTATCACCATTTCTTCCACTGCCGCCTTCAGTGCCTCTGCCTCCGCTCTGAAATTGCTTGTGTACTTACCAGTAGCGAATGACAGTGTTATTTTTCTGCCATTTTGTAGGTTCAGGAATGCTCCTGCCCCTCCGTTCTGTGTAGTATTTGTTACAGAACCGTCGGTGTATGCATGGGTCCAGTCCAAGCTTGGGTAGCTTTTCGTTATGTAGCTTAGGGTAGTATCTCTCCTTTCTTTTTCAGTCTGGCAGTTTTTGTTTGCAATACCTGATGACAATACCCTATCTGCGAGGCAGCAGTTCTTTTTGGTCAGAGTTGTCTCACTTAGGGAAGATGTCTTGCAGGACTATCGAGTCCTTCCCACTCGTGTCTATAGGGTGCGGCAATGATATGATTTGATGGACTATATACTAGTTAGTGCTATCCCGGAAGAGAGGCAGTCCAGTGTGTCTGTGTCCCAGGATCGTCACGTCTTGCCAGAAACGAAGCATAACCATGTGAGTATCTCTTTGCTCTCTTTATTTTCTCGGCTCATCTGCAGTGATGGCACGCCTAGCATTCCCCATCACCTGGGAGGTTATCACAATAGGGCAGAGGTGCAATGTCCGTTGGGATGACTGATTGCAGACAGAGGTAAAGAGCAAGACAGGAGTGCCTTTAACCAGGGGACAAGTCTGGCCATGGCACTGAGATGTTGTTCGCCTGATGTGTAGACATATCTCATGATCACGGGTTGAGTCTCAACAGTTGCAATGAGGTGGCTGCTCTACTGCTTACGACACCCCGACCGAGAACTAAGTCTTCTACTAATGGTTTCACACCTCATCGCCGTATGGGGTGAATATCGAGCAGCTTCCCGCCCGCTTTGATCAGCGGACGGCATATACCTTTTTCTGCGGCTCGACCGGGTCGGGCTGAGACGCGAGCCCCAGGTTCCAACCATATTGTAGCCTCCCATCGCAGTGGTGCTGAGAATTTGGGCGAGATTCCGGCTTAGAGGCGTTCGGCCGTAATCCCTCAGATGGTAACCATTGGCTTATCAGCCTAGCACGTGGACCAAATGTCTGCGACTCCTCTCGAATTGAGCAGGATTACCGTAGCAACGCCCTGTCATTTGTACGGTAAAACTGACCTGTCTTCTGAGGGTCTAATACCAGCACCCGTTCACTATTAGACCCAACGAATCAAATAGAGGGCTTTTTATTCAGTCAATTCCTCTAGGGTTAAGCAGGATTACCGTAGCAACTCTCTTTCATTAAGAGGGTAAAACTGACCTGTCTTCTATGGGTCTAATTTCAGCACACGTTCCTTATTAGACCCAACGAAAGAGCTCTCAGTATGTCAGTCATTTTACAGTGTTTGCGTGTTGATTCAAATTAAGCCGCACGTTCCACTCCTGGTTGTGCCCTTCCGTCAATTCCTTTATCGAACACTCGATGCGAGACAATCGAGCCACCGAGAGACTAGCCCCATATTTTCGAGGGTCTAATTCCAGCAAATGTTCCCTGTTAAACCCACGAAAGCGCTCTCTGCCTGTCAATCATTTAAGTGTTCGGTCAAATTAAGCCGCAGGCTCCACTCCTGGCGGTGCCCTTCCGTCAATTCCTTCAAGTTTCAGCTTTGCAACCATACTTCCCCCGGAACCCAAACACTTTGGTTTCCCGGAACTTGCCCGCAGAGTCATCGAAGCAACTCCTGCGGATCACTAGTCGGCATCGTTTATCGTCAGAACTACGACGGTATCTGATCGTCTTCGTGCCTCTGACTTTGTTCTTGATTAATGAAGACATTCTTGACAAATGCTATCGCAGTAGCTCGTCTTGCGGCGATCCAAGAATTTTACCTCTAATGCCGCAATACGAATGCCCCCGTTTGTCCCTGTTAATCTTTACCTCCATTATTCAGGCAGCCGAGGCCTGCTTTGAACACTCTAATTTTTTCAAAGTATACGCGTCAGCCACCCGGGACGCTCAGCGAAGAGCACCCGCAGCAGGTCAGGAGACAACGGGCAGTGAGCCGGATCGCCCGCATGCGCCTTAGATCCAACTACGAGCTTTTTAACTGCAACAACTTTAATATACGCTATTAGAGCTGGAATTACCACGGCTGCTGGCACCATACTTGTCCTCCAATAGATCCTCGTTAAAGGGTTTAAAGTGTACTCATTCCAATTACGGGGCCTTGAAAGAGTCCCTTGTTGTTATTCTTCGTTACTACCTCTCCGTGCCGGGAGTGGGTAAGTTGCGCTTGCTGCCTTCCTTGGATGTGGTAGCCGTTTCTCATGCTCCCTCTCCGGAATCTAACCCTGATTCCCCGTTACCCGTTACAAATATGGTAGGCATGTCACGTACCATCGACACTTGATAGGGCAGACATTTGAAAGATACGTCGCTGGCACATGAGGCCATGCGATCAGCACAAAGATATCCAGAGTCACCAGTGGGGACGCCGCAACCTCGCGAAGGGAAACGACGATTGGTTTTGAACTAATAAAAGCGCTCTTTACGCGAGAGTCGGAGCTTGGTAAGCATGTATTAGCTCTAGAATTGCCACAGTTATCCAAGTAGGATCGTGTCATCTAAGGAACCTCAACTGATTTAATGAGCCATTCGTGGTTTCACCGTGACACAGTGTGAACTTAGACATGCATGGCTTAATCTTTGAGACAAGCATATGACTACTGGCAGGATCAACCACATATCTGTCGGAGATGGACGGACCACACACACCGGTTGGCGATGGAAAGAAGCATGGATGTGTAAAAGCCTCTCCTGGACAGCCGCAGGGGCCGACTAACAGACGGGCGGTTGTTCCGTCCCTCATTCCGTCGACCTAGGACCGCCCGACAGGGGCCCGTACACACCAACCGACCGACCGACCGGTCTCGCTCGGGGAGGAATGGCAGCGCTCTGTGCAGAACGGATCCCAACGGCCCCGGCGATGATTTTCACTGGGACTGGAGACGATTTTTGCCTGTCGGCCTGCCCTTCTCCGACCGGTTGGTCGGGCGAGGACAGGATCTTTAGGCACGATTTCTGCTTTCTATTTGCCGGTCACAAGCTCTTTGCGAGAGAATGACCACCAGCGAGACGAACTGTCGAGATTGGCTATACGCCTTCGACTAACCACCACGGACTGACAATGCTTTGAGATACTAACCACAGTAACGCACGCTTTCCAGCGGTACGACTTCACAAAATTGGTCCCGCTACAGTGCCGGGGAAAGGCGGGCGAGCGTGTTAGGCAAGCCCGCGCTTTCACTCCGCCTGGCGGAACTGAGATCGCTGTACGTACACTGGATGCGAGTCAATCGTGCCACTGAGAGACCAGCCCCAGATGACACCTTGTTCCAACAGTGAACGCCAGACAAAATGTGATTCTACCGAATCAAAAGCCTTTTTATAAACAATGAAGGTGAATATCAAGGGCGTTTGGAACTCTCGGGTTGCCTGAATAAGGCGGCAGCAGGTTGAAATATGGTCCATTGTGCTGTACAAACGCCGAAAGCCTGCCTGTTTGACTGATTGCAATTCTTCGAGAGTGTTGCGGACTCTAGCAGGATGTATTTTGTAAATAGCTTGTAAGTGACCAAGAAGAAAGTAATTGGGCGATAGTTACAAAAATTCCTCTTTGTCTCCCTTCTTGTGCAAGAGTGTTGTCCTCGAGTTGTGCCAGGCGGCAGGTATTCCTCCCGAATGAAGATAACGTATAGAACTTTTGGCTATGGGCTTGGTATAGAGGATGACCTCTGCAGTGATGCCATCTTAACCAGGTGATTTTCCAGATCAATAGCATGACAAATTTCTGAGGGCAAGAAATCTGGAAGAGAGGGTAAAGTGGATGGGAGGGTAATTGGATAGGTCTCTGATGATTTAAACCGGTTGCTATAGTATGCTTTCATTATTGACTCCATGCTCAGTTTTGACGCTGTGCGAGGCCGATCGAAAGCTATCAGACAAGGAATGATTAGGTGGTGCTCGGCAAGGCTAATAATTTGATGCTGAGCCGATATTCATCAGCTTTCAAGAGACGTTTGCGGGCAAAGATTTCATGATCTTCTTTGTGTTCTTTACGACAGATCTTGTATAGGGTAATGAAGAGCAATCTTACGTCGCTACTCTAGCAAATCTCAAGTGTCAGGTGAAATTCGATTTGTGGTGTGAGTGGGTGATGAAAGACTGGCTGCCTTTGAAATGGATGTGATTGTTGCAATCAGATTTGCATAGCCAGCATCGATGTCGGTGTCGATAGAAACTCCGAGCTGCTTTCTAGATGTGAGGGTGGTTGCAATCGAGGGGTTGATGAGTGTCTCTGGACCACGATATGGTCGCTGCTACTGGAACTTTACAAGTTTTAGATCGAAGTGCAAACGGGCAAAGAGAAGGCCGTATTTTCCTGTACTGTATTATTTTCGCTTTTTGTCAGTGGCTACCAATTCTGATGTTTGCATATATAAAATGTTTTTTACGTAACTGTTTAATTTTTTTCTCGATTTTTGACACTTGCTCGCATGTATATCAATACATACACAGTGGTCATACAAATTGAGTGATCAACTCTATATTTTCCAATGAGTCCGTTGTAATTTTTCGTTTTAAATCTTAAATAAAAGGACACAGTGTGTTAGGAATGCATCACGTTTACATATCAAGATGTTACACACAATAGGCACTTCAGATGCATTGCCTATTTTTAGATTGAACTTTTTCTTTTTTGTTTTAAAACTTAAAATCTAAATCAGAAAAGAAAAAGAATAAGAACGTATTAACGAAAGTATGAGCAGAGACTATGTTGGTCAATCGACTCATTAAAGCATTCTTTAAGATTAATTACCTCTTTAGGTTAAAATTCGTTGTTAATATTCGTTGTTAACTGAACTAAATATTTTACCAAATTATTTCATTGTGTCTCTTTGAGGTTTTACAAACATGTTTTTAAAACTGATTCATTTCTAGGTTCAGCAGTTGCAGGTGTAGTCGGTAATAAGATGCCAAGATACTGTTTGTTTGGGGACACAGTGAATACTGCTAGTCGCATGGAATCTCATGGCCTTCGTAAGTCATAATCATCAGATCATATCTTATAATATGGATGCAATGGTTTTTCAATATCTCTGACCTAGATGGTTCCCGAGTGGGCCACCGGTGTATTTGCGTATGACAAGGACAAGAATAGCACCTCTGCCCCACAGAGAACATGTGGTAAGAGGCGACTGTGTGACATGGAATAAAACCGGCCATGGGCAAGTTGTTTGTTTAGAGAAGCATTGAGGCGCCTAAGAGGCTGCTCTAGTGTTTGAGTCTATTAAGATGAACTCGCACATCAGTTAACCACCCTCTGCAGCACTTGTCCCAACGTAGCGGAGTAATAAGCTGCTTCAGCCTAGCCCGCTATGCAGGAAATCCTCCTCCCAGTTACATACAGCTCATACCAGAGCTAGGACCAGCACAGGGCATCTGCGACTGTAGTAGTACAGATCGACTAAAAACTAAGATGGTGCACATTTACCGGTCCAAAGCATTTTAGTGAATAATGCTATTACCATCTGGAAAAATATTGTAAATGATAATACTGGATAGATTAAAAGATAGTCACTTTACAGTAGAACAGTCTCATTGAAAGCAGGTCCATCCGTATTGACAAATATATCCATGCTCTGTGTAGGCGTCAATCGTTCTCTATGATGCTCTCATAAGACTTATTTGATAAGAAATTCTTCAAGTATCAACTGTTACTTTTGTTTCAATTCTGACTTTTTTAAACAAGTATATGATGATAAATTTGTGTTATTCTCTGCGTTACTTGTCTTTTGTCTGGGAGGTGATTCTGTTTTAAATCTCACTGACATGGTGGATGAATTACTTTTGTTTTATTCTCTTTCTTTTGTTGTCATTTTTCTCTTGACGTCTTTTGGGGTTGTCAGTTTGCCAGTTGATCATTCTTTTAATATTTTTTACGAGCTTCCGTAGTAGCTATGTCTCTTCGCATCTAAAGACATTCCACATTCATTTGAATTTCACATGCAGCAGTGGGTGTGCACAAACCACTAGATCACGCTTTCTCCTCCCTCTACTAATAATAAGCACGGCATCGCTTTGCAGTCTGTCCAGGGCTTCTACATTAGTTAGTGAGCACCTTGTTAGGAATATATTCTAAAGCAGAGCACTCATATTCAAGATACAAGCCTCTCAAAATGTCCTTGTCTGATCCATATGTTGTGCCAGCTAGCAATAACTGTAGCTACCTCAATGCTTTATTGTTAACATTTTGAACATGTTTTTTGATGTTGAGCTGCCGGCCAAGAGTGACTCCAAGATACATAGGCTCTTCCTCTTCGGCCAATTTATGCTTGTCTAATCAAAGACTCTTGAGCCAGCGACGTCTTCGGTGGTTGGGGCATGTTTGCCGCATGGAAGATAGCAGAGCCATGTTGTAAGCCCTTCTCTAAAACTTCTTTAGGAGAGACTACATTATATTGCTTTGTCTGGATTGTTCGGTCAATAAAGAAGTACTGTATACAGCTGTACAACTTTCCGCTAATCCCCAAATCAGTCAACTTCATCATACATACACGGATTTCATTTCCGTTCTAGCGCATTACAGGCCGCTTCACACTTGCCTTCGGTTATTTCTGTTATTCTATCTGCCTTCATGGCTTGGTTGGATTCACATTAATATATCTATGGCGGACTGACAATAGTGGATCATAGTTGGATAAGTTTTGTGGACAATATCTTTGTTTGTGCTGGTACATCAAATCAACTACTTATTTTGCCTCCTGTTATCGATACCGGACGTGCAGTCGTTGAAATAAAAATCGTTCCTTTATCATGTTTTCAGCTCTTGAGTTAGCTCGCAAGATATTCTAATGTCCTAACATCAATCGATGACAATTTTGGAAATTTATTCGTGCATCAGAATCCACAATTATCTTCATTACACTGTATGGTATATATTTTGTACGCTATATTTCATCCTGCCCAACGCTCCACTTCATGCATTCAAGTCTGTTTTGTTTTCTACGTCATTGATTGCTGTAAGCCACTGAGGACTAGTCAATTATCGCCTTGCCGTCACTATTACTAGCTATTTCTAGGCATAGCCTGTTTTCGTGCAGATATCAAGCAAGATATTTATGAAAATCACGTTTCAGTCTCCTGATTAGTGTACTTCAACAGAGGAAGGAGGCAGAGGAAGTGGTGTTGTAGGCGGACGGAACTAGTGAAACCAATGGCCATTATTAATACTGGCTCTCTGATCAGTAAAGAGAGGACCAATGACAACCTCAGATCCATCAGCCAAAACTCCTCCAACGCAAGTATGACTGCATGGGGGAGACTCTGGAGATCATAAATATATAGCTAGCATAAAGCTCGCTAGTCACTTTTGGACGAAATTAGACGACTAGAACTAGAAACTAGTTGTCAACTGACTCTGCAGAGTCTTCTGGTAGTCGATGTTGTCGAGAAGTCAGACACTCGCCATTCAAAGTGATGAACAGAAACGGTGGACGATCGAATCCGGCAAGTTTTCAGGGGACACGTGATCTCAAGGATGGTTAGACCAGAGTGCCTGCATCTTGATTTACCTCATGTCATGTGGACTTATGTCTTGCCACTTGACCAAGGAAGCTCGGGATCAGTGAGTGAAGTTGATGACCATTGCAATTTATTCATCAATAAAATTCAAATACAGCGGAAGTTACATCATCAAAACTCAACCTTCTGATGATATTACCATCATTGCTTGCAGTGAGCAACTAACATCTTCATGATGAGACCTTTACTCCATACTCGATCATAGGCCAATTGCAAGTCTAAGCAAATAGCTACTGTGTGTTTATTATTTTGAAACCATCGTGAATTTTCTGTGTTAGCTCGAAAAGCTGTAATCTGTGCAACTTCCCTTTCTGATGCCTGCATGTTTATGGCAAAGGATTTCTGAGCTCTAAATGAACAAGTAAGAGCGATGCTGAGCGGAACAGGGCATACTCGTCATTAACATCCAGTTTGAGAATGGATGGAAGCAGTGAGCTCAGCGTTAAGATGGCTTAGACCACTTTAACAACGACAATCATCATGACTGACGAGCAAGGCGTACTTCAGAAGATACAGAAATGTTGAAAGAGCTATGCGTTGATAGCAACTGTTGACGCCTCAAACCTCCAGGGGTTTATATGGAACTACTGTCCTAGTCATTATGGGGTTCAGGGCAATGAAAGAGCTGACATCTTGGCTGCACAAACTCTCATCATGGGCACGCTAGTAATGGATAACAGTGACATTTTGAAATCAACCAATGGCCGTCTGTTGGATGAGTACACCCATATAGATGAATCAGCAATCCACAGAGTGCAAAGTTTTGACATCAAAAGGTTCTAACGGACTGGAGCGCATGAGAAAACGGAGCAGGAGAGTGTACAACCAGCAGGCTACATGGACCATAAGCATCCAGACCCTGCACCATTTTCTTAGAGGATCTGAGCACCTATGGGTATTCTCAAAGTGCAGTGACGCTGACTCTCAGAAACATAAATTTACCACTTTTTCTGCTAATTTACCATGACGTTAATGAGAGGGTTATGTAGCTTTTTGGTAGCGTTTTAGCTCTTCTGCAATCACCAAGAGGATTTACAACAACACCTCTCGACTAGGCCTGCTTGAGAGTTTGACATAAAGATCAACTGTGATAAGAGAGAAACTATGACAATCAAACGTCAACCGACACATCGCAGTTTCTACACATGTGGCAAAACCCTGAACAATGTACTTTAATTTACGTATATGTGAAGTGTCTTCACTGACAGCAGTATTCTGGACAAAGAGATGGGAAACAGAATTTGAAAAGCAAACAAGGTGCACTATACCTAGCACCGATACTGAAACATTCAAGTATTACTATGTCCACTAAATAGGCGCTGATAAACGTTTATCATCCCTACTCTGTGTTATGAGTTATCACAAGATTGACGAATACCCTTGTGCTTCTAAAGGGAACAATGGTGGCATCTGTTTGTTCCTGTGGCATATGACCAGTATTCCAATTTGACCGAAAGAAGCCTGGTAGTATGTGTAGCAGCACAGGGTCTCCTTTTTGTAGACCTCAGCAGGAATACCATCTGAAACGGACACTTTGCCACTGGACATTAGGCTGATTGCTTTCTCGACCGCATCTATACTTGGCCGGATACCATATATAACTTGAGGCATGCGTGTTATGGCTAATTCACTGATAGTAGATAAACAGTTTAGGTTAGCGGTGAATTTCTCTGACCATCGCTTCAGAATGTCGACTATCAGTCATCAGGGCCGTACCATCAGCATTAAGGACAGGGGATGAATGATACTGCTTTGAGTCATTTGTATACACATACCGCTGGATTTCGCTTGCTTTGCTGTTGAGCCAGGCATCCTGTATAGTTCTGAGCTGGTTCTGAACAATCTTGCGGATATTTCTGCAATCGTCAATTTTATGTTAACTACAAGGGAATCTCCCTCTTGTCGATCGCTGGAAAAACTCTAGCTCGAGCTTTTCTCAACCGCTTAATAACTTATCTCGAGCAGAAGCTACTCCCATAAATTCAATGTAGGTTTCGAACTTATCTCGAGACGGTTGATATGATAGTTGTAGCTCGTCAAATCCAAAACAGCATCGAGATGTGTACATGACTTTTGAACACCTGACATCGTCAACGGGGACGGACTGAAAAATCATAACAAAATTTGGTGACCCGAAAATGCATCACAGACGTCCGCCAGTTTCATGATGGCATGTCGGACCGTGTACGGAATGATGGTGAACTCTCTACAGCTTTCCCAGTCATAAATGGAGTCAAACTGGGGTGTGTGTTAGACCCGCACTCTTAAGCATGGTATTTGCAGTCATGCTTTCTGGTGCAACACGCGGCTATAACACTAGCATTCAGATGAAATACCGGACGGATGGGCAGTTGTTCACTCTGATGCGCGTAAAAGTGAAAGAAGAAACTATCTTAGATCTCCTTCTTGCCGATGGCTGCGTCATGAATACGAATATCAACTGCACGCACCAAATTTGGTCTTCAGGTTAACAAGTAAGCCGAAGTAATTTTCTACCTGCGTCCGGGAAGCCATACCACGAACTTTACATGACTGTACAGGACCATCGTCTACAAGCAGTTGATAGTTTTATTTACCTTGGTAGTACCCTTACCAGAGAAGCGAATATTGACTCTGAGATTTGCAACATGATTTCCAAGGCGAGTGCTGCTTTTGGAAGACTACGAGCAAACATTTGGGATCTCAAGGAATCAATGTTGCCACCATGATAACTGTTTATCGTGCTTTTGTGCTAACCACCCTTCTGTGCGCATGCAAAACATGGACAGTCTATAGCAATCAAGCATGTCAAAAAAATTGTTAATGTCCATACGCAGACTCCCCAGGATCGGTTGGCGGGAAAGATGGCCCAACTTTGTAGTACTCGGCACAGGCAGAAGAAGCGATACAAAAGACAGTCCAAATGTTTCTTTGAATCGTTTCTTCATCGATGTCGCTGTCTTAGAGCTGCTTGCTCCTAGCCTGGGGCACTGCCATCACACATGGTGTTCGCACCACTCAGCAGAAAACCATTACAGAGGTGCAGGAACAGCGAGTTGCACAAAATGACAAAATGCAAATCGGTCCAATTACTAACGCTGTTCACGCGTACCCTACGTACGTTAGAGTTTGTAACGCTCAGATTGGATTGTACTTATTCTTACATTGTGATCACATCTGAATAAACATGGCTGACACTACCACCATTTTTGGAGATGGATAACTAACTAACTAACTAATGTTGTCAGTGTCAAACTTGGGTTTTAATAGATAAGTCATTAAGTGCAAACAAGATCGATACCTGTGAGATGTGATGTGTACGAAATACAGCAGGAAAGACCATTCGCGACAAAATTCACAACAGCACATTGAGGAAAATGGTGGTGATTACAAAGGATAATTACTATATTGACGCACATAAAATAACGAAGTTCGAACATTTGACAGGAATCTTCTTCTTCTTCTTCTTCTTCGTACGCAGTCAGACAGTAACCATTATTTTTTCGAAAAAAGCGGCGGTCATCCTGAGGCTGTCGCCACTGCCATAGAGCTTGTCTTGCAGTTCCACTGGTGATGGCCACATCTGCTCTCTCTGATCCTCGTATGTCGGGCAGTTCTGCAGCAGATGTTCAGCGGTCATTTTACCAGTACCGCACGGGCATTCGTCGGTACCACCTATCTTCAGTTTGTTAAATAGGTGGTACCTCAGTCTATTGTGGCCAGTGCGAAGTCTGAAGACAACGACCTGCTCTCTTCGGTTCAACTGGTAATAGGCATCGTTTTTGGTGTAACCAGTATGTTCGGTTTCCCATTTGGTCATGTATCTGGCTTTGATAAGCCGTTTTGACTCTTCGTACGTCATTGACAGGAATCAATTTGATCATTTTACATAGCAGTTTCAGGACCACGAGAACGAGGTCAATTCCGGTGACGATGGATAATGTGAATCAAAGAAACACTTCGAAAGTTCAACGTGTCGGCATCATACGCCTTCTACCTAGCGCAATACTACCTGTCTGCGACGTCGCAAGGCAAGAGTCGTGGGACAATTGAAGAAGAAAATAAATGTCTGTTCGTCTCATTTACCCGACTGTTTTTCATCGAAACGTATGTCTTCCTTCCAGTGCGGATTGAAATGACCATAATTGTGTGTAACTGTTAATTAATTGTATTAATAAAACGTTGTTTGTTTTTTCGACTCTAACACCAGATTAATCTAAAAAAAAATTTTAAATTGTTTATTTTCTGTCCACAAGTCTAATATGGTATGCAGCCTTGCATTTTGTTTAAATCCCCTTTACTGTTACTTGTCTGCACATTGTATGCATTTCTTTTATTACCGCTCTATATTCTGCGTTGTTTTGGGCTTTTTTTTTTCTTGATGTCATTTTAAGTAACATGCATGCTTACTTCTTCATAGGCTTTAACCGTTTTAAATGCTAAATGTGTGCTAATTTTTAATATAATGTACATGCATATTTAAGTGGATCTGGTATTCTATTATTTTTTAGTTTCTGTCTTTGATGTTCTAATTTTAATATTATATGTCTGACTGACAGTACCGAGTGCAATTAAATGATTGTGTAGTCAATCTTTGTCATCATATATGGTCCTCTTCAAAAAGTTGTTTGGTTCTTTGATTTCATTGTTGAATTCCACTTCTTTATTGTTTTCTGCTGTTATCTATCTATCTCAATGTGTGAACAGTAATGCTGAATGCAAACGTTCTTATTGTTCTTCTGTAGTATATGGGACTCCATCAGACGTTATTATTACACTTATATTCGTATGGTACAGTGCTCTGAAATTATCTAATAGTCGTCCGTCTATTTATAAACGAAAATGTATTCTAAAGTTAAATACAAATAATACCTACCATGACTTTGTCAGGACGACGATGACTTTCGACTTAAGACCCACGAGATGCTCGGCTTCTTTCACAAGCGTCTGTACACTGAAATCACACTCACCTCTGCGCTTCAACGAATATCCCTATCACCCTCACATCTCACAGACCTGACCGTGGCAAATGTGTCCTCACTTAGCACTCGCACAGTTCCTCCATCCAGGTTGTCTTATTCATGCTTAGCCCTGACCTTCATTCCGATCCTTCCACACTTCTGGCATTTCCTGATCCTCTCCTTGTTGCCTACAAATGTGACCACAATTTGAGGGAACTGTTGGTTAGCAACAGTATCAACACAAACCCTTACAACCACTTTGGCACTATGCTATGTAAGAACGTGCCCGATTGTGTTCTGTATCTTTGTGTCACCCAGAAACGTGTGATGGCCTTCCACAAAGCAGTGTTTGACTTCAGAGAAGGATTAACAATTTAGCTGTAAGTCTTTGTACCTCATTTACTTTGTAATTTTAAACCAGTGTGGAATTTATGAGAACGGTTTGAAAATTCGTGCGCGCTTCCGACAACACCAAGAACTATGGTCTCCCGTCTCCAACTACTTCAATGTGTCTGAAATGTGTCCTGGGGAAGTCTATTCTCAAGATCACAGGCAATGTCTCTTGTCCCTAGGGCGATCAACATTGTTTCACGTTGGAAAATGGACTGAGGTAGCCTTTAGCCACATGTCATCCATATTTCCGATACCTTTTCTAGGCGTTCCTGCCTCCTTGCATTTATGTTCCTGCTTCTCTTGTTGTCCCATACATTGTGTGTATTCATTTATTTCTTATAATATCGCCATCTGTTGATCTTCGGTTTGGCAGCTATAGACATCATACCTTCTTTCGCATTGCACACTTTCTTAGACAAATATATTTCCACTTTTTTTCTTTTTCGCTCAATACTTTCACCATAGTCTACTACACTTGCAGCAAACTATAAGTAATATGTTATATCATTTTTATGTCTCTTCATCTCATGTTGATGCATGCAAATCTTCGCTCATGATGTTAACCTACTAGTCTGTTGTACTGAAAAAACCCAATTGGTAACAAGGTTTGGGATGGTTCCTGTTTTGTCCCAGCGTGATATCTAAACATGTTCATTTACACCCAGAGTCTTCTAATATTGTCTAGCGTTTATTCTCATCATGAGTTTTCTTCTGATTTGTAACTTATATTTTGATAATCATTTCATATTATATTGCTCTTTCACTTATTTGTTTTAATATGAATAAGCCATAAACGCATACCATTCCTTTACGAAATCCATATCGAGATTTGTTAAGCTTGGTCTTATTGTTAAAGTATTTTTGTATATCTTTTGGCCATGACTTAGTTATGACAAGCTTCTTTATGTATCATCGCTTCTTTTACTGTCAGTGCTCTTTCAGATTGATATTAATGTATTTATTGCCAATCTTCTTTTACTTTTCTTCCTTTGTATGCTATAGTAAAAATTGTCTCTATCTACTACATCCAGTAATCTTTAGTTACTTCAGTTATTATGGTGACTTGTTTTGGGAGTTGATCTTGTAGCTTTTTTTAAAATTTCGTAAATCAATCTTTCAGGTTGCGGATGAGCTATGTTTCTTGGAATTAATGTTGATTATCTATGACTACCTGTTGGGTGGAAAAGTTATTGAAAGTACTTTCATTATTTTATTTGTATTTCTTGCTCATTGAATGTTTGTGGATGCCGTTTTGATCTAACCAATTGAAGCTCTCATCTCTTAACCTCATTGCTTTGATATTTTGTGTAGAAATCTTTGGGTTATTTTATATATATATATATATGCCATGTTTTGAAACTATTTTTATTCTGTGATTATTCCATAAACCTTTTTCCTTTTGCTTTGTCTTTAGCATTTTGTTACACATTATTTTTTAGTGTATCCGTCATGACCAGATTTAAGATGATCCATTCACTGTCTTATCAGTGTAATTTCATGGCACATACCTTTTTCTAATAGCATCCATTTCTAGCTTGTTTAGATTTGTGGCAAATAATGATTGTGATCTTTTTTTTTTAAGGGTTTATATATCAGGATTGAGGTTTGAGATCACACAATTGAGTGAATATTTAAATTTTCATAAAAACGCAATGTAGCTTAAAGATGTAGCTTTTGCTGTAGTCTATAATGAGGGGATAATCTTGATAATCATTATAAGAAAAAATGAAGTGTGTATCATCAATGACACAGGAGAAATTACTTGCAGAGTTTTACCATTTGTTTCGAATATAAATTTTTAGTATTTTGTTTTTATTTAAATTACGTTTTAAATTAACATTTGGAATGCTACATTACAATAAATGGTGTCATGATCTAGGGGCATCATCTTTAGAGCATCTGCCAAACCTTTATATGGATATATCAATTTTTAATAAAGTTACAACAATTATAAAAATAACACCAATCACTAGGTAGTACTCCCTAAAGGACAGTAGCAGCTGAAAATAAAACTTTCAAACTATGCGATATGAAAAAACTAAAGTATGCAGCCTTCTCAAATATAGACAAATATTATTGGGCTAAATGTGAGGACCATGTCTTGAAAGAAGAAGATAGCTTTTGAAAAAAGGCGGACTGTCGCTCTTTCTTCCGAAGTCAAAAAAGTCATCAATGTGTTGAAATCATCTGACTTTGAATAAGTGAAACATAAACCTGCATGTTTGCTTTCCGAGAAATAGAAGTTTCCATCACCTTAGCAAAACGGTCCTTTTCAGGGCCACCTCAGTCAGCTAGAAGATGGATCTCAGAACTGAATTATTTATTGTTTGCTCCAGCATCTATTTATAAAACTGAACCAATCCATCTGAAGTATGTACTTTATATGTTCTATGTATCGTGTGCTTTTACATTTTCACACATTTTTTCTACAAAATGCCGAGTTACAGTTCATAAAACACATGAACTACATTACAAAAGGGCGTTATGTGTAACCTAATGTAGAAAATCACATTCAAATTAGAGAGACAAAATACATTTTATAGAAAATTTACAGAAAATTATTTTCTTAAGGGACATAACAATTCCTTTGCTAACAAATATCAAAAGAACTAGCCGCTTTAAGAAAATTGCACTACCTGACACAATGTAAATTAGTAAGTCATTGTGACATTGGAAAGATAAGTTGATGAGCTAATAATCGCGCATATCGGTGTAAGGGTTATTCAGATATTAGACAGCAATTGACGGCAACCATTGTAAAAAGTTTTGTCATTTAGTCATCAGGCTTTCAAGGGGGTTTTCCCATCAGTCCGCAGGCCTATCTAGAGTAGGTCATGGGCTGGTCATGTTGTGTGCATGCCGGATAACAGATATGCACGTAGAGTGACGTTTCTGTGGCCATACAGCTTTAGCCGCTCTCGCAGGCGTCCGAGGATGATGTGAAAAGATTGCATAATGGAGGCCCTGGTGCAACACAGTACACCAAGGCAAAAGTTTGAAATGAGGTTACTCATCATTTGGCTACCTGCTATCAGACACACGATTGAATACCAGGATTTTGAGATTTTTTTTAGATTTGAGGTCAGACCATCCCTATTGAATCTTAAAGAAAGTTCCCTTATATCTTCCTCATTGTGGCTTTCATTGCATTGGTTGTAGACCTGGATTATTGTTGTAATGTGTTTGTAGGTGTATTAATATGTCACTGATTATTAATTGTTCGATAATGAACATCTCTTTATCTGAACGTACAATAAAACCTAAACTATGTTTCGTCTTTTCTGGTGTGCTGTATATCAATACATACTCTACAGTCTGTAGACGTCATAAGTGTAGATACTGTCTACATTGCTCTGCTATTTTAGTTCATAATAGACGACGCCAGACCACGGTTTTGCCTGGAATTCACACACGTCGACGACTTACAATTGTGTTCACGGAATCGTGTTCTTGTTTTCCATTTGGACTGGTTAATTCGTTGGGTTGTTGTTTTGTTTTGTTTTTTAATTTCTTCCGTCTAATTATTCTGGACTGAATATCAGTTATATGAATAGCACTACGCTTAAACCTCTGTCGTAACTTTAGTCTAGTTCACACGGCTGAACTTCACGAGATTGGCGCCCTTCGTCCTAGCGGCAAACAGTGTCGCTTTCGGTGTATGAAATTTACACACGGCTATAATGGACTGGAACACAGCCCGTAAGAGATGCCCAACTCACTGACATTCTGAGTGATGTCCCTACGACCCTTTAAGGTTATGGGAAAGACACGCCACATTAGATGTCATCACCCCTGAGCTGTCTTGCACGATACCTGTTTACAGGAAAAGATTTGGAAGTAAACCCTGAGGAAAAATCTGCATCCTGTGCTATCTCTAGTCGTCTCGATAAAATCTTGCCACTGGCCAAGGGTAGCTCAGTACCAGAGAGTGAAGTTGACAAAAGACGCAGTGTCTTCCTCACTTTAATCCAAATCATCATGCAAATCACCCATTTCAGCGGACAAGCAAGAGAAAATAATGTCCTCGCGGTTGAACAAAGAGAGTGGTCTTCATCACATGTCATGTGATGGACGAACATCATCTTATCAGTACATTGTTTATGGACTTCCTTGATGTTCTGGCCTCGTTTTTGTTGTGTTCTTTTTTTTTTGGGTGTGTATCTGCTAAATCAACAATTGTTGTTCTAGTTTTCCTTTTCAATAAGTCTCAACTCCGGCTCCTTTTCATGAGGTCTATTAACATTTTAATTGCGTGACTATTTCCATATTCATTTTACATTTTTAATCAACGTTACTTAGCATCAGTGTCAGCTCGTTTAATATCTATGTAGAAAAAGTTCAACATAAATACTAAAAATAAGCCTCGAACTTATACATTTGCTTCCTATTACCATTTGTGTGCGACAGATATGTGAATTATCTTCACTAATGTTTAATCTTTATGGACAGGATAACATGTGAAACAAGTCCAACATCGACCCCATTTGCGATAATTAAAATGGCATTCTTGCAAAGACAAACATTCTTTTAAAAAACTGCGAAAATGCATAGGGAAGCATGACTAGAAATGCAGATACCCAAGAAGCATATTCACAGATGACGGAAAAAAATTAACAGGGACTACGAACTCAAAAAACAAATGTTCTAACATTACAATTAACTACGACAAACGAACAAGAGTGTATTGAAACCAGAAACGGAAATGGACCGTGAGCAATGTACTACAATGATAAATCACTACATTTGAAAGTCGATGTGTGCAAATGGGGGCAATGGTCACAAGAGAAGTCATTGAGAAATCAAATAGTCCGGCAGAAAGTTGAAACATAACGTATGAAGTTTGACAGATTTAAGTAGTTTGGTCTTATTATCATACGAATGTTAGCAAACCTATTCGTTGTGGCAACCCTATGACAGGCAGCAGATCCTCAGGGCAAAGGAAACTATAGATAAACCAGGGATGACTGTGGCGTTCGAAAGAAAATGGTGTCTCCCGTTGCTTTCTAACGATTGTGTAGACATAGTTTGAGCCTTATTATATATAACGATTTCGTGTATGTCGTTCAATAAACAATCATCACTTCTATGCACGCTGTTTTACTGTCAAAGAAGATGTCACTCCATTTAAAGGAATGTTAGTTCTGAGATGTGTAGCTTCACAGACCAATTATCATCACTATAACTTATTCTGCAGCTAATCGCATTCACATAAGTGTCTCAACTAACAACCTGTTAATGAAGCTGAGAGGTTTTACAACAGAGAGGCGTGGACTAGTGGAAGTAAAGGTATATTTTATATGCTAATGTTTGTTGCCAAATTTAGATATTATTATAACTTCAAAAACATGTACTTCTGAATTAAAGATTGATGTCATTCATGACGTGTAGTTCTATTTTCCTTACAATATATATATATATATATATATATATATATATATATATATATATATATCTTCAAGCTACTCAACGAGCGATGGAGCGTAGAACACTGTCACTTTAGAACACTACGAGATCACATCCGCAACATCGCAATCAGGAGTTAAACCTGCTTCAAGGACGTCGCAGATACGGCGTTGATAAGAAAGTATAGGTGGGCAGGCCACGTCGTATGTATGCCTGACAATGGACACGTAAAGGGACGTCATGATGGTCCTACACCTATAATCGTCGTCCCGCATGTCCATCAATGAGATGAAGAGATAGCCTTCGACAAGACCTTGGTCCGTCATGGTGCTTAATGGCAAAGCACATAGATGAGTTTAGACGACATTTGGCAACCTGGAATAGGACACAAAAAGTACCTGGGTGAACACCAGAATTACAGTATATATGCTACTTTTAATTATCTTGTATTTATATCATTAATGTTAACAGGTTAAACAACAGATGAAGACATGTTTAAAATTTAGGGGATGAATCTATTCAGGGTGACGTATGCAATGATGAATGTATTTTAAGACACTGTAAAGGGAAGGGCATGCAAAAGCAGTGAGTGGTACTCATGTAACAATAAGCGAACTTTTAACCAGTTGTCGATCGTCAACAGAGCGACACTCAATTTGGATTCGGAACGATTTGAAATGTTGAAGTTAAAGTTAATTGAAGTTAATTCAAACTAAAAAGAAATTCTACAAGTACAAGACGAAAGGATAATAGTATATCTCTTACTAAGCAACATGTCGAAATACAACATCAAAATATCCAAAGAAAACGGCAGCAATTTGGCAAGGAACTAACATTCATTTGCCAAAATTGTCCCCTTTCAAAACCACGATTAACAGATGCGAAGTGTGGAACTTGCGCAAAACAAATGCTGATAAGATCAGAATAACTCAGAGAGCAATGGAACGCGCGTACTAAAAATGTCGATATGGAATAAGATCAAAAACTAAGAATTTCGACTTTGTTCATAGATGTTGTGGAAGCAGCCATATCACGCAAAAAGCGACGAACTGGACATGTAGCACGTATGCCTGACAATAGATGAACACGTACAACAACATTTTGGTGACCATACGGCACATCTGCTGGACTGCAGGTCAGGTCATCCCGTAACCGGTGAGGTCGTTGGGGCACACATGAAGACATCCTCACAATGCCACGCCACCCTTCTCTGTCAGCGGCCGCTGCCTGTGACTCTTCTGGTCTGAGATTGGTCCATTCTTTAATGTTGTCCTCCCATCTCTTATTTGGACGGCCTCTTCGTCGTCTGCCATGCACCTTTCCCTGGAGGATTGTATTTGCAAGATCATTTGATCTCGATATGTTACCGTACCAAGCAAGTTTCCTTCTTTTGACATTTGCCAAGATGTCTTCAAAAGGCCCTATTGCTGTTGTAATTCTATCTCGTATTTCCTGATTTGTAACTCGATCTGTGTACGTGACTTTTAAAAGTCATCGGAAACATATCATCTTCAAGGCCTGTATCCTTCGTTGAAGGTCAACTGTAACTGTCCATGTCTCACAAGCATTAAGGAATACTGACAGGACCAGTGTACGCATTAATCTGATTTTCGTGCATAGTGCTAACCGTTTATCTTGCCAGATTGTGTTAAGCCGTGCAAGCGCCGCTATTGTCTGTGCTATTCTGGCCAACACCTCACATTTTGATCCTTCATCACTGACAATCGACCTTAGATATTTAAAACGGTCAACTACTTCGATGTCCTGACCGTTAGCTTTTATCCTGCTGTTGAAGCCCTTGTCGTTGTTGGTAATTAATGTAGTCGTCTCAGCGTTTATCATAGTCAAGAGCTGCGTCATCGAGTATTCTGACCTATTCCTGGAGTTCTGTTTCTGAACCTGCCAACCCGTCGATATAATCTGCAAAACGAAGGTTGGTAATCGTTCGGCCCCCTATCTTGACAGTAACAAGGTGACCTCCAAATGTCTCACTAATAGTTCCCTCAAGGAATATATTGGAAAGAGTTGGAGAGAGTGTACACCCCTGACTCACACCAACTGATGTGTGAAACCAGTCACCTCGCCTCCCATTCACAAGAACTGCGCTGGACGCCTTGTCATACAGGTGTTCAAGGGCCGTTATAATATTTCCGTTGATTTTTATACATCCTCATGGTTGCCCAGAGCGCGTTATGCCATACCCTATCAAATGCTTTCTTAAAATCAACAAACACGTGATACAATGTTTGCTGCTGTTCTAGATATTTCTCGCTTAGCAGCTTTAAAATTAAATATCTATTCTGTAGTGCTTCTTCCCTGTCTGAACACTGGTTGCTCCTCGGCAATGGTTCTCTGCTTGGGGTTTCAATCGGTCGAGGATTAATCTAAGCATGACCTTACTAGGGTGGCTGATGAGGCGTATTCTATAATGTTGGCACAGCCTTAGGTTTCCATACTAATGTAACGGTATAACCATTGATTTCGTCCATAAGTCCAGTCAGTTTTCTGTAGCCCATATTTTGGTGCAGATGTGTGTCAACCACAACCTCTCCACCTGCTTGTCCTCGACGGCCGCCTTCCCTCTTCTCAGTGTCTTTACCGCTGCAGTTACCTCTTCCTTCGTTATCATTTGGTTATCCTCTATATTTGTTGATGTTGGGGGGATTGTTTTCTTAGGTACGTTTCATCCTTCATAGTTATATAACTCGGAACAGTACTCTGTCCATCGTGCCAGTACGTCATTTTCCTCAGTAAGGCACTTGCCGCTTTTATCCTGGATCATAAAGTTCCTGCCTTTTCTTGGAGTTCTTTGACAACCTTGTATGCTCCTTTAGCGTCATTTCTGTTTAATCTCTCTTCGATGTTAGTACATTGCTATCATATCCACGCTTCTTTGGCCTCTATCATGTTTTGTTGTATCGCTTTCTTGACATCTTTATATCTGCCTATCGCATCAGGTTTGGAATTGAGGTTTTTCAGTGACCTTCTTTTATCACAAAGGTCTAGAATTTCTTTTGTCACCCATAGCTTCTTTTTTGTTTGGTGGCATCCCAGGATCTCTGTTGCTGTATCTATGAGAGCTGCGTTAAGAGATTATGTAGCTGTATCTGTATCCAGTCCCTCTCTGAGAGCCAACAGTGGAGCAAATCTCCATCCTACCCTTGCTTGGAACACTTCGGTGATTGTTGGGTCTTTTAGTTTGTCCAGGTCAAACTTTAGTCTGGTCATATCCTTCTTTGCGACTCTTTTCAATCGCAGACGCATAGTCATCATAACCAGATCGTGGTCGCTGGCTATATCCGCTCCGGTGAAACTTCTCGTTTTGTCGGTGTTGATGCTCGATCGGAACCTCCTCCGGACCAGTATATAGTCATTCTGGCTGTGCACTTCATTGCTTGGATTATGCCATGTCCAGTGTCTAGACGGCTTGTTTTAACCCAAACGTATTTGCCACCAACAGCTGATTGCATCGTGCAAATTCTAGAAATCTGATGCCCCGGTCATTTATTTCCGTATGGGCCACATGTTCCCCTCCAGTTGTGGACTGCATCTTCTCCAATTTTTGCATTCCAATCACCCTGGACTACCAATATGTCTTTATTTTGGCGTTTCGTGTATCAGACTCTGAAGTTGATCACAGAATGCCTCTATTTCACAATTTTCGTAGTCTGCAGTGAGTGCGTAGCACTGTGTTATGGTAATATTAAACGGTGCTGCCTTTAGCCGTAAGATAATAAAACGGCTAGATATTGGGCGGGAACCCAATATGCATCTGGCTGTGTCTTTATGCACCAGTATCCCCACTCCATGTAAATGTTTGTCCTCCCTGCCACTGAAGTAGAACTTGTGGCCCTCCTCCGTGGTAAACTCTCCAAAACGTTTCCATCGAGCCTCGCATAATGCCAAAGATGTTCCACAAGTAGCTCTCCACCTCGTGCGTCAGCTCATTGATTTTGCCACATGGGTTCATTGTTCTAACATTCGACGTACCTATTGTGAGCTTGTCTTTCCTCAGTTTGATGGTTCCACCAGTAGCATACTTATCACCTCCGACCTGGTGTGGGACGGCAGGCGCGGTCATTGTTAACCCGGGCTGCGACCGAGCCGGTATATTTGATTGTGGTTGTGTCATTATGTGTTAATCTTGGGCGGTTTTCTCTTGGCGGAGCCCATCTCCTCTCCAAGCCGGTGCGGGCTAACAACTGCATCTGACCTGGAGGAGCCAACAGCCTCACGGCCATAGTTTCCCAGTGTGCACCACTTGGAGGTGAAGTTGACTTGTGTGTTCGCTTTATCGGCAGGCTACTCATTTCACTTTTCACCCTCCAGAAGAAGAGCTAGCCGACCCCGACATCGCTGGGTTGCGATGCCGAGCGCAAAATACACCATTGCACACTGCTGGACTGACGCCGATGAAAATGTAATACTGTCATAATTTGAATGTGTTCACAGATGATTATAAAGGTGTCAATCATACTTCAAATATTTCCCACACAAACAAAAAAAATTTAAGTTTTTGTCAGAAAACGTCGACGGAAGTACTTCTTACTTTTCAACCCATAATGCACTAAGAAACAATCGGTATTTATTCCACGCACCTCGGGTCATCTGAAACTTGATCAAATGATTAACAAAATAGGAAGAGCTGTCCATACCAACCGTAGAAATGCGTTGCCAGGTGTGGATGACGCAACATCTGAAGCTATTCGTGCTTGCAAAAGAACGGGGTTGTGTAATAGCTAGAGAAAATCTTAACAAAAGCATTTCAAGAAAAAAAAGAGTACCCGACGATTTATATTAGTTGCAATAGTTCGAATCTGGAGACGAAAGGGTCATTGCTACTAAGTTACTAACTAAGTCGTGCTGTACAAAAATATTCATAAGTGATGTAACAATGAGTGAACTATTAACCAATTGTCGATCGTCAACAGAGCGACACTCAATTTGGATTCCGGAAGGATATGTTAGAAGCACCGGCTGATGTAACAATAATGACGAGAACCCCCAGCCCCTCCACTGCCCAAACACACACACACACACAATGAAAGGATGGCCATGTTACCAACATAGAAAGGAAGAGAGATATATCAGATTGCAATAACTGGTGTAGCATAACACTCTTATCATTACCAGGTAAAGGAAGTAGCATGCTAGAAAGAGTAACAGTAGATAAACAGCTCGAAGAGGAATAGGCTGGTTTTAGACCAACTATTAAACATACACCAAATTTTCACTCTTAAAATAATTTTAGAAGAAATTGTGGAATTGCAATATCCATTTGTCACCAGCATCGTTGATTTCCAAAAGGTGTTCACCGCCCATAGCTTTGCAAAATTATAACATTAGAAGTAGCCCTTTTTCAGTCATGTCTGACTATAGATTGATGCGACCCTAGAGTAGCAACTCTCTGCTTAATTTTTTTATTTTCCTTTTTCTTGCGGCGTCTCTTCCCTTCCCTGTGTTGCATGAGCTTATTTTCGCCCAGTCTGAGGTGGCTCTTCATGTTACATTTTTACTTAAATCGGTCTGCAGCTATGCCTTCCCAAAATGTCAGATACATATCCTCAGCCTTCATGTGCATGTCGACATTGTACTCTCTGGATTTGTCTATAATATTTCTCATTGAGGATGTGATCGATCGTGCCCCTACCTTTCCTAAATTTTGCCTGTGCATCATGAGAACATGCATATTTTCTGTGGTAATGTACGGGTGCGAGGCATGGACTATGACACGAGTAGCAGGGAAGAAAATTGGAGCGTTCGAAACAAAATGTTACAGAAAAAGTCTACAAATTCCTTAGACAAAGAAAGTTACAAATAAAGCCATCATATAAGACCTGAATGTTAAAGAAAGCTGGCTCATAAACAATGTTATGTTTCGGAAATAAAATTTTTTCGACCATGTCAAACGACATAACGGACTGGAAATAACGGTCATGGAGAGCTTCTCAGCATCTGTTTTTCACAAGTTCCACACTTTGCATCCTTAAATCAGGGGCTTGAAAGGGGGCAATTTTGGCAAATGAATGTTAGTTTCTTGCCAAAGACACTTCCATATTATCTGGAAGGCGACGTAGGGGTCGACCAAGACGAAGGTGAATACAAGATATCAAGGATACTCTAAACATGAACATGGAGCAGGTGGAAAGATTGACTGCAGACCGAGATTCATATCCACTTGCTGTGATGAGAGTGTCGTTCTATAAAGGACATTCAACATTATGATGATGATGACCATGGACCTCCTCATTGATTTTGTTTTCATATTTTCATACATTTCTCTGCAGTAGTTCTTCCATCTCTTTAGAATGTCCTTGCTTTCTGTCAGTGCATCGACGCCTTTGTCGTGCATGACATGCAATGCCGATTTGAATTCGCCATTAAGTATTTTGAGTTCTTTAAACGCCTCTCCTTATTTCTCTTGTTTTTAACTTAACGTCTTTATACTGGTTTAGAAGACACTGCAGAGTCTGTATACAACCAGTTACACTTACATCACCTTGCTCTAAAAGCTATGCGCATCCAGTTTATTCTTAAATGCATTTACTGTCCCTGCCTTCACTACCTCCCCTGGCAATGCATTCCAAGCAGACACCACTCTCTGACTAAACAAATATTTCCTAATATCTAACCTTGACCTCTCTTTAGTCAGCTTGTAGCTATGCCCTCGTGTTATTGTAGGTGGCTGCATTTTAAAAAACGTGTTATAGTCTAATTTATCGATTCCCCTGATCATCTTATAAACCTGTATTAAGTCACCACGAATTCTTCTCTCTTCGAGACACTATAGGCCAATTTTTCTGAGTCGTTCCTCATAACTGTAATTCTGGAATCCCACTATCATCTTTGTCGCTCTTTTTTTTAATTCTTTCTAGCATGTTTATTTCCCCTCTATGATAAGGACTCCACACCTGTACACAGTACTCCAATCTAGGTCTAACTAAAGCTTTATACAGTTTGACGATCACTTCCTTGCTTCTATGTTTAATATTTCTTTTTATCATACCTAACATTGCATTTGCCTTTTTCACTGCTAACTTAACTTGCTCACTCACCTTTCATGTATGATCTATTATAACCCCTAGGTCCCTTTCCTTATCTATCTTTCTAATATTGTTTTCTCCCATTCTGTAATTATGTTCCATATTGGATCTACCCATGTGGATGACTGTACATTTATCTACATTAAACTCCATTTGCCAGCTTACAGACCATTCTCGAATTTTATCTAAATCCGACATCAATATATCCACTTCCGCTTTAGATGAGACACTACTGCATAGTTTTGTGTCATCAGCAAATTTTGCAATCATGGATCTCATATCAATGTCCAAATCATTTATATATATCAAAAACAAAATTGGTCCCTAAACCGAGCCCTGTGGCACACCACTTTTCACTTCACTCCACTCAGAGTACTCCTCATTTATGCACACCCTCTGCCTTCTTCCCGTTAACCAATTTTCAATCCATTTGGCAACTTCCCCACCTATTCCATGTGATTTTAACTTTCGAAATAATCTTTGATGAGGTACTCTATCAAAGGCCTTTGCAAAGTCTAGATAAATAACATCCACTGACTCCCCTTTATCTATGATTTTAGTAACCTCCTGCATGAATTTTAATAGATTTGTTAAGCATGATCTCCCTCTAGTAAACCCATGCTGACTATTTCTAATTAGATTAAATTTGTCTAAATGCATTACAATGTTTTCTTTGATTTTTGACTCTAACAATTTACAGACTATGCTCGTTAAACTCACCGGTCTATAATTTGCTGGATCTGATTTTTTGCCTTTTTTGAATAAGGGGATCACTCCTGAATCTTTCCAATCCCGTGGAACAATCCCTTTTGTAAGTGATTGAGAACACAATATAGCCAATGGTTTTGCTAGTTGGTCTCTAATTTCATACAGCAATTTTGGATGAATACCATCTTGACCTGGACATTTATTCACTTTCAACCCCTCCAATTTTTTAAAAACAATTTCCTCTGTAATACAGATTGATCTTAATCCCGCTGTATCCATGTCTCTTTGAAAAATATCTATAGGCTCTGGGATCTCGGAGCAGTCCTCCTTTGTGAAGACTGTGCCAAAGTACTGATTGAGCAGATTAGCTGCCTCCCTATTCTCACTTATTATTTTCCCTGTACTGTCTATGAGAGGGCCTACTTTGTCTTTCGTTCTTTGTTTATTTCTAACATAAAAGAAGAAGCTTTTACTGTCAGTCTTGATCCTCTGAGCAATTTTTTTTTCAAAGTCTATTTTTGCTGTTTTGTTAGCTTTCTGAGATATGTTCTGCTTGTCCAAATATTTTACATATGTTTCTTTTGATTTACCTGCCTCTATATATTTTTTCCATGCTTTATTTTTTGCTCTTCTACATTTCACTACAAATCTAGTTATCCACTTTTTACGCTTGGGGTTTACCTCCCTACATGGAACACATTCCTCTTTTAGCGTTTCTAGAACTGTTTTAAAACTTTTCCACTCCTGTTCAACATCTGTTCCTACGACAATATCTTTCCAGATTATGTGGTTCGCTGCCTCTTTCAGCCTCTTAACATCTGCCTTAGAGTAGTCGTATGTTCGCGTGGTTATGTTTACTTGTTTCACTGCAATAAGATCCCAACGGATGATTTGATGGTCACTTGAGCCAAACAGTTCCCCAACGGTAACGTTTTCAATCATATTTTCCTCTGTGGTAAAAACTAGGTCGAGTATGTTTTTGCCTCTGGTGGCTGCTTCTACATGTTGAATTAAAAAATTGTCAGTTATGCACTTAACAAAAGGTTTTGACTCTACAAGTGCTTCTGCTATATCCCATTTTATTTCTGGATAGTTGAAATCTCCCATTAATAATAATTTCCCTTCACTTGCCTTTGCTATGCTATTAATCAGCTCCTCATCTTCCTCTTTTTGACTTGATGGACATCTGTAGCACACTCCATTCACTGTTTTTTCACCCCCACTTTCTATTTCGCCCCATACATTTCATTTTATTTACCACATGATAAATAATCTTTGATCGTTATATTAACAGAATTTATACAGAATAATAAAACGCCACGTCCCTTAGTCTTGTCTCCAATTATCCTGTCTTTCCTTAACATTGTATATCCCTCAATTTCAAGTTCACTATCTGCAATCTCCTCATATGTCCATGATTCTGTTAACCCTATTATATCTGGTTTTTCTTCTTCTACATACAGTTCCAATTCTTCTCTTTTATTTACTATGCTTCTCACATTTGCATAAAAACATTTTAGTTTGTAATGTTGTTGGTTTTCCTCTTTTTGCTTTTGCTTTATCATTTTAGTGTTTGCTTTTCCACTATGAATTTCACACTTTTGTTACGCTTCTATTTGCTACATGTGTCCACTATGTGTTGTTTCTTGTCCTTCCGGATCTTTCTTCTCATTTCTCTTGTACTGTTTCAGTATTTGTTGCTACTGTGCTCTATCTCAGATTGTTTTTTAACTCTTTTCTTTCTACTATGTCCCATGGTCTTTTCTATGATGTAACTGGGAAGTTTGTGCCGTTTTCAAGGCATAATGCTACTTGCAGATGAGATGAGAATATTTCCTGCATGTGTTGCGAGTTCATCGGGTGTCATGTCTTCTTGATTTGTCATAAGCATCGCAAACTTATTCGTAATCTCTATTGTGTATTCTAATGGTAATAGGCTGACGTCATAGCGTATTGGTCTAGCGACCTAGTACAACAAATCTAAGTAATAAAAAACATTTATATATATATATATATATATATATATATATAAACCATCTCAATGTCATTCATGTATATAATTATATTTACATCCGATAAATGTTCTTGAAGCACTGACCTTACCTGTATTACTATGAATTGTCTCCATATTAATAATATCATAAATATCACCAGGGTAAAGGACAGATGGAGACATACTGGCTGTTAAGTACAGAAAGACCTCTTCGCTCCATGACACAAGCAAACGGAAAAAATTGGCCAGATGTATCTAAACACAGCAGCCTTACTCTAAATACACTTGGACTAGATAGCAGTAGCCCAACATCTACATCCTCACATATTCAAACTGCTTGGTGTGATGATAGCACAAATACATAAAATACATTTCTCTTCATTGGAATGTCCACTGTAACGTGTGGATTGCTTTTTTGATATTGAAAAGAACAAATGTATCCCCATTATACTCGTATGCACAGTTGTTTTTGTTAAACTATATTTTCAACATTTGTTCCAACTGGTGGGGGGGGGGGGGGGGGGGGGGGGGGGGTAAATGATGGTAAAGGGAAGCAGAATAAAGAAGAACGAATCACTCCCCCTCCTCCAGCAGTTGCTACGCAGTGAGCAGACTAGATTTTTTCTGTGTCATTCCAATAGAAAACAAAAATTCCTTATTGACATCTGAACCCAACAGGAGATAGATATTCTAACAGCTTGGCAAATTTTTCCAAAAAATATAACTAAATTAATAGTCATGGGCTCGAATTGACCGACGCAACGCACTTGGCGCACGACAGGCGACTTAAGCTCCAATGGCGCTCAACTGCACAAGTGGAAATAAAAGTAATTATAATTGTATTTTTATGAATTAGTAAAAATTATCTCCTGAATAATTGTATGCATTATCTAAAGAATGCGGCTCATCAGGTCAATATTTTTAAAACTCTGATCATTCGGCTGAAGAAGTTTTCTTTGGTAGTTTTAAAATAGACAGATGTAATCATGACACTCGGTAAAGATCCCATATTGTAATGTCATTACAGAGATTAATGATTGTGTCTACACCGAATTCTTCCAGAGCTTCTGCCATTTCTGTATTTCTTTTATGCATGACTACATTTTATTTGCACATATTTTGAATCGCTTTCTGGTCTTAAAATGCTGTGTCCGTTATTATTAAATTGTAAAACTGTGTCACCTCTGTTGATGTTGAACCGTTCACGTGCATATTTTACTTATGTGAATCTTTCTCCTCAAGTGATAAGACCTCATTCTTATCCATAATGCATTTTTCTCTTTGAGCCAGCTTTACCTTGTTTGAAAGATGTTTTTATTCCCGTTCGATAATCTCTCATGGTGTGCTACTTTCCCAAATCCTCTATTTTGCATCAAGGCACATTGTTTTTATCGCATTTTCATAACCCTGAGTATTATTTCATTTTTGTTTTCATTTTACTTGAGATATCGTCCATCATCTCTACTATATTTTTCTTCCTCAGTAGTTTTATTCGCTGTATACTTGTTTTTACATGTCTCATGTAATGCTGACATTCTCTTATGTACTTTCTCAATCGTATTGGCATACCTTCTGACATAAGACTATAATATTTATTTTTGACTTTCACAAGATATTTATGTCAGGCTATTTTATTTATTTCAGTCATTTTTATATCTTTATTTTCTGTTTTTGAGTCTGATTACTATTTTAATCATTATGGGATTGTGATAGGAACCTATGTGTTTACCTGGATTAGTTGTTACCATTCTGGCACCATTTTTAAATCTGTTTTTTTAAAATCACAATTAAGTCAGTCTGAGCTTACTGTATCCTCTGGTCTTTTTCATCACGTGTATAATCTTCTTTGAGATTGTTGGAAATATGTTTTACATATAACTACATCTGTGCAGAAAGATGTACTGAGTAGGCCATGTTTAATTCACAGTAGTTGTATTCTTGTCGATAGTATGGGGTGATAATCAGTCCTTTTTGCCCAAAAGTTGGCTGTTATAGTAGTCCTCATCATATGTGATGTTCAGGTCTATTTATAGCGAAGTTCCTCAACACAATGCATGTCTGGCTGCAGTTTTGTTACATTCGATATTGCAATTAGGGGGGTGTGGGGGTGTGTTATGGAGATAGAGAAAGAATCCACTGAATCTCTAATCTTTTTTTGTCTGCCGAGAATGGTACCAGTACATACATTGCTCAAAATATCTATCTTTGTTGTTTTAGAGATGCAATTGCAGACAAAGCAATAGTCAGGTATACAATGCTTTATTTATATATATCTTCATCTTGTTTTATAAGCTCAGCAGAAAACGTCAGTGTCTCTACTTCTGCTCTGAAATTATCGACGTTTCTTTACATTATTAGCAATATAGTGTTTTCTTCTCTGTTACTTAGTCTGTAATAGACCTCTCCATTTCTGTTAATGTGCCTCTGTTAGTTGAGTCTTCTGTTTGCATTCGTGATTCTAGTGGATAACTTCTCCTAAATTATTTTTCCATGATGTTTTAATTTTTAAATCTGTATGTTACCTTCTATTCTCCCATATCGGTAATTTCAATTCTTTTCACACGATTTTGTATTGTGTATGATGTGGCATTCGTTTTTGTTTATCCACTTGATTCTCTACAGGAGAACGATCTAGGTTCAATCCCAAATTGACGCAAGATATTTTTCTATAAAAAATGGCTCCTGGTACCAAAATAAGTCTGGGAAGTAAAGGTGGCCGTTGGTCTAAAAAAGAAGGGCCTACCATCATGTCCCCGATATGCCACAGTGGTACAAACAATATCTTAATGTTTTTAATTATTTTTATATCTTCCATGTTATAGTGCACTTCATGAGTGATGTCTTTTTATGAGGCTTTAACTTCTTTAGATCAGTAATGGCTGGTTCTTGTTCTGTCTTATTGATATTTGTAATCAAATATTCCTCGAGTACTCATATAAAGTGCTCCAATTGGTTAATTTATCTCTAAATAGTCCTAATAATATATGTTCAAATTTTGCTTCTACTTGTATCTACGCAATTTTTTACTAGAATAGCTGCTGCAATTTTCTGTGTTATTTTGCGTGTTTATCAATAATAGAAATTGTTGGCCTGTTGATGCCATCATTCTTTATGACTTTTACTACCTTCCAGAACTTTATTTTTCTAATGTTAAGAGTTTATGTACGATCATGCTAGCTTTTCTTTCATGTTAAGTTGTTGGTTTTTTTTCCTATATCTCGCCACAGCTGCCATTATTGCGATATTACTTCGTTGATTTGAGTAAATTTCCACTCTTTATAGTGCTTCTGCAGCATATGAATAATACAGTTTGTAGTTTTTTTTATCTAGCGGCAAAACTTCAAATTGCTTTCCTGTTGCAATGATAGGGAATTCACTGAATCACCATTCTCCTGAATCGGGAACATAGTTTAGAGAGTATCTCACAGAGCTCATTCGGATCTTTTTTTTTTGACTTCCAAGCACTGGATAGCACAACATATATTGCGTCTGCTATGAAATCACTTGAAAATGTTGCAGTTGCTACTGAAAACTATAATTCAGTGCTGTTCATAAATAATAATATAATTATAGGAGCCGCGTAGCGCAGTGGTTAACGAGCTGGCTTCGGTGGTCCCGGCTTCATTCCTCAGTTGACGCGGAAATTTTTTTTTCAGACTACAACGGTGCCTGTGTCGATCCAGCCTAAATTGGTTCCGGTTCAGTTCGGAATATTAACACACCACACAAGCTCTTCACCTTCTATTCATGAGTAATTAAGCACGGAGATCGCATTATTTTACTGATCAATCAAAAATTGGGTGTCCTAACAAACTACTGCAGCTTATAGTGTCATTTCATGAGGAAATGAAAGGAACAGAAGGGATTTGCCATCCCGCTAGATCAGATGCCGCCTGTTTAATCTTGCAAGATACAAAACTATAACCAAGACCAGGGAAGTTACTGTCAGGGAATTGTTATTGACTGATGACTCTGCAATTGTCACTCACAGTGAGCAAGAACTCCAGAGATTGATAGATCGCTTCTCCCAGGCGATTTTCTTCAGAAGATTTTGGCCTCACAATAAAACACCTTAATAAAACAAATATACTGAGACAAGATGTAGATACCACTCTAACCATCACTATCGATAACTATGAACTGGCAACTGTGCACCAGTTCACTTACCTGATATTTCTAATCAATGATACGCTCTCGCTAGACTCCAAATTAGGCAGATGCATTGGCAGAGCTGCTACCATATTTTCTCATCTTACAACACGTATCTGGGAAAACTCCAAACTTATAGCCGAGACAAAGGCCGTGGTCTACAATGCATGTGTCGTCAGTACGCTTCTATGTGGCAGCGAGACGTGGACAACATATGCCAAGCAACAACATAGGCTCAACACCTTTCACCAATGGCGCATGAGATCCATCCTTGGCATCTCATGAGATCCATCCTTGGCATCTCATGAGAGACAAGGTGTCAAATGCAGAAGTGCATTCTCGCATCAGTCTTCAAAGTATGTTCACCCTCATTCGTCAACGAAGACTGCGATGGTTTGGTCATGTTCGTCGCATGGAAGACGAACAGCATCCTCAAAGATATTCTCTATCTACAGCTGGCGTGTCTTGAAAGAATG
Organism: Ariolimax columbianus; assembly: GCA_036924085.1. Classification (NCBI taxonomy): domain Eukaryota; kingdom Metazoa; phylum Mollusca; class Gastropoda; order Stylommatophora; family Arionidae; genus Ariolimax; species Ariolimax columbianus. The sequence goes on along the minus strand of JAVGWX010000005.1, from coordinate 42,014,587 downwards.
GCTAGCCGACCACAGCTGCGGTTTAAAGACGCTTGTAACGGGACATGAAGGTTCTGGATATGGATCTTCTTCTTCTTCTTCTTCTTCGTACGCAGTCAGACAGTAACCATTATTTTTTCGAAAAAAGCGGCGGTCATCCTGAGGCTGTCGACACTGCCATAGAGATTGTCTTGCAGTTCCACTGGTGATGGCCACATCTGCTCTCTCTGATCCTCGTATGTCGGGCAGTTCTGCAGCAGATGTTCAGCGGTCATTTTACCGGTACCGCACGGGCATTCGTCGGTACCACCTATCTTCAATTTGTTGAATAGGTGGTACCTCAGTCTATTGTGGCCAGTGCGAAGTCTGAAGACAACGACCTGCTCTCTTCAGTTCAATTGGTAATAGGCATCGTTTTTGGTGTAACCAGTATGTTCGGTTTCCCATTTGGTCATGTATCTGGCTTTGATAAGCCGTTTTGACTCGTCGTACGTCATACTAGTATATGTTTGTGGTAGTCTTGCACCTTCTTTTGCCAGTCTGTCTGCCTCCTCGTTGCCTTGGATGTTGCAGTGTGATGGGACCCACTGTACCACTACCCTTTTTGGTGCAGAGTGCTGCTCTTAAGTCATTAAGCTCAGTGTTTTTCTGGCTTTTAGCGCTGTGACTACAGCGAGAGCATCTGTAAGCAGGACTATATGGCTTTCATTTTCTTTATGTGTCACCATTTCTTCTACTGCTTTTCTCAGTGCCTCTGCCTCCGCTCTGAAATTGCTTGTGTACTTACCAATAGCCAATGACAGTGTTATTTTTCTGCCATTTTGTAGGTTCAGGAATGCTCCTGCCCCTCCATTCTGTGTAGTGTTTGTTACAGAACCGTCGCTGTATGCATGGGTCCAGTCCATGCTTGGGTAGTTTTTCGATATAAAGCTTAGGGTAGTATTTCTCCTTTCTTTTTCAGTCTGGCAGTTTTTGTTTCCAATACCTGGTATATTTTCTACCACCTCTGGAAATATATCCTGCCTCCAGGTAGGTTTTCGTACAGTAGTGATGGGTTTTGGTGTTGTTAGTGCGTTTATGTGATCTTCGTGCATCTTTGCTTTGGCTATTTCTGCAAAGTTTCTCCGCTTTAGTTTCCCATTTCCCAAATTGTTTAGTCTCTGGTGCATTTGATGGTCGGTCAGTCTTCAGAGTTTCTCTGACTGCAGCTGGGCTCTGCAGTCTCTTCTATCGGTCATGGATTGCAGTTTTGTAATCTTTTCAAGTTCTACAATTGGCGTTGACTTCATGCCTCCTGTTATCTCTTTTTCTTCTTCGTACGCAGTCAGACAGTAACCATTATTTTTTTCGAAAAAAGCGGCGGTCATCCTGAGGCTGTCGCCGCTGCCATAGAGCTTGTCTTGCAGTTCCACTGGTGATGGCCACATCTGCTCTCTCTGATCCTCGTATGTCGGGCAGTTCTGCAGCAGATGTTCAGCGGTCATTTTACCGGTACCGCACGGGCATTCGTCGGTACCACCTATCTTCAATTTGTTGAATAGGTGGTACCTCAGTCTATTGTGGCCAGTGCGAAGTCTGAAGACAACGACCTGCTCTCTTCGGTTCAACTGGTAATAGGCATCGTTTTTGGTATAACCAGTATGTTCGGTTTCCCATTTGGTCATGTATCTGGCTTTGATAAGCCGTTTTGACTCTTCGTACGTCATACTAGAATCTGTTTGTGGTAGTCTTGCACCTTCTTTTGCCAGTCTGTCTGCCTCCTCGTTGCCTTGGATGTTGCAGTGTGATGGGACCCACTGTACCACTACCCTTTTTGGTGCGGACTGCTGGCACAGTTTGCAGAGTACTGCTCTTAAGTCATTAAGCTCAGTGTTTTTCTGGCTTTTTAGCGCTGTGACTACGGCGAGAGCATCTGTAAGCAGGACTATATGGCTTTCATTTTCTTTATGTGTCACTATTTCTTCCACTGCCGCCCTCAGTGCCTCTGCCTCCGCTCTGAAATTGCTTGTGTACTTACCAGTAGCGAATGACAGTGTTATTTGTCTGCCATTTGGTAGGTTCAAGAATGCTCCTGCCCCTCCGTTCTGTGTAGTGTTTGTTACAGAACCGTCGGTGTATGCATGGGTCCAGTCCATGCTTGGGTATCTTTTCGATATAAAGCTTAGGGTAGTATCTCTCCTTTCTTTTTCAGTCTGGCAGTTTTTGTTTCCAATACCTGGTATATTTTCTACCACCTCTGGAAATATATCCTGCCTCCAGGTAGGTTTTCGTACAGTAGTGATGGGTTTTGGTGTTGTTAGTGCGTTTATGGGATCTTCGTGCATCTTTGCTTTGGCTATTTCTGCAAAGTTTCTCTGCTTTAGTTTCCCATTTCCAAAATTGTTTAATCTCTGGTGCATTGGATGGTCAGTCAGTCTTCTGAGTTTCTCTGATTGCAGCTGGGCTCTGCAGTCTCTTCTATCGGTCATGGATTGCAGTTTTGTAATCTTTTCAAGTTCTACAATTGGCGTTGACTTCATGCCTCCTGCTATAACTCTCATGGCTTGGTTTTGGAGTTTACTAACTTTATCGAAGTTCGCCTTTGCTGCTGTTGTCCATGCCGCAATGCCATACTCGAGAACTGGTCTCACTCTTCCAGTGTACAGTTTCTTTAGTATGCTTTCGTCTGCTCCCCAGCTTGTGCCAGCAAGTTTCCTCATGATTGCCATTCTTTCTCTGGCTCTCATTCGGTTTCTCTCGATCTGACTTGTCCATGTCATGCGCCGATCAAATGCGACTCCCAGATAGGTTGGGTTGTCGTTTGGCTGCAGGAATTTGCCATTTAATTTGGTATTTTGGGGTTTTATTGAAAGCGAGAATATTGTGCATGTGGTTTTATCCTCGTTTATTTTGACCAGCCATGAGTTCGCCCACTCTTCCAGCGATGTTAGGACCTGCTGCATCCGATTTCTTGCTATGGTGAGATTCTTTTCAGAATTCCACATAGCCAGATCGTCTGCAAACATTGAGCTATGGACTCTCCTTGGTATATTCTCTGTAATGTCGTTTATATATACCAGGAAGAGTGTGGGTGACAGTACTCCCCCTTGGGGTACTCCCTGCTCGAGTGTCACTTTTTTGCTCATTTGTCCTTGTACTTGGACTCTGGCCGTTCTGTTTTTGAGGTAGTGGTTGATGCACTTGTACATTTTCCCATAGACATCACTTCTTTTTAGCTTGACTCCATCTTTCCAGACTTTGTCAAATGCCTTTTCCAGGTCCACCCAAACCGCTACTGTGTGTTTCTGTGCCTGGTAGGCATCTTCTATTTCCTGGGCTATGAGAATGACCTGGTCCTCAGTGGATCTGTGCTGTCTAAAGTCGGCTTGCTGTGGAATTAGTATTCGTTTTTTCTTCCAGATGCCACATCAGTCTGGTGCTTATCATACGTTCCATCAGTTTGCCGACACAGCTCAGTAGGCTGATAGGCCTGTATCCATTTGGATCTGTTTTGTCCTTTCCTGTTTTTGGTACTGGTACCAGTACTGCGTCTTTACATGCCTGGGGTACAATTCCCCTTTTCCAGCTTTGGTTCAGGACCGATAGCAGCGTCCTCTTTGCTGTTTGGCCCAGCCCCATCAGCATGTCGTTTGTTATCCCATCTTTTTCGGGAGATTTTCTTTTCTTTAATGTTCTCATGGCCTCTTCCATTTCGCTCATTGTTAATTTGGCCATCATATGCTCTTCAGGTTCCGTACTGATGTTGTCGTGCCCCTTTTGCTCTTCACTAATATCTGTATGCCTATCTGCAGAGACCTCGATGTGGTTTGCTCTGGCATAGTGATCGACAAAAGCGTTTGCAGCTTTTTTACCAGTGAGCAAGTTTTCGCCCTGCTTGATGGTAATTTGTTTGTTTGACGGGGTTTCGTCATTCATGGCTCTGACTAGCTTCCATAGGTTGTTCCCTTCTTTGTCCAGGTTTAGGCTTTCCGTTTTGTTTTTCCAGCTCTCTCTTGCTGTTTGCTTGAGAGTGTATTTGTATTTCGCCGTGGCGGCTTTGAGGGCGATGTTTGCCTCCATAGATTGTTCTCGCTCTGCCATGTTCCTAGCATGTGTTACTGCATCTTCCGCTTTCTGCAACTCATCATTCCAATAGGGCTTATAGTTTTTCCTAGTTCCTCATGGGATGGTTTCAGTGGCGGCTTGCATTATTGCCTTGCTTAGGCTTTCCACCGTGGGCTTCATTTTGGTGTTTCGTGTGTTGATGGTTTCACACAACCCGTCTGTCAGGATTGCAAATCTGTCGCAGTCGGCTCGTTTGTAATTCCAACGTGGGAGCGGTTTTGTTTCCTGTGGGCCTACTTCCATATCAATGTCTAGCCTGATCGGCCTGTGGTCGCTACCTGCCAGTTGCTTTAGAACCTGGCGGTCTATTTTATGGTGTATGTCCCGTGTGGAGAAGGCCAAATCTGGAGTCGAGGTTGTATGCCATGTTCTAGAATAGAAACTAGGGCTATCCCCCGGCCTATTGATTAGGGAGAGATTTGTGTCTATCTCCCAATCTTCCACTTCGTCACCTCTGCTGTCTGTGTCCGAGTATCCCCATCTCTCCGAGTGGCTGTTGAAGTCTCCAACTACTATGCAGTTGGAGTCTTTGACGTCCATACTCGAGAGCGATAGGGATTTATTTGGTGGTTCGTACAGATTGAAAATGCGGAGCTTCGTCTCTTGAGCCATTATGTCAACTCCTACAATTTCTGCTTGTCCGGTGTGATTGACAGATACCGCGCTATTCGATATGCAGTTTCGGGTCAGTATCAGGACCCCTCCTTTGTGACCTTCTCTGTCGAGACGGAAGGTCTGGTATCCTCTGATTGAGAATTTATGGTTTTTGTTGAGGTGCGTTTCCTGGATACATGCCACGTCAATCTTACCTTCATGCAGGTGATGTGTTAGGGAAAGCTTTTTATTAACGACACCCTCCGCATTACACTGTAGTATTTTGAGGGTCTTGAGTTTTTGGTCAATAAAAGTTGCCCCATAGCCATGTGCCTTGACTCCACGACACATGGGTGGGTGATCACCAGTAGTCAAAGGTGGGCCCCTTCGAGGCGTGAGGCCCGGCACTATCGCTGCCTGGCGGGACTCCGCAGGATAAGCGCCATACGTTTTTCTGATCGGTTGTACTGTCATCATACTGCGATTTACGTTGCAATGTTTTGTTAGGCTTGCGGCCCCGTGCATCCGATTTCAACAGGCGTTTCTGTAGGGATGCCCTCCTTAGCCTTTGGCTGTCCCCAGCCTATCTGCAAGGCAGCAAGATTTTATGATCAGAGTTGTCTCTCTTATGGAAGTTGTCTTACCAGACTAACGAGTCTTCACTACTCGTGTCTATACGGTGCGGTGATGATATATGAGATGATATATGATATGGACTGGTTTACCCGGAAGAGAGGCAGTCCAGTGTGTCTGTACCCCAGGATTTGCATGTGAGTGGGGTATCTCTTTTCTCCCTTTGTTTTCTTGGCTTCTATGCAGGGATGGTACGCCTAGCATTCCCCGCCACCTGGGATGTTGACACAGTGGGGCAGGTGTGCAATGTCCGCTAGTCTGCATCTCTTCTGCGCCCATTGGTATGGCTGATAGCGTACAGAGGTAGATATCGAAGCAGAAGTGCATTTAACCAGGGGACAAGCCTGGTAATGTCACGGAGATGTTGTTCGCCTGATTTGCAGACATATCTCGTGGTCAAGGAGTGAGTCTCGACAGTTCACAGTGAGGTGGCTGCTCTACTGTTTTCGACACCCCGACCAAGAACTAAGTCTTATGTTGGTGGTTTCGCACCCCATCGCCGTATAGGGTGAATATTGAGCAGCTATCCGCCCGCTTTGATCAGCGGATGAAAGAGACCTCTTTCTGTTACTCGACCTGGTTGGGTTGAGGCGCGATCCCCACGTCCCGACCATATCGAAGCCTCCTATTGCAGTGGTGCTGAGAATTTGGGCGGGATTCCGGCTAACAAGCGTCCGACCGTAGTCCCTCACATGGTAGCCTCGCGCCATTGGCTTATCAGCCTGGCACGTGAACCAAATGTCTGCGGTTCCTCTCAAGTTGAGCAGGATTTCCGTAGCAACGCCCTGTCATTTGTAGGGTAAAACTGACCTGTCTTCCGATGGTCTATTTCCAGCACCCATTCATTTTTTGGCCAGGACGAATTAATCGAGGGCTTTTGTTTGTCCGTGACCAGGTATCTAGAGCCTGCGGTTTCCGCGGTATTAAGACACGGTTTCCGTAGCGATCCTTCATTAGAAGGTTAGAGAGCTGACCTGTTTTCCGTGGGTCTAATACCAGCACATGTTAATATTAGACCCAACGAAAGTGCTCTCGATTTGTCAGTCGTTCTACCGTGTTTGCGTGTTGAGTCAAATTAAGCCGCAGGCTCCACTCCTGATAGTGCTCTTCCGTCAATTCCTTTATCAAACACTGGATGCAGACCAACCGAGCCACAGAGGGCATAACCCCAGATTTCTGAGGGTCTAAATCCAGCACCAGTTCCATATTAGACCCAAGGAAAGTGGTCTTGGCATGTCAGTCACTTCAGTGTTGGCCGTGTTGAGTCAAATTAAGCCGCAGGCTCCAGTCCTGGTGGTGCCCTTCCATCAATTCCTTTAAGTTTCAGCTTTGCAACCATACTTCCCCCGGAACCCAAACACTTTGGTTTCCCGGAACTTGCCCGCAGAGTCATCGAAGCAACTCCTGCGGATCGCTAGTCGGCATCATTTATGGTCAGAACTACGACGGTATCTGATCGTCTTCGCGCCTCTGACTTTCGTTCTTGATTAATGAAAACATTCTTGACAAATGCTTTCGCAGTAGCTCGTCTTGCGGCGATCCAAGAATTTCACCTCTAACGCCGCAATACGAATGCCCCCGTTTGTCCCTGTTAATCATTACCTCCAGTTCCGAAAACCAACAAAATAGAACCGAGGTCCTATTCCATTATTCCATGCACCATTATTCAGGCAGCCGAGGTCTGCTTTGAACACTCTAATTTTTTCAAAGTAAACGCGCCGGCCACCCAGGACGCTCAGCGAAGAGCACCCGTGGGAGAGAGCCAACAGACGGTAGGGCAGGAGACAACGGGCAGTGAACCGGCGTTAGCCGGACCGCCCGCCTGCGCCTGAGATCCAACTACGAGCTTTTTAATTGCAACAACTTTAATATACGCTATTGGAGCTGGAATTACTGCGGCTGCTGGCACCAGACTTGCCCTCCAATAGATCCTCGTTAAAGGGTTTAAAGTGTACTCATTCCAATTACGGGGCCTCGAAAGAGTCCCGTATTGTTATTTTTCGTCACTACCTCCCCGTGCCGGGAGTGGGTAAGTTGCGCGCCTGCTGCCTTCCTTGGATGTGGTAGCCGTTTCTCATGCTCCCTCTCCGGAATCGAACCCTGATTACCCGTTACAAACATGCTAGGCATGTCACGTACCATCGACATTTGATAGGGCAGACATTTGAACGATGCGTCGCCGGCACATGAGGCCATGCGATCAGCACAAAGTTATCCAGAGTCATCAGTGGGGACGCCGCAACCCCGCGAGGGGAAACGACGATTGGTTTTGAACTAATAAAAGCGCTCTTTCCGCGAGGGTCGGAGCTTGGTAAGCATGTATTAGCTCTAGAATTGCCACAGTTATCCAAGTAGGATCGTGTCATCTAAGGAACCTCGACTGATTTAATGAGCCATTCGCGGTTTCACCGTGAGACAGTGTGAACTTAGACATGCATGGCTTAATCTGTGAGACAAGCATATGACTACTGGCAGGATCAACCAGATATATGTCGGAGATGTACGAAGCACACACACCGGTCGGCGGAGGACGGTTGTGTAAAAAGCCTCACTGGGACGGCCGCAGGGACCGACTGACAGACGGTTGTTCCCCCCGTGCCTCATTCCGTCGACCTAGGACCGCCTGACAGGGGCCTCTACACACACCAGACGACCGACCGACCGGGCTCGCTCGGGGAGGGATGGCAGCGCTCTGTGCAGAACGGATCCCAACGGCCCCGGCGATGAATTTCACTGGGACTGGAGACAACTTTTGCCTGCCCTTCTCCCGATGGTTGATCGGGCTAGGACAGGGCCTTCAGGCTGTATTCCTGCTTTCCATTTGCCGGTCACAAGCTCTTTGCGAGAGTCTGACCACCAGCGAGACGAACTGTCGAGCTCTGCTATAAGATAATTATGAACTGGCAACTGTGCACCAGTTCACTTACCTGATATTTCTAATCAATGATACTCCAAATTAGGCAAATGCATTTGCAGAGCTGCTACCATATTTTCTCATCTTACAACACGTATCTGGGAAAACTCCAAACTTACAGTCGAGACAAAATCCATGGTCTACAATGCATGTGTCGTCAGTACGCTTCTATATGGCAGCGAGACGTAGACAACATATGCCAAGCAACAACATAGGCTCAACACCTTTCACCAATGGCGCATGAGATCCATCCTTGGCATCTCATGAGAGACAAGGTGTCAAATGCAGAAGTGCATTCTCGCATCAGTCTTCAAAGTATGTTCACCCTTATTCGTCAACGAAGACTGCGATGGTTTGGTCATGTTCGTCGCATGGAAGACGAACAGCATCCTCAAAGATATTCTCTATCTACAGCTGGCGTGTCTTGAAAGAATGGCTAGCCGACCACAGCTGCGGTTCAAAGACGCTTGTAACGGGACATGAAGGTTCTGGATATGGATCTGACATCTTGGGAAGATATAGCTGCAGACCGATCTAACTAGAGATGTAACCTAAAGAGCCACCTAAGGCCGGGCGAATATAAGCTAATGCAACACAGGAAAGTGTGGAGACAACTTCAAAAGAAAAAACAAAAACTCAGTAGAGAGTTGCTACTCCAATGTCACATCAACATATAGTCAGACATGACTGTAATGGGGCTACTAACTAAGACTAACTGTTCCTTCTACTACACAACTCATATCTACACAGGTTTTTTTCCGGTTGAAAAATTATGTTTGGTGGATTTTGAACGACTTATCTTCTTATTACACGGATTGGGGCCAGCCGATTTTTTTAGAAAGAAAAAGTAAGTTGTAAAATATTTTATGAGGTAGATCTGTTTATTTTATTTATTTAGATGTAATAAATACATTGTAATTTGAAAATATCAGTTGTGTCGATATTATAAACACAGTATCGATACGTTGTTGTGTTCTCCGTAAATTTATAGAGGCGTGACGGTCTCTATCGGCGAGCTCAAATCAGTGTGGGTTGTTTTTACAAATTGTCACCTTCAACTTACTGTATTGCAGAAACTAACAAAAATACAACAAAAACATTAACATAAGTTATATTTTCAATTGTGTCTCTTCACAAAATCATATTAAATGACCAGCAAATAGAAGGTTACAGGTTCTCAAAGTGAACAACCATAGTAAAATATTACATTTTTGTAAAAGTATTGCAGAGTGGTAAACTTACAGGGGAACCCTGAAGTGACATTAATAGAATTCCCACAAGAAGAAGATGAAAATTTCACCATCCTACGTGAAAAAGTAGAGGTGGCTGTCAAGTTTCTCAAGAAGGACAAGGCGGTTGGTATAGACAACATACCAGGCGAACTGCTAACACATGGAGGGACTTTATTTACCATTATAGACATTCTCACGGGGAATGGCCAACAAGTTAGACAAAACCACTAATTATAGCCCTACCCAAGAATGTAAAAATTACCGAACCATTAGTCTTATCAGTCACCCCAGCAAAGTAATGCTTAAGTGATAATGCTTGAACAGACTGCAACCAAGGGCAGGAAATTTTTTTGCAGAAGAATGCGCAGATTTTCGGTTCTAAGAATTTGTGCAATGGAGATGAGTTGTCTATGACAAATCCTTTGCATTTTATATCTAGACCATGTCACGAATAAGGCAATTTGGGACACCGTTAAAAGAGAGGTCGGTCAGTATAAAGACGTATTGAGCATGGTTAAAAACATACAAGCTCACTTGGTATAGACATGTTTCAAGATCATCTGGATTGACCAAGGTACTGTGCTTGGAAAGAGTAAGAAAGGGAGGCAAAATAAGAGATGGAAAGACATCAGAGAGTGGACAGGAAGGTCCATAGCTGCAACAAACTATATAAATAATTGGTGATACCTAAATTGGAGTTCTGAATTCAGGTGTGGAATCCTTATCACAGAGTGGATATAGATATGATAGAAAGGATACAAAGAAAAGCTACAAAAATGATCGTCGGATTCCAGAATTATAGTTATGAGGAGAGACTTAGAAAAACTGGTCTGCAGTGTCCAGAAAAGAGAAGAATTCAAAGGGACTTAATACAGGTTTATAAATTAATCAATGAAAAGGATAAATTAGACTATAACAAGTTTTTCAAATGACTACAAAAACTAGAGGGCACAGCTTCAAATTATTTAAAGACAGGTCCAGATTGGATATTAGGAAACATTATTTTAGTCAGAGAGTGGTGAATGCTTAGAATGCATTGTACAGGATGTTGTGGAGGCAGGGTCAGTTAATGCATTCAAGAATAGATTGGATGATCACAGTTATTTTTAAAGTGGAATAAACTGATTGTATACAGACTCTGTAGAGCTTTCTAAACCAGTATAATGAAGTTAAGTCAACAAATATTCTGGTACAAAATCGAGTGGAGTGGCAGGAACTAGTCCAACAATCCCAGTATTGGTGCCCCAATGACCTTTCAGGTTATGGGACATAATGATGATGATGAATTAATACTGTATCAAATGTTGTTTTTATATAATCGTGCCAGAATTCCATCTGCATAGCAACGGTTAATCTAAAAGATATTAAATGTCGTCTGCGTCTTATTGCTCATAGATAAATATTATAACCCCACTCATTTTGTTCGATGGCACTGAAACATTTCTGTAAAAGCTGTCAATAAAGTTGTTAAATCAAAAGGAAACATAGGGCCACCACTATAGATGGCCCTTTTACGTGAAACCTGTAACAAAGCATTAACAGTAACGGTTTCAATAGCCATCGTTTTAATGATGAGGTTACTAGTTACAAAATGAAAATGTTGCATATATTATAATAATGTTTCTTCTTTTACCTATTTTGAACTATTTCTATAATTGATTTATTAAGGTAGGTCTTAAGGTGGAAAGCAAGAAAATTGCACAAAATATCCATTTAATTTTCTTATTAATAGGATTCTACAACCATTCATCTACACAAGATACTTAACACTGTGCAAAAATTGCATCTAGAAGTTTGATTAAATATTTTTCCAATAAATGAGGTATTGTTTGTTTACAATAGCAATGGGTTTAACAATGTGAATACTTTGTTGGGGGTGAAAAAGCAAAGAAATGAATTCTCTAACTATACCAAAATGCATAGTTTTCATTTACTGAACATTTATAGGAAGTCTTAGTGAAGTCCTGAGGGGTCTGCCGGGGTCTCTGTGTATGACAAAGACAAGAATAGCACCACTGCCTCACAGAGAGCATGTCGTAAGAGGCAACTGACTAACTGTGTAACATGGCATAACACCGGCCATGGTTAGGTGGGTTTTTTTTTAGAGCATCGTAGATGGCACCTAACAGGCTGCGGGTCTACTTTGTTCTAGTGTTTGAGCCTATTAAGATGAACTCGCACATCGATTAACCCCCTTCGTACGCGTTTGTCGCAACGCAGCTGAGTGTTAAGCTACTCGTGCCTAGCCCACTAAGCAGGAAATCCTTCTCCTAGCTACATCCAGCTCATACCAGAACTGGGACCTGTGCATTGGCATATGTCCCTGTAGAAGCACAAGTCGACTAAGAACTTAGTAAAGGGTCATCACTCTGACATTCTTAGATAAATTTGACACAAGATTTTTTATTAAAGTAAGGTCAGCTATCAAAAATTTCTTTCAGCATGCTTTCAATAATAAGATCACACTAAAAGCATACTGACATCCAAATAGATAAATCAGAATTTGAAAATGAGAATTGTCAGACGTTATGTATACTCGTCACTACTTTATGGAGCAGAAACATGGACAATGAATAAAAAGTTGGAAAAGAGTATTGAATCCTTCGAAATGTGGGTCACATTTCTTTGAAAGATTAGGAGGTATTGAAAAAGTTATTGAAAAGAGAATTAATGACCTCAATCAGGGTTAAAAAGTTACACTATTTTCATCATATAACAAGACACATCTCCTTACTGAAGACCACACTGGAGGGCAGGGTAGAAGGCAGTCATTCAAGAGGCAGACAACGTTTTAAGTGGGTGGATAACGTCAGATGAACTGGAAAAAGTCTAGCAGATTGCATCATTACGGCAAGAGTACACTGGAGATCCAATGCAGCCGATCTTCGATGCGGCAATGGCACTTGAACTGATCTAAACTGAAAAGCAATAGTAGCTTTCAGAAAGAATGGCAAATAAACAGTAGGCAGGTAGAAGTAGAAACAGAGGTTTTGGGGCAATAAGTTTACAAGTAAACCGTTGCCCAGTGCACCTAATTCTGAAAATGTAAACATTGGGCTACCTCAGCCAAATGGGTCGTAAGTGCTTCTACCAAAAAGATCACAATAGATGACACCAATTGTGATGAATCTGACGATCCTTTAAATTGCTTTATTCTAATTAACCTCAGCGTTCTGAATAAATTTATATCTAGCTACCTGAGATCCAATAATTGTGGTGAGCATACACTTACGTATCAGTTGAATGGAGATCCTTTGATCTCAGCTTCAAAACATTTTTAGAAATTAGAGAAGGAAAAGAGAAAGGACACAAAGAAGTTAATGTTCGCATGGTACAGAGTCAGTAAAAAAACTTGGCATCAACAAATGTTTTATTTCAAGAAAATTGTGTGGATTGAAAAACTGAGAATCCGAAAGGTATTAGTAAAATCATCAGGAAAAGCCAAGAAGCAAAGAAAACCTTTTAGAGCATAGAAGAAAGGCTGTCCCAATAAAGAACAAGAAGTGGAAGAGAATGTATACTCGCCAGGAGGTCATTAAAACATTTTTAGATCATACAATCAGGATAGTTTCTTTATTTTTTGGCTTTTTCCTAAAAGTTATGTTTTGCGATGAACTATTAACTGGCAAGTGTGCTAACATTTAGTTCAATTGCTTTGAAATGTTGAGTGATTGCTGCTTCCATATTGTTGTTTGATTGGAACTAAACAAAATCTGTGATTTGTTTGTTCAATTCTATTTTTTTGCCCTCACTGTTTATACCTGTAAGCAGGAAACACACCTAAAAGAAACTCAAAAATTTTCCATCAGAGGATATGAATGTTTCCGTCAAGATAGGGAAAAAAGAGCGAAAGGAGAAATAATAAAACTAGTCAAAAACTCTAGAGAAACAAATAGATCTGGACCAGATTTACTCGAGTACATCACAGTTAAGATCATCCTACCCAGTGGTGACTCAATAATAACAAACTGCTATAGTCCACCAGCCACAGCTCTGGCAATCTCACAGCACGGTCAAAATTGAAGAGTCAAGACATCTCATATTGGGAAATTTTAACAGTCACTCCCAAAGATGGGGCTATGAAACAATGGACCAGAGAGGTGAGGAGGTAGAAGATTGGATGATAGAAAATGAACTCATCCTAATAAATAGACCAGACGATAGATTTACATATTACTCTAGAATATGGAGAAAAAAATTAGTACTCCGGACCTTGCGACGGCAACGGACGACCTTCAACGGCTAATTGCAAGAACAGCCAACTGGTTGGCAGCGACCATGTCCCAATAACTTTAGAAATATGTAACATGGGACAAACAGAGATAACAGATATGCAGCCGAGCTGGAATTTCCAACCTGCAAACTGGGCTCTTTTCAGAGATAAATAAACTCTGTAAAAAAAATATCCCATGCCAAAAATTTAAACAATAATGTCGCCATCATGACGGAGGCTATCATTCAGGCTGCAAAGAAATCAATCCCACGAGGAAATCGGAAAAACTATAAACCCTACTCGAGCGATATACTGGGGGATATCCACAAAGAACTAAGCGAGGCAAGAGATACCACGGGAAAAAATCCTTCACCTTCACAAACGGAAACACATTCATAGAGCAAAAGAAGGATGAGATCCAAAGAAGTTCGCATTAAAAGACTGAAAGCCTCATCATGGACATGGGGTACAAGTAAACTCTGGAACCTGACAAGAGCCTTAAATGAAGAAACCAGAGAGAGTCATGGGAAGACAGTCAGTAAGGAAAATGAGAATCATCATACAAGGAAAATGGCAGCAAACATCCTGGTTGAATTTTTCAGAGAGGAGAGTACTACAACATTGACACGAGAGCACAAACTAGAAGTTAAAAAGCAGATAAAAGAGAACCTGAAGACACAACATGTGGATCCCTGCATGAAGGCATCATTCAAAATGGTAGAGTTAAACACTGCTATTCAGAAATTGAATAACAAGAAAACTCCAGGAAAAGATGGCATCACAAATGAAATGATTAAAAACCTAGATCAATGGGCAATAAGAAAACTCATGAAAATCTTCAACAAGTCATGGAGCATGGGTAAGATCCCAGACCAGTGGTGGGAAGCTATCATTATCTGAACAACAGAAAACTAAAAAAAGGACAAGACAAGCAAAGAAAGCTAAAGGCCAATATATCTGCTCAGCTGTGTTGGAAAAGTCATGGAAAAAATGGTAAACGTAAGACTAATAAAACACCTGGAAAAAAATCATCTCCTACTCAACTCACGGTCAGCTTTCAGAAAAACCGCAGCCCAGCAACAAGTCTACCTAACCTAAGAAATGGAAAATGCATTCATGGTAATGAAAAACTACTTGTGGTCTTTGTGAATATGGCAAAAGCATTTGACAAGGTATGGAGAGGAGGACTCTTCCTAAACTATTAAACAACAAAATAGAAGGGAGAATGTACAGCTGGATACGAGACTTCCTCCGATTCAGAACAGCAAGAGTGAAATTAGATAGATCACTGAGTCATAAAATAGCTCTCCAACAAGGTATACCACAGGGAGGAGTTATCTATCCTACCCTCTTTATTCTGTTCATAAACGATATAGCTTGAAAACTCCCAAAGAAAGTATTTAGTGCCCTATACGCTAATGATTTCCCAATGTGGAGTGCTGCAGAAAAACTACCAACAGCTAAAAACAGAATACAGACAGCAGTGGACACTGTTGGAAAGTGGGTTACAGATTGGTGATTGAAAGATTAACATCTCAGTTACACCATGCTTCTCACTGTCCAACACCAAGGAAGAAGTAACACGTAATCTAAATGGCAAAGAGCTTGTACAAGATAATAACCCTGTGTATCTCCGAGTTGAAATGGACAAGAGACTCACATGGAGGGAACACATACAGGAGATAGAACAAAAAGCAACCAGAAAATTATCCCTTATGAAGAAGCTGGCTGAAACAAGCTGGGGTGCAAATAGCAACATCCTTAAAAATGTATATACTGGCACAGTCAAACCAGTACTTGAATACAGCATGACAGCCTGGACCACAGTATCAAAAACAAACACGGAACGTTTGAACAAAATTCAAAACTCGGGCTTAAGGATAATAACAGGAGGAATGAAGACTACGCCAATCCAGACAATGGAAACATATACATATACAAATATAAGTTCCATAAATACTAGACAAGAGGAAACAGTGCTGACACACAGTGAAAAGCCTGATAATCCCATACATATCAAACTGAAACACCCAGTTAAAAATAAGCTATGGAGAACTAATACCCAACTAACCTGCAGAAATAGAAATGCTTATCTGCTATGAAGAGCCAAGCTACAACATAAACCACATCGCAATAAGTTCATAGATACCAGGAATCAGAAGAGAAAAACCAATACAGTGTCCATGAGCTGAAAATTTTAGCACAAGCAATGATTGAGGTGAAATACAATACCAAGGACTTGACACAGGTGTACACAGATGATTCAACAGAGGGGGCAGGTCGAAACGGTTATGAAGCATAGTCATAAGACACGAAAGTGTAAATATAACAGAAGAGGTCCTTCCAACAGGAAAGTCGTTCAGAAACCTCGGAGCAGAATCTATGGCCCGCCTGCGAGCACTGAGAAGACTTAAAACAGAAAGGCATCCACCAACAATAATAACTGTGGAGTATTATTATAGACAGTTTAAAAAAACAAACAAACAACGAACCACTGTTATCAGAGTAAATCTAGGAAAATTTCAGAGATTCTCAACAATAGCGCTTCAGTGGATACCCTCCCATTGCGGAATCACATGATACGAGAGAGCTGACGCTTTAGCTAAAGATGGCAGCAAAAAGGCACAATTTAATCATCTAGTACAGAGAGATTAGAACATCATAAGAAATCAGTATAAACACCAATGGAGAAAAGACAGAAACATAAGCAGTACACCAGACCCAATTCATCAACTCAAAAGAAATCAACAAACTACTTTATTTCGCCTGAGAACTGGACACCGGAGACTACTAGAACACATGTACTGGCTAAAGATCTCACACACCGATGTATGTCCATGTGAAACAGAATCCTGAACACATTCTACAGGAATGCCCACTCTATAGGGAAATAAGATACCAGACATGGCCAGAGTATGCGAAGCTGAGACAAAAGCTGTGGGGCAGACGTTCCGACCTGGTGAAGACTACAGACTTCATCATGGCGACTGGCCTGCAGATATAGCATGACCAAAATATCATGAACGCAAAAAAAGAAGATACCTGTTAGCAAAGGTTTGCGACAATAGTGAATGACCAACTTCAGAATGTTCCATAAACATTATGGGAAATCCAAATTGCATTATTTTACTTTGAAGTATCTACCACTCTGTTGGCAGTAAGTGTGCAAAGTTTTATTGAAAAATAGTGTATATATATGTTTTAGTCTTTGGCGAGACCATATTGGATGATTAATTATAATTTTTTTTAAATTGTCCAGAGTAATACGTAATAAGTAATAAAATGTAATAACTGGAATTGCCGTAGCGCCACCCATTCATTATCCAAACATTTATGTACGATTTCGACATTTCATGATCCAGGAGACCTGATTGAAGGAGAATGTTGCCATCAAGTGTCCAGGATACAGATGCTACCATAATCCATGCGGGACTGGCGATGTATGTGAAGCAAGAACTTCCCCATACATGGATAGATACTAGCACCTGTGAAATTTAGGATGTCGAGCAACAAGGGATTGTTTTTGTTTCTGCGTCTAAGATGCCTTTTCGAGTTTCCTGACGTACATCTCTGTCGCCTTTGTCAAGTCTGGACAACATATCGACTGAAAAAAACTTAGACCCTTCTTTTCATCTTTCAGGAGCCTTCCTGTGTCTTGAACGGTGGAGAAAAGCTGGCTTGTAGTCTTTCCATTCATCTTTCGTTGCATGTGCCAGAACTTCTGGAGGGTATTATCATTACCCACACCTGTGATGAACTTCTCCCATTGCTCGCTTTTGCACTCCCTAGCTAACGCTTTAAAGGAATTGGTAGCTTTGCGTTTTACCTCCTTCTCAATCAACGCATAGACAGTAGTTCCAGATCTCTTTCAGACTTTACGCCACTCTTTTGTTGCTGCCTCCTTTTTTTCCCGGCCGTATCAACAGCTTGTCCACCAGTGTGGTTGGACAAATGGGTATCTAGTGGTCCTTCGTTCGATCGCCTGGCTCAGCTTATTCACATTACCCTGTTCGTACGTGTATCTGAACACCTGTTTGGCTTTCTGGTGTCTGGTGTGTTTTCCTCTGGGTATAAGTACGACACACGGCAGGTAGTCGCTCTCATGTCCTACTAATACGTCCCAGGGTGTGGATGGAGCAACATCACTCGATATAAGAGCCATGCGTAAAGCCTGAAAGAGATCTGGAACTACTGTCGATGCATTGAATTAGGAGGTAAAACGCAAAGCTACAAATTCCTTACAACTATAACTACAACTCTTACAACTACAACTACAACTCTTACAAATACAACTTTTAGAACTAGCGTTAGCTAGGGTGTCTTAAAGCGAGCGATTGGAAAAATTCATTACATGTGTGGGTAATGATAATACCCTACAGAAGTTCTGGCACAAACATTGGGATGAATGGAAAGACTCCAAGCCAGCTTATTCCCAACATTCAAGACACCACAAGAATTTCCCTGAAGACAGACGTAGAAGAGTTTTTTTTCAGTCGATATGTTGCCCAGACGGACAAAGGCGACAGAGATGCTCGTCAGGAAATTCCGAAAATCATTTTAGACGCAGCCATCAGAGGAGAGGCTTATGTAGACCTTATTATCAACGAGACGGAGGTCGCAAATAGCCCTTGTACCAGCAAAAACATTGCCCCAGGTCCTGATGGAGTACAGTGCTGCCATGTCAAGTAGTTGGATGAAACAGAGATAAGAAATAGAGTGAACGAGTTCAATCACACTATAGAGAAGTCATCTGGGCTTGAGGACTAGTTTCATATCTATCTGTGTCCACTGTCTAAACCTAGTAAGGACTCCACGCATTCTCAGCAGCTATCGAATAATCACCATACAGAATGTATATGGAAAATTGCTCGAGTAGATAGCGGCCACGAAAATAATGGCCTACTTAGAATGGGAGCACATCTTATCCGCTACGCTGGGCAGATACAGAACAGCGAAGGAGACCTGGGGTAACGCTGGAACTTTCTCGTATGATGTGAATAAGGGTTTTCAGTCAAAGCAAGAAACAGTCACGGTGGCACTCGACCTGGAAGACGTATACAACCGTGTCGATTTTGGAAGTTTAATTAAGTCTGAAGTAGTGTGGTTTAAACCCATAGCTGGTTAGTTGTATATAAATATGTCCAGGACTGCCTCAAGGGTCTCCGCTTTTACCGGTGCTGTTCAACATCTACACATTAAAAGTGGCCAATATTCAACCCACAGAAACAGGGCGAACGTTGACGTTTGCCGGTGACATTCTAACGTACAGGACTGGCTGAGACAGATAAGAGTTGGTCAAGGACATTCAGGAAACCTTGCAAGCAATTTCCCAGCGGTGCGGTGACTCAAGCTCTAAGATCAATCCGAACAAGGCATGCATGATGTGGTGCTCTTTAAATAATTTCATAGTAAAGGCTGAACTCCTGGGCATAACATTTGATGATTGACAGGTGTGACAAGTTCAAATACCTCGGAGTGACATTTGATCGCAGTCTCTCCTATAATTGCCACGTTGACCATATATCATACATAGATGTAAGCGAGGGTTAGGAGCACTAAAGACCATGACTGGTGCTTACTTGGAACAATACCTTCTGTTCACCCTATTTCGCCAGATCGTGTTGTCTATTATCGGTTACGGATTGTGCATCCTCAAGAACACAGTGTGAAAAGTTGGAATGCATCCAGAATGAAGGTGTGCGACTGGTTCTGTGTTTTTTTCTAAAGAATCTCTTTAATATTTAATAAATGAAGACGGCTACGAGTTACGACAGGCATTGGCGTGCCGTCATTGGACTAGTAGGACAAGTCTAGTCCCCAGACATTTTAGTTAAGCT
The DNA here is from genome assembly GCA_036924085.1 of Ariolimax columbianus. Lineage (NCBI taxonomy): Eukaryota > Metazoa > Mollusca > Gastropoda > Stylommatophora > Arionidae > Ariolimax > Ariolimax columbianus. Next base: position 41,995,081 of record JAVGWX010000005.1, on the reverse strand, counting down.
ATTTTTAGTTAAATTTCCGCGGCACACAAAAACATACAATAATAACATTGAATAAACAGTATTGGTATTCCTCATTATCTGAGTCAATTTTTGTCACAATACTCAACAATATTTCTGCTATTTCCGCTCCCACATGACAGCACTCTGGCATCGGAAGTGCTCTAGTCTTATCAGTTCTCTACATATATAGGAACAGCCAAAGCCAAACTAGTCCCTCTGCACAATAAAATATATGCTAGGCGCAAGCTCTCTGTCATAAATGAATACAATGTTCCTTTGCTTCTCACGAGTGATAGTATTGTGGTTATTAAGCTAATGTTCCGATTAATTAAAGTGTTTGTAGTTGTAAGAAATGTAGTTATAGTTGTAAGAGTTGTAGTTGTAAGAGTTGTAGTTGTAGTTGTAAGACTTGTAGTTGTAAAAGTTGTAGTTGTAAGAGTTGTAGTTGTAAGAGTTGTAGTTTTAGGTTTAAGAGTTGTAGTTGTAAGAGTTGTAGTTGTAAGAGTTGTAGTTGTAAGAGTTGTAGTTGCTAGAGTTGTAATTGTAGTTGTAAGAGTTGTAGTTGTAAGAGTTGTAGTTGTAGTTGTAAGAGTTGTAGTTGTAAAAGTTGTAGTTATAGTTGTAGGTGTAGTTGTAGTTGTAAGAGTTGTAGTTGTAGTTGTAACAGTTGTAGTTGTAGTTGTAAGAGTTGTAGTTTTAAGAGTTGTAGTTGTAGTTGTAAGAGTTGTAGTTGTAAGAGTTGTAGTTGTAGTTGTAAGAGATGTAGTTGTACTTGTAAGTGTTGCAGTTGTAAGAATTGGAGTTGTAGATGTAGTTGTAAGAGTTGTAGTTGTAGTTGTAAGAGTTGTAGTTGTAAGAGTTGTAGTTGTAGTTGTAAGAGTTGTAGTTGTAAGAGTTGTAGTTGTAAGAGTTGTAGTTGTAAGAGTTGTAGTTCTAGTTGTAAGAGTTGTAGTTGTAAGAGTTGTAGTTTTAAAAGTTGTAGTTCTAGTTGTAGCTGTAAGAGTTGTAGTTGTAAGAGTTGCAGTTGTATTTCTAGAAGTTGTAGTTGTAAGAGTTGTAGTTGTAAGAGTTGTAGTTGTAAGAGTTGTAGTAATAGTTTTAAAAGTTGTAGTTGTAAGAGTTGTAGTTGTAAGAGTTGTAGTTGTAAGAATTGTAGTTGTAAGAGTTGTAGTTGTAAAAGTTGAAGTTGTAATAGTTGTAGTTGTAGTTGTCAGAGTTGTAGTTGCAGTTCTAAGAGTGGTAGTTGTAAGAGTTGTAGTTCTATCTGTAGTTGTAAGAGTTGTAGTTATAGTTGTAAGAGTTGTAGTTATAAGAGTTGTAGTTGTAAGATGTGTAGTTGTAAGAGTTGTAGTTGTAGTTCTAAAAGTTGTAGTTGTAAGAGTTGAAGTTCTAGTTGTAGTTGTAAGAGTTGTAGTTGTAAGAGTTGTAGTTCTAGTTCTAAGAGTTGTAGTTGTAGTTCTAAAAGTTGTAGTTGTAAGAGTTGTAGTTGTAAGAGTTGTTGTTGTAGTTCTAAAAGTTGTATTTGTAAGAGTTGTAGTTGTAGTTGTAAGAGTTGTAGTTATAGTTGTAAGAGTTGTAGTTGTTAGAGTTGTAGTTATAAGAGTTGTAGTTTTAGTTGTAAGAGTTGTAGTTGTAAGAATTGTAGTTGTAAGAGTTGTAGTTGTAAGAGTTGTAGTTGTAAGAGTTGGAGTTGTACGATTTGTAAGAGTTGTAGTTGTAAGAGTTGTAGTTGCAGTTGTAAGAGTTGTAGTTTTAGGTTTAAGAGTTGTAGTTGTAAGAGTTGTAGTTGTAAGAGTTGTAGTTGTAGTTGTAAGAGTTGTACTTGTAAGAGTTGTAGTTCTAAGAGTTGTAGTTGTAGTTCTAAAAGTTGTATTTGTAAGAGTTGTAGTTGTAAGAGAAGTATGTTTAGTTCTAAGAGTTGTAGTTGTAGTTCTAAAAGTTGTAGTTGTAAAAGTTGTAGATGTAGTTGTAAGAGTTGTAGTTGTAAGAATTGTAGTTGTAGTTGTAAGAGTTGTAATTGTAAAAGTTCTAGTTGTAAGATTTGTAGTTGTAGTTGTCAGAGTTGTAGTTGTAATTCTAAGAGTTGTAGTTGTAAGAGTTGTAGTTCTATCTGTAGTTGTAAGAGTTGTAGTTGTAGTTATAGTTGTAAGAGTTGTAGTTGTAGTTCTAAGAGTTGTAGTTCTAAAACTTGTAGCTGTAAGAGTTGTAGTTATAAGAGTTGTAGTTGTAGTTGTAAGATGTGTAGTTGTAAGAGTTGTAGTTGTAGTTCTAAAAGTTGTAGTTGTAAGAGTTGTAGTTCTAGTTGTAGTTGTAAGAGTTGTAGTTGTAATAGTTGTAGTTGTAGTTCTAAAAGTTGTAGTTGTAGTTCTAAAAGTTGAAGTTGTAAAAGTTGTAGTTGTAAGAGTTGTAATTGTAGTTCTAAAAGTTGTATTTGTAAGAGTTGTAGTTGTAGTTGTAAGAGTTGTAGTTGTAAGAGTTGTAGTTGTTAGAGTTGTAGTCGTAGTTGTAAGAGTTGTAGTTTTAGTTGTAAGAGTTGTAGTTGTAAGAATTGTAGTTGTAAGAGTTGTAGTTGTAAGAGTTGTAGTTTTAAGTTTAAGAGTTGTAGTTGTAAGAATTGTAGTTCTAAGAGTTGTAGTTGTAAGATTTGTAAGAGTTGTAGTTGTAAGAGTTGTAATTGCAGTTGTAAGAGTTGTAGTTTTAAGTTTAAGAGTTGTAGTTGTAGTTGTAAGAGTTGTAGTTGTAAGAGTTGTAGTTGTAAAAGTTGTAGTTGTAAGAGTTGTAGTTTTAGGTTTAAGAGTTGTAGTTGTAAGAGTTGTAGTTGTAAGAGTTGTAGTTGTAGCTGCTAGAGTTGTAATTGTAGTTGTAAGAGTTGTAGTTGTAAGAGTTGTAGTTGTAACAGTTGTAGTTGTAGTTGTAAGCGTTGTAAGAGTTGTAGTTGTAGTTTTAAGAGTTGTAGTTGTAGTTGTAAGAGTTGTAGTTGTAAGTGTTGCAGTTGTAAGAATTGGAGTTGTAGATGTATTTGTAAGAGCTGTAGTTGTGAGAGTTGTAGTTGTAAGAGTTGTAGTTGTAGTTGTAAGAGTTGTAGTTGTAAGAGTTGTAGTTGTAAGAGTTGTAGTTGTAAGAGTTGTAGTTGTAAGAGTTGTAGTTCTAGTTGTAAAAGTTGTAGTTGTAAAAGTTGTAGTTATAGTTGTAGATGTAGTTGTAGTTGTAAGAGTTGTAGTTGTAACAGTTGTAGTTGTAGTTGTAAGAGTTGTAGTTGTAGTTTTAAGAGTTGTAGTTGTAGTTGTAAGAGTTGTAGTTGTAAGAGTTGTAGTTGTAGTTGTAAGAGATGTAGTTGTAAGTGTTGCAGTTGTAAGAATTGGAGTTGTAGATGTAGTTGTAAGAGTTGTAGTTGTAAGAGTTGTAGTTGTAAGAGTTGTAGTTGTAAGAGTTGTAGTTGTAAGAGTTGTAGTTGTAAGAGTTGTATTTCTAGTTGTAAGAGTTGTAGTTGTAAGAGTTGTAGTTGTAGTTTTAAAAGTTGTAGTTCTAGTTGTAGCTGTAAGAGTTGTAGTTGTAAGAGTTGCAGTTGTAGTTCTAGAAGTTGTAGTTGTAAGAGTTGTAGTTGTAAGAGTTGTAGTTGTAAGAGTTGTAGTAATAGTTTTAAAAGTTGTAGTTGTAAGAGTTGTAGTTGTAAGAGTTGTAGTTGTAAGAATTATAGTTGTAAGAGTAGTAGTTGTAAAATTTGAAGTTGTAATAGTTGTAGTAGTAGTTGTCAGAGTTGTAGTTGTAGTTCTAAGAGTGGTAGTTCTAAGAGTTGTAGTTCTATCTGTAGTTGTAAGAGTTGTAGTTATAGTTGTAAGAGTTGTAGTTATAAGAGTTGTAGTTGTAAGATGTGTAGTTGTAAGAGTTGTAGTTGTAGTTCTAAAAGTTGTAGTTGTAAGAGTTGAAGTTCTAGTTGTAGTTGTAAGAGTTGTAGTTGTAAGAGTTGTAGTTCTAGTTCTAAGAGTTGTAGTTGTAGTTCCAAAAGTTGTAGTTGTAAGAGTTGTAGTTGTAAGAGTTGTAGTTGTAGTTCTAAAAGTTGTATTTGTAAGAGTTGTAGTTGTAAGAATTGTAGTTATAGTTGTAAGAGTTGTAGTTGTTAGAGTTGTAGTTATAAGAGTTGTAGTTTTGGTTGTAAGAGTTATAGTTGTAAGAATTGTAGTTGTAAGAGTTGTAGTTGTAAGAGTTGTAGTTGTAAGAGTTGGAGTTGTACGATTTGTAAGAGTTGTAGTTGTAAGAGTTGTAGTTGCAGTTGTAAGAGTTGTAGTTTTAGGTTTAAGAGTTGTAGTTGTAAAAGTTGTAGTTGTAAGAGTTGTAGTTGTAGTTGTAAGAGTTGTACTTGTAAGAGTTGTAGTTCTAAGAGTTGTAGTTGTAGTTCTAAAAGTTGTAGTTGTAAAAGTTGTAGATGTAGTTGTAAGAGTTGTAGTTGTAAGAATTGTAGTTGTAATTGTAAGAGTTGTAGTTGTAAAAGTTGTAGTTGTAAGAGTTGTAGTTGTAGTTGTCAGAGTTGTAGTTGTAAGAGTTGTAGTTGTAGCTGTAAGAGTTGTAGTTATAAGAGTTGTAGTTGTAGTTGTAAGATGTGTAGTTGTAAGAGTTGTAGTTGTAGTTCTAAAAGTTGTAGTTGTAAGAGTTGTAGTTCTAGTTGTAGTTGTAAGAGTTGTAGTTGTAGTTCTAAAAGTTGTAGTTGTAGTTCTAAAAGTTGAAGTTGTAAAAGTTGGAGTTGTAAGAGTTGTAATTGTAGTTCTAAAAGTTGTATTTGTAAGAGTTGTAGTTGTAAGAGTTGTAGTTGTAAGAGTTGTAGTTGTTAGAGTTGTAGTCGTAGTTGTAAGAGTTGTAGTTTTAGTTGTAAGAGTTGTAGTTGTAAGAATTGTAGTTGTAGTTGTAAGAGTTGTAGTTGTAAGAGTTGTAGTTTTAAGTTTAAGAGTTGTAGTTGTAAGAATTGTAGTTCTAAGAGTTGTAGTTGTAAGATTTGTAAGAGTTGTAGTTGTAAGAGTTGTAATTGCAGTTGTAAGAGTTGTAGTTTTAAGTTTAAGAGTTGAAGTTGTAGTTGTAAGAGTTGTAGTTGTAAGAGTTGTAGTTGTAAAAGTTGTAGTTGTAAGAGTTGTAGTTGTAAGAGTTGTAGTTTTAGGTTTAAAAGTTGTAGTTGTAAGAGTTGTAGTTGTAGTTGCTAGAGTTGTAATTGTAGTTGTAAGAGTTGTAGTTGTAAGAGTTGTAGTTGTAAGAGTTGTAGTTGTAGTTGTAAAAGTTGTAGTTATAGTTGTAGGTGTAGTTGTAGTTGTAAGACAATAGTTGTAACAGTTGTAGTTGTAGTTGTAAGCGTTGTAAGAGTTGTAGTTGTAGTTTTAAGAGTTGTAGTTGTAGTTGTAAGAGTTGTAGTTGTAAGAGTTGTAGTTGTAGTTGTAAGAGATGTAGTTGTAAGAGTTGTAATTGTAGTTCTAAAAGTTGTATTTGTAAGAGTTGTAGTTGTAAGAGTTGTAGTTGTAAGAGTTGTAGTTGTTAGAGTTGTAGTCGTAGTTGTAAGAGTTGTAGTTTTAGTTGTAAGAGTTGTAGTTGTAAGAATTGTAGTTGTAGTTGTAAGAGTTGTAGTTGTAAGAGTTGTAGTTTTAAGTTTAAGAGTTGTAGTTGTAGTTGTAAGAATTGTAGTTCTAAGAGTTGTAGTTGTAAGATTTGTAAGAGTTGTAGTTGTAAGAGTTGTAATTGCAGTTGTAAGAGTTGTAGTTTTAAGTTTAAGAGTTGAAGTTGTAGTTGTAAGAGTTGTAGTTGTAAGAGTTGTAGTTGTAAAAGTTGTAGTTGTAAGAGTTGTAGTTGTAAGAGTTGTAGTTTTAGGTTTAAAAGTTGTAGTTGTAAGAGTTGTAGTTGTAGTTGCTAGAGTTGTAATTGTAGTTGTAAGAGTTGTAGTTGTAAGAGTTGTAGTTGTAAGAGTTGTAGTTGTAGTTGTAAAAGTTGTAGTTATAGTTGTAGGTGTAGTTGTAGTTGTAAGACTTTAGTTGTAACAGTTGTAGTTGTAGTTGTAAGCGTTGTAAGAGTTGTAGTTGTAGTTTTAAGAGTTGTAGTTGTAGTTGTAAGAGTTGTAGTTGTAAGAGTTGTAGTTGTAGTTGTAAGAGATGTAGTTGTAAGAGTTGTAGTTGTAAGAGTTGTAGTTCTAGTTGTAAGAGTTGTACTTGTAAGAGTTGTAGTTCTAAGAGTTGTAGTTGTAGTTCTAAAAGTTGTATTTGTAAGAGTTGTAGTTGTAAGAGAAGTATGTTTAGTTCTAAGAGTTGTAGTTGTAGTTCTAAAAGTTGTAGTTGTAAAAGTTGTAGATGTAGTTTAAGAGTTGTAGTTGTAAGAATTGTAGTTGTAAGAGTTGTAATTGTAAAAGTTCTAGTTGTAAGATTTGTAGTTGTAGTTGTCAGAGTTGTAGTTGTAATTCTAAGAGTTGTAGTTGTAAGAGTTGTAGTTCTATCTGTAGTTGTAAGAGTTGTAGTTGTAGTTATAGTTGTAAGAGTTGTAGTTGTAGTTCTAAGAGTTGTAGTTCTAAAACTTGTAGCTGTAAGAGTTGTAGTTATAAGAGTTGTAGTTGTAGTTGTAAGATGTGTAGTTGTAAGAGTTGTAGTTGTAGTTCTAAAAGTTGTAGTTGTAAGAGTTGTAGTTCTAGTTGTAGTTGTAAGAGTTGTAGTTGTAATAGTTGTAGTTGTAGTTCTAAAAGTTGTAGTTGTAGTTCTAAAAGTTGAAGTTGTAAAAGTTGTAGTTGTAAGAGTTGTAATTGTAGTTCTAAAAGTTGTATTTGTAAGAGTTGTAGTTGTAGTTGTAAGAGTTGTAGTTGTAAGAGTTGTAGTTGTTAGAGTTGTAGTCGTAGTTGTAAGAGTTGTAGTTTTAGTTGTAAGAGTTGTAGTTGTAAGAATTGTAGTTGTAAGAGTTGTAGTTGTAAGAGTTGTAGTTTTAAGTTTAAGAGTTGTAGTTGTAGTTGTAAGAATTGTAGTTCTAAGAGTTGTAGTTGTAAGATTTGTAAGAGTTGTAGTTGTAAGAGTTGTAATTGCAGTTGTAAGAGTTGTAGTTTTAAGTTTAAGAGTTGTAGTTGTAGTTGTAAGAGTTGTAGTTGTAAGAGTTGTAGTTGTAAAAGTTGTAGTTGTAAGAGTTGTAGTTTTAGGTTTAAGAGTTGTAGTTGTAAGAGTTGTAGTTGTAAGAGTTGTAGTTGTAGCTGCTAGAGTTGTAATTGTAGTTGTAAGAGTTGTAGTTGTAAGAGTTGTAGTTGTAACAGTTGTAGTTGTAGTTGTAAGCGTTGTAAGAGTTGTAGTTGTAGTTTTAAGAGTTGTAGTTGTAGTTGTAAGAGTTGTAGTTGTAAGTGTTGCAGTTGTAAGAATTGGAGTTGTAGATGTATTTGTAAGAGCTGTAGTTGTGAGAGTTGTAGTTGTAAGAGTTGTAGTTGTAGTTGTAAGAGTTGTAGTTGTAAGAGTTGTAGTTGAAAGAGTTGTAGTTGTAAGAGTTGTAGTTGTAAGAGTTGTAGTTCTAGTTGTAAAAGTTGTAGTTGTAAAAGTTGTAGTTATAGTTGTAGATGTAGTTGTAGTTGTAAGAGTTGTAGTTGTAACAGTTGTAGTTGTAGTTGTAAGAGTTGTAGTTGTAGTTTTAAGAGTTGTAGTTGTAGTTGTAAGAGTTGTAGTTGTAAGAGTTGTAGTTGTAGTTGTAAGAGATGTAGTTGTAAGTGTTGCAGTTGTAAGAATTGGAGTTGTAGATGTAGTTGTAAGAGTTGTAGTTGTAAGAGTTGTAGTTGTAAGAGTTGTAGTTGTAAGAGTTGTAGTTGTAAGAGTTGTAGTTGTAAGAGTTGTAGTTGTAAGAGTTGTAGTTCTAGTTGTAAGAGTTGTAGTTGTAAGAGTTGTAGTTGTAGTTTTAAAAGTTGTAGTTCTAGTTGTAGCTGTAAGAGTTGTAGTTGTAAGAGTTGCAGTTGTAGTTCTAGAAGTTGTAGTTGTAAGAGTTGTAGTTGTAAGAGTTGTAGTTGTAAGAGTTGTAGTAATAGTTTTAAAAGTTGTAGTTGTAAGAGTTGTAGTTGTAAGAGTTGTAGTTGTAAGAATTATAGTTGTAAGAGTAGTAGTTGTAAAATTTGAAGTTGTAATAGTTGTAGTAGTAGTTGTCAGAGTTGTAGTTGTAGTTCTAAGAGTGGTAGTTCTAAGAGTTGTAGTTCTATCTGTAGTTGTAAGAGTTGTAGTTATAGTTGTAAGAGTTGTAGTTATAAGAGTTGTAGTTGTAAGATGTGTAGTTGTAAGAGTTGTAGTTGTAGTTCTAAAAGTTGTAGTTGTAAGAGTTGAAGTTCTAGTTGTAGTTGTAAGAGTTGTAGTTGTAAGAGTTGTAGTTCTAGTTCTAAGAGTTGTAGTTGTAGTTCCAAAAGTTGTAGTTGTAAGAGTTGTAGTTGTAGTTGTAAGAGTTGTAGTTGTAGTTCTAAAAGTTGTATTTGTAAGAGTTGTAGTTGTAAGAATTGTAGTTATAGTTGTAAGAGTTGTAGTTGTTAGAGTTGTAGTTATAAGAGTTGTAGTTTTGGTTGTAAGAGTTGTAGTTGTAAGAATTGTAGTTGTAAGAGTTGTAGTTGTAAGAGTTGTAGTTGTAGTTGTAAGAGTTGGAGTTGTACGATTTGTAAGAGTTGTAGTTGTAAGAGTTGTAGTTGCAGTTGTAAGAGTTGTAGTTTTAGGTTTAAGAGTTGTAGTTGTAAAAGTTGTAGTTGTAAGAGTTGTAGTTGTAGTTGTAAGAGTTGTACTTGTAAGAGTTGTAGTTCTAAGAGTTGTAGTTGTAGTTCTAAAAGTTGTAGTTGTAAAAGTTGTAGATGTAGTTGTAAGAGTTGTAGTTGTAAGAATTGTAGTTGTAGTTGTAAGAGTTGTAGTTGTAAAAGTTGTAGTTGTAAGAGTTGTAGTTGTAGTTGTCAGAGTTGTAGTTGTAAGAGTTGTAGTTGTAGCTGTAAGAGTTGTAGTTATAAGAGTTGTAGTTGTAGTTGTAAGATGTGTAGTTGTAAGAGTTGTAGTTGTAGTTCTAAAAGTTGTAGTTGTAAGAGTTGTAGTTCTAGTTGTAGTTGTAAGAGTTGTAGTTGTAGTTCTAAAAGTTGTAGTTGTAGTTCTAAAAGTTGAAGTTGTAAAAGTTGGAGTTGTAAGAGTTGTAATTGTAGTTCTAAAAGTTGTATTTGTAAGAGTTGTAGTTGTAAGAGTTGTAGTTGTAAGAGTTGTAGTTGTAAGAGTTGTAGTTGTAAGAGTTGTAGTTTTAGTTGTAAGAGTTGTAGTTGTAAGAATTGTAGTTGTAGTTGTAAGAGTTGTAGTTGTAAGAGTTGTAGTTTTAAGTTTAAGAGTTGTAGTTGTAGTTGTAAGAATTGTAGTTCTAAGAGTTGTAGTTGTAAGATTTGTAAGAGTTGTAGTTGTAAGAGTTGTAATTGCAGTTGTAAGAGTTGTAGTTTTAAGTTTAAGAGTTGAAGTTGTAGTTGTAAGAGTTGTAGTTGTAAGAGTTGTAGTTGTAAAAGTTGTAGTTGTAAGAGTTGTAGGTTTAAGAGTTGTAGTTTTAGGTTTAAAAGTTGTAGTTGTAAGAGTTGTAGTTGTAGTTGCTAGAGTTGTAATTGTAGTTGTAAGAGTTGTAGTTGTAAGAGTTGTAGTTGTAAGAGTTGTAGTTGTAGTTGTAAAAGTTGTAGTTATAGTTGTAGGTGTAGTTGTAGTTGTAAGACAATAGTTGTAACAGTTGTAGTTGTAGTTGTAAGAGTTGTAGTTGTAGTTTTAAGAGTTGTAGTTGTAGTTGTAAGAGATGTAGTTGTAAGAGTTGTAATTGTAGTTCTAAAAGTTGTATTTGTAAGAGTTGTAGTTGTAAGAGTTGTAGTTGTAAGAGTTGTAGTTGTTAGAGTTGTAGTCGTAGTTGTAAGAGTTGTAGTTTTAGTTGTAAGAGTTGTAGTTGTAAGAATTGTAGTTGTAGTTGTAAGAGTTGTAGTTGTAAGAGTTGTAGTTTTAAGTTTAAGAGTTGTAGTTGTAGTTGTAAGAATTGTAGTTCTAAGAGTTGTAGTTGTAAGATTTGTAAGAGTTGTAGTTGTAAGAGTTGTAATTGCAGTTGTAAGAGTTGTAGTTTTAAGTTTAAGAGTTGAAGTTGTAGTTGTAAGAGTTGTAGTTGTAAGAGTTGTAGTTGTAAAAGTTGTAGTTGTAAGAGTTGTAGTTGTAAGAGTTGTAGTTTTAGGTTAAAAGTTGTAGTTGTAAGAGTTGTAGTTGTAGTTGCTAGAGTTGTAATTGTAGTTGTAAGAGTTGTAGTTGTAAGAGTTGTAGTTGTAAGAGTTGTAGTTGTAGTTGTAAAAGTTGTAGTTATAGTTGTAGGTGTAGTTGTAGTTGTAAGACTTTAGTTGTAACAGTTGTAGTTGTAGTTGTAAGCGTTGTAAGAGTTGTAGTTGTAGTTTTAAGAGTTGTAGTTGTAGTTGTAAGAGTTGTAGTTGTAAGAGTTGTAGTTGTAATTGTAAGAGATGTAGTTGTAAGAGTTGTAGTTGTAAGAGTTGTAGTTCTAGTTGTAAGAGTTGCAGTTGTAGTTTTAAAATTTGTAGTTCTAGTTGTAGCTGTAAGAGTTGTAGTTGTAAGAGTTGCAGTTGTACTTCTAGAAGTTGTAGTTGTAAGAGTTGTAGTTGTAAGAGTTGTAGTTTTAAAAGTTGTAGTTCTAGTTGTAGCTGTAAGAGTTGTAGTTGTAAGAGTTGCAGTTGTATTTCTAGAAGTTGTAGTTGTAAGAGTTGTAGTTGTAAGAGTTGTAGTTGTAAGAGTTGTAGTAATAGTTTTAAAAGTTGTAGTTGTAAGAGTTGTAGTTGTAAGAGTTGTAGTTGTAAGAATTGTAGTTGTAAGAGTTGTAGTTGTAAAAGTTGAAGTTGTAATAGGTGTAGTTGTAGTTGTCAGAGTTGTAGTTGCAGTTCTAAGAGTGGTAGTTGTAAGAGTTGTAGTTCTATCTGTAGTTGTAAGAGTTGTAGTTATAGTTGTAAGAGTTGTAGTTATAAGAGTTGTAGTTGTAAGATGTGTAGTTGTAAGAGTTGTAGTTGTAGTTCTAAAAGTTGTAGTTGTAAGAGTTGAAGTTCTAGTTGTAGTTGTAAGAGTTGTAGTTGTAAGAGTTGTAGTTCTAGTTCTAAGAGTTGTAGTTGTAGTTCTAAAAGTTGTAGTTGTAAGAGTTGTAGTTGTAAGAGTTGTAGTTGTAGTTCTAAAAGTTGTATTTGTAAGAGTTGTAGTTGTAGTTGTAAGAGTTGTAGTTATAGTTGTAAGAGTTGTAGTTGTTAGAGTTGTAGTTATAAGAGTTGTAGTTTTAGTTGTAAGAGTTGTAGTTGTAAGAATTGTAGTTGTAAGAGTTGTAGTTGTAAGAGTTGTAGTTGTAGTTGTAAGAGTTGGAGTTGTACGATTTGTAAGAGTTGTAGTTGTAAGGGTTGTAGTTGCAGTTGTAAGAGTTGTAGTTTTAGGTTTAAGAGTTGTAGTTGTAAGAGTTGTAGTTGTAAGAGTTGTAGTTGTAGTTGTAAGAGTTGTACTTGTAAGAGTTGTAGTTCTAAGAGTTGTAGTTGTAGTTCTAAAAGTTGTATTTGTAAGAGTTGTAGTTGTAAGAGAAGTATGTTTAGTTCTAAGAGTTGTAGTTGTAGTTCTAAAAGTTGTAGATGTAGTTGTAAGAGTTGTAGTTGTAAGAATTGTAGTTGTAGTTGTAAGAGTTGTAATTGTACAAGTTCTAGTTGTAAGAGTTGTAGTTGTAGTTGTCAGAGTTGTAGTTGTAATTCTAAGAGTTGTAGTTGTAAGAGTTGTAGTTCTATCTGTAGTTGTAAGAGTTGTAGTTGTAGTTATAGTTGTAAGAGTTGTAGTTGTAGTTCTAAGAGTTGTAGTTCTAAAACTTGTAGCTGTAAGAGTTGTAGTTATAAGAGTTGTAGTTGTAGTTGTAAGATGTGTAGTTGTAAGAGTTGTAGTTGTAGTTCTAAAAGTTGTAGTTGTAAGAGTTGTAGTTCTAGTTGTAGTTGTAAGAGTTGTAGTTGTAATAGTTGTAGTTGTAGTTCTAAAAGTTGTAGTTGTAGTTCTAAAAGTTGAAGTTGTAAAAGTTGTAGTTGTAAGAGTTGTAATTGTAGTTCTAAAAGTTGTATTTGTAAGAGTTGTAGTTGTAGTTGTAAGAGTTGTAGTTGTAAGAGTTGTAGTTGTTAGAGTTGTAGTCGTAGTTGTAAGAGTTGTAGTTTTAGTTGTAAGAGTTGTAGTTGTAAGAATTGTAGTTGTAAGAGTTGTAGTTGTAAGAGTTGTAGTTTTAAGTTTAAGAGTTGTAGTTGTAGTTGTAAGAATTGTAGTTCTAAGAGTTGTAGTTGTAAGATTTGTAAGAGTTGTAGTTGTAAGAGTTGTAATTGCAGTTGTAAGAGTTGTAGTTTTAAGTTTAAGAGTTGTAGTTGTAGTTGTAAGAGTTGTAGTTGTAAGAGTTGTAGTTGTAAAAGTTGTAGTTGTAAGAGTTGTAGTTGTAAGAGTTGTAGTTTTAGGTTTAAGAGTTGTAGTTGTAAGAGTTGTAGTTGTAAGAGTTGTAGTTGTAGCTGCTAGAGTTGTAATTGTAGTTGTAAGAGTTGTAGTTGTAAGAGTTGTAGTTGTAACAGTTGTAGTTGTAGTTGTAAGCGTTGTAAGAGTTGTAGTTGTAGTTTTAAGAGTTGTAGTTGTAGTTGTAAGAGTTGTAGTTGTAAGTGTTGCAGTTGTAAGAATTGGAGTTGTAGATGTATTTGTAAGAGCTGTAGTTGTGAGAGTTGTAGTTGTAAGAGTTGTAGTTGTAGTTGTAAGAGTTGTAGTTGTAAGAGTTGTAGTTGTAAGAGTTGTAGTTGTAAGAGTTGTAGTTGTAAGAGTTGTAGTTCTAGTTGTAAGAGTTGTAGTTGTAAAAGTTGTAGTTATAGTTGTAGATGTAGTTGTAGTTGTAAGAGTTGTAGTTGTAACAGTTGTAGTTGTAGTTGTAAGAGTTGTAGTTGTAGTTTTAAGAGTTGTAGTTGTAGTTGTAAGAGCTGTAGTTGTAAGAGTTGTAGTTGTAGTTGTAAGAGATGTAGTTGTAGTTGTAAGTGTTGCAGTTGTAAGAATTGGAGTTGTAGATGTAGTTGTAAGAGTTGTAGTTGTAGTTGTAAGAGTTGTAGTTGTAAGAGTTGTAGTTGTAAGAGTTGTAGTTGTAAGAGTTGTAGTTCTAGTTGTAAGAGTTGTAGTTGTAAGAGTTGTAGTTTTAAAAGTTGTAGTTCTAGTTGTAGCTGTAAGAGTTGTAGTTGTAAGAGTTGCAGTTGTAGTTCTAGAAGTTGTAGTTGTAAGAGTTGTAGTTGTAAGAGTTGTAGTTGTAAGAGTTGTAGTTCTAGTTCTAAGAGTTGTAGTTGTTTTTCTACAAGTTGTAGTTGTAAGAGTTGTAGTTGTAGTTGTAAGAGTTGTTGTTGTAGTAGTAAGAGTTGTAGTTATTAGAATTGTAGTTGTAAGAGTTGTAGTTGTAAGTGTTGCAGTTGTAAGAATTGGAGTTGTAGATGTATTTGTAAGAGCTGTAGTTGTGAGAGTTGTAGTTGTAAGAGTTGTAGTTGTAGTTGTAAGAGTTGTAGTTGTAAGAGTTGTAGTTGTACGAGTTGTAGTTGTAAGAGTTGTAGTTGTAAGAGTTGTAGTTGTAGTTGTAAAAGTTGTAGGTGTAGTTGTAGTTGTAAGACTTTAGTTGTAACAGTTGTAGTTGTAAGCGTTGTAAGAGTTGTAGTTGTAGTTTTAAGAGTTGTAGTTGTAGTTGTAAGAGTTGTAGTTGTAAGAGTTGTAGTTGTAGTTGTAAGAGATGTAGTTGTAAGAGTTGTAGTTGTAAGAGTTGTAGTTCTAGTTGTAAGAGTTGTAGTTGTAGTTTTAAAATTTGTAGTTCTAGTTGTAGCTGTAAGAGTTGTAGTTGTAAGAGTTGCAGTTGTACTTCTAGAAGTTGTAGTTGTAAGAGTTGTAGTTGTAAGAGTTGTAGTTTTAAAAGTTGTAGTTCTAGTTGTAGCTGTAAGAGTTGTAGTTGTAAGAGTTGCAGTTGTATTTCTAGAAGTTGTAGTTGTAAGAGTTGTAGTTGTAAGAGTTGTAGTTGTAAGAGTTGTAGTAATAGTTTTAAAAGTTGTAGTTGTAAGAGTTGTAGTTGTAAGAGTTGTAGTTGTAAGAATTGTAGTTGTAAGAGTTGTAGTTGTAAAAGTTGAAGTTGTAATAGGTGTAGTTGTAGTTGTCAGAGTTGTAGTTGCAGTTCTAAGAGTGGTAGTTGTAAGAGTTGTAGTTCTATCTGTAGTTGTAAGAGTTGTAGTTATAGTTGTAAGAGTTGTAGTTATAAGAGTTGTAGTTGTAAGATGTGTAGTTGTAAGAGTTGTAGTTGTAGTTCTAAAAGTTGTAGTTGTAAGAGTTGAAGTTCTAGTTGTAGTTGTAAGAGTTGTAGTTGTAAGAGTTGTAGTTCTAGTTCTAAGAGTTGTAGTTGTAGTTCTAAAAGTTGTAGTTGTAAGAGTTGTAGTTGTAAGAGTTGTAGTTGTAGTTCTAAAAGTTGTATTTGTAAGAGTTGTAGTTGTAGTTGTAAGAGTTGTAGTTATAGTTGTAAGAGTTGTAGTTGTTAGAGTTGTAGTTATAAGAGTTGTAGTTTTAGTTGTAAGAGTTGTAGTTGTAAGAATTGTAGTTGTAAGAGTTGTAGTTGTAAGAGTTGTAGTTGTAGTTGTAAGAGTTGGAGTTGTACGATTTGTAAGAGTTGTAGTTGTAAGAGTTGTAGTTGCAGTTGTAAGAGTTGTAGTTTTAGGTTTAAGAGTTGTAGTTGTAAGAGTTGTAGTTGTAAGAGTTGTAGTTGTAGTTGTAAGAGTTGTACTTGTAAGAGTTGTAGTTCTAAGAGTTGTAGTTGTAGTTCTAAAAGTTGTATTTGTAAGAGTTGTAGTTGTAAGAGAAGTATGTTTAGTTCTAAGAGTTGTAGTTGTAGTTCTAAAAGTTGTAGATGTAGTTGTAAGAGTTGTAGTTGTAAGAATTGTAGTTGTAGTTGTAAGAGTTGTAATTGTAAAAGTTCTAGTTGTAAGAGTTGTAGTTGTAGTTGTCAGAGTTGTAGTTGTAATTCTAAGAGTTGTAGTTGTAAGAGTTGTAGTTCTATCTGTAGTTGTAAGAGTTGTAGTTGTAGTTATAGTTGTAAGAGTTGTAGTTGTAGTTCTAAGAGTTGTAGTTCTAAAACTTGTAGCTGTAAGAGTTGTAGTTATAAGAGTTGTAGTTGTAGTTGTAAGATGTGTAGTTGTAAGAGTTGTAGTTGTAGTTCTAAAAGTTGTAGTTGTAAGAGTTGTAGTTCTAGTTGTAGTTGTAAAAGTTGTAGTTGTAATAGTTGTAGTTGTAGTTCTAAAAGTTGTAGTTGTAGTTCTAAAAGTTGAAGTTGTAAAAGTTGTAGTTGTAAGAGTTGTAATTGTAGTTCTAAAAGTTGTATTTGTAAGAGTTGTAGTTGTAGTTGTAAGAGTTGTAGTTGTAAGAGTTGTAGTTGTTAGAGTTGTAGTCGTAGTTGTAAGAGTTGTAGTTTTAGTTGTAAGAGTTGTAGTTGTAAGAATTGTAGTTGTAAGAGTTGTAGTTGTAAGAGTTGTAGTTTTAAGTTTAAGAGTTGTAGTTGTAGTTGTAAGAATTGTAGTTCTAAGAGTTGTAGTTGTAAGATTTGTAAGAGTTGTAGTTGTAAGAGTTGTAATTGCAGTTGTAAGAGTTGTAGTTTTAAGTTTAAGAGTTGTAGTTGTAGTTGTAAGAGTTGTAGTTGTAAGAGTTGTAGTTGTAAAAGTTGTAGTTGTAAGAGTTGTAGTTGTAAGAGTTGTAGTTTTAGGTTTAAGAGTTGTAGTTGTAAGAGTTGTAGTTGTAAGAGTTGTAGTTGTAGCTGCTAGAGTTGTAATTGTAGTTGTAAGAGTTGTAGTTGTAAGAGTTGTAGTTGTAACAGTTGTAGTTGTAGTTGTAAGCGTTGTAAGAGTTGTAGTTGTAGTTTTAAGAGTTGTAGTTGTAGTTGTAAGAGTTGTAGTTGTAAGTGTTGCAGTTGTAAGAATTGGAGTTGTAGATGTATTTGTAAGAGCTGTAGTTGTGAGAGTTGTAGTTGTAAGAGTTGTAGTTGTAGTTGTAAGAGTTGTAGTTGTAAGAGTTGTAGTTGTAAGAGTTGTAGTTGTAAGAGTTGTAGTTCTAGTTGTAAGAGTTGTAGTTGTAAAAGTTGTAGTTATAGTTGTAGATGTAGTTGTAGTTGTAAGAGTTGTAGTTGTAACAGTTGTAGTTGTAGTTGTAAGAGTTGTAGTTGTAGTTTTAAGAGTTGTAGTTGTAGTTGTAAGAGCTGTAGTTGTAAGAGTTGTAGTTGTAGTTGTAAGAGATGTAGTTGTAGTTGTAAGTGTTGCAGTTGTAAGAATTGGAGTTGTAGATGTAGTTGTAAGAGTTGTAGTTGTAGTTGTAAGAGTTGTAGTTGTAAGAGTTGTAGTTGTAAGAGTTGTAGTTGTAAGAGTTGTAGTTGTAAGAGTTGTAGTTCTAGTTGTAAGAGTTGTAGTTGTAAGAGTTGTAGTTTTAAAAGTTGTAGTTCTAGTTGTAGCTGTAAGAGTTGTAGTTGTAAGAGTTGCAGTTGTAGTTCTAGAAGTTGTAGTTGTAAGAGTTGTAGTTGTAAGAGTTGTAGTTGTAAGAGTTGTAGTTCTAGTTCTAAGAGTTGTAGTTGTTTTTCTACAAGTTGTAGTTGTAAGAGTTGTAGTTGTAGTTGTAAGAGTTGTTGTTGTAGTAGTAAGAGTTGTAGTTATTAGAATTGTAGTTGTAAGAGTTGTAGTTTTAGTTGTAAGAGTTGTAGTTGTAAGAATTGTAGTTGTAAAAGTTGTAGTTGTAAGAGTTGTAGTTGTTAGAGTTGTAGTTGTAAGAGTTGGAGTTGTAAGATTTGTAGGAGTTGTAGTTGTAAGAGTTGTAGTTGCAGTTGTACGAGTTGTAGTTTTAGGTTTAAGAGTTGTAGTTGTAGTTGTAAGAGTTGTAGTTGTAAGAGTTGTAGTTGTAAGAGTTGTACTTGTAAGAGTTGTAGTTCTAAGAGTTGTAGTTCTAAGAGTTGTAGTTGTAGTTGTAAGAGTTGTACTTGTAAGAGTTGTAGTTCTAAGAGTTGTAGTTGTAGTTCTAAAAGTTGTATTTGTAAGAGTTGTAGTTGTAAGAGAAGTATGTTTAGTTATTAGAGTTGTAGTTGTAGTTCTAAAAGTTGTAGTTGTAAAAGTTGTAGATGTAGTTGTAAGAGTTGTAGTTGTAAGAATTGTAGTTGTAGTTGTAAGAGTGGTAGTTGTAAG
Source organism: Ariolimax columbianus (assembly GCA_036924085.1). Lineage (NCBI taxonomy): Eukaryota > Metazoa > Mollusca > Gastropoda > Stylommatophora > Arionidae > Ariolimax > Ariolimax columbianus. Next base: position 41,977,866 of record JAVGWX010000005.1, on the reverse strand, counting down.
AGTTGTAGTTCTATCTGTAGTTGTAAGAGTTGTAGTTGTAGTTATAGTTGTAAGAGTTGTAGTTGTAGTTCTAAGAGTTGTAGTTCTAAAACTTGTAGTTGTAGCTGTAAGAGTTGTAGTTATAAGAGTTGTAGTTGTAGTTGTAAGATGTGTAGTTGTAAGAGTTGTAGTTCTAAAAGTTGTAGTTGTAAGAGTTGTAGTTCTAGTTGTAGTTGTAAGAGTTGTAGTTGTAATAGTTGTAGTTGTAGTTCTAAAAGTTGTAGTTGTAGTTCTAAAAGTTGAAATTGTAAAAGTTGTAGTTGTAAGAGTTGTAATTGTAGTTCTAAAAGTTGTATTTGTAAGAGTTGTAGTTGTAGTTGTAAGAGTTGTAGTTGTAAGAGTTGTAGTTGTTAGAGTTGTAGTCGTAGTTGTAAGAGTTGTAGTTTTAGTTGTAAGAGTTGTAGTTGTAAGAATTGTAGTTGTAGTTGTAAGAGTTGTAGTTTTAAGTTTAAGAGTTGTAGTTGTAGTTGTAAGAATTGTAGTTCTAAGAGTTGTAGTTGTAAGAGTTGTAGTTGTAAGAGTTGTAATTGCAGTTGTAAGAGTTGTAGTTTTAAGTTTAAGAGTTGTAGTTGTAAGAGTTGTAGTTGTAAGAGTTGTAATTGTAAAAGTTGTAGTTGTAAGAGTTGTAGTTGTAAGAGTTGTAGTTTTAGGTTTAAGAGTTGTAGTTGTAAGAGTTGTAGTTGTAAGAGTTGTAGTTGCTAAAGTTGTAATTGTAGTTGTAAAAGTTGTAGTTGTAAGAGTTGTAGTTGTAGTTGTAAAAGTTGTAGTTATAGTTGTAGGTGTAGTTGTAGTTGTAAGAGTTGTAAGAGTTGTAGTTGTAGTTTTAAGAGTTGTAGTTGTAGTTGTAAGAGTTGTAGTTGTAAGAGTTGTAGTTGTAAGAGATGTAGTTGTAGTTGTAAGTGTTGCAGTTGTAAGAATTGGAGTTGTAGATGTAGTTGTTAGAGTTGTAGTTGTGAGAGTTGTAGTTGTAAGAGTTGTAGTTGTAGTTGTAAGAGTTGTAGTTGTAAGAGTTGTAGTTGTAGTTGTAAGAGTTGTAGTTGTAAGAGTTGTAGTTGTAAGAGTTGTAGTTCTAGTTGTAAGAGTTGTAGTTGTAGTTTTAAAATGTGTAGTTCTAGTTGTAGCTGTAAGAGTTGTAGTTGTAAGAGTTGCAGTTGTACTTCTAGAAGTTGTAGTTGTAAAAGTTGTAGTTGTAAGAGTTGTAGTTGTAAGAGTTGTAGTAATAGTTTTAAAAGTTGTAGTTGTAAGAGTTGTAGTTGTAAGAGTTGTAGTTGTAAGAATTGTAGTTGTAAGAGTTGTAGTTGTAAAAGTTGTAGTTGTAAGAGTTGTAGTTGTCAGAGTTGTAGTTGTAGTTCTAAGAGTTGTAGTTGTAAGAGTTGTAGTTCTATCTGCAGTTGTAAGAGTTGTAGTTGTAGTTATAGTTGTAAGATGTGTAGTTGTAAGAGTTGTAGTTGTAGTTCTAAAAGTTGTAGTTGTAAGAGTTGAAGTTCTAGTTGTAGTTGTAAGAGTTGTAGTTGTAAGAGTTGTAGTTCTAGTTCTAAGAGTTGTAGTTGTAGTTCTACAAGTTGTAGTTGTAAGAGTTGTAGTTGTAGTTGTAAGAGTTGTAGTTGTAGTTCTTAAAGTTGTATTTGTAAGAGTTGTAGTTGTAAGAGTTGTTGTTGTAGTAGTTAGAGTTGTAGTTATTAGAGTTGTAGTTGTAAGAGTTGTAGTTTTAGTTGTAAGAGTTGTAGTTGTAAGAATTGTAGTTGTAGTTGTAAAAGTTGTAGTTGTAAGAGTTGTAGTTGTTAGAGTTGTAGTTGTAGTTGTAAGAGTTGGAGTTGTAAGAGTTGTAGTTGCAGTTGTAAGAGTTGTAGTTTTAGGTTTAAGAGTTGTAGTTGTAAGAGTTGTAGTTGTAAGAGTTGTACTTGTAAGAGTTGTAGTTCTAAGAGTTGTAGTTCTAAGAGTTGTAGTTGTAGTTCTAAAAGTTGTATTTGTAAGAGTTGTAGTTGTAAGAGTTGTATGTTTAGTTCTAAGAGTTGTAGTTGTAGTTCTAAACGTTGTAGTTGTAAGAGTTGTAGATGTAGTTGTAAGAGTTGTAGTTGTAAGAATTGTAGTTGTAAGAATTGTAGTTCTAAGAGTTGTAGTTGTAAGAGTTGTAGTGCTATCTGTAGTTGTAAGAGTTGTAGTTGTAGTTATAGTTGTAAGAGTTGTAGTTGTAGTTCTAAGAGTTGTAATTCTAAAACTTGTAGTTGTAGCTGTAAGAGTTGTAGTAATAAGAAATGTAGTTGTAAGATGTGTAGTTGTAAGAGTTGTAGTTGTAGTTCTAAAAGTTGTAGTTGTAAGAGTTGTAGTTCTAGTTGTAGTTGTAAGAGTTGTAGTTGTAATAGTTGTAGTTGTAGTTCTAAAAGTTGTAGTTGTAGTTCTATAAGTTGTAGTTGTAAAAGTTGTAGTTGTAAGAGTTGTAATTGTAGTTCTAATAGTTGTATTTGTAAGAGTTGTAGTTGTAGTTGTAAGAGTTATAGTTGTAAGACTTGTAGTTGTAGTTGTAAGAGTTGGAGGTATAGTTGTAAGAGTTGTAGTTGTATTTGTAAGAATTGTAGTTGTAAGAGTTGTAGTTGTAAGATTTGTAAGAGTTGTAGTTGTAAGAGTTGTAATTGCAGTTGTAAGAGTTGTAGTTTTAAGTTTAAGAGTTGTAGTTGTAGTTGTAAGAGTTGTAGTTGTAAGAGTTTTAGTTGTAAAAGTTGTAGTTGTAAAAGTTGTAGTTGTAAGAGTTGTAGTTGTAGATGTCAGAGTTGTAGTTGTAGTTCTAAGAGTTGTAGTTCTATCTGTAGTTGTAAGAGTTGTAGTTGTAGTTATAGTTGTAAGAGTTGTAGTTCTAAGAGTTGTAGTTGTAGTTCTAAAAGTTGTAGTTGTAGTTGTAAGAGTTGTAGTTATAAGAGTTGTAGTTGTAAGATGTGTAGTTGTAAGAGTTGTAGTTGTAGTTCTAAAAGTTGTAGTTGTAAGAGTTTAAGTTCTAGTTGTAGTTGTAAGAGTTGTAGTTGTAAGAGTTGTAGTTCTAGTTCTAAGAGTTGTAGTTGTAGTTCTAAAAGGTGTAGTTGTAAGAGTTGTAGTTGTAAGAGTTGTAGTTGTAGTTCTTAAAGTTGTATTTGTAAGAGTTGTAGTTGTAGTTGTAAGAGTTGTAGTTGTAGTTGTAAGAGTTGTAGTTGTAAGAGTTGTAGTTGTAAGAGTTGTAGTAATAGTTTTAAAAGTTGTAGTTGTAAGAGTTGTAGTTGTAAGAGTTGTAGTTGTAAGAGTTGTAGTTGTAAAAGTTGTGGTTGTAAGAGTTGTAGTTGTAGTTGTCAGAGTTGTAGTTGTAGTTCTAAGAGTTGTAGTTGTAAGAGTTGTAGTTCTATCTGTAGTTGTAACAGTTGTAGTTATAGTTATAGTTGTAAGAGTTGTAGTTGTAGTTCTAAGAGTTGTAGTTGTAAGAGTTGTAGTTGTAAGAGTTGTAGTTGTAGTTGCTACAGTTGTAATTGTAGTTGTAAGAGTTGTAGTTGTAAGAGTTGTAGTTGTAAGAATTGTAGTTGTAAAAGTTGTAGTTATAGTTGTAGGTGTAGTTGTAAGAGTTGTAGTTGTAACAGTTGTAGTTGTAGTTGTAAGCGTTGTAAGAGTTGTAGTTGTAGTTGTAAGAGTTGTAGTTGTAAGAGTTGTAGTTGTAAGAGTTGTAGTTGTAAGAGTTGTAGTTGTAAGAGTTGTAGTTGTAAGAGTTGTAGTTCTAGTTGTAAGAGTTGTAGTTATAGTTTTAAAAGTTGTAGTTCTAGTTGTAGCTGTAAGAGTTGTAGTTGTAAGAGTTGTAGTAATAGTTTTAAAAGTTGTAGTTGTAAGAGTTGTAGTTGTAAGAGTTGTAGTTGTAAGAATTGTAGTTGTAAGAGTTGTAGTTGTAAAAGTTGTAGTTGTAAGAGTTGTAGTTGTCAGAGTTGTAGTTGTAGTTCTAAGAGTTGTAGTTGTAAGAGTTGAAATTCTAGTTGTAGTTGTAAGAGTTGTAGTTGTAAGAGTTGTAGTTCTAGTTCTAAGAGTTGTAGTTGTAGTTCTAAAAGTTGTAGTTGTAAGAGTTGTAGTTGTAGTTGTAAGAGTTGTAGTTGTAGTTCTTAAAGTTGTATTTGTAAGAGTTGTAGTTGTAGTTGTAAGAGTTGTTGTTGTAGTAGTAAGAGTTGTAGTTATTAGAGTTGTAGTTGTAAGAGTTGTAGTTGTAGTTGTAAAAGTTGTAGTTATAGTTGTAGGTGTAGTTGTAGTTGTAAGAGTTGTAAGAGTTGTAGTTGTAGTTTTAAGAGTTGTAGTTGTAGTTGTAAGAGTTGTAGTTGTAAGAGTTGTAGTTGTAAGAGATGTAGTTGTAGTTGTAAGTGTTGCAGTTGTAAGAATTGAAGTTGTAGATGTAGTTGTTAGAGTTGTAGTTGTGAGAGTTGTAGTTGTAAGAGTTGTAGTTGTAGTTGTAAGAGTTGTAGTTGTAAGAGTTGTAGTTGTAGTTGTAAGAGTTGTAGTTGTAAGAGTTGTAGTTGTAAGAGTTGTAGTTCTAGTTGTAAGAGTTGTAGTTGTAGTTTTAAAAGTTGTAGTTCTAGTTGTAGCTGTAAGAGTTGTAGTTGTAAGAGTTGCAGTTGTACTTCTAGAAGTTGTAGTTGTAAAAGTTGTAGTTGTAAGAGTTGTAGTTGTAAGAGTTGTAGTAATAGTTTTAAAAGTTGTAGTTGTAAGAGTTGTAGTTGTAAGAGTTGTAGTTGTAAGAATTGTAGTTGTAAGAGTTGTAGTTCTAAGAGTTGTAGTTGTAAGAGTTGTAGTTCTATCTGCAGTTGTAAGAGTTGTAGTTGTAGTTATAGTTGTAAGATGTGTAGTTGTAAGAGTTGTAGTTGTAGTTCTAAAAGTTGTAGTTGTAAGAGTTGAAGTTCTAGTTGTAGTTGTAAGAGTTGTAGTTGTAAGAGTTGTAGTTCTAGTTCTAAGAGTTGTAGTTGTAGTTGTAAGAGTTGTAGTTGTAAGAGTTGTAGTTGTAGTTGCTACAGTTGTAATTGTAGTTGTAAGAGTTGTAGTTGTAAGAGTTGTAGTTGTAAGAATTGTAGTTGTAAAAGTTGTAGTTATAGTTGTAGGTGTAGTTGTAAGAGTTGTAGTTGTAACAGTTGTAGTTGTAGTTGTAAGCGTTGTAAGAGTTGTAGTTGTAGTTGTAAGAGTTGTAGTTGTAGTTGTAAGAGTTGTAGTTGTAAGAGTTGTAGTTGTAAGAGTTGTAGTTGTAAGAGTTGTAGTTGTAAGAGTTGTAGTTCTAGTTGTAAGAGTTGTAGTTATAGTTTTAAAAGTTGTAGTTCTAGTTGTAGCTGTAAGAGTTGTAGTTGTAAGAGTTGTAGTAATAGTTTTAAAAGTTGTAGTTGTAAGAGTTGTAGTTGTAAGAGTTGTAGTTGTAAGAATTGTAGTTGTAAGAGTTGTAGTTGTAAAAGTTGTAGTTGTAAGAGTTGTAGTTGTCAGAGTTGTAGTTGTAGTTCTAAGAGTTGTAGTTGTAAGAGTTGTAGTTCTATCTGCAGTTGTAAGAGTTGTAGTTATAGTTGTAAGAGTTGTAGTTGTAGTTCTAAGAGTTGTAGTTGTAGTTCTAAAAGTTGTAGTTGTAGTTGTAAGAGTTGTAGTTATAAGAGTTGTAGTTGTAAGATGTGTAGTTGTAAGAGTTGTAGTTGTAGTTCTAAAAGTTGTAGTTGTAAGAGTTGAAATTCTAGTTGTAGTTGTAAGAGTTGTAGTTGTAAGAGTTGTAGTTCTAGTTCTAAGAGTTGTAGTTGTAGTTCTAAAAGTTGTAGTTGTAAGAGTTGTAGTTGTAGTTGTAAGAGTTGTAGTTGTAGTTCTTAAAGTTGTATTTGTAAGAGTTGTAGTTGTAGTTGTAAGAGTTGTTGTTGTAGTAGTAAGAGTTGTAGTTATTAGAGTTGTAGTTGTAAGAGTTGTAGTTGTAGTTGTAAAAGTTGTAGTTATAGTTGTAGGTGTAGTTGTAGTTGTAAGAGTTGTAAGAGTTGTAGTTGTAGTTTTAAGAGTTGTAGTTGTAGTTGTAAGAGTTGTAGTTGTAAGAGTTGTAGTTGTAAGAGATGTAGTTGTAGTTGTAAGTGTTGCAGTTGTAAGAATTGGAGTTGTAGATGTAGTTGTTAGAGTTGTAGTTGTGAGAGTTGTAGTTGTAAGAGTTGTAGTTGTAGTTGTAAGAGTTGTAGTTGTAAGAGTTGTAGTTGTAGTTGTAAGAGTTGTAGTTGTAAGAGTTGTAGTTGTAAGAGTTGTAGTTCTAGTTGTAAGAGTTGTAGTTGTAGTTTTAAAAGTTGTAGTTCTAGTTGTAGCTGTAAGAGTTGTAGTTGTAAGAGTTGCAGTTGTACTTCTAGAAGTTGTAGTTGTAAAAGTTGTAGTTGTAAGAGTTGTAGTTGTAAGAGTTGTAGTAATAGTTTTAAAAGTTGTAGTTGTAAGAGTTGTAGTTGTAAGAGTTGTAGTTGTAAGAATTGTAGTTGTAAGAGTTGTAGTTGTAAAAGTTGTAGTTGTAAGAGTTGTAGTTGTCAGAGTTGTAGTTGTAGTTCTAAGAGTTGTAGTTGTAAGAGTTGTAGTTCTATCTGCAGTTGTAAGAGTTGTAGTTGTAGTTATAGTTGTAAGATGTGTAGTTGTAAGAGTTGTAGTTGTAGTTCTAAAAGTTGTAGTTGTAAGAGTTGAAGTTCTAGTTGTAGTTGTAAGAGTTGTAGTTGTAAGAGTTGTAGTTCTAGTTCTAAGAGTTGTAGTTGTAGTTCTACAAGTTGTAGTTGTAAGAGTTGTAGTTGTAGTTGTAAGAGTTGTAGTTGTAGTTCTTAAAGTTGTATTTGTAAGAGTTGTAGTTGTAGTTGTAAGAGTTGTTGTTGTAGTAGTTAGAGTTGTAGTTATTAGAGTTGTAGTTGTAAGAGTTGTAGTTTTAGTTGTAAGAGTTGTAGTTGTAAGAATTGTAGTTGTAGTTGTAAAAGTTGTAGTTGTAAGAGTTGTAGTTGTTAGAGTTGTAGTTGTAGTTGTAAGAGTTGGAGTTGTAAGAGTTGTAGTTGCAGTTGTAAGAGTTGTAGTTTTAGGTTTAAGAGTTGTAGTTGTAAGAGTTGTAGTTGTAAGAGTTGTACTTGTAAGAGTTGTAGTTCTAAGAGTTGTAGTTCTAAGAGTTGTAGTTGTAGTTCTAAAAGTTGTATTTGTAAGAGTTGTAGTTGTAAGAGTTGTATGTTTAGTTCTAAGAGTTGTAGTTGTAGTTCTAAACGTTGTAGTTGTAAGAGTTGTAGATGTAGTTGTAAGAGTTGTAGTTGTAAGAATTGTAGTTGTAGTTGTAAGAATTGTAGTTCTAAGAGTTGTAGTTGTAAGAGTTGTAGTGCTATCTGTAGTTGTAAGAGTTGTAGTTGTAGTTATAGTTGTAAGAGTTGTAGTTGTAGTTCTAAGAGTTGTAATTCTAAAACTTGTAGTTGTAGCTGTAAGAGTTGTAGTAATAAGAAATGTAGTTGTAAGATGTGTAGTTGTAAGAGTTGTAGTTGTAGTTCTAAAAGTTGTAGTTGTAAGAGTTGTAGTTCTAGTTGTAGTTGTAAGAGTTGTAGTTGTAATAGTTGTAGTTGTAGTTCTAAAAGTTGTAGTTGTAGTTCTATAAGTTGTAGTTGTAAAAGATGTAGTTGTAAGAGTTGTAATTGTAGTTCTAATAGTTGTATTTGTAAGAGTTGTAGTTGTAGTTGTAAGAGTTATAGTTGTAAGACTTGTAGTTGTAGTTGTAAGAGTTGGAGGTATAGTTGTAAGAGTTGTAGTTGTATTTGTAAGAATTGTAGTTGTAAGAGTTGTAGTTGTAAGATTTGTAAGAGTTGTAGTTGTAAGAGTTGTAATTGCAGTTGTAAGAGTTGTAGTTTTAAGTTTAAGAGTTGTAGTTGTAGTTGTAAGAGTTGTAGTTGTAAGAGTTTTAGTTGTAAAAGTTGTAGTTGTAAAAGTTGTAGTTGTAAGAGTTGTAGTTGTAGATGTCAGAGTTGTAGTTGTAGTTCTAAGAGTTGTAGTTCTATCTGTAGTTGTAAGAGTTGTAGTTGTAGTTATAGTTGTAAGAGTTGTAGTTCTAAGAGTTGTAGTTGTAGTTCTAAAAGTTGTAGTTGTAGTTGTAAGAGTTGTAGTTATAAGAGTTGTAGTTGTAAGATGTGTAGTTGTAAGAGTTGTAGTTGTAGTTCTAAAAGTTGTAGTTGTAAGAGTTTAAGTTCTAGTTGTAGTTGTAAGAGTTGTAGTTGTAAGAGTTGTAGTTCTAGTTCTAAGAGTTGTAGTTGTAGTTCTAAAAGGTGTAGTTGTAAGAGTTGTAGTTGTAAGAGTTGTAGTTGTAGTTCTTAAAGTTGTATTTGTAAGAGTTGTAGTTGTAGTTATAAGAGTTGTAGTTGTAGTTGTAAGAGTTGTAGTTGTAAGAGTTGTAGTTGTAAGAGTTGTAGTAATAGTTTTAAAAGTTGTAGTTGTAAGAGTTGTAGTTGTAAGAGTTGTAGTTGTAAGAGTTGTAGTTGTAAAAGTTGTGGTTGTAAGAGTTGTAGTTGTAGTTGTCAGAGTTGTAGTTGTAGTTCTAAGAGTTGTAGTTGTAAGAGTTGTAGTTCTATCTGTAGTTGTAACAGTTGTAGTTATAGTTATAGTTGTAAGAGTTGTAGTTGTAGTTCTAAGAGTTGTAGTTGTAAGAGTTGTAGTTGTAAGAGTTGTAGTTGTAGTTGCTACAGTTGTAATTGTAGTTGTAAGAGTTGTAGTTGTAAGAGTTGTAGTTGTAAGAATTGTAGTTGTAAAAGTTGTAGTTATAGTTGTAGGTGTAGTTGTAAGAGTTGTAGTTGTAACAGTTGTAGTTGTAAGCGTTGTAAGAGTTGTAGTTGTAGTTGTAAGAGTTGTAGTTGTAGTTGTAAGAGTTGTAGTTGTAAGAGTTGTAGTTGTAAGAGTTGTAGTTGTAAGAGTTGTAGTTGTAAGAGTTGTAGTTCTAGTTGTAAGAGTTGTAGTTATAGTTTTAAAAGTTGTAGTTCTAGTTGTAGCTGTAAGAGTTGTAGTTGTAAGAGTTGTAGTAATAGTTTTAAAAGTTGTAGTTGTAAGAGTTGTAGTTGTAAGAGTTGTAGTTGTAAGAATTGTAGTTGTAAGAGTTGTAGTTGTAAAAGTTGTAGTTGTAAGAGTTGTAGTTGTCAGAGTTGTAGTTGTAGTTCTAAGAGTTGTAGTTGTAAGAGTTGTAGTTCTATCTGCAGTTGTAAGAGTTGTAGTTATAGTTGTAAGAGTTGTAGTTGTAGTTCTAAGAGTTGTAGTTGTAGTTCTAAAAGTTGTAGTTGTAGTTGTAAGAGTTGTAGTTATAAGAGTTGTAGTTGTAAGATGTGTAGTTGTAAGAGTTGTAGTTGTAGTTCTAAAAGTTGTAGTTGTAAGAGTTGAAATTCTAGTTGTAGTTGTAAGAGTTGTAGTTGTAAGAGTTGTAGTTCTAGTTCTAAGAGTTGTAGTTGTAGTTCTAAAAGTTGTAGTTGTAAGAGTTGTAGTTGTAGTTGTAAGAGTTGTAGTTGTAGTTCTTAAAGTTGTATTTGTAAGAGTTGTAGTTGTAGTTGTAAGAGTTGTTGTTGTAGTAGTAAGAGTTGTAGTTATTAGAGTTGTAGTTGTAAGAGTTGTAGTTTTAGTTGTAAGAGTTGTAGTTGTAAGAATTGTAGTTGTAGTTGTAAAAGTGTGTAGTTGTAAGAGTTGTAATTGTTAGAGTTGTAGTTGTAGTTGTAAGAGTTGGAGTTGTAAGATTTGTAAGAGTTGTAGTTGTAAGAGTTGTAGTTGCAGTTGTAAGAGTTGTAGTTTTAGGTTTAAGAGTTGTAGTTGTAGTTGTAAGAGTTGTAGTTGTAAGAGTTGTAGTTGTAAGAGTTGTACTTGTAAGAGTTGTAGTTCTAAGAGTTGTAGTTCTAAGAGTTGTAGTTGTAGTTCTAAAAGTTGTATTTGTAAGAGTTGTAGTTGTAGTTGTAAGAGTTGTATGTTTAGTTCTAAGAGTTGTAGTTGTAGTTCTAAACGTTGTAGTTGTAAGAGTTGTAGATGTAGTTGTAAGAGTTGTAGTTGTAAGAATTGTAGTTGTAGTTGTAAGAGTTGTAGTTGTAAGAGTTGTAGTGCTATCTGTAGTTGTAAGAGTTGTAGTTGTAGTTATAGTTGTAAGAGTTGTAGTTGTAGTTCTAAGAGTTGTAGTTCTGAAACTTGTAGTTGTAGCTGTAAGAGTTGTAGTTATAAGAGTTGTAGTTGTAAGATGTGTAGTTGTAAGAGTTGTAGTTGTAGTTCTAAAAGTTGTAGTTGTAAGAGTTGTAGTTCTAGTTGTAGTTGTAAGAGTTGTAGTTGTAATAGTTGTAGTTGTAGTTCTAAAAGTTGTAGTTGTAGTTCTATAAGTTGTAGTTGTAAAAGTTGTAGTTGTAAGAGTTGTAATTGTAGTTCTAATAGTTGTATTTGTAAGAGTTGTAGTTGTAGTTGTAAGAGTTGTAGTTGTAGTTGTAAGAATTGAAGGTATAGTTGTAAGAGTTGTAGTTGTATTTGTAAGAATTGTAGTTGTAAGAGTTGTAGTTGTAAGATTTGTAAGAGTTGTAGTTGTAAGAGTTGTAATTGCAGTTGTAAGAGTTGTAGTTTTAAGTTTAAGAGTTGTAGTTGTAGTTGTAAGAGTTGTAGTTGTAAGAGTTGTAGTTGTAAAAGTTGTAGTTGTAAAAGTTGTAGTTGTAAGAGTTGTAGTTGTAGTTGTCAGAGTTGTAGTTGTAGTTCTAAGAGTTGTAGTTCTATCTGTAGTTGTAAGAGTTGTAGTTATAGTTGTAAGAGTTGTAGTTGTAGTTCTAAGAGTTGTAGTTGTAGTTCTAAAAGTTGTAGTTGTAAGAGTTGTAGTTATAAGAGTTGTAGTTGTAAGATGTGTAGTTGTAAAAGTTGTAGTAGTTCTAAAAGTTGTAGTTGTAAGAGTTGAAGTTCTAGTTGTAGTTGTAAGAGTTGTAGTTGTAAGAGTTGTAGTTCTAGTTCTAAGAGTTGTAGTTGTAGTTCTAAAAGTTGTAGTTGTAAGAGTTTTAGTTGTAAGAGTTGTAGTTGTAGTTCTTAAAGTTGTATTTGTAAGAGTTGTAGTTGTAGTTGTAAGAGTTGTAGTTGTAGTTGTAAGAGTTGTAGTTGTAAGAGTTGTAGTTGTAAGAGTTGTAGTAATAGTTTTAAAAGTTGTAGTTGTAAGAGTTATAGTTGTAAGAGTTGTAGTTGTAAGAGTTGTAGTTGTAGTTGTCAGAGTTGTAGTTGTAGTTCTAAGAGTTGTAGTTGTAAGAGTTGTAGTTCTATCTGTAGTTGTAACAGTTGTAGTTGTAGTTATAGTTTTAAGAGTTGTAGTTGTAGTTCTAAGAGTTGTAGTTGTAGTTCTAAAAGTTGTAGTTGTAAGAGTTGTAGTTATAAGAGTTTTAGTTGTAAGATGTGTAGTTGTAAGAGTTGTAGTTGTAAGATTTGTAAGAGTTGTAGTTGTAAGAGTTGTAGTTGCAGTTGTAAGAGTTGTAGTTTTAGGTTTAAGAGTTGTAGTTGTAAGAGTTGTAGTTGTAAGAGTTGTACTTGTAAGAGTTGTAGTTGTAAGAGTTGTAGTTGTAAGAGTTGTAGTTCTAAGAGTTGTAGTTGTAGTTGTAAGAGTTGTAGTTGTAAGAATTGTAGTTGTAGTTGTAAGAGTTGTAGTTCTAAGAGTTGTAGTTGTAAGAGTTGTAGTTCTATCTGTAGTTGTAAGAGTTGTAGTTTTAGTTATAGTTGTAAGAGTTGTAGTTGTAGTTCTAAGAGTTGTAATTCTAAAACTTGTAGTTGTAGCTGTAAGAGTTATAGTTATAAGAGTTGTAGTTGTAGTTGTAAGATGTGTAGTTGTAAGAGTTGTAGTTGTAGTTCTAAAAGTTGTAGTTGTAAGAGTTGTAGTTCTAGTTGTAGTTGTAAGAGTTGTAGTTGTAATAGTTGTAGTTGTAGTTCTAAAAGTTGTAGTTGTAGTTCTATAAGTTGTAGTTGTAAAAGTTGTAGTTGTAAGAGTTGTAATTGTAGTTCTAATAGTTGTATTTGTAAGAGTTGTAGTTGTAATAGTTGTAGTTGTAAGAGTTGTAGTTGTTAGAGTTGTAGTTGTAGTTGTAAGAGTTGTAGTTTTAGTTGTAAGAGTTGTAGTTGTAAGAATTGTAGTTGTAAGAGTTTTAGTTGTAAGAGTTGTAGTTGTTAGAGTTGTAGTTGTAAGAGTTGGAGGTATAGTTGTAAGAGTTGTAGTTGTAACAATTGTAGTTGTAAGAGTTGTAGTTGTAAGATTTGTAAGAGTTGTAGTTGTAAGAGTTGTAATTGCAGTTGTAAGAGTTGTAGTTTTAAGTTTAAGGGTTGTAGTTGTAGTTGTAAGAGTTGTAGTTGTAAGAGTTTTAGTTGTAAAAGTTGTAGTTGTAAAAGTTGTAGTTGTAAGAGTTGTAGTTTTAGATGTCAGAGTTGTAGTTGTAGTTCTAAGAGTTGTAGTTCTATCTGTAGTTGTAAGAGTTGTAGTTGTAGTTATAGTTGTAAGAGTTGTAGTTCTAAGAGTTGTAGTTGTAGTTCTAAAAGTTGTAGTTGTAGTTGTAAGAGTTGTAGTTATAAGAGTTGTAGTTGTAAGATGTGTAGTTGTAAGAGTTGTAGTTGTAGTTCTAAAAGTTGTAGTTGTAAGAGTTTAAGTTCTAGTTGTAGTTGTAAGAGTTGTAGTTGTAAGAGTTGTAGTTCTAGTTCTAAGTGTTGTAGTTGTAGTTCTAAAAGGTGTAGTTGTAAGAGTTGTAGTTGTAAGAGTTGTAGTTGCAGTTCTTAAAGTTGTATTTGTAAGAGTTGTAGTTGTAGTTGTAAGAGTTGTACTTGTAGTTGTAAGAGTTGTAGTTGTAAGAGTTGTAGTTGTAAGAGTTGTAGTAATAGTTTTAAAAGTTGTAGTTGTAAGAGTTGTAGTTGTAAGAGTTGTAGTTGTAAGAGTTGTAGTTGTAAAAGTTGTGGTTGTAAGAGTTGTAGTTGTAGTTGTCAGAGTTGTAGTTGTAGTTCTAAGAGTTGTAGTTGTAAGAGTTGTAGTTCTATCTGTAGATGTAACAGTTGCAGTTATAGTTATAGTTGTAAGAGTTGTAGTTGTAGTTCTAAGAGTTGTAGTTGTAAGAGTTGTAGTTGTAAGAGTTGTAGTTGTAGTTGCTACAGTTGTAATTGTAGTTGTAAGAGTTGTAGTTGTAAGAGTTGTAGTTGTAAGAATTGTAGTTGTAGTTGTAAAAGTTGTAGTTATAGTTGTAGGTGTAGTTGTAAGAGTTGTAGTTGTAACAGTTGTAGTTGTAGTTGTAAGCGTTGTAAGAGTTGTAGTTGTAGTTGTAAGAGTTGTAGTTGTAGTTGTAAGAGTTGTAGTTGTAAAAGTTGTAGTTGTAAGAGTTGTAGTTGTAAGAGTTGTAGTTGTAAGAGTTGTAGTTCTAGTTGTAAGAGTTGTAGTTATAGTTTTAAAAGTTGTAGTTCTAGTTGTAGCTGTAAGAGTTGTAGTTGTAAGAGTTGTAGTAATAGTTTTAAAAGTTGTAGTTGTTAGAGTTGTAGTTGTAAGAGTTGTAGTTGTAAGAGTTGTAGTTGTAAAGGTTGTGGTTGTAAGAGTTGTAGTTGTAGTTGTCAGAGTTGTAGTTGTAGTTCTAAGAGTTGTAGTTGTAAGAGTTGTAGTTCTATCTGTAGTTGTAACAGTTGTAGTTATAGTTATAGTTGTAAGAGTTGTAGTTGTAGTTCTAAGAGTTGTAGTTGTAAGAGTTGTAGTTGTAAGAGTTGTAGTTGTAGTTGCTACAGTTGTAATTGTAGTTGTAAGAGTTGTAGTTGTAAGAGTTGTAGTTGTAAGAATTGTAGTTGTAAAAGTTGTAGTTATAGTTGTAGGTGTAGTTGTAAGAGTTGTAGTTGTAACAGTTGTAGTTGTAAGCGTTGTAAGAGTTGTAGTTGTAGTTGTAAGAGTTGTAGTTGTAGTTGTAAGAGTTGTAGTTGTAAGAGTTGTAGTTGTAAGAGTTGTAGTTGTAAGAGTTGTAGTTGTAAGAGTTGTAGTTCTAGTTGTAAGAGTTGTAGTTATAGTTTTAAAAGTTGTAGTTCTAGTTGTAGCTGTAAGAGTTGTAGTTGTAAGAGTTGTAGTAATAGTTTTAAAAGTTGTAGTTTTAAGAGTTGTAGTTGTAAGAGTTGTAGTTGTAAGAATTGTAGTTGTAAGAGTTGTAGTTGTAAAAGTTGTAGTTGTAAGAGTTGTAGTTGTCAGAGTTGTAGTTGTAGTTCTAAGAGTTGTAGTTGTAAGAGTTGTAGTTCTATCTGCAGTTGTAAGAGTTGTAGTTATAGTTGTAAGAGTTGTAGTTGTAGTTCTAAGAGTTGTAGTTGTAGTTCTAAAAGTTGTAGTTGTAGTTGTAAGAGTTGTAGTTATAAGAGTTGTAGTTGTAAGATGTGTAGTTGTAAGAGTTGTAGTTGTAGTTCTAAAAGTTGTAGTTGTAAGAGTTGAAATTCTAGTTGTAGTTGTAAGAGTTGTAGTTGTAAGAGTTGTAGTTCTAGTTCTAAGAGTTGTAGTTGTAGTTCTAAAAGTTGTAGTTGTAAGAGTTGTAGTTGTAGTTGTAAGAGTTGTAGTTGTAGTTCTTAAAGTTGTATTTGTAAGAGTTGTAGTTGTAGTTGTAAGAGTTGTTGTTGTAGTAGTAAGAGTTGTAGTTATTAGAGTTGTAGTTGTAAGAGTTGTAGTTTTAGTTGTAAGAGTTGTAGTTGTAAGAATTGTAGTTGTAGTTGTAAAAGTGTGTAGTTGTAAGAGTTGTAATTGTTAGAGTTGTAGTTGTAGTTGTAAGAGTTGGAGTTGTAAGATTTGTAAGAGTTGTAGTTGTAAGAGTTGTAGTTGCAGTTGTAAGAGTTGTAGTTTTAGGTTTAAGAGTTGTAGTTGTAGTTGTAAGAGTTGTAGTTGTAAGAGTTGTAGTTGTAAGAGTTGTACTTGTAAGAGTTGTAGTTCTAAGAGTTGTAGTTCTAAGAGTTGTAGTTGTAGTTCTAAAAGTTGTATTTGTAAGAGTTGTAGTTGTAGTTGTAAGAGTTGTATGTTTAGTTCTAAGAGTTGTAGTTGTAGTTCTAAACGTTGTAGTTGTAAGAGTTGTAGATGTAGTTGTAAGAGTTGTAGTTGTAAGAATTGTAGTTGTAGTTGTAAGAGTTGTAGTTGTAAGAGTTGTAGTTGTAAGAGTTGTAGTGCTATCTGTAGTTGTAAGAGTTGTAGTTGTAGTTATAGTTGTAAGAGTTGTAGTTGTAGTTCTAAGAGTTGTAGTTCTGAAACTTGTAGTTGTAGCTGTAAGAGTTGTAGTTATAAGAGTTGTAGTTGTAAGATGTGTAGTTGTAAGAGTTGTAGTTGTAGTTCTAAAAGTTGTAGTTGTAAGAGTTGTAGTTCTAGTTGTAGTTGTAAGAGTTGTAGTTGTAATAGTTGTAGTTGTAGTTCTAAAAGTTGTAGTTGTAGTTCTATAAGTTGTAGTTGTAAAAGTTGTAGTTGTAAGAGTTGTAATTGTAGTTCTAATAGTTGTATTTGTAAGAGTTGTAGTTGTAGTTGTAAGAGTTGTAGTTGTAGTTGTAAGAATTGAAGGTATAGTTGTAAGAGTTGTAGTTGTATTTGTAAGAATTGTAGTTGTAAGAGTTGTAGTTGTAAGATTTGTAAGAGTTGTAGTTGTAAGAGTTGTAATTGCAGTTGTAAGAGTTGTAGTTTTAAGTTTAAGAGTTGTAGTTGTAGTTGTAAGAGTTGTAGTTGTAAGAGTTGTAGTTGTAAAAGTTGTAGTTGTAAAAGTTGTAGTTGTAAGAGTTGTAGTTGTAGTTCTAAGAGTTGTAGTTCTATCTGTAGTTGTAAGAGTTGTAGTTATAGTTGTAAGAGTTGTAGTTGTAGTTCTAAGAGTTGTAGTTGTAGTTCTAAAAGTTGTAGTTGTAGTTGTAAGAGTTGTAGTTATAAGAGTTGTAGTTGTAAGATGTGTAGTTGTAAAAGTTGTAGTAGTTCTAAAAGTTGTAGTTGTAAGAGTTGAAGTTCTAGTTGTAGTTGTAAGAGTTGTAGTTGTAAGAGTTGTAGTTCTAGTTCTAAGAGTTGTAGTTGTAGTTCTAAAAGTTGTAGTTGTAAGAGTTTTAGTTGTAAGAGTTGTAGTTGTAGTTCTTAAAGTTGTATTTGTAAGAGTTGTAGTTGTAGTTGTAAGAGTTGTAGTTGTAGTTGTAAGAGTTGTAGTTGTAAGAGTTGTAGTTGTAAGAGTTGTAGTAATAGTTTTAAAAGTTGTAGTTGTAAGAGTTATAGTTGTAAGAGTTGTAGTTGTAAGAGTTGTAGTTGTAGTTGTCAGAGTTGTAGTTGTAGTTCTAAGAGTTGTAGTTGTAAGAGTTGTAGTTCTATCTGTAGTTGTAACAGTTGTAGTTGTAGTTATAGTTTTAAGAGTTGTAGTTGTAGTTCTAAGAGTTGTAGTTGTAGTTCTAAAAGTTGTAGTTGTAAGAGTTGTAGTTATAAGAGTTTTAGTTGTAAGATGTGTAGTTGTAAGAGTTGTAGTTGTAAGATTTGTAAGAGTTGTAGTTGTAAGAGTTGTAGTTGCAGTTGTAAGAGTTGTAGTTTTAGGTTTAAGAGTTGTAGTTGTAAGAGTTGTAGTTGTAAGAGTTGTACTTGTAAGAGTTGTAGTTGTAAGAGTTGTAGTTGTAAGAGTTGTAGTTCTAAGAGTTGTAGTTGTAGTTGTAAGAGTTGTAGTTGTAAGAATTGTAGTTGTAGTTGTAAGAGTTGTAGTTCTAAGAGTTGTAGTTGTAAGAGTTGTAGTTTTAGTTATAGTTGTAAGAGTTGTAGTTGTAGTTCTAAGAGTTGTAATTCTAAAACTTGTAGTTGTAGCTGTAAGAGTTATAGTTATAAGAGTTGTAGTTGTAGTTGTAAGATGTGTAGTTGTAAGAGTTGTAGTTGTAGTTCTAAAAGTTGTAGTTGTAAGAGTTGTAGTTCTAGTTGTAGTTGTAAGAGTTGTAGTTGTAATAGTTGTAGTTGTAGTTCTAAAAGTTGTAGTTGTAGTTCTATAAGTTGTAGTTGTAAAAGTTGTAGTTGTAAGAGTTGTAATTGTAGTTCTAATAGTTGTATTTGTAAGAGTTGTAGTTGTAATAGTTGTAGTTGTAAGAGTTGTAGTTGTTAGAGTTGTAGTTGTAGTTGTAAGAGTTGTAGTTTTAGTTGTAAGAGTTGTAGTTGTAAGAATTGTAGTTGTAAGAGTTGTAGTTGTAAGAGTTGTAGTTGTTAGAGTTGTAGTTGTAAGAGTTGGAGGTATAGTTGTAAGAGTTGTAGTTGTAACAATTGTAGTTGTAAGAGTTGTAGTTGTAAGATTTGTAAGAGTTGTAGTTGTAAGAGTTGTAATTGCAGTTGTAAGAGTTGTAGTTTTAAGTTTAAGGGTTGTAGTTGTAAGAGTTGTAGTTGTAAGAGTTTTAGTTGTAAAAGTTGTAGTTGTGAAAGTTGTAGTTGTAAGAGTTGTAGTTTTAGATGTCAGAGTTGTAGTTGTAGTTCTAAGAGTTGTAGTTCTATCTGTAGTTGTAAGAGTTGTAGTTGTAGTTATAGTTGTAAGAGTTGTAGTTCTAAGAGTTGTAGTTGTAGTTCTAAAAGTTGTAGTTGTAGTTGTAAGAGTTGTAGTTATAAGAGTTGTAGTTGTAAGATGTGTAGTTGTAAGAGTTGTAGTTGTAGTTCTAAAAGTTGTAGTTGTAAGAGTTTAAGTTCTAGTTGTAGTTGTAAGAGTTGTAGTTGTAAGAGTTGTAGTTCTAGTTCTAAGTGTTGTAGTTGTAGTTCTAAAAGGTGTAGTTGTAAGAGTTGTAGTTGTAAGAGTTGTAGTTGCAGTTCTTAAAGTTGTATTTGTAAGAGTTGTAGTTGTAGTTGTAAGAGTTGTACTTGTAGTTGTAAGAGTTGTAGTTGTAAGAGTTGTAGTTGTAAGAGTTGTAGTAATAGTTTTAAAAGTTGTAGTTGTAAGAGTTGTAGTTGTAAGAGTTGTAGTTGTAAAAGTTGTGGTTGTAAGAGTTGTAGTTGTAGTTGTCAGAGTTGTAGTTGTAGTTCTAAGAGTTGTAGTTGTAAGAGTTGTAGTTCTATCTGTAGATGTAACAGTTGTAGTTATAGTTATAGTTGTAAGAGTTGTAGTTGTAGTTCTAAGAGTTGTAGTTGTAAGAGTTGTAGTTGTAAGAGTTGTAGTTGTAGTTGCTACAGTTGTAATTGTAGTTGTAAGAGTTGTAGTTGTAAGAGTTGTAGTTGTAAGAATTGTAGTTGTAGTTGTAAAAGTTATAGTTGTAGGTGTAGTTGTAAGAGTTGTAGTTGTAACAGTTGTAGTTGTAGTTGTAAGCGTTGTAAGAGTTGTAGTTGTAGTTGTAAGAGTTGTAGTTGTAGTTGTAAGAGTTGTAGTTGTAAAAGTTGTAGTTGTAAGAGTTGTAGTTGTAAGAGTTGTAGTTGTAAGAGTTGTAGTTCTAGTTGTAAGAGTTGTAGTTATAGTTTTAAAAGTTGTAGTTCTAGTTGTAGCTGTAAGAGTTGTAGTTGTAAGAGTTGTAGTAATAGTTTTAAAAGTTGTAGTTGTAAGAGTTGTAGTTGTAAGAGTTGTAGTTGTAAGAATTGTAGTTGTAAGAGTTGTAGTTGTAAAAGTTGTAGTTGTAAGAGTTGTAGCTGTCAGAGTTGTAGTTGTAGTTCTAAGAGTTGTAGTTGTAAGAGTTGTAGTTCTATCTGCAGTTGTAAGAGTTGTAGTTATAGTTGTAAGAGTTGTAGTTGTAGTTCTAAGAGTTGTAGTTGTAGTTCTAAAAGTTGTAGTTGTAAGAGTTGTAGTTATAAGAGTTGTAGTTGTAAGATGTGTAGTTGTAAGAGTTGTAGTTGTAGTTCTAAAAGTTGTAGTTGTAAGAGTTGAAGTTCTAGTTGTAGTTGTAAGAGTTGTAGTTGTAAGAGTTGTAGTTCTAGTTCTAAGAGTTGTAGTTGTAGTTCTAAAAGTTGTAGTTGTAAGAGTTGTAGTTGTAGTTGTAAGAGTTGTAGTTGTAGTTCTTAAAGTTGTATTTGTAAGAGTTGTAGTTGTAGTTGTAAGAGTTGTTGTTGTAGTAGTAAGAGTTGTAGTTATTAGAGTTGTAGTTGTAAGAGTTTTAGTTGTAAGAGTTGTAGTTGTAAGAATTGTAGTTGTAGTTGTAAAAGTTGTAGTTGTAAGAGTTGTAGTTGTTAGAGTTGTAGTTGTAGTTGTAAGAGTTGGAGTTGTAAGATTTGTAAGAGTTGCAGTTGTAAGAGTTGTAGTTGCAGTTGTAAGAGTTGTAGTTTTAGGTTTAAGAGTTGTAGTTGTAGTTGTAAGAGTTGTAGTTGTAAGAGTTGTAGTTGTAGTTGTAAGAGTTGTACTTGTAAGAGTTGTAGTTGTAAGAGTTGTAGTTGTAAGAGTTGTAGTGCTATCTGTAGTTGTAAGAGTTGTAGTTGTAGTTATAGTTGTAAGAGTTGTAGTTGTAGTTCTAAGAGTTGTAGTTCTGAAACTTGTAGTTGTAGCTGTAAGAGTTGTAGTTATAAGAGTTGTAGTTGTAAGATGTGTAGTTGTAAGAGTTGTAGTTGTAGTTCTAAAAGTTGTAGTTGTAAGAGTTGTAGTTCTAGTTGTAGTTGTAAGAGTTGTAGTTGTAATAGTTGTAGTTGTAGTTCTAAAAGTTGTAGTTGTAGTTCTATAAGTTGTAGTTGTAAAAGTTGTAGTTGTAAGAGTTGTAATTAAAGTTCTAATAGTTGTATTTGTAAGAGTTGTAGTTGTAGTTGTAAGAGTTGTAGTTGTAGTTGTAAGAGTTGAAGGTATAGTTGTAAGAGTTGTAGTTGTATTTGTAAGAATTGTAGTTGTAAGAGTTGTAGTTGTAAGATTTGTAAGAGTTGTAGTTGTAAGAGTTGTAATTGCAGTTGTAAGAGTTGTAGTTTTAAGTTTAAGAGTTGTAGTTGTAGCTATAAGAGTTGTAGTTGTAAGAGTTGTAGTTGTAAAAGTTGTAGTTGTAAGAGTTGTAGTTGTAGTTGTCAGAGTTGTAGTTGTAGTTCTAAGAGTTGTAGTTCTATCTGTAGTTGTAAGAGTTGTAGTTATAGTTGTAAGAGTTGTAGTTGTAGTTCTAAGAGTTGTAGTTGTAGTTCTAAAAGTTGTAGTTGTAGTTGTAAGAGTTGTAGTTATAAGAGTTGTAGTTGTAAGATGTGTAGTTGTAAAAGTTGTAGTAGTTCTAAAAGTTGTAGTTGTAAGAGTTGAAGTTCTAGTTGTAGTTGTAAGAGTTGTAGTTGTAAGAGTTGTAGTTCTAGTTCTAAGAGTTGTAGTTGTAGTTCTAAAAGTTGTAGTTGTAAGAGTTGTAGTTGTAAGAGTTGTAGTTGTAGTTCTTAAAGTTGTATTTGTAAGAGTTGTAGTTGTAGTTCTAAGAGTTGTAGTTGTAAGAGTTGTAGTTGTAAGAGTTGTAGTTGTAGTTGCTACAGTTGTAATTGTAGTTGTAAGAGTTGTAGTTGTAAGAGTTGTAGTTGTAAGAATTGTAGTTGTAGTTGTAAAAGTTGTAGTTATAGTTGTAGGTGTAGTTGTAAGAGTTGTAGTTGTAACAGTTGTAGTTGTAGTTGTAAGCGTTGTAAGAGTTGTAGTTGTAGTTGTAAGAGTTGTAGTTGTAGTTGTAAGAGTTGTAGTTGTAAAAGTTGTAGTTGTAAGAGTTGTAGTTGTAAGAGTTGTAGTTGTAAGAGTTGTAGTTCTAGTTGTAAGAGTTGTAGTTATAGTTTTAAAAGTTGTAGTTCTAGTTGTAGCTGTAAGAGTTGTAGTTGTAAGAGTTGTAGTAATAGTTTTAAAAGTTGTAGTTGTAAGAGTTGTAGTTGTAAGAGTTGTAGTTGTAAGAATTGTAGTTGTAAGAGTTGTAGTTGTAAAAGTTGTAGTTGTAAGAGTTGTAGCTGTCAGAGTTGTAGTTGTAGTTCTAAGAGTTGTAGTTGTAAGAGTTGTAGTTCTATCTGCAGTTGTAAGAGTTGTAGTTATAGTTGTAAGAGTTGTAGTTGTAGTTCTAAGAGTTGTAGTTGTAGTTCTAAAAGTTGTAGTTGTAAGAGTTGTAGTTATAAGAGTTGTAGTTGTAAGATGTGTAGTTGTAAGAGTTGTAGTTGTAGTTCTAAAAGTTGTAGTTGTAAGAGTTGAAGTTCTAGTTGTAGTTGTAAGAGTTGTAGTTGTAAGAGTTGTAGTTCTAGTTCTAAGAGTTGTAGTTGTAGTTCTAAAAGTTGTAGTTGTAAGAGTTGTAGTTGTAGTTGTAAGAGTTGTAGTTGTAGTTCTTAAAGTTGTATTTGTAAGAGTTGTAGTTGTAGTTGTAAGAGTTGTTGTTGTAGTAGTAAGAGTTGTAGTTATTAGAGTTGTAGTTGTAAGAGTTTTAGTTGTAAGAGTTGTAGTTGTAAGAATTGTAGTTGTAGTTGTAAAAGTTGTAGTTGTAAGAGTTGTAGTTGTTAGAGTTGTAGTTGTAGTTGTAAGAGTTGGAGTTGTAAGATTTGTAAGAGTTGCAGTTGTAAGAGTTGTAGTTGCAGTTGTAAGAGTTGTAGTTTTAGGTTTAAGAGTTGTAGTTGTAGTTGTAAGAGTTGTAGTTGTAAGAGTTGTAGTTGTAGTTGTAAGAGTTGTACTTGTAAGAGTTGTAGTTGTAAGAGTTGTAGTTGTAAGAGTTGTAGTGCTATCTGTAGTTGTAAGAGTTGTAGTTGTAGTTATAGTTGTAAGAGTTGTAGTTGTAGTTCTAAGAGTTGTAGTTCTGAAACTTGTAGTTGTAGCTGTAAGAGTTGTAGTTATAAGAGTTGTAGTTGTAAGATGTGTAGTTGTAAGAGTTGTAGTTGTAGTTCTAAAAGTTGTAGTTGTAAGAGTTGTAGTTCTAGTTGTAGTTGTAAGAGTTGTAGTTGTAATAGTTGTAGTTGTAGTTCTAAAAGTTGTAGTTGTAGTTCTATAAGTTGTAGTTGTAAAAGTTGTAGTTGTAAGAGTTGTAATTAAAGTTCTAATAGTTGTATTTGTAAGAGTTGTAGTTGTAGTTGTAAGAGTTGTAGTTGTAGTTGTAAGAGTTGAAGGTATAGTTGTAAGAGTTGTAGTTGTATTTGTAAGAATTGTAGTTGTAAGAGTTGTAGTTGTAAGATTTGTAAGAGTTGTAGTTGTAAGAGTTGTAATTGCAGTTGTAAGAGTTGTAGTTTTAAGTTTAAGAGTTGTAGTTGTAGTTATAAGAGTTGTAGTTGTAAGAGTTGTAGTTGTAAAAGTTGTAGTTGTAAGAGTTGTAGTTGTAGTTGTCAGAGTTGTAGTTGTAGTTCTAAGAGTTGTAGTTCTATCTGTAGTTGTAAGAGTTGTAGTTATAGTTGTAAGAGTTGTAGTTGTAGTTCTAAGAGTTGTAGTTGTAGTTCTAAAAGTTGTAGTTGTAGTTGTAAGAGTTGTAGTTATAAGAGTTGTAGTTGTAAGATGTGTAGTTGTAAAAGTTGTAGTAGTTCTAAAAGTTGTAGTTGTAAGAGTTGAAGTTCTAGTTGTAGTTGTAAGAGTTGTAGTTGTAAGAGTTGTAGTTCTAGTTCTAAGAGTTGTAGTTGTAGTTCTAAAAGTTGTAGTTGTAAGAGTTGTAGTTGTAAGAGTTGTAGTTGTAGTTCTTAAAGTTGTATTTGTAAGAGTTGTAGTTGTAGTTGTAAGAGTTGTAGTTGTAGTTGTAAGAGTTGTAGTTGTAAGAGTTGTAGTTGTAAGAGTTGTAGTAATAGTTTTAAAAGTTGTAGTTGTAAGAGTTATAGTTGTAAGAGTTGTAGTTGTAAGAGTTGTAGTTGTAGTTGTCAGAGTTGTAGTTGTAGTTCTAAGAGTTGTAGTTGTAAGAGTTGTAGTTCTATCTGTAGTTGTAACAGTTGTAGTTGTAGTTATAGTTTTAAGAGTTGTAGTTGTAGTTCTAAGAGTTGTAGTTGTAGTTCTAAAAGTTGTAGTTGTAAGAGTTGTAGTTATAAGAGTTTTAGTTGTAAGATGTGTAGTTGTAAGAGTTGTAGTTGTAAGATTTGTAAGAGTTGTAGTTGTAAGAGTTGTAGTTGCAGTTGTAAGAGTTGTAGTTTTAGGTTTAAGAGTTGTAGTTGTAAGAGTTGTAGTTGTAAGAGTTGTACTTGTAAGAGTTGTAGTTGTAAGAGTTGTAGTTGTAAGAGTTGTAGTTGTAGTTGTAAGAGTTGTAGTTCTAAGAGTTGTAGTTGTAAGAGTTGTAGTTCTATCTGTAGTTGTAAGAGTTGTAGTTTTAGTTATAGTTGTAAGAGTTGTAGTTGTAGTTCTAAGAGTTGTAATTCTAAAACTTGTAGTTGTAGCTGTAAGAGTTATAGTTATAAGAGTTGTAGTTGTAGTTGTAAGATGTGTAGTTGTAAGAGTTGTAGTTGTAGTTCTAAAAGTTGTAGTTGTAAGAGTTGTAGTTCTAGTTTTAGTTGTAAGAGTTGTAGTTGTAATAGTTGTAGTTGTAGTTCTAAAAGTTGTAGTTGTAGTTCTATAAGTTGTAGTTGTAAGAGTTGTAATTGTAGTTCTAATAGTTGTATTTGTAAGAGTTGTAGTTGTAATAGTTGTAGTTGTAAGAGTTGTAGTTGTTAGAGTTGTAGTTGTAGTTGTAAGAGTTGTAGTTTTAGTTGTAAGAGTTGTAGTTGTAAGAATTGTAGTTGTAAGAGTTGTAGTTGTAAGAGTTGTAGTTGTTAGAGTTGTAGTTGTAAGAGTTGGAGGTATAGTTGTAAGAGTTGTAGTTGTAAGAATTGTAGTTGTAAGAGTTGTAGTTGTAAGATTTGTAAGAGTTGTAGTTGTAAGAGTTGTAATTGCAGTTGTAAGAGTTGTAGTTTTAAGTTTAAGAGTTGTAGTTGTAGTTGTAAGAGTTGTAGTTGTAAGAGTTTTAGTTGTAAAAGTTGTAGTTGTAAAAGTTGTAGTTGTAAGAGTTGTAGTTGTAGATGTCAGAGTTGTAGTTGTAGTTCTAAGAGTTGTAGTTCTATCTGTAGTTGTAAGAGTTGTAGTTGTAGTTATAGTTGTAAGAGTTGTAGTTCTAAGAGTTGTAGTTGTAGTTCTAAAAGTTGTAGTTGTAGTTGTAAGAGTTGTAGTTATAAGAGTTGTAGTTGTAAGATGTGTAGTTGTAAGAGTTGTAGTTGTAGTTCTAAAAGTTGTAGTTGTAAGAGTTTAAGTTCTAGTTGTAGTTGTAAGAGTTGTAGTTGTAAGAGTTGTAGTTCTAGTTCTAAGAGTTGTAGTTGTAGTTCTAAAAGGTGTAGTTGTAAGAGTTGTAGTTGTAAGAGTTGTAGTTGTAGTTCTTAAAGTTGTATTTGTAAGAGTTGTAGTTGTAGTTGTAAGAGTTGTACTTGTAGTTGTAAGAGTTGTAGTTGTAAGAGTTGTAGTTGTAAGAGTTGTAGTAATAGTTTTAAAAGTTGTAGTTGTAAGAGTTGTAGTTGTAAGAGTTGTAGTTGTAAAAGTTGTGGTTGTAAGAGTTGTAGTTGTAGTTGTCAGAGTTGTAGTTGTAGTTCTAAGAGTTGTAGTTCTATCTGTAGTTGTAACAGTTGTAGTTATAGTTATAGTTGTAAGAGTTGTAGTTGTAGTTCTAAGAGTTGTAGTTGTAAGAGTTGTAGTTGTAAGAGTTGTAGTTGTAGTTGCTACAGTTGTAATTGTAGTTGTAAGAGTTGTAGTTGTAAGAGTTGTAGTTGTAAGAATTGTAGTTGTAGTTGTAAAAGTTGTAGTTATAGTTGTAGGTGTAGTTGTAAGAGTTGTAGTTGTAGTTGTAAGCGTTGTAAGAGTTGTAGTTGTAGTTGTAAGAGTTGTAGTTGTAGTTGTAAGAGTTGTAGTTGTAAAAGTTGTAGTTGTAAGAGTTGTAGTTGTAAGAGTTGTAGTTGTAAGAGTTGTAGTTCTAGTTGTAAGAGTTGTAGTTATAGTTTTAAAAGTTGTAGTTCTAGTTGTAGCTGTAAGAATTGTAGTTGTAAGAGTTGTAGTAATAGTTTTAAAAGTTGTAGTTGTAAGAGTTGTAGTTGTAAGAGTTGTAGTTGTAAGAATTGTAGTTGTAAGAGTTGTAGTTGTAAAAGTTGTAGTTGTAAGAGTTGTAGCTGTCAGAGTTGTAGTTGTAGTTCTAAGAGTTGTAGTTGTAAGAGTTGTAGTTCTATCTGCAGTTGTAAGAGTTGTAGTTATAGTTGTAAGAGTTGTAGTTGTAGTTCTAAGAGTTGTAGTTGTAGTTCTAAAAGTTGTAGTTGTAAGAGTTGTAGTTATAAGAGTTGTAGTTGTAAGATGTGTAGTTGTAAGAGTTGTAGTTGTAGTTCTAAAAGTTGTAGTTGTAAGAGTTGAAGTTCTAGTTGTAGTTGTAAGAGTTGTAGTTGTAAGAGTTGTAGTTCTAGTTCTAAGAGTTGTAGTTGTAGTTCTAAAAGTTGTAGTTGTAAGAGTTGTAGTTGTAGTTGTAAGAGTTGTAGTTGTAGTTCTTAAAGTTGTATTTGTAAGAGTTGTAGTTGTAGTTGTAAGAGTTGTTGTTGTAGTAGTAAGAGTTGTAGTTATTAGAGTTGTAGTTGTAAGAGTTTTAGTTGTAAGAGTTGTAGTTGTAAGAAATGTAGTTGTAGTTGTAAAAGTTGTAGTTGTAAGAGTTGTAGTTGTTAGAGTTGTAGTTGTAGTTGTAAGAGTTGGAGTTGTAAGATTTGTAAGAGTTGTAGTTGTAAGAGTTGTAGTTGCAGTTGTAAGAGTTGTAGTTTTAGGTTTAAGAGTTGTAGTTGTAGTTGTAAGAGTTGTAGTTGTAAGAGTTGTAGTTGTAGTTGTAAGAGTTGTACTTGTAAGAGTTGTAGTTGTAGTTGTAAGAGTTGTATGTTTAGTTCTAAAAGTTGTAGTTGTAGTTCTAAACGTTGTAGTTGTAAGAGTTGTAGATGTAGTTGTAAGAGTTGTAGTTGTAAGAATTGTAGTTGTAGTTTTAAGAGTTGTAGTTCTAAGAGTTGTAGTTGTAAGAGTTGTAGTGCTATCTGTAGTTGTAAGAGTTGTAGTTGTAGTTATAGTTGTAAGAGTTGTAGTTGTAGTTCTAAGAGTTGTAGTTCTGAAACTTGTAGTTGTAGCTGTAAGAGTTGTAGTTATAAGAGTTGTAGTTGTAAGATGTGTAGTTGTAAGAGTTGTAGTTGTAGTTCTAAAAGTTGTAGTTGTAAGAGTTGTAGGTCTAGTTGTAGTTGTAAGAGTTGTAGTTGTAATAGTTGTAGTTGTAGTTCTAAAAGTTGTAGTTGTAGTTCTATAAGTTGTAGTTGTAAAAGTTGTAGTTGTAAGAGTTGTAATTGTAGTTCTAATAGTTGTATTTGTAAGAGTTGTAGTTGTAAGAGTTGTAGTTGTAGTTGTAAGAGTTGGAGGTATAGTTGTAAGAGTTGTAGTTGTATTTGTAAGAATTGTAGTTGTAAGAGTTGTAGTTGTAAGATTTGTAAGAGTTGTAGTTGTAAGAGTTGTAATTGCAGTTGTAAGAGTTGTAGTTTTAAGTTTAAGAGTTGTAGTTGTAGTTGTAAGAGTTGTAGTTGTAAGAGTTGTAGTTGTAAAAGTTGTAGTTGTAAAAGTTGCAGTTGTAAGAGTTGTAGTTGTAGTTGTCAGAGTTGTAGTTGTAGTTCTAAGAGTTGTAGTTCTATCTGTAGTTGTAAGAGTTGTAGTTGTAGTTATAGTTGTAAGAGTTGTAGTTGTAGTTCTAAGAGTTGTAGTTGTAGTTCTAAAAGTTGTAGTTGTAAGAGTTGTAGTTATAAGAGTTGTAGTTGTAAGATGTGTAGTTGTAAGAGTTGTAGTAGTTCTAAAAGTTGTAGTTGTAAGAGTTGAAGTTCTAGTTGTAGTTGTAAGAGTTGTAGTTGTAAGAGTTGTAGTTCTAGTTCTAAGAGTTGTAGTTGTAGTTCTAAAAGTTGTAGTTGTAAGAGTTGTAGTTGTAAGAGTTGTAGTTGTAGTTCTTAAAGTTGTATTTGTAAGAGTTGTAGTTGTAGTTGTAAGAGTTGTAGTAATAGTTTTAAAAGTTGTAGTTGTAAGAGTTATAGTTGTAAGAGTTGTAGTTGTAAGAGTTGTAGTTGTAGTTGTCAGAGTTGTAGTTGTAGTTCTAAGAGTTGTAGTTGTAAGAGTTGTAGTTCTATCTGTAGTTGTAACAGTTGTAGTTGTAGTTATAGTTTTAAGAATTGTAGTTGTAGTTCTAAGAGTTGTAGTTGTAGTTCTAAAAGTTGTAGTTGTAGTTGTAAGAGTTGTAGTTATAAGAGTTTTAGTTGTAAGATGTGTAGTTGTAAGAGTTGTAGTTGTAAGAGTTGTAGTTGCAGTTGTAAGAGTTGTAGTTTTAGGTTTAAGAGTTGTAGTTGTAAGAGTTGTAGTTGTAAGAGTTGTAGTTGTAAGAGTTGTACTTGTAAGAGTTGTAGTTGTAAGAGTTGTAGTTCTAAGAGTTGTAGTTGTAGTTGTAAGAGTTGTAGTTGTAAGAATTGTAGTTGTAGTTGTAAGAGTTGTAGTTCTAAGAGTTGTAGTTGTAAGAGTTGTAGTTCTATCTGTAGTTGTAAGAGTTGTAGTTGTAGTTATAGTTGTAAGAGTTGTAGTTGTAGTTCTAAGAGTTGTAATTCTAAAACTTGTAGTTGTAGCTGTAAGAGTTATAGTTATAAGAGTTGTAGTTGTAGTTGTAAGATGTGTAGTTGTAAGAGTTGTAGTTGTAGTTCTAAAAGTTGTAGTTGTAAGAGTTGTAATTCTAGTTGTAGTTGTAAGAGTTGTAGTTGTAATAGTTGTAGTTGTAGTTCTAAAAGTTATAGGTGTAGTTCTATAAGGATTAGTTGTAAAAGTTGTAGTTGTAAGAGTTGTAATTGTAGTTCTAATAGTTGTATTTGTAAGAGTTGTAGTTGTAATAGTTGTAGTTGTAAGAGTTATAGTTGTTAGAGTTGTAGTTGTAGTTGTAAGAGTTGTAGTTTTAGTTGTAAGAGTTGTAGTTGTAAGAATTGTAGTTGTAAGAGTTGTAGTTGTAAGAGTTGTAGTTGTTAGAGTTGTAGTTGTAAGAGTTGGAGGTATAGTTGTAAGAGTTGTAGTTGTAAGAATTGTAGTTGTAAGAGTTGTAGTTGTAAGATTTGTAAGAGTTGTAGTTGTAAGAGTTGTAATTGCAGTTGTAAGAGTTGTAGTTTTAAGTTTAAGAGTTGTAGTTGTAGTTGTAAGAGTTGTAGTTGTAAAAGTTGTATTTGTAAGAGTTGTAGTTGTAAGAATTGTAGTTGTAGTTGCTAGAGTTGTAATTGTAGTTGTAAGAATTGTAGTTGTAAGGGTTGTAGTTGTAGTTTCAAGAGTTGTAGTTGTAGTTGTAAAAGTTGTAGTTATAGTTGTAGGTGTAGTTGCAGTTGTAAGAGTTGTAGTTGTAACAGTTGTAGTTGTAGTTGTAAGCGTTGTAAGAGTTGTAGTTGTAGTTTTAAGAGTTGTAGTTGTAAGAGTTGTAGTTGTAAAAGTTGTAGTTGTAGTTGTAAGAGATGTAGTTGTAAGTGTTGCAGTTGTAAGAATTGGAGTTGTAGATGTAGCTGTAAGAGTTGTAGTTGTAGTTGTAAGAGTTGTAGTTGTAAGAGTTGTAGTTGTAAGAGTTGTAGTTGGAGTTGTAAGAGTTGTACTTGTAAGAGTTCTAAATGTAGTTTTAAAAGTTGTAGTTCTAGTTGTAGCTGTAAGAGTTGTAGTTGTAAGAGTTGCAGTTGTAGTTCTAGAAGTTGTAGTTGTAAGAGTTGTAGTTGTAAAAGTTGTAGTTGTAAAAGTTGTAGTTGTAAGAGTTGTAGTAATAGTTTTAAAAGTTGTAGTTGTAAGAGTTGTAGTTGTAAGAGTTGTAGTTGTAATAATTGTAGTTGTAAGAGTTGTAGTTGTAAAAGTTGTAGTTGTAAGAGTTGTAGTTGTAGTTCTAAGAGTTGTAGTTGTAAGAGTTGTAGTTCTATCTGTAGTTATAAGAGTTGTAGTTGTAAGAGTTGTAGTTGTAGTTCTAAGAGTTGTAGTTGTAGTTCTAAAAGTTGTAGTTGTAAGAGTTGTAGTTGTAAGATGTGTAGTTGTAAGAGTTGTAGTTGTAGTTCTAAAAGTTGTAGTTGTAAGAGTTAAAGTTCTAGTTGTAGTTGTAAGAGTTGTAGTTGTAAGAGTTGTAGTTCTAGTTCTAAGAGTTGTAGTTGTAGTTCTAAAAGTTGTAGTTGTAAGAGTTGTAGTTGTAGTTGTAAGAGTTGTAGTTGTAGTTCTTAAAGTTGTATTTGTAAGAGTTGTAGTTGTAGTTGTAAGAGTTGTAGTTGTAAGAGTTGTAGTTCTTAGAGTTGTAGTTGAAGTTGTAGTTGTAAGAGTTGTAGTTGTCAGAATTGTAGTTGTAGTTGTAAGAGTTGTAGTTGTAAGAGTTGTAATTGTAAGAGTTGTAGTTGTTAGAGTTGTAGTTGTAGTTGTAAGAGTTGGAGTTGTAAGATTTGTAAGAGTTGTAGTTGTAAGAGTTGTAGTTGTAAGAGTTGTACTTGTAAGAGTTGTAGTTGTAAGAGTTGTAGTTCTAAGAGTTGTAGTTGTAGTTCTAAAAGTTGTACTTGTAAGAGTTGTAGTTGTAGTTCTAAAGGTTGTAGTTGTAAGAGTTGTAGATGTAGTTGTAAGAGTTGTAGTTGTAAGAATTGTAGTTATAGTTGTAAAAATTGTAGTTCTAAGAGTTGTAGTTGTAAGAGTTGTAGTTCTATCTGTAGTTGTAAGAGTTGTAGTTGTAGTTATAGTTGTAAGAGTTGTAGTTCTAAGAGTTGTAGTTCTAAAACTTGTAGTTTTAGCTGTAAGAGTTGTAGTTATAAGAGTTGTAGTTGTAGTTGTAAGATGTGTAGTTGTAATAGTTGTAGTTGTAGTTCTAAAAGTTGTAGTTGTAAGAGTTGTAGTTGTAAAAGTTGTAGTTGTGAGAGTTGTATTTGCAGTTGTTAGAGTTGTAGTTGTAAGAGTTGTAGTTGTAAGAGTTTAAGTTGTAGTTCTAAGAGTTGTACTTGTAAGAGTTGTAGTTGTAAGAGTTGTAGTTCTAAGAGTTATAGTTGTAGTTCTAAAAGATGTAGTTGTAGGAGTTGTAGTTGTAATAGTTGTATGTTTAGTTCTAAGAATTGTAGTTGTAGTTCTAAAAGTTGTAGTTGTAAGAGTTGTAGTTGTAAAAGTTGTAGTTGTAAGAGTTGTAGTTTTATGTTTAAGAATTGTAGTTGTAAGAGTTGTAGTTGTAAGAGTTGTAGTTGTAAGAGTTGTAGTTGTAAGAGTTGTAGTTGTAGTTGTAAGAGTTGTAGTTGTAGTTGTAAAAGTTGTAGTTATAGTTGTAGGTGTAGTTGTAGTTGTAAGAGTTGTAGTTGTAAGATTTGTAAGAGTTGTAGTTGTAAGAGTTGTAATTGCAGTTGTAAGAGTTGTAGTTTTAAGTTTAAGAGTTGTAGTTGTAGTTGTAAGAGTTGTAGTTGTAGTTCTAAAAGTTGTAGTTCTAAGAGTTGTAGTTCTATCTGTAGTTGTAAGAGTTGTAGTTGTAGTTATAGTTGTAAGAGTTGTAGTTGTAGTTCTAAGAGTTGTAGTTGTAGTTCTAAAAGTTGTAGTTGTAAGAGTTGTAGTTATAAGAGTTGTAGTTGTAAGATGTGTAGTTGTAAGAGTTGTAGTAGTTCTAAAAGTTGTAGTTGTAAGAGTTGAAGTTCTAGTTGTAGTTGTAAGAGTTGTAGTTGTAAGAGTTGTAGTTCTAGTTCTAAGAGTTGTAGTTGTAGTTCTAAAAGTTGTAGTTGTAAGAGTTGTAGTTGTAAGAGTTGTAGTTGTAGTTCTTAAAGTTGTATTTGTAAGAGTTGTAGTTGTAGTTGTAAGAGTTGTAGTTGTAGTTGTAAGAGTTGTAGTTGTAAGAGTTGTAGTTGTAAGAGTTGTAGTAATAGTTTTAAAAGTTGTAGTTGTAAGAGTTATAGTTGTAAGAGTTGTAGTTGTAAGAGTTGTAGTTGTAGTTGTCAGAGTTGTAGTTGTAGTTCTAAGAGTTGTAGGATTAAGAGTTGTAGTTCTATCTGTAGTTGTAACAGTTGTAGTTGTAGTTATAGTTTTAAGAATTGTAGTTGTAGTTCTAAGAGTTGTAGTTGTAGTTCTAAAAGTTGTAGTTGTAGTTGTAAGAGTTGTAGTTATAAGAGTTTTAGTTGTAAGATGTGTAGTTGTAAGAGTTGTAGTTGTAAGATTTGTAAGAGTTGTAGTTGTAAGAGTTGTAGTTGCAGTTGTAAGAGTTGTAGTTTTAGGTTTAAGAGTTGTAGTTGTAAGAGTTGTAGTTGTAAGAGTTGTAGTTGTAAGAGTTGTACTTGTAAGAGTTGTAGTTGTAAGAGTTGTAGTTCTAAGAGTTGTAGTTGTAGTTGTAAGAGTTGTAGTTGTAAGAATTGTAGTTGTAGTTGTAAGAGTTGTAGTTCTAAGAGTTGTAGTTGTAAGAGTTGTAGTTCTATCTGTAGTTGTAAGAGTTGTAGTTGTAGTTATAGTTGTAAGAGTTGTAGTTGTAGTTCTAAGAGTTGTAATTCTAAAACTTGTAGTTGTAGCTGTAAGAGTTATAGTTATAAGAGTTGTAGTTGTAGTTGTAAGATGTGTAGTTGTAAGAGTTGTAGTTGTAGTTCTAAAAGTTGTAGTTGTAAGAGTTGTAATTCTAGTTGTAGTTGTAAGAGTTGTAGTTGTAATAGTTGTAGTTGTAGTTCTAAAAGTTATAGTTGTAGTTCTATAAGGATTAGTTGTAAAAGTTGTAGTTGTAAGAGTTGTAATTGTAGTTCTAATAGTTGTATTTGTAAGAGTTGTAGTTGTAATAGTTGTAGTTGTAAGAGTTGTAGTTGTTAGAGTTGTAGTTGTAGTTGTAAGAGTTGTAGTTTTAGTTGTAAGAGTTGTAGTTGTAAGAATTGTAGTTGTAAGAGTTGTAGTTGTAAGAGTTGTAGTTGTTAGAGTTGTAGTTGTAAGATTTGTAAGAGTTGTAGTTGTAAGAGTTGTAATTGCAGTTGTAAGAGTTGTAGTTTTAAGTTTAAGAGTTGTAGTTGTAGTTGTAAGAGTTGTAGTTGTAAAAGTTGTATTTGTAAGAGTTGTAGTTGTAAGAATTGTAGTTGTAGTTGCTAGAGTTGTAATTGTAGTTGTAAGAATTGTAGTTGTAAGGGTTGTAGTTGTAGTTTCAAGAGTTGTAGTTGTAGTTGTAAAAGTTGTAGTTATAGTTGTAGGTGTAGTTGCAGTTGTAAGAGTTGTAGTTGTAACAGTTGTAGTTGTAGTTGTAAGCGTTGTAAGAGTTGTAGTTGTAGTTTTAAGAGTTGTAGTTGTAAGAGTTGTAGTTGTAAAAGTTGTAGTTGTAGTTGTAAGAGATGTAGTTGTAAGTGTTGCAGTTGTAAGAATTGGAGTTGTAGATGTAGCTGTAAGAGTTGTAGTTGTAGTTGTAAGAGTTGTAGTTGTAAGAGTTGTAGTTGTAAGAGTTGTAGTTGAAGTTGTAAGAGTTGTACTTGTAAGAGTTCTAGTTGTAGTTTTAAAAGTTGTAGTTCTAGTTGTAGCTGTAAGAGTTGTAGTTGTAAGAGTTGCAGTTGTAGTTCTAGAAGTTGTAGTTGTAAGAGTTGTAGTTGTAAAAGTTGTAGTTGTAAAAGTTGTAGTTGTAAGAGTTGTAGTAATAGTTTTAAAAGTTGTAGTTGTAAGAGTTGTAGTTGTAAGAGTTGTAGTTGTAATAATTGTAGTTGTAAGAGTTGTAGTTGTAAAAGTTGTAGTTGTAAGAGTTGTAGTTGTAGTTCTAAGAGTTGTAGTTGTAAGAGTTGTAGTTCTATCTGTAGTTGTAAAAGTTGTAGTTGTAAGAGTTGTAGTTGTAGTTCTAAGAGTTGTAGTTGTAGTTCTAAAAGTTGTAGTTGTAAGAGTTGTAGTTGTAAGATGTGTAGTTGTAAGAGTTGTAGTTGTAGTTCTAAAAGTTTTAGTTGTAAGAGTTAAAGTTCTAGTTGTAGTTGTAAGAGTTGTAGTTGTAAGAGTTGTAGTTCTAGTTCTAAGAGTTGTAGTTGTAGTTCTAAAAGTTGTAGTTGTAAGAGTTGTAGTTGTAGTTGTAAGAGTTGTAGTTGTAGTTCTTAAAGTTGTATTTGTAAGAGTTGTAGTTGTAGTTGTAAGAGTTGTAGTTGTAAGAGTTGTAGTTCTTAGAGTTGTAGTTGAAGTTGTAGTTGTAAGAGTTGTAGTTGTCAGAATTGTAGTTGTAGTTGTAAGAGTTGTAGTTGTAAGAGTTGTAGTTGTAAGAGTTGTAGTTGTTAGAGTTGTAGTTGTAGTTGTAAGAGTTGGAGTTGTAAGATTTGTAAGAGTTGTAGTTGTAAGAGTTGTAGTTGTAAGAGTTGTAGTTCTAAGAGTTGTAGTTGTAGTTCTAAAAGTTGTACTTGTAAGAGTTGTAGTTGTAGTTCTAAAGGTTGTAGTTGTAAGAGTTGTAGATGTAGTTGTAAGAGTTGTAGTTGTAAGAATTGTAGTTATAGTTGTAAAAATTGTAGTTCTAAGAGTTGTAGTTGTAAGAGTTGTAGTTCTATCTGTAGTTGTAAGAGTTGTAGTTGTAGTTATAGTTGTAAGAGTTGTAGTTGTAGTTCTAAGAGTTGTAGTTCTAAAACTTGTAGTTTTAGCTGTAAGAGTTGTAGTTATAAGAGTTGTAGTTGTAGTTGTAAGATGTGTAGTTGTAATAGTTGTAGTTGTAGTTCTAAAAGTTGTAGTTGTAAGAGTTGTAGTTGTAAAAGTTGTAGTTGTGAGAGTTGTATTTGCAGTTGTTAGAGTTGTAGTTGTAAGAGTTGTAGTTGTAAGAGTTTAAGTTGTAGTTCTAAGAGTTGTACTTGTAAGAGTTGTAGTTGTAAGAGTTGTAGTTCTAAGAGTTATAGTTGTAGTTCTAAAAGATGTAGTTGTAGGAGTTGTAGTTGTAATAGTTGTATGTTTAGTTCTAAGAATTGTAGTTGTAGTTCTAAAAGTTGTAGTTGTAAGAGTTGTAGTTGTAAAAGTTGTAGTTGTAAGAGTTGTAGTTTTATGTTTAAGAATTGTAGTTGTAAGAGTTGTAGTTGTAAGAGTTGTAGTTGTAAGAGTTGTAGTTGTAAGAGTTGTAGTTGTAGTTGTAAGAGTTGTAGTTGTAGTTGTAAAAGTTGTAGTTATAGTTGTAGGTGTAGTTGTAGTTGTAAGAGTTGTAGTTGTAAGATTTGTAAGAGTTGTAGTTGTAAGAGTTGTAATTGCAGTTGTAAGAGTTGTAGTTTTAAGTTTAAGAGTTGTAGTTGTAGTTGTAAGAGTTGTAGTTGTAAGAGTTGTAGTTGTAAAAGTTGTAGTTGTAAGAGTTGTAGTTGTAAGAGTTGTAGTTTTAGGTTTAAGAGTTATAGTTGTAAGAGTTGTAGTTGTAAGAGTTGTAGTTGTAAGAATTGTAGTTGTAGTTGCTAGAGTTGTAATTGTAGTTGTAAGAGTTGTAGTTGTAAGAGTTGTAGTTGTAAAAATTGTAGTTGTAGTTTTAAGAGTTGTAGTTGTAGTTTTAAGAGTTGTAGTTGTAGTTTTAAGAGTTGTAGTTGTAAGAGTTGTAGTTGAAAGAGATGTAGTTGTAGTTGTAAGTGTTGCAGTTGTAAGAATTGGAGTTGTAGATGTAGCTGTAAGAGTTGTAGGGTTAGTTGTAAGAGTTGTAGTTGTAAGAGTTGTAGTTGTAAGAGTTGTAGTTGTAAGAGTTGTAGTTGTAGTTGTAAGAGTTGTAGTGGTAGTTGTAAGAGTTGTATTTGTAAGAGTTGTAGTTCTAGTTGTAAGAGTTGTAGTTGTAAGAGTTGTAGTTGTAGTTTTAAAAGTTGTAGTTCTAGTTGTAGCTGTAAGAGTTGTAGTTGTAAGAGTTGCAGTTCTAGTTCTAGAAGTTGTAGTTGTAAGAGTTGTAGTTGTAAGAGTTGTAGTAATAGTTTTAAAAGTTGTAGTTGTAAGAGTTGTAGTTGTAAGAGTTGTAGTTGTAAGAATTGTAGTTGTAAGAGTTGTAGTTGTAAGAGTTGTAATTGCAGTTGTAAGAGTTGTAGTTTTAAGTTTAAGATTTGTAGTTGTAAGAGTTGTAGTTGTAAAAGTTGTAGTTGTAGGAGTTGTAGTTGTAAGAGTTGTAGTTTTAGGTTTAAGAGTTGTAGTTGTAAGATTTGTAGTTGTAAGAGTTGTAGTTGTAAGAGTTGTAGTTGTAGTTGCTAGAGTTGTAACTGTAGTTGTAAGAATTGTAGTTGTAAGAGTTGTAGTTGTAGTTTCAAGAGTTGTAGTTGTAGTTGTAAAAGTTGTAGTTATAGTTGTAGGTGTAGTTGCAGTTGTAAGAGTTGTAGTTGTAACAGTTGTAGTTGTAGTTGTAAGCGTTGTAAGAGTTGTAGTTGTAATAGTTGTAGTTGTAGTTCTAAAAGTTGTAGTTGTAGTTCTATAAGTTGTAGTTGTAAAAGTTGTAGTTGTAAGAGTTGTAATTGTAGTTCTAATAGTTGTATTTGTAAGAGTTGTAGTTGTAAGAGTTGTAGTTGTAAGAGTTGTAGTTGTTAGAGTTGTAGTTGTAAGAGTTGTAGTTTTAGTTGTAAGAGTTGTAGTTGTAAGAATTGTAGTTGTAGTTGTAAGAGTTGTAGTTGTAAAAGTTGTAGTTGTGAGAGTTGTATTTGCAGTTGTTAGAGTTGTAGTTGTAAGAGTTGTAGTTGTAAGAGTTTAAGTTGTAGTTCTAAGAGTTGTACTTGTAAGAGTTGTAGTTGTAAGAGTTGTAGTTCTAAGAGTTATAGTTGTAGTTCTAAAAGATGTAGTTGTAGGAGTTGTAGTTGTAATAGTTGTATGTTTAGTTCTAAGAATTGTAGTTGTAGTTCTAAAAGTTGTAGTTGTAAGAGTTGTAGTTGTAAAAGTTGTAGTTGTAAGAGTTGTAGTTGTAAGAGTTGTAGTTTTATGTTTAAGAATTGTAGTTGTAAGAGTTGTAGTTGTAAGAGTTGTAGTTGTAAGAGTTGTAGTTGTAAGAGTTGTAGTTGTAGTTGTAAGAGTTGTAGTTGTAGTTGTAAAAGTTGTAGTTATAGTTGTAGGTGTAGTTGTAGTTGTAAGAGTTGTAGTTGTAAGATTTGAAAGAGTTGTAGTTGTAAGAGTTGTAATTGCAGTTGTAAGAGTTGTAGTTTTAAGTTTAAGAGTTGTAGTTGTAGTTGTAAGAGTTGTAGTTGTAAGAGTTGTAGTTGTAAAAGTTGTAGTTGTAAGAGTTGTAGTTGTAAGAGTTGTAGTTGTAAGAATTGTAGTTGTAGTTGCTAGAGTTGTATTTGTAGTTGTAAGAGTTGTAGTTTTAAGTTTAAGAGTTGTAGTTGTAGTTGTAAGAGTTGTAGTTGTAAGAGTTGTAGTTGTAAAAGTTGTAGTTGTAAGAGTTGTAGTTGTAAGAGTTGTAGTTTTAGGTTTAAGAGTTGTAGTTGTAAGAGTTGTAGTTGTAAGAGTTGTAGTTGTAAGAATTGTAGTTGTAGTTGCTAGAGTTGTAATTGTAGTTGTAAGAGTTGTAGTTGTAAGAGTTGTAGTTGTAAAAATTGTAGTTGTAGTTTTAAGAGTTGTAGTTGTAGTTTTAAGAGTTGTAGTTGTAGTTTTAAGAGTTGTAGTTGTAAGAGTTGTAGTTGAAAGAGATGTAGTTGTAGTTGTAAGTGTTGCAGTTGTAAGAATTGGAGTTGTAGATGTAGCTGTAAGAGTTGTAGGGTTAGTTGTAAGAGTTGTAGTTGTAAGAGTTGTAGTTGTAAGAGTTGTAGTTGTAAGAGTTGTAGTTGTAGTTGTAAGAGTTGTAGTGGTAGTTGTAAGAGTTGTATTTGTAAGAGTTGTAGTTCTAGTTGTAAGAGTTGTAGTTGTAAGAGTTGTAGTTGTAGTTTTAAAAGTTGTAGTTCTAGTTGTAGCTGTAAGAGTTGTAGTTGTAAGAGTTGCAGTTGTAGTTCTAGAAGTTGTAGTTGTAAGAGTTGTAGTTGTAAGAGTTGTAAGAGTTGTAGTAATAGTTTTAAAAGTTGTAGTTGTAAGAGTTGTAGTTGTAAGAGTTGTAGTTGTAAGAATTGTAGTTGTAAGAGTTGTAGTTGTAAGAGTTGTAATTGCAGTTGTAAGAGTTGTAGTTTTAAGTTTAAGATTTGTAGTTGTAAGAGTTGTAGTTGTAAAAGTTGTAGTTGTAGGAGTTGTAGTTGTAAGAGTTGTAGTTTTAGGTTTAAGAGTTGTAGTTGTAAGAGTTGTAGTTGTAAGAGTTGTAGTTGTAAGAGTTGTAGTTGTAGTTGCTAGAATTGTAACTGTAGTTGTAAGAATTGTAGTTGTAAGAGTTGTAGTTGTAGTTTCAAGAGTTGTAGTTGTAGTTGTAAAAGTTGTAGTTATAGTTGTAGGTATAGTTGCAGTTGTAAGAGTTGTAGTTGTAACAGTTGTAGTTGTAGTTGTAAGCGTTGTAAGAGTTGTAGTTGTAATAGTTGTAGTTGTAGTTCTAAAAGTTGTAGTTGTAGTTCTATAAGTTGTAGTTGTAAAAGTTGTAGTTGTAAGAGTTGTAATTGTAGTTCTAATAGTTGTATTTGTAAGAGTTGTAGTTGTAAGAGTTGTAGTTGTAAGAGTTGTAGTTGTTAGAGTTGTAGTTGTAAGAGTTGTAGTTTTAGTTGTAAGAGTTGTAGTTGTAAGAATTGTAGTTGTAGTTGTAAGAGTTGTAGTTGTAAAAGTTGTAGTTGTGAGAGTTGTATTTGCAGTTGTTAGAGTTGTAGTTGTAAGAGTTGTAGTTGTAAGAGTTTAAGTTGTAGTTCTAAGAGTTGTACTTGTAAGAGTTGTAGTTGTAAGAGTTGTAGTTCTAAGAGTTATAGTTGTAGTTCTAAAAGATGTAGTTGTAGGAGTTGTAGTTGTAATAGTTGTATGTTTAGTTCTAAGAATTGTAGTTGTAGTTCTAAAAGTTGTAGTTGTAAGAGTTGTAGTTGTAAAAGTTGTAGTTGTAAGAGTTGTAGTTGTAAGAGTTGTAGTTTTATGTTTAAGAATTGTAGTTGTAAGAGTTGTAGTTGTAAGAGTTGTAGTTGTAAGAGTTGTAGTTGTAAGAGTTGTAGTTGTAGTTGTAAGAGTTGTAGTTGTAGTTGTAAAAGTTGTAGTTATAGTTGTAGGTGTAGTTGTAGTTGTAAGAGTTGTAGTTGTAAGATTTGTAAGAGTTGTAGTTGTAAGAGTTGTAGTTTTAAGTTTAAGAGTTGTAGTTGTAGTTGTAAGAGTTGTAGTTGTAAGAGTTGTAGTTGTAAAAGTTGTAGTTGTAAGAGTTGTAGTTGTAAGAGTTGTAGTTGTAAGAGTTGTAGTTGCTAGAGTTGTATTTGTAGTTGTAAGAGTTGTAGTTTTAAGTTTAAGAGTTGTAGTTGTAGTTGTAAGAGTTGTAGTTGTAAGAGTTGTAGTTGTAAAAGTTGTAGTTGTAAGAGTTGTAGTTGTAAGAGTTGTAGTTTTAGGTTTAAGAGTTGTAGTTGTAAGAGTTGTAGTTGTAAGAGTTGTAGTTGTAAGAATTGTAGTTGTAGTTGCTAGAGTTGTAATTGTAGTTGTAAGAGTTGTAGTTGTAAGAGTTGTAGTTGTAAAAATTGTAGTTGTAGTTTTAAGAGTTGTAGTTGTAGTTTTAAGAGTTGTAGTTGTAGTTGTAAGAGTTGTAGTTGTAAGAGTTGTAGTTGAAAGAGATGTAGTTGTAGTTGTAAGTGTTGCAGTTGTAAGAATTGGAGTTGTAGATGTAGCTGTAAGAGTTGTAGGGTTAGTTGTAAGAGTTGTAGTTGTAAGAGTTGTAGTTGTAAGAGTTGTAGTTGTAAGAGTTGTAGTTGTAGTTGTAAGAGTTGTAGTGGTAGTTGTAAGAGTTGTATTTGTAAGAGTTGTAGTTCTAGTTGTAAGAGTTGTAGTTGTAAGAGTTGTAGTTGTAGTTTTAAAAGTTGTAGTTCTAGTTGTAGCTGTAAGAGTTGTAGTTGTAAGAGTTGCAGTTGTAGTTCTAGAAGTTGTAGTTGTAAGAGTTGTAGTTGTAAGAGTTGTAAGAGTTGTAGTAATAGTTTTAAAAGTTGTAGTTGTAAGAGTTGTAGTTGTAAGAGTTGTAGTTGTAAGAATTGTAGTTGTAAGAGTTGTAGTTGTAAGAGTTGTAATTGCAGTTGTAAGAGTTGTAGTTTTAAGTTTAAGATTTGTAGTTGTAAGAGTTGTAGTTGTAAAAGTTGTAGTTGTAGGAGTTGTAGTTGTAAGAGTTGTAGTTTTAGGTTTAAGAGTTGTAGTTGTAAGAGTTGTAGTTGTAAGAGTTGTAGTTGTAAGAGTTGTAGTTGTAGTTGCTAGAATTGTAACTGTAGTTGTAAGAAATGTAGTTGTAAGAGTTGTAGTTGTAGTTTCAAGAGTTGTAGTTGTAGTTGTAAAAGTTGTAGTTATAGTTGTAGGTATAGTTGCAGTTGTAAGAGTTGTAGTTGTAACAGTTGTAGTTGTAGTTGTAAGCGTTGTAAGAGTTGTAGTTGTAATAGTTGTAGTTGTAGTTCTAAAAGTTGTAGTTGTAGTTCTATAAGTTGTAGTTGTAAAAGTTGTAGTTGTAAGAGTTGTAGTTGTAAGAGTTGTAGTTGTTAGAGTTGTAGTTGTAAGAGTTGTAGTTTTAGTTGTAAGAGTTGTAGTTGTAAGAATTGTAGTTGTAGTTGTAAGAGTTGTAGTTGTAAGAGTTGTAGTAATAGTTTTAAAAATTGTAGTTGTAAGAGTTGTAGTTGTAAGAGTTGTAGTTGTAAGAATTGTAGTTGTAAGAGTTGAACTTGTAAAAGTTGTAGTTGTAAGAGTTGTAGTTGTCAGAGTTGTAGTTGTAGTTCTAAGAGTTGTAGTTGTAAGAGTTGTAGTTCTAGTTGTAGTTGTAATAGTTGTAGTTGTAGTTCTAAAAGTTGTAGTTGTAGTTCTATAAGTTGTAGTTGTAAGAGTTGTAGTTGTAAGAGTTGTAGTTGTTAGAGTTCTAGTTGTAGTTGTAAGAGTTGTAGTTTTAGTTGTAAGAGTTGTAGTTGTAAGAATTGAAGTTGTAGTTGTAAGAGTTGTAGTTGTAAGAGTTGTAGTTGTTAGAGTTGTAGTTGTAAGAGTTGGAGGTATAGTTGTAAGAGTTGTAGTTGTAAGAATTGTAGTTGTAAGAGTTGTAGTTGTACGATTTGTAAGAGTTGTAGTTGTAAGAGTTGTAATTGCAGTTGTAAGAGTTGTAGTTTTAAGTTTAAGAGTTGTAGTTGTAGTTGTAAGAGTTGTAGTTGTAAAAGTTGTAGTTGTAAGAGTTGTAGTTGTAAGAGTTGTAGTTTTAGGTTTAATAGTTGTAGTTGTAAGAGTTGTATTTGTAAGAGTTGTAGTTGTAAGAGTTGTAGTTGTAGTTGCTAGAGTTGTAATTGTAGTTGTAAGAATTGTAGTTGTAAGAGTTGTAGTTGTAGTTTCAAGAGTTGTAGTTGTAGTTGTAAAAGTTGTAGTTATATTTGTAGGTGTAGTTGCAGTTGTAAGAGTTGTAGTTGTAACAGTTGTAGTTGTAGTTGTAAGCGTTGTAAGAGTTGTAGTTGTAGTTTTAAGAGTTGTAGTTGTAAGAGTTGTAGTTGTAAGAGTTGTAGTTGTAGTTGTAAGAGATGTAGTTGTAAGTGTTGCAGTTGTAAGAATTTGAGTTGTAGATGTAGCTGTAAGAGTTGTAGTTGTAGTTCTTAGAGTTGTAGTTCTAAAAGTTGTAGTTGTAGTTGTAAGAGTTGTATTTATAAGAGTTGTAGTTGTAAGATGTGTAGTTGTAAGAGTTGTAGTTGTAGTTCTAAAAGTTGTAGTTGTAAGAGTTGAAGTTCTAGTTGTAGTTGTAAGAGTTGTAGTTGTAAGAGTTGTAGTTCTAGTTCTAAGAGTTGTAGTTGTAGTTCTACAAGTTGTAGTTGTAAGAGTTGTAGTTGTAGTTGTAAGAGTTGTAGTTGTAGTTCTTAAAGTTGTATTTGTAAGAGTTGTAGTTGTAGTTGTAAGAGTTGTTGTTGTAGTAGTAAGAGTTGTAGTTATTAGAGTTGTAGTTGTAAGAGTTGTAGTTTTAGTTGTAAGAGTTGTAGTTGTAAGAATTGTAGTTGTAGTTGTAAAAGTTGTAGTTGTAAGAGTTGTAGTTGTTAGAGTTGTAGTTGTAGTTGTAAGAGTTGGAGTTGTAAGAGTTGTAGTTGCAGTTGTAAGAGTTGTAGGTTTAGGTTTAAGAGTTGTAGTTGTAAGAGTTGTAGTTGTAAGAGTTGTACTTGTAAGAGTTGTAGTTCTAAGAGTTGTAGTTCTAAGAGTTGTAGTTGTAGTTCTAAAAGTTGTATTTGTAAGAGTTGTAGTTGTAAGAGTTGTATGTTTAGTTCTAAGAGTTGTAGTTGTAGTTCTAAACGTTGTAGTTGTAAGAGTTGTAGATGTAGTTGTAAGAGTTGTAGTTGTAAGAATTGTAGTTGTAGTTGTAAGAATTGTAGTTCTAAGAGTTGTAGTTGTAAGAGTTGTAGTGCTATCTGTAGTTGTAAGAGTTGTAGTTGTAGTTATAGTTGTAAGAGTTGTAGTTGTAGTTCTAAGAGTTGTAGTTCTAAAACTTGTAGTTGTAGCTGTAAGAGTTGTAGTAATAAGAAATGTAGTTGTAAGATGTGTAGTTGTAAGAGTTGTAGTTGTAGTTCTAAAAGTTGTAGATGTAAGAGTTGTAGTTCTAGTTGTAGTTGTAAGAGTTGTAGTTGTAGTTGTAGTTCTAAAAGTTGTAGTTGTAGTTCTATAAGTTGTAGTTGTAAAAGTTGTAGTTGTAAGAGTTGTAATTGTAGTTCTAATAGTTGTATTTGTAAGAGTTGTAGTTGTAAGAATTATAGTTGTAAGAGTTGTAGTTGTAGTTGTAAGAATTGGAGGTATAGTTGTAAGAGTTGTAGTTGTATTTGTAAGAATTGTAGTTGTAAGAGATGTAGTTGTAAGATTTGTA
Source organism: Ariolimax columbianus (assembly GCA_036924085.1). Taxonomy (NCBI): domain Eukaryota; kingdom Metazoa; phylum Mollusca; class Gastropoda; order Stylommatophora; family Arionidae; genus Ariolimax; species Ariolimax columbianus. The sequence continues at coordinate 41,936,265 of JAVGWX010000005.1, read as the reverse complement.
AGAGTTGTAGTTGTAAGAGTTGTAATTGCAGTTGTAAGAGTTGTAGTTTTAAGTTTAAGATTTAAAGTTGTAGTTGTAAGAGTTGTAGTTGTAAGAGTTGTAGTTGTAAAAGTTGTAGTTGTAAAAGTTGTAGTTGTAAGAGTTGTAGTTGTAGTTGTCAGAGTTGTAGTTGTAGTTCTAAGAGTTGTAGTTCTATCTGTAGGCTTAGAGTTGTAGTTGTAGTTATAGTTGTAAGAGTTGTAGTTGTAGTTCTAAGAGTTGTAGTTGTAGTTCTAAAAGTTGTAGTTGTAAGAGTTGTAGTTATAAGAGTTGTAGTTGTAAGATGTGTAGTTGTAAGAGTTTAAGTTCTAGTTGTAGTTGTAAGAGTTGTAGTTGTAAGAGTTGTAGTTCTAGTTCTAAGAGTTGTAGTTGTAGTTCTAAAAGGTGTAGTTGTAAGAGTTGTAGTTGTAGTTCTTAAAGTTGTATTTGTAAGAGTTGTAGTTGTAGTTGTAAGAGTTGTAGTTGTAGTTGTAAGAGTTGTAGTTGTAAGAGTTGTAGTTGTAAGAGTTGTAGTAATAGTTTTAAAAGTTGTAGTTGTAAGAGTTGTAGTTGTAAGAGTTGTAGTTGTAAGAGCTGTAGTTGTAAAAGTTGTAGTTGTAAGAGTTGTAGTTGTAGTTGTCAGAGTTGTAGTTGTAGTTCTAAGAGTTGTAGTTGTAAGAGTTGTATTTCTATCTGTAGTTGTAACAGTTGTAGTTGTAGTTATAGTTGTAAGAGTTGTAGTTGTAGTTCTAAGAGTTGTAGTTGTAAGAGTTGTAGTTGTAAGAGTTGTAGTTGTAGTTGCTACAGTTGTAATTGTAGTTGTAAGAGTTGTAGTTGTAAGAGTTGTAGTTGTAAGAATTGTAGTTGTAGTTGTAAAAGTTGTAGTTATAGTTGTAGGTGTAGTTGTAAGAGTTGTAGTTGTAACAGTTGTAGTTGTAGTTGTAAGCGTTGTAAGAGTTGTAGTTGTAGTTGTAAGAGTTGTAGTTGTAAGAGTTGTAGTTGTAAGAATTGTAGTTGTAAAAGTTGTAGTTGTAAAAGTTGTAGTTGTAAGAGTTGTAGTTGTCAGAGTTGTAGTTGTAGTTCTAAGAGTTGTAGTTGTAAGAGTTGTAGTTCTATCTGCAGTTGTAAGAGTTGTAGTTATAGTTGTAAGAGTTGTAGTTGTAGCTCTAAGAGTTGTAGTTGTAGTTCTAAAAGTTGTAGTTGTAGTTGTAAGAGTTGTAGTTCTAAAAGTTGTAGTTGTAAGAGTTGAAGTTCTAGTTGTAGTTGTAAGAGTTGTAGTTGTAAGAGTTGTAGTTCTAGTTCTAAGAGTTGTAGTTGTAGTTCTAAAAGTTGTAGTTGTAAGAGTTGTAGTTGTAAGAGTTGTAGTTGTAGTTCTTAAAGTTGTATTTATAAGAGTTGTAGTTGTAGTTGTAAGAGTTGTTGTTGTAGTAGTAAGAGTTGTAGTTATCAGAGTTGTAGTTGTAAGAGTTGTAGTTTTAGTTGTAAGAGTTGTAGTTGTAAGAATTGTAGTTGTAGTTGTAAAAGTTGTAGTTGTAAGAGTTGTAGTTGTTAGAGTTGTAGTTGTAGTTGTAGGAGTTGTAAGATTTGTAAGAGTTGTAGTTATAAGAGTTTTAGTTGTAAGATGTGTAGTTGTAAGAGTTGTAGTTGTAGTTCTAAAAGTTGTAGTTGTAAGAGTTGAAGTTCTAGTTGTAGTTGTAAGAGTTGTAGTTGTAAGAGTTGTAGTTCTAGTTCTAAGAGTTGTAGTTGTAGTTCTAAAAGGTGTAGTTGTAAGAGTTGTAGTTGTAGTTCTTAAAGTTGTATTTGTAAGAGTTGTAGTTGTAGTTGTAAGAGTTGTAGTTGTAGTTGTAAGAGTTGTAGTTGTAAGAGTTGTAGTTGTAAGAGTTGTAGTAATAGTTTTAAAAGTTGTAGTTGTAAGAGTTGTAGTTGTAAGAGTTGTAGTTGTAAGAGTTGTAGTTGTAAAAGTTGTAGTTGTAAGAGTTGTAGTTGTAGTTGTCAGAGTTGTAGTTGTAGTTCTAAGAGTTGTAGTTGTAAGAGTTGTATTTCTATCTGTAGTTGTAACAGTTGTAGTTGTAGTTATAGTTGTAAGAGTTGTAGTTGTAGTTCTAAGAGTTGTAGTTGTAAGAGTTGTAGTTGTAAGAGTTGTAGTTGTAGTTGCTACAGTTGTAATTGTAGTTGTAAGAGTTGTAGTTGTAAGAGTTGTAGTTGTAAGAATTGTAGTTGTAGTTGTAAAAGTTGTAGTTATAGTTGTAGGTGTAGTTGTAAGAGTTGTAGTTGTAACAGTTGTAGTTGTAGTTGTAAGCGTTGTAAGAGTTGTAGTTGTAGTTGTAAGAGTTGTAGTTGTAAGAGTTGTAGTTGTAAGAATTGTAGTTGTAAAAGTTGTAGTTGTAAAAGTTGTAGTTGTAAGAGTTGTAGTTGTCAGAGTTGTAGTTGTAGTTCTAAGAGTTGTAGTTGTAAGAGTTGTAGTTCTATCTGCAGTTGTAAGAGTTGTAGTTATAGTTGTAAGAGTTGTAGTTGTAGTTCTAAGAGTTGTAGTTGTAGTTCTAAAAGTTGTAGTTGTAGTTGTAAGAGTTGTAGTTCTAAAAGTTGTAGTTGTAAGAGTTGAAGTTCTAGTTGTAGTTGTAAGAGTTGTAGTTGTAAGAGTTGTAGTTCTAGTTCTAAGAGTTGTAGTTGTAGTTCTAAAAGTTGTAGTTGTAAGAGTTGTAGTTGTAAGAGTTGTAGTTGTAGTTCTTAAAGTTGTATTTATAAGAGTTGTAGTTGTAGTTGTAAGAGTTGTTGTTGTAGTAGTAAGAGTTGTAGTTATTAGAGTTGTAGTTGTAAGAGTTGTAGTTTTAGTTGTAAGAGTTGTAGTTGTAAGAATTGTAGTTGTAGTTGTAAAAGTTGTAGTTGTAAGAGTTGTAGTTGTTAGAGTTGTAGTTGTAGTTGTAGGAGTTGTAAGATTTGTAAGAGTTGTAGTTGTAAGAGTTGTAGTTGCAGTTGTAAGAGTTGTAGTTTTAGGTTTAAGAGTTGTAGTTGTAGTTGTAAGAGTTGTAGTTGTAAGAGTTGTAGTTGTAGTTGTAAGAGTTGTACTTGTAAGAGTTGTAGTTGTAAGAGTTGTAGTTCTAAGAGTTGTAGTTGTAGTTCTAAAAGTTGTATTTTAAAGAGTTGTAGTTGTAGTTGTAAGAGTTGTATGTTTAGTTCTAAGAGTTGTAGTTGTAGTTCTAAACGTTGTAGTTGTAAGAGTTGTAGATGTAGTTGTAAGAGTTGTAGTTGTAAGAATTGTAGTTGTAGTTGTAAGAGTTGTAGTTCTAAGAGTTGTAGTTGTAAGAGTTGTAGTGCTATCTGTAGTTGTAAGAGTTGTAGTTGTAGTTATAGTTGTAAGAGTTGTAGTTGTGGTTCTAAGAGTTGTAGTTCTGAAACTTGTAGTTGTAGCTGTAAGAGTTGTAGTTATAAGAGTTGTAGTTGTAAGATGTGTAGTTGTAGTTCTAAAAGTTGTAGTTGTAAGAGTTGTAGTTCTAGTTGTAGTTGTAAGAGTTGTAGTTGTAATAGTTGTAGTTGTAGTTCTAAAAGTTGTAGTTGTAGTTCTATAAGTTGTAGTTGTAAAAGTTGTAGTTGTAAGAGTTGTAATTGTAGTTCTAATAGTTGTATTTGTAAGAGTTGTAGTTGTAGTTGTAAGAGTTGTAGTTGTAGTTGTAAGAGTTGGAGGTATAGTTGTAAGAGTTGTAGTTGTATTTGTAAGAATTGTAGTTGTAAGAGTTGTAGTTGTAAGATTTGTAAGAGTTGTAGTTGTAAGAGTTGTAATTGCAGTTGTAAGAGTTGTAGTTTTAAGTTTAAGAGTTGTAGTTGTAGTTGTAAGAGTTGTAGTTGTAAAAGTTGTAGTTGTAAAAGTTGTAGTTGTAAGAGTTGTAGTTGTAGTTGTCAGAATTGTAGTTGTAGTTCTAAGAGTTGTAGTTCTATCTGTAGTTGTAAGAGTTGTAGTTGTAGTTATAGTTGTAAGAGTTGTAGTTGTAGTTCTAAGAGTTGTAGTTGTAGTTCTAAAAGTTGTAGTTGTAGTTGTAAGAGTTGTAGTTATAAGAGTTGTAGTTGTAAGATGTGTAGTTGTAAGAGTTGTAGTTGTAGTTCTAAAAGTTGTAGTTGTAAGAGTTAAAGTTCTAGTTGTAGTTGTTGGAGTTGTAGTTGTAAGAGTTGTAGTTCTAGTTCTAAGAGTTGTAGTTGTAGTTCTAAAAGTTGTAGTTGTAAGAGTTGTAGTTGTAAGAGTTGTAGTTGTAGTTCTTAAAGTTGTATTTGTAAGAGTTGTAGTTGTAGTTGTAAGAGTTGTAGTTGTAGTTGTAAGAGTTGTAGTTGTAAGAGTTGTAGTTGTAAGAGTTGTAGTAATAGTTTTAAAAGTTGTAGTTGTAAGAGTTGTAGTTGTAAGAGTTGTAGTTGTAAGAGTTGTAGTTGTAGTTGTCAGAGTTGTATTTGTAGTTCTAAGAGTTGTAGTTGTAGTTGTAAGAGTTGTAGTTCTATCTGTAGTTGTAACAGTTGTAGTTGTAGTTATAGTTTTAAGAGTTGTAGTTGTAGTTCTAAGAGTTGTAGTTGTAGTTCTAAAAGTTGTAGTTGTAGTTGTAAGAGTTGTAGTTATAAGAGTTTTAGTTGTAAGATGTGTAGTTGTAAGAGTTGTAGTTGTAGTTCTAAAAGTTGTAGTTGTAAGAGTTGAAGTTCTAGTTGTAGTTGTAAGAGTTGTAGTTGTAAGAGTTGTAGTTCTAGTTCTAAGAGTTGTAGTTGTAGTTCTAAAAGTTGTAGTTGTAAGAGTTGTAGTTGTAGTTGTAAGAGTTGCAGTTGTAGTTCTTAAAGTTGTATTTGTAAGAGTTGTAGTTGTAAGAGTTGTAGTTGGTAGAGTTGTAGTTGTAAGAGTTGTAGTTTTAGTTGTAAGAGTTGTAGTTGTAAGAATTGTAGTTGTAGTTGTAAGAGTTGTAGTTGTAAGAGTTGTAGTTGTTAGAGTTGTAGTTGTAGTTGTAAGAGTTGGAGTTGTAAGATTTGTAAGAGTTGTAGTTGTAAGAGTTGTAGTTGCAGTTGTAAGAGTTGTAGTTTTAGGTTTAAGAGTTGTAGTTGTAAGAGTTGTAGTTGTAAGAGTTGTACTTGTAGGAGTTGTAGTTGTAAGAGTTGTAGTTCTAAGAGTTGTAGTTGTAAGAGTTGTAGTTGTAAGAATTGTAGTTGTAGTTGTAAGAGTTGTAATTCTAAAACTTGTAGTTGTAGCTGTAAGAGTTGTAGTTATAAGAGTTGTAGTTGTAGTTGTAAGATGTGTAGTTGTAAGAGTTGTAGTTGTAGTTCTAAAAGTTGTAGTTGTAAGAGTTGTAGTTCTAGTTGTAGTTGTAAGAGTTTTAGTTGTAATAGTTGTAGTTGTAGTTCTAAAAGTTGTAGTTGTAGTTCTATAAGTTGTAGTTGTAAAAGTTGTAATTGTAGTTCTAATAGTTGTATTTGTAAGAGTTGTAGTTGTAAGAGTTGTAGTTGTAAGAGTTGTAGTTGTTAGAGTTGTAGTTGTAAGAGTTGTAGTTTTAGTTGTAAGAGTTGTAGTTGTAAGAATTGTAGTTGTAGTTGTAAGAGTTGTAGTTGTAAGAGTTGTAGTTGTTAGAGTTGTAGTTGTAAGAGTTGGAGGTATAGTTGTAAGAGTTGTAGTTGTAAGAATTGTAGTTGTAAGAGTTGTAGTTGTAAGATTTGTAAGAGTTGTAGTTGTAAGAGTTGTAATTGCAGTTGTAAGAGTTGTAGTTTTAAGTTTAAGAGTTGTAGTTGTAGTTGTAAGAGTTGTAGTTGTAAAAGTTATATTTGTAAGAGTTGTAGTTGTAAGAGTTGTAGTTGTAGTTGCTAGAGTTGTAATTGTAGTTGTAAGAATTGTAGTTGTAAGAGTTGTAGTTGTAGTTTCAAGAGTTGTAATTGTAGTTGTAAAAGTTGTAGTTATAGTTGTAGGTGTAGTTGCAGTTGTAAGAGTTGTAGTTGTAGTTCTAAAAGTTGTAGTTGTAAGAGTTTAAGTTCTAGTTGTAGTTGTAAGAGTTGTAGTTGTAAGAATTGAAGTTGTAGTTGTAAGAGTTGTAGTTGTAAGAGTTGTAGTTGTTAGAGTTGTAGTTGTAAGAGTTGGAGGTATAGTTGTAAGAGTTGTAGTTGTAAGAATTGTAGTTGTAAGAGTTGTAGTTGTAAGATTTGTAAGAGTTGTAGTTGTAAGAGTTGTAATTGCAGTTGTAAGAGTTGTAGTTTTAAGTTTAAGAGTTGTAGTTGTAGTTGTAAGAGTTGTAGTTGTAAAAGTTGTAGTTGTAAGAGTTGTAGTTGTAAGAGTTGTAGTTTTAGGTTTAAGAGTTGTAGTTGTAAGAGTTGTATTTGTAAGAGTTGTAGTTGTAAGAGTTGTAGTTGTAGTTGCTAGAGTTGTAATTGTAGTTGTAAGAATTGTAGTTGTAAGAGTTGTAGTTGTAGTTTCAGGAGTTGTAGTTGTAGTTGTAAAAGTTGTAGTTATAGTTGTAGGTGTAGTTGCAGTTGTAAGAGTTGTAGTTGTAACAGTTGTAGTTGTAGTTGTAAGCGTTGTAAGAGTTGTAGTTGTAGTTTTAAGAGTTGTAGTTGTAAGAGTTGTAGTTGTAAGAGTTGTAGTTGTAGTTGTAAGAGATGTAGTTGTAAGTGTTGCAGTTGTAAGAATTGGAGTTGTAGATGTAGCTGTAAGAGTTGTAGTTGTAGTTCTTAGAGTTGTAGTTGTAGTTCTAAAAGTTGTAGTTGTAGTTGTAAGAGTTGTATTTATAAGAGTTGTAGTTGTAAGATGTGTAGTTGTAAGAGTTGTAGTTGTAGTTCTAAGAGTTGTAGTTGTAGTTCTACAAGTTGTAGTTGTAAGAGTTGTAGTTGTAGTTGTAAGAGTTGTAGTTGTAGTTCTTAAAGTTGTATTTGTAAGAGTTGTAGTTGTAGTTGTAAGAGTTGTTGTTGTAGTAGTAAGAGTTGTAGTTATTAGAGTTGTAGTTGTAAGAGTTGTAGTTTTAGTTGTAAGAGTTGTAGTTGTAAGAATTGTAGTTGTAGTTGTAAAAGTTGTAGTTGTAAGAGTTGTAGTTGTTAGAGTTGTAGTTGTAGTTGTAAGAGTTGGAGTTGTAAGAGTTGTAGTTGCAGTTGTAAGAGTTGTAGTTTTAGGTTTAAGAGTTGTAGTTGTAAGAGTTGTAGTTGTAAGAGTTGTACTTGTAAGAGTTGTAGTTCTAAGAGTTGTAGTTCTAAGAGTTGTAGTTGTAGTTCTAAAAGTTGTATTTGTAAGAGTTGTAGTTGTAGTTGTAAGAGTTGTATGTTTAGTTCTAAGAGTTGTAGTTGTAGTTCTAAACGTTGTAGTTGTAAGAGTTGTAGATGTAGTTGTAAGAGTTGTAGTTGTAAGAATTGTAGTTGTAGTTGTAAGAATTGTAGTTCTAAGAGTTGTAGTTGTAAGAGTTGTAGTGCTATCTGTAGTTGTAAGAGTTGTAGTTGTAGTTATAGTTATAAGAGTTGTAGTTGTAGTTCTAAGAGTTGTAGTTCTAAAACTTGTAGTTGTAGCTGTAAGAGTTGTAGTAATAAGAAATGTAGTTGTAAGATGTGTAGTTGTAAGAGTTGTAGTTGTAGTTCTAAAAGTTGTAGATGTAAGAGTTGTAGTTCTAGTTGTAGTTGTAAGAGTTGTAGTTGTAATAGTTGTAGTTGTAGTTCTAAAAGTTGTAGTTGTAATTCTATAAGTTGTAGTTGTAAAAGTTGTAGTTGTAAGAGTTGTAATTGTAGTTCTAATAGTTGTATTTGTAAGAGTTGTAGTTGTAAGAGTTATAGTTGTAAGAGTTGTAGTTGTAGTTGTAAGAGTTGGAGGTATAGTTGTAAGAGTTGTAGTTGTATTTGTAAGAATTGTAGTTGTAAGAGTTGTAGTTGTAAGATTTGTAAGAGTTGTAGTTGTAAGAGTTGTAATTGCAGTTGTAAGAGTTGTAGTTTTAAGTTTAAGTGTTATAGTTGTAGTTGTAAGAGTTGTAGTTGTAAGAGTTGTAGTTGTAAAAGTTGTAGTTGTAAAAGTTGTAGTTGTAAGAGTTGTAGTTGTAGTTGTCAGAGTTGTAGTTCTAAGAGTTGTAGTTCTATCTGTAGGCTAAGAGTTGTAGTTGTAGTTATAGTTGTAAGAGTTGTAGTTGTAGTTCTAAGAGTTGTAGTTGTAGTTCTAAAAGTTGTAGTTGTAGTTGTAAGAGTTGTAGTTATAAGAGTTGTAGTTGTAAGATGTGTAGTTGTAAGAGTTGTAGTTGTAGTTCTAAAAGTTGTAGTTGTAAGAGTTTAAGTTCTAGTTGTAGTTGTAAGAGTTGTAGTTATAAGAGTTGTAGTTCTAGTTCTAAGAGTTGTAGTTGTAGTTCTAAAAGGTGTAGTTGTAAGAGTTGTAGCTGTAAGAGTTGTAGTTGTAGTTCTTAAAGTTGTATTTGTAAGAGTTGTAGTTGTAGTTGTAAGAGTTGTAGTTGTAGTTGTAAGAGTTGTAGTTGTAAGAGTTGTAGTTGTAAGAGTTGTAGTAATAGTTTTAAAAGTTGTAGTTGTAAGAGTTGTAGTTGTAAGAGTTGTAGTTGTAAGAGTTGTAGTTGTAAAGGTTGTAGTTGTAAGAGTTGTAGTTGTAGTTGTCAGAGTTGTAGTTGTAGTTCTAAGAGTTGTAGTTGTAAGAGTTGTAGTTCTATCTGTAGTTGTAACAGTTGTAGTTGTAGTTATAGTTGTAAGAGTTGTAGTTGTAGTTCTAAGAGTTGTAGTTGTAAGAGTTGTAGTTGTAAGAGTTGTAGTTGCTACAGTTGTAATTGTAGTTGTAAGAGTTGTAGTTGTAAGAGTTTTAGTTGTAAGAATTGTAGTTGTAGTTGTAAAAGTTGTAGTTATAGTTGTAGGTGTAGTTGTAAGAGTTGTAGTTGTAACAGTAGTAGTTGTAGTTGTAAGCGTTGTAAGAGTTGTAGTTGTAGTTGTAAGAGTTGTAGTTGTAGTTGTAAGAGTTGTAGTTGTAAGAGTTGTAGTTGTAAGAGTTATAGTTGTAAGAGTTGTAGTTGTAAGAGTTGTAGTTCTAGTTGTAAGAGTTGTAGTTGTAGTTTTAAAAGTTGTAGTTCTAGTTGTAGCTGCAAGAGTTGTAGTTGTAAGAGTTGTAGTAATAGTTTTAAAAGTTGTAGTTGTAAGAGTTGTAGTTGTAAGAGTTGTAGTTGTAAGAATTGTAGTTGTAAGAGTTGTAGTTGTAAAAGTTGTAGTTGTAAGAGTTGTAGTTGTCAGAGTTGTAGTTGTAGTTCTAAGAGTTGTAGTTGTAAGAGTTGTAGTTCTATCTGCAGTTGTAAGAGTTGTAGTTATAGTTGTAAGAGTTGTAGTTGTAGTTCTAAGAGTTGTAGTTGTAGTTCTAAAAGTTGTAGTTGTAAGAGTTGTAGTTATAAGAGTTGTAGTTGTAAGATGTGTAGTTGTAAGAGTTGTAGTTCTAAAAGTTGTAGTTGTAAGAGTTGAAGTTCTAGTTGTAGTTGTAAGAGTTGTAGTTGTAAGAGTTGTAGTTCTAGTTCTAAGAGTTGTAGTTGTAGTTCTAAAAGTTGTAGTTGTAAGAGTTGTAGTTGTAAGAGTTGTAGTTGTAGTTCTTAAAGTTGTATTTATAAGAGTTGTAGTTGTAGTTGTAAGAGTTGTTGTTGTAGTAGTAAGAGTTGTAGTTATTAGAGTTGTAGTTGTAAGAGTTGTAGTTTTAGTTGTAAGAGTTGTAGTTGTAAGAATTGTAGTTGTAGTTGTAAAAGTTGTAGTTGTAAGAGTTGTAGTTGTTAGAGTTGTAGTTGTAGTTGTAAGAGTTGGAGTTGTAAGATTTGTAAGAGTTGTAGTTGTAAGAGTTGTAGTTGCAGTTGTAAGAGTTGTAGTTTTAGGTTTAAGAGTTGTAGTTGTAGTTGTAAGAGTTGTAGTTGTAAGAGTTGTAGTTGTAGTTGTAAGAGTTGTACTTGTAAGAGTTGTAGTTGTAAGAGTTGTAGTTCTAAGAGTTGTAGTTGTAGTTCTAAAAGTTGTATTTGTAAGAGTTGTAGTTGTAGTTGTAAGAGTTGTATGTTTAGTTCTAAGAGTTGTAGTTGTAGTTCTAAACGTTGTAGTTGTAAGAGTTGTAGATGTAGTTGTAAGAGTTGTAGTTGTAAGAATTGTAGTTGTAGTTGTAAGAGTTGTAGTTCTAAGAGTTGTAGTTGTAAGAGTTGTAGTGCTATCTGTAGTTGTAAGAGTTGTAGTTGTAGTTATAGTTGTAAGAGTTGTAGTTGTAGTTCTAAGAGTTGTAGTTCTGAAACTTGTAGTTGTAGCTGTAAGAGTTGTAGTTATAAGAGTTGTAGTTGTAAGATGTGTAGTTGTAAGAGTTGTAGTTGTAGTTCTAAAAGTTGTAGTTGTAAGAGTTGTAGTTCTAGTTGTAGTTGTAAGAGTTGTAGTTGTAATAGTTGTAGTTGTAGTTCTAAAAGTTGTAGTTGTAGTTCTATAAGTTGTAGTTGTAAAAGTTGTAGTTGTAAGAGTTGTAATTGTAGTTCTAATAGTTGTATTTGTAAGAGTTGTAGTTGTAGTTGTAAGAGTTGTAGTTGTAGTTGTAAGAGTTGGAGGTATAGTTGTAAGAGTTGTAGTTGTATTTGTAAGAATTGTAGTTGTAAGAGTTGTAGTTGTAAGATTTGTAAGAGTTGTAGTTGTAAGAGTTGTAATTGCAGTTGTAAGAGTTGTAGTTTTAAGTTTAAGAGTTGTAGTTGTAGTTGTAAGAGTTGTAGTTGTAAGAGTTGTAGTTGTAAAAGTTGTAGTTGTAAAAGTTGTAGTTGTAAGAGTTGTAGTTGTAGTTGTCAGAGTTGTAGTTGTAGTTCTAAGAGTTTTAGTTCTATCTGTAGTTGTAAGAGTTGTAGTTGTAGTTATAGTTGTAAGAGTTGTAGTTGTAGTTCTAAGAGTTGTAGTTGTAGTTCTAAAAGTTGTAGTTGTAGTTATAAGAGTTGTAGTTATAAGAGTTGTAGTTGTAAGATGTGTAGTTGTAAGAGTTGTAGTTGTAGTTCTAAAAGTTGTAGTTGTAAGAGTTAAAGTTCTAGTTGTAGTTGTAAGAGTTGTAGTTGTAAGAGTTGTAGTTCTAGTTCTAAGAGTTGTAGTTGTAGTTCTAAAAGTTGTAGTTGTAAGAGTTGTAGTTGTAAGAGTTGTAGTTGTAGTTCTTAAAGTTGTATTTGTAAGAGTTGTAGTTGTAGTTGTAAGAGTTGTAGTTGTAGTTGTAAGAGTTGTAGTTGTAAGAGTTGTAGTTGTAAGAGTTGTAGTAATAGTTTTAAAAGTTGTAGTTGTAAGAGTTGTAGTTGTAAGAGTTGTAGTTGTAAGAGTTGTAGTTGTAGTTGTCAGTGTTGTAGTTGTAGTTCTAAGAGTTGTAGTTGTAAGAGTTGTAGTTCTATCTGTAGTTGTAACAGTTGTAGTTGTAGTTATAGTTTTAAGAGTTGTAGTTGTAGTTCTAAGAGTTGTAGTTGTAGTTCTAAAAGTTGTAGTTGTAGTTGTAAGAGTTGTAGTTATAAGAGTTTTAGTTGTAAGATGTGTAGTTGTAAGAGTTGTAGTTGTAGTTCTTAAAGTTGTAGTTGTAAGAGTTGAAGTTCTAGTTGTAGTTGTAAGAGTTGTAGTTGTAAGAGTTGTAGTTCTAGTTCTAAGAGTTGTAGTTGTAGTTCTAAAAGTTGTAGTTGTAAGAGTTGTAGTTGTAGTTGTAAGAGTTGTAGTTGTAGTTCTTAAAGTTGTATTTGTAAGAGTTGTAGTTGTAGTTGTAAGTGTTGTTGTTGTAGTTGTAAGAGTTGTAGTTGGTAGAGTTGTAGTTGTAAGAGTTGTAGTTTTAGTTGTAAGAGTTGTAGTTGTAAGAATTGTAGTTGTAGTTGTAAGAGTTGTAGTTGTAAGAGTTGTAGTTGTTAGAGTTGTAGTTGTAGTTGTAAGAGTTGGAGTTGTAAGATTTGTAAGAGTTGTAGTTGTAAGAGTTGTAGTTGCAGTTGTAAGAGTTGTAGTTTTAGGTTTAAGAGTTGTAGTTGTAAGAGTTGTAGTTGTAAGAGTTGTAGTTGTAAGAGTTGTACTTGTACGAGTTGTAGTTGTAAGAGTTGTAGTTCTAAGAGTTGTAGTTGTAAGAGTTGTAGTTCTATCTGTAGTTGTAAGAGTTGTAGTTGTAGTTATAGTTGTAAGAGTTGTAGTTGTAGTTCTAAGAGTTGTAATTCTAAAACTTGTAGTTGTAGCTGTAAGAGTTGTAGTTATAAGAGTTGTAGTTGTAGTTGTAAGATGTGTATTTGTAAGAGTTGTAGTTGTAGTTCTAAAAGTTGTAGTTGTAAGATTTGTAGTTCTAGTTGTAGTTGTAAGAGTTGTAGTTGTAATAGTTGTAGTTGTAGTTCTAAAAGTTGTAGTTGTAGTTCTATAAGTTGTAGTTGTAAAAGTTGTAGTTGTAAGAGTTGTAATTGTAGTTCTAATAGTTGTATTTGTAAGAGTTGTAGTTGTAAGAGTTGTAGTTGTAAGAGTTGTAGTTGTTAGAGTTGTAGTTGTAGTTGTAAGAGTTGTAGTTTTAGTTGTAAGAGTTGTAGTTGTAAGAATTGTAGTTGTAGTTGTAAGAGTTGTAGTTGTAAGAGTTGTAGTTGTTAGAGTTGTAGTTGTAAGAGTTGGAGGTATAGTTGTAAGAGTTGTAGTTGTAAGAATTGTAGTTGTAAGAGTTGTAGTTGTAAGATTTGTAAGAGTTGTAGTTGTAAGAGTTGTAATTGAAGTTGTAAGAGTTGTAGTTTTAAGTTTAAGAGTTGTAGTTGTAGTTGTAGTTGTAAAAGTTGTATTTGTAAGAGTTGTAGTTGTAAGAATTGTAGTTGTAGTTGCTAGAGTTGTAATTGTAGTTGTAAGAATTGTAGTTGTAAGAGTTGTAGTTGTAGTTTCAAGAGTTGTAGTTGTAGTTGTAAAAGTTGTAGTTATAGTTGTAGGTGTAGTTGCAGTTGTAAGAGTTGTAGTTGTAACAGTTGTAGTTGTAGTTGTAAGCGTTGTAAGAGTTGTAGTTGTAGTTTTAAGAGTTGTAGTTGTAAGAGTTGTAGTTGTAAAAGTTGTAGTTGTAGTTGTAAGAGATGTAGTTGTAAGTGTTGCAGTTGTAAGAATTGGAGTTGTAGATGTAGCTGTAAGAGTTGTAGTTGTAGTTGTAAGAGTTGTAGTTGTAAGAGTTGTAGTTGTAAGAGTTGTAGTTGTAAGAGTTGTAGTTGTAGTTGTAAGAGTTGTAGTTGTAAGAGTTGTAGTTGTAAGAGTTGTAGTTGTAAGAGTTGTAGTTGTAGTTGTAAGAGTTGTAGTTGTAAGAGTTCTAGTTGTAGTTTTAAAAGTTGTAGTTCTAGTTGTAGCTGTAAGAGTTGTAGTTGTAAGAGTTGCAGTTGTAGTTCTAGAAGTTGTATATGTAAGAGTTGTAGTTGTAAAAGTTGTAGTTGTAAGAGTTGTAGTAATAGTTTTAAAAGTTGTAGTTGTAAGAGTTGTAGTTGTAAGAGTTGTAGTTGTAAGAATTGTAGTTGTAAGAGTTGTAGTTGTAAAAGTTGTAGTTGTAAGAGTTGTAGTTGTCAGAGTTGTAGTTGTAGTTCTAAGAGTTGTAGTTGTAAGAGTTGCAGTTCTATCTGTAGTTGTAAGAGTTGTAGTTGTAGTTATAGTTGTAAGAGTTGTAGTTGTAGTTCTAAGAGTTGTAGTTGTAGTTCTAAAAGTTGTAGTTGTAGTTGTAAGAGTTGTAGTTATAAGAGTTGTAGTTGTAAGATGTGTAGTTGTAAGAGTTGTAGTTGTAGTTCTAAAAGTTGTAGTTGTAAGAGTTAAAGTTCTAGTTGTAGTTGTAAGAGTTGTAGTTGTAAGAGTTGTAGTTCTAGTTCTAAGAGTTGTAGTTGTAGTTCTAAAAGTTGTAGTTGTAAGAGTTGTAGTTGTAAGAGTTGTAGTTGTAGTTCTTAAAGTTGTATTTGTAAGAGTTGTAGTTGTAGTTGTAAGAGTTGTAGTTGTAGTTGTAAGAGTTGTAGTTGTAAGAGTTGTAGTTGTAAGAGTTATAGTAATAGTTTTAAAAGTTGTAGTTGTAAGAGTTGTAGTTGTAAGAGTTGTAGTTGTAAGAGTTGTAGTTGTAGTTGTCAGAGTTGTAGTTGTAGTTCTAAGAGTTGTAGTTGTAGTTGTAAGAGTTGTAGTTCTATCTGTAGTTGTAACAGTTGTAGTTGTAGTTATAGTTTTAAGAGTTGTAGTTGTAGTTCTAAGAGTTGTAGTTGTAGTTCTAAAAGTTGTAGTTGTAGTTGTAAGAGTTGTAGTTATAAGAGTTTTAGTTGTAAGATGTGTAGTTGTAAGAGTTGTAGTTGTAGTTCTAAAAGTTGTAGTTGTAAGAGTTGAAGTTCTAGTTGTAGTTGTAAGAGTTGTAGTTGTAAGAGTTGTAGTTCTAGTTCTAAGAGTTGTAGTTTAAGTTCTAAAAGTTGTAGTTGTAAGAGTTGTAGTTGTAGTTGTAAGAGTTGTAGTTGTAGTTCTTAAAGTTGTATTTGTAAGAGTTGTAGTTGTAGTTGTAAGAGTTGTAGTTGGTAGAGTTGTAGTTGTAAGAGTTGTAGTTTTAGTTGTAAGAGTTGTAGTTGTAAGAGTTGTAGTTGTTAGAGTTGTAGTTGTAGTTGTAAGAGTTGGAGTTGTAAGATTTGTAAGAGTTGTAGTTGTAAGAGTTGTAGTTGCAGTTGTAAGAGTTGTAGTTTTAGGTTTAAGAGTTGTAGTTGTAAGCGTTGTAGTTGTAGTTCTAAGAGTTGTAATTCTAAAACTTGTAGTTGTAGCTGTAAGAGTTGTAGTTATAAGAGTTGTAGTTGTAGTTGTAAGATGTGTATTTGTAAGAGTTGTAGTTGTAGTTCTAAAAGTTGTAGTTGTAAGATTTGTAGTTCTAGTTGTAGTTGTAAGAGTTGTAGTTGTAATAGTTGTAGTTGTAGTTCTAAAAGTTGTAGTTGTAGTTCTATAAGTTGTAGTTGTAAAAGTTGTAGTTGTAAGAGTTGTAATTGTAGTTCTAATAGTTGTATTTGTAAGAGTTGTAGTTGTAAGAGTTGTAGTTGTAAGAGTTGTAGTTGTTAGAGTTGTAGTTGTAGTTGTAAGAGTTGTAGTTTTAGTTGTAAGAGTTGTAGTTGTAAGAATTGTAGTTGTAGTTGTAAGAGTTGTAGTTGTAAGAGTTGTAGTTGTTAGAGTTGTAGTTGTAAGAGTTGGAGGTATAGTTGTAAGAGTTGTAGTTGTAAGAATTGTAGTTGTAAGAGTTGTAGTTGTAAGATTTGTAAGAGTTGTAGTTGTAAGAGTTGTAATTGAAGTTGTAAGAGTTGTAGTTTTAAGTTTAAGAGTTGTAGTTGTAGTTGTAAGAGTTGTAGTTGTAAAAGTTGTATTTGTAAGAGTTGTAGTTGTAAGAATTGTAGTTGTAGTTGCTAGAGTTGTAATTGTAGTTGTAAGAATTGTAGTTGTAAGAGTTGTAGTTGTAGTTTCAAGAGTTGTAGTTGTAGTTGTAAAAGTTGTAGTTATAGTTGTAGGTGTAGTTGCAGTTGTAAGAGTTGTAGTTGTAACAGTTGTAGTTGTAGTTGTAAGCGTTGTAAGAGTTGTAGTTGTAGTTTTAAGAGTTGTAGTTGTAAGAGTTGTAGTTGTAAAAGTTGTAGTTGTAGTTGTAAGAGATGTAGTTGTAAGTGTTGCAGTTGTAAGAATTGGAGTTGTAGATGTAGCTGTAAGAGTTGTAGTTGTAGTTGTAAGAGTTGTAGTTGTAAGAGTTGTAGTTGTAAGAGTTGTAGTTGTAAGAGTTGTAGTTGTAGTTGTAAGAGTTGTAGTTGTAAGAGTTGTAGTTGTAAGAGTTGTAGTTGTAGTTGTAAGAGTTGTAGTTGTAAGAGTTCTAGTTGTAGTTTTAAAAGTTGTAGTTCTAGTTGTAGCTGTAAGAGTTGTAGTTGTAAGAGTTGCAGTTGTAGTTCTAGAAGTTGTATATGTAAGAGTTGTAGTTGTAAAAGTTGTAGTTGTAAGAGTTGTAGTAATAGTTTTAAAAGTTGTAGTTGTAAGAGTTGTAGTTGTAAGAGTTGTAGTTGTAAGAATTGTAGTTGTAAGAGTTGTAGTTGTAAAAGTTGTAGTTGTAAGAGTTGTAGTTGTCAGAGTTGTAGTTGTAGTTCTAAGAGTTGTAGTTGTAAGAGTTGCAGTTCTATCTGTAGTTGTAAGAGTTGTAGTTGTAGTTATAGTTGTAAGAGTTGTAGTTGTAGTTCTAAGAGTTGTAGTTGTAGTTCTAAAAGTTGTAGTTGTAGTTGTAAGAGTTGTAGTTATAAGAGTTGTAGTTGTAAGATGTGTAGTTGTAAGAGTTGTAGTTGTAGTTCTAAAAGTTGTAGTTGTAAGAGTTAAAGTTCTAGTTGTAGTTGTAAGAGTTGTAGTTGTAAGAGTTGTAGTTCTAGTTCTAAGAGTTGTAGTTGTAGTTCTAAAAGTTGTAGTTGTAAGAGTTGTAGTTGTAAGAGTTGTAGTTGTAGTTCTTAAAGTTGTATTTGTAAGAGTTGTAGTTGTAGTTGTAAGAGTTGTAGTTGTAGTTGTAAGAGTTGTAGTTGTAAGAGTTGTAGTTGTAAGAGGTATAGTAATAGTTTTAAAAGTTGTAGTTGTAAGAGTTGTAGTTGTAAGAGTTGTAGTTGTAAGAGTTGTAGTTGTAGTTGTCAGAGTTGTAGTTGTAGTTCTAAGAGTTGTAGTTGTAGTTGTAAGAGTTGTAGTTCTATCTGTAGTTGTAACAGTTGTAGTTGTAGTTATAGTTTTAAGAGTTGTAGTTGTAGTTCTAAGAGTTGTAGTTGTAGTTCTAAAAGTTGTAGTTGTAGTTGTAAGAGTTGTAGTTATAAGAGTTTTAGTTGTAAGATGTGTAGTTGTAAGAGTTGTAGTTGTAGTTCTAAAAGTTGTAGTTGTAAGAGTTGAAGTTCTAGTTGTAGTTGTAAGAGTTGTAGTTGTAAGAGTTGTAGTTCTAGTTCTAAGAGTTGTAGTTTAAGTTCTAAAAGTTGTAGTTGTAAGAGTTGTAGTTGTAGTTGTAAGAGTTGTAGTTGTAGTTCTTAAAGTTGTATTTGTAAGAGTTGTAGTTGTAGTTGTAAGAGTTGTAGTTGGTAGAGTTGTAGTTGTAAGAGTTGTAGTTTTAGTTGTAAGAGTTGTAGTTGTAAGAGTTGTAGTTGTAAGAGTTGTAGTTGTAAGAGTTGTAGTTGTTAGAGTTGTAGTTGTAGTTGTAAGAGTTGGAGTTGTAAGATTTGTAAGAGTTGTAGTTGTAAGAGTTGTAGTTGCAGTTGTAAGAGTTGTAGTTTTAGGTTTAAGAGTTGTAGTTGTAAGAGTTGTAGTTGTAAGAGTTGTACTTGTAGGAGTTGTAGTTGTAAGAGTTGTAGTTCTAAGAGTTGTAGTTGTAAGAGTTGTAGTTGTAAGATATGTAGTTGTAGTTGTAAGAGTTGTAGTTCTAAGAGGTGTAGTTGTAAAAGTTGTAGTTCTATCTGTAGTTGTAAGAGTTGTAGTTGTAGTTATAGTTGTAAGAGTTGTAGTTGTAGTTCTAAGAGTTGTAATTCTAAAACTTGTAGTTGTAGCTGTAAGAGTTGTAGTTATAAGAGTTGTAGTTGTAGTTGTAAGATGTGTAGTTGTAAGAGTTGTAGTTGTAGTTCTAAAAGTTGTAGTTGTAAGAGTTGTAGTTCTAGTTGTAGTTGTAAGAGTTGTAGTTGTAATAGTTGTAGTTGTAGTTCTAAAAGTTGTAGTTGTAGTTCTATAAGTTGTAGTTGTAAAAGTTGTAGTTGTAAGAGTTGTAATTGTAGTTCTAATAGTTGTATTTGTAAGAGTTGTAGTTGTAAGAGTTGTAGTTGTTAGAGTTGTAGTTGTAGTTGTAAGAGTTGTAGTTGTAAGAATTGTAGTTGTAATTGTAAGAGTTGTAGTTGTAAGAGTTGTAGTTGTTTGAGTTGTAGTTGTAAGAGTTGGAGGTATAGTTGTAAGAGTTGTAGTTGTAAGAATTGTAGTTGTAAGAGTTGTAGTTGTAAGATTTGTAAGAGTTGTAGTTGTAAGAGTTGTAATTGCAGTTGTAAGAGTTGTAGTTTTAAGTTTAAGAGTTGTAGTTGTAGTTGTAAGAGTTGTAGTTGTAAAAGTTGTATTTGTAAGAGTTGTAGTTGTAAGAGTTGTAGTTGTAGTTGCTAGAGTTGTAATTGTAGTTGTAAGAATTGTAGTTGTAAGAGTTGTAGTTGTAGTTTCAAGAGTTGTAATTGTAGTTGTAAAAGTTGTAGTTATAGTTGTAGGTGTAGTTGCAGTTGTAAGAGTTGTAGTTGTAGTTGTAAGAGTTGTAGTTGTAAGAGTTGTAGTTGTAAGAGTTGTAGTAATAGTTTTAAAAGTTGTAGTTGTAAGAGTTGTAGTTGTAAGAGTTGTAGTTGTAAGAGTTGTAGTTGTAGTTGTCAGAGTTGTAGTTGTAGTTCTAAGAGTTGTAGTTGTAAGAGTTGTAGTTCTATCTGTAGTTGTAACAGTTGTAGTTGTAGTTATAGTTTTAAGAGTTGTAGTTGTAGTGTTAAGAGTTGTAGTTGTAGTTCTAAAAGTTGTAGTTGTAGTTGTAAGAGTTGTAGTTATAAGAGTTTTAGTTGTAAGATGTGTAGTTGTAAGAGTTGTAGTTGTAGTTCTAAAAGTTGTAGTTGTAAGAGTTGAAGTTCTAGTTGTAGTTGTAAGAGTTGTAGTTGTAAGAGTTGTAGTTCTAGTTCTAAGAGTTGTAGTTGTAGTTCTAAAAGTTGTAGTTGTAAGAGTTGTAGTTGTAGTTGTAAGAGTTGTAGTTGTAGTTCTTAAAGTTGTATTTGTAAGAGTTGTAGTTGTAGTTGTAAGTGTTGTTGTTGTAGTTGTAAGAGTTGTAGTTGGTAGAGTTGTAGTTGTAAGAGTTGTAGTTTTAGTTGTAAGAGTTGTAGTTGTAAGAATTGTAGTTGTAGTTGTAAGAGTTGTAGTTGTAAGAGTTGTAGTTGTTAGAGTTGTAGTTGTAGTTGTAAGAGTTGGAGTTGTAAGATTTGTAAGAGATGTAGTTGTAAGAGTTGTAGTTGCAGTTGTAAGAGTTGTAGTTTTAGGTTTAAGAGTTGAAGTTGTAAGAGTTGTAGTTGTAAGAGTTGTAGTTGTAAGAGTTGTACTTGTAAGAGTTGTAGTTGTAAGAGTTGTAGTTCTAAGAGTTGTAGTTGTAGTTGTAAGAGTTGTAGTTGTAAGAATTGTAGTTGTAGTTGTAAGAGTTGTATTTCTAAGAGTTGTAGTTGTAAGAGTTGTAGTTCTATCTGTAGTTGTAAGAGTTGTAGTTGTAGTTATAGTTGTAAGAGTTGTAGTTGTAGTTCTAAGAGTTGTAATTCTAAAACTTGTAGTTGTAGCTGTAAGAGTTGTAGTTATAAGAGTTGTAGTTGTAGTTGTAAGATGTGTAGTTGTAAGAGTTGTAGTTGTAGTTCTAAAAGTTGTAGTTGTAAGAGTTGTAGTTCTAGTTGTAGTTGTAAGAGTTTTAGTTGTAATAGTTGTAGTTGTAGTTCTAAAAGTTGTAGTTGTAGTTCTATAAGTTGTAGTTGTAAAAGTTGTAGTTGTAAGAGTTGTAATTGTAGTTCTAATAGTTGTATTTGTAAGAGTTGTAGTTGTAAGAGTTGTAGTTGTAAGAGTTGTAGTTGTTAGAGTTGTAGTTGTAAGAGTTGTAGTTTTAGTTGTAAGAGTTGTAGTTGTAAGAATTGTAGTTGTAGTTATAAGAGTTGTAGTTGTAAGAGTTGTAGTTGTTAGAGTTGTAGTTGTAAGAGTTGGAGGTATAGTTGTAAGAGTTGTAGTTGTAAGAATTGTAGTTGTAAGAGTTGTAATTGCAGTTGTAAGAGTTGTAGTTTTAAGTTTAAGAGTTGTAGTTGTAGTTGTAAGAGTTGTAGTTGTAGTTGCTAGAGTTGTAATTGTAGTTGTAAGAATTGTAGTTGTAAGAGTTGTAGTTGTAGTTTCAAGAGTTGTAATTGTAGTTGTAAAAGTTGTAGTTATAGTTGTAGGTGTAGTTGCAGTTGTAAGAGTTGTAGTTGTAGTTCTAAAAGTTGTAGTTGTAAGAGTTTAAGTTCTAGTTGTAGTTGTAAGAGTTGTAGTTGTAAGAATTGAAGTTGTAGTTGTAAGAGTTGTAGTTGTAAGAGTTGTAGTTGTTAGAGTTGTAGTTGTAAGAGTTGGAGGTATAGTTGTAAGAGTTGTAGTTGTAAGAATTGTAGTTGTAAGAGTTGTAGTTGTAAGATTTGTAAGAGTTGTAGTTGTAAGAGTTGTAATTGCAGTTGTAAGAGTTGTAGTTTTAAGTTTAAGAGTTGTAGTTGTAGTTGTAAGAGTTGTAGTTGTAAAAGTTGTAGTTGTAAGAGTTGTAGTTGTAAGAGTTGTAGTTTTAGGTTTAAGAGTTGTAGTTGTAAGAGTTGTATTTGTAAGAGTTGTAGTTGTAAGAGTTGTAGTTGTAGTTGCTAGAGTTGTAATTGTAGTTGTAAGAATTGTAGTTGTAAGAGTTGTAGTTGTAGTTTCAAGAGTTGTAGTTGTAGTTGTAAAAGTTGTAGTTATAGTTGTAGGTGTAGTTGCAGTTGTAAGAGTTGTAGTTGTAACAGTTGTAGTTGTAGTTGTAAGCGTTGTAAGAGTTGTAGTTGTAGTTTTAAGAGTTGTAGTTGTAAGAGTTGTAGTTGTAAGAGTTGTAGTTGTAGTTGTAAGAGATGTAGTTGTAAGTGTTGCAGTTGTAAGAATTGGAGTTGTAGATGTAGCTGGAAGAGTTGTAGTTGTAGTTCTTAGAGTTTTAGGTTTAGTTCTAAAAGTTGTAGTTGTAGTTGTAAGAGTTGTATTTATAAGAGTTGTAGTTGTAAGATGTGTAGTTGTAAGAGTTGTAGTTGTAGTTCTAAAAGTTGTAGTTGTAAGAGTTGAAGTTCTAGTTGTAGTTGTAAGATTTGTAGTTGTAAGAGTTGTAGTTCTAGTTCTAAGAGTTGTAGTTGTAGTTCTACAAGTTGTAGTTGTAAGAGTTGTAGTTGTAGTTGTAAGAGTTGTAGTTGTAGTTCTTAAAGTTGTATTTGTAAGAGTTGTAGTTGTAGTTGTAAGAGTTGTTGTTGTAGTAGTAAGAGTTGTAGTTATTAGAGTTGTAGTTGTAAGAGTTGTAGTTTTAGTTGTAAGAGTTGTAGTTGTAAGAATTGTAGTTGTAGTTGTAAAAGTTGTAGTTGTAAGAGTTGTAGTTGTTAGAGTTGTAGTTGTAGTTGTAAGAGTTGGAGTTGTAAGAGTTGTAGTTGCAGTTGTAAGAGTTGTAGTTTTAGGTTTAAGAGTTGTAGTTGTAAGAGTTGTAGTTGTAAGAGTTGTACTTGTAAGAGTTGTAGTTCTAAGAGTTGTAGTTCTAAGAGTTGTAGTTGTAGTTCTAAAAGTTGTATTTGTAAGAGTTGTAGTTGTAGTTGTAAGAGTTGTATGTTTAGTTCTAAGAGTTGTAGTTGTAGTTCTAAACGTTGTAGTTGTAAGAGTTGTAGATGTAGTTGTAAGAGTTGTAGTTGTAAGAATTGTAGTTGTAGTTGTAAGAATTGTAGTTCTAAGAGTTGTAGTTGTAAGAGTTGTAGTGCTATCTGTAGTTGTAAGAGTTGTAGTTGTAGTTATAGTTGTAAGAGTTGTAGTTGTAGTTCTAAGAGTTGTAGTTCTAAAACTTGTAGTTGTAGCTGTAAGAGTTGTAGTAATAAGAAATGTAGTTGTAAGATGTGTAGTTGTAAGAGTTGTAGTTCTAAAAGTTGTAGATGTAAGAGTTGTAGTTCTAGTTGTAGTTGTAAGAGTTGTATTTGTAATAGTTGTAGTTGTAGTTCTAAAAGTTGTAGTTGTAGTTCTATAAGTTGTAGTTGTAAAAGTTGTAGTTGTAAGAGTTGTAATTGTAGTTCTAATAGTTGTATTTGTAAGAGTTGTAGTTGTAAGAGTTATAGTTGTAAGAGTTGTAGTTGTAGTTGTAAGAGTTGGAGGTATAGTTGTAAGAGTTGTAGTTGTATTTGTAAGAATTGTAGTTGTAAGAGTTGTAGTTGTAAGATTTGTAAGAGTTGTAGTTGTAAGAGTTGTAATTGCAGTTGTAAGAGTTGTAGTTTTAAGTTTAAGAGTTATAGTTGTAGTTGTAAGAGTTGTAGTTGTAAGAGTTGTAGTTGTAAAAGTTGTAGTTGTAAAAGTTGTAGTTGTAAGAGTTGTAGTTGTAGTTGTCAGAGTTGTAGTTCTAAGAGTTGTAGTTCTATCTGTAGGCTAAGAGTTGTAGTTGTAGTTATAGTTGTAAGAGTTGTAGTTGTAGTTCTAAGAGTTGTAGTTGTAGTTCTAAAAGTTGTAGTTGTAGTTGTAAGAGTTGTAGTTATAAGAGTTGTAGTTGTAAGATGTGTAGTTGTAAGAGTTGTAGTTGTAGTTCTAAAAGTTGTAGTTGTAAGAGTTTAAGTTCTAGTTGTAGTTGTAAGAGTTGTAGTTATAAGAGTTGTAGTTCTAGTTCTAAGAGTTGTAGTTGTAGTTCTAAAAGGTGTAGTTGTAAGAGTTGTAGCTGTAAGAGTTGTAGTTGTAGTTCTTAAAGTTGTATTTTTAAGAGTTGTAGTTGTAGTTGTAAGAGTTGTAGTTGTAGTTGTAAGAGTTGTAGTTGTAAGAGTTGTAGTTGTAAGAGTTGTAGTAATAGTTTTAAAAGTTGTAGTTGTAAGAGTTGTAGTTGAAAGAGTTGTAGTTGTAAGAGTTGTAGTTGTAAAAGTTGTAGTTGTAAGAGTTGTAGTTGTAGTTGTCAGAGTTGTAGTTGTAGTTCTAAGAGTTGTAGTTGTAAGAGTTGTAGTTCTATCTGTAGTTGTAACAGTTGTAGTTGTAGTTATAGTTGTAAGAGTTGTAGTTGTAGTTCTAAGAGTTGTAGTTGTAAGAGTTGTAGTTGTAAGAGTTGTAGTTGCTACAGTTGTAATTGTAGTTGTAAGAGTTGTAGTTGTAAGAGTTGTAGTTGTAAGAATTGTAGGTGTAGTTGTAAGAGTTGTAGTTGTAACAGTAGTAGTTGTAGTTGTAAGCGTTGTAAGAGTTGTAGTTGTAGTTGTAAGAGTTGTAGTTGTAGTTGTAAGAGTTGTAGTTGTAAGAGTTGTAGTTGTAAGAGTTATAGTTGTAAGAGTTGTAGTTGTAAGAGTTGTAGTTCTAGTTGTAAGAGTTGTAGTTGTAGTTTTAAAAGTTGTAGTTCTAGTTGTAGCTGTAAGAGTTGTAGTTGTAAGAGTTGTAGTAATAGTTTTAAAAGTTGTAGTTGTAAGAGTTGTAGTTGTAAGAGTTGTAGTTGTAAGAATTGTAGTTGTAAGAGTTGTAGTTGTAAAAGTTGTAGTTGTAAGAGTTGTAGTGGTCAGAGTTGTAGTTGTAGTTCTAAGAGTTGTAGTTGTAAGAGTTGTAGTTCTATCTGCAGTTGTAAGAGTTGTAGTTATAGTTGTAAGAGTTGTAGTTGTAGTTCTAAGAGTTGTAGTTGTAGTTCTAAAAGTTGTAGTTGTAAGAGTTGTAGTTATAAGAGTTGTAGTTGTAAGATGTGTAGTTGTAAGAGTTGTAGTTCTAAAAGTTGTAGTTGTAAGAGTTGAAGTTCTAGTTGTAGTTGTAAGAGTTGTAGTTGTAAGAGTTGTAGTTCTAGTTCTAAGAGTTGTAGTTGTAGTTCTAAAAGTTGTAGTTGTAAGAGTTGTAGTTGTAAGAGATGTAGTTGTAGTTCTTAAAGTTGTTTTTGTAAGAGTTGTAGTTGTAGTTGTAAGAGTTGTTGTTGTAGTAGTAAGAGTTGTAGTTATTAGAGTTGTAGTTGTAAGAGTTGTAGTTTTAGTTGTAAGAGTTGTAGTTGTAAGAATTGTAGTTGTAGTTGTAAAAGTTGTAGTTGTAAGAGTTGTAGTTGTTAGAGTTGTAGTTGTAGTTGTAAGAGTTGGAGTTGTAAGATTTGTAAGAGTTGTAGTTGTAAGAGTTGTAGTTGCAGTTGTAAGAGTTGTAGTTTTAGGTTTAAGAGTTGTAGTTGTAGTTGTAAGAGTTGTAGTTGTAAGAGTTGTAGTTGTAGTTGTAAGAGTTGTACTTGTAAGAGTTGTAGTTGTAAGAGTTGTAGTTCTAAGAGTTGTAGTTGTAGTTCTAAAAGTTGTATTTGTAAGAGTTGTAGTTGTAGTTGTAAGAGTTGTAAGTTTAGTTCTAAGAGTTGTAGTTGTAGTTCTAAACTTTGTAGTTGTAAGAGTTGTAGATGTAGTTGTAAGAGTTGTAGTTGTAAGAATTGTAGTTGTAGTTGTAAGAGTTGTAGTTCTAAGAGTTGTAGTTGTAAGAGTTGTAGTGCTATCTGTAGTTGTAAGAGTTGTAGTTGTAGTTATAGTTGTAAGAGTTGTAGTTGTAGTTCTAAGAGTTGTAGTTCTGAAACTTGTAGTTGTAGCTGTAAGAGTTGTAGTTATAAGAGTTGTAGTTGTAAGATGTGTAGTTGTAAGAGTTGTAGTTGTAGTTCTAAAAGTTGTAGTTGTAAGAGTTGTAGTTCTAGTTGTAGTTGTAAGAGTTGTAGTTGTAATAGTTGTAATTGTAGTTCTAAAAGTTGTAGTTGTAGTTCTATAAGTTGTAGTTGTAAAAGTTGTAGTTGAAAGAGTTGTAATTGTAGTTCTAATAGTTGTATTTGTAAGAGTTGTAGTTGTAGTTGTAAGAGTTGTAGTTGTAGTTGTAAGAGTTGGAGGTATAGTTGTAAGAGTTGTAGTTGTATTTGTAAGAATTGTAGTTGTAAGAGTTGTAGTTGTAAGATTTGTAAGAGTTGTAGTTGTAAGAGTTGTAATTGCAGTTGTAAGAGTTGTAGTTTTAAGTTTAAGAGTTGTAGTTGTAGTTGTAAGTGTTGTAGTTGTAAGAGTTGTAGTTGTAAAAGTTGTAGTTGTAAGAGTTGTAGTTGTAGTTGTCAGAGTTGTAGTTGTAGTTCTAAGAGTTTTAGTTTTATCTGTAGTTGTAAGAGTTGTAGTTGTAGTTATAGTTGTAAGAGTTGTAGTTGTAGTTCTAAGAGTTGTAGTTGTAGTTCTAAACGTTGTAGTTGTAGTTGTAAGAGTTGTAGTTATAAGAGTTGTAGTTGTAAGATGTGTAGTTGTAAGAGTTGTAGTTGTAGTTCTAAAAGTTGTAGTTGTAAGAGTTAAAGTTCTAGTTGTAGTTGTAAGAGTTGTAGTTGTAAGAGTTGTAGTTCTAGTTCTAAGAGTTGTAGTTGTAGTTCTAAAAGTTGTAGTTGTAAGAGTTGTAGTTGTAAGAGTTGTAGTTGTAGTTCTTAAAGTTGTATTTGTAAGAGTTGTAGTTGTAGTTGTAAGAGTTGTAGTTGTAGTTGTAAGAGTTGTAGTTGTAAGAGTTGTAGTTGTAAGAGTTGTAGTAATAGTTTTAAAAGTTGTAGTTGTAAGAGTTGTAGTTGTAAGAGTTGTAGTTGTAAGAGTTGTAGTTGTAGTTGTCAGAGTTGTAGTTGTAGTTCTAAGAGTTGTAGTTGTAAGAGTTGTAGTTCTATCTGTAGTTGTAACAGTTGTAGTTGTAGTTATAGTTTTAAGAGTTGTAGTTGTAGTTCTAAGAGTTGTAGTTGTAGTTCTAAAAGTTGTAGTTGTAGTTGTAAGAGTTGTAGTTATAAGAGTTTTAGTTGTAAGATGTGTAGTTGTAAGAGTTGTAGTTGTAGTTCTAAAAGTTGTAGTTGTAAGAGTTGAAGTTCTAGTTGTAGTTGTAAGAGTTGTAGTTGTAAGAGTTGTAGTTCTAGTTCTAAGAGTTGTAGTTGTAGTTCTAAAAGTTGTAGTTGTAAGAGTTGTAGTTGTAGTTGTAAGAGTTGTAGTTGTAGTTCTTAAAGTTGTATTTGTAAGAGTTGTAGTTGTAAGAGTTGTAGTTGTAGTTGCTAGAGTTGTAATTGTAGTTGTAAGAATTGTAGTTGTAAGAGTTGTAGTTGTAGTTTCAAGAGTTGTAGTTGTAGTTGTAAAAGTTGTAGTTATAGTTGTAGGTGTAGTTGCAGTTGTAAGAGTTGTAGTTGTAACAGTTGTAGTTGTAGTTGTAAGCGTTGTAAGAGTTGTAGTTGTAGTTTTAAGAGTTGTAGTTGTAAGAGTTGTAGTTGTAAGAGTTGTAGTTGTAGTTGTAAGAGATGTAGTTGTAAGTGTTGCAGTTGTAAGAATTGGAGTTGTA
Source organism: Ariolimax columbianus (assembly GCA_036924085.1). Lineage (NCBI taxonomy): Eukaryota > Metazoa > Mollusca > Gastropoda > Stylommatophora > Arionidae > Ariolimax > Ariolimax columbianus. The sequence goes on along the minus strand of JAVGWX010000005.1, from coordinate 41,910,297 downwards.
GATGTAGCTGTAAGAGTTGTAGTTGTAGTTCTTAGAGTTGTAGTTGTAGTTCTAAAAGTTGTAGTTGTAGTTGTAAGAGTTGTATTTATAAGAGTTGTAGTTGTAAGATGTGTAGTTGTAAGAGTTGTAGTTGTAGTTCTAAAAGTTGTAGTTGTAAGAGTTGAAGTTCTAGTTGTAGTTGTAAGATTTGTAGTTGTAAGAGTTGTAGTTGTAGTTGTAAGAGTTGTAGTTGTAGTTCTTAAAGTTGTATTTGTAAGAGTTGTAGTTGTAGTTGTAAGAGTTGTTGTTGTAGTAGTAAGAGTTGTAGTTATTAGAGTTGTAGTTGTAAGAGTTGTAGTTTTAGTTGTAAGAGTTGTAGTTGTAAGAATTGTAGTTGTAGTTGTAAAAGTTGTAGTTGTAAGAGTTGTAGTTGTTAGAGTTGTAGTTGTAGTTGTAAGAGTTGGAGTTGTAAGAGTTGTAGTTGCAGTTGTAAGAGTTGTAGTTTTAGGTTTAAGAGTTGTAGTTGTAAGAGTTGTAGTTGTAAGAGTTGTACTTGTAAGAGTTGTAGTTCTAAGAGTTGTAGTTCTAAGAGTTGTAGTTGTAGTTCTAAAAGTTGTATTTGTAAGAGTTGTAGTTGTAGTTGTAAGAGTTGTATGTTTAGTTCTAAGAGTTGTAGTTGTAGTTCTAAACGTTGTAGTTGTAAGAGTTGTAGATGTAGTTGTAAGAGTTGTAGTTGTAAGAATTGTAGTTGTAGTTGTAAGAATTGTAGTTCTAAGAGTTGTAGTTGTAAGAGTTGTAGTGCTATCTGTAGTTGTAAGAGTTGTAGTTGTAGTTATAGTTGTAAGAGTTGTAGTTGTAGTTCTAAGAGTTGTAGTTCTAAAACTTGTAGTTGTAGCTGTAAGAGTTGTAGTAATAAGAAATGTAGTTGTAAGATGTGTAGTTGTAAGAGTTGTAGTTGTAGTTCTAAAAGTTGTAGATGTAAGAGTTGTAGTTCTAGTTGTAGTTGTAAGAGTTGTAGTTGTAATAGTTGTAGTTGTAGTTCTAAAAGTTGTAGTTGTAGTTCTATAAGTTGTAGTTGTAAAAGTTGTAGTTGTAAGAGTTGTAATTGTAGTTCTAATAGTTGTATTTGTAAGAGTTGTAGTTGTAAGAGTTATAGTTGTAAGAGTTGTAGTTGTAGTTGTAAGAGTTGGAGGTATAGTTGTAAGAGTTGTAGTTGTATTTGTAAGAATTGTAGTTGTAAGAGTTGTAGTTGTAAGATTTGTAAGAGTTGTAGTTGTAAGAGTTGTAATTGCAGTTGTAAGAGTTGTAGTTTTAAGTTTAAGAGTTATAGTTGTAGTTGTAAGAGTTGTAGTTGTAAGAGTTGTAGTTGTAAAAGTTGTAGTTGTAAAAGTTGTAGTTGTAAGAGTTGTAGTTGTAGTTGTCAGAGTTGTAGTTCTAAGAGTTGTAGTTCTATCTGTAGGCTAAGAGTTGTAGTTGTAGTTATAGTTGTAAGAGTTGTAGTTGTAGTTCTAAGAGTTGTAGTTGTAGTTCTAAAAGTTGTAGTTGTAGTTGTAAGAGTTGTAGTTATAAGAGTTGTAGTTGTAAGATGTGTAGTTGTAAGAGTTGTAGATGTAGTTCTAAAAGTTGTAGTTGTAAGAGTTTAAGTTCTAGTTGTAGTTGTAAGAGTTGCAGTTATAAGAGTTGTAGTTCTAGTTCTAAGAGTTGTAGTTGTAATTCTAAAAGGTGTAGTTGTAAGAGTTGTAGCTGTAAGAGTTGTAGTTGTAGTTCTTAAAGTTGTATTTGTAAGAGTTGTAGTTGTAGTTGTAAGAGTTGTAGTTGTAGTTGTAAGAGTTGTAGTTGTAAGAGTTGTAGTTGTAAGAGTTGTAGTAATAGTTTTAAAAGTTGTAGTTGTAAGAGTTGTAGTTGTAAGAGTTGTAGTTGTAAGAGTTGTAGTTGTAAAGGTTGTAGTTGTAAGAGTTGTAGTTGTAGTTGTCAGAGTTGTAGTTGTAGTTCTAAGAGTTGTAGTTGTAAGAGTTGTAGTTCTATCTGTAGTTGTAACAGTTGTAGTTGTAGTTATAGTTGTAAGAGTTGTAGTTGTAGTTCTAAGAGTTGTAGTTGTAAGAGTTGTAGTTGTAAGAGTTGTAGTTGCTACAGTTGTAATTGTAGTTGTAAGAGTTGTAGTTGTAAGAGTTGTAGTTGTAAGAATTGTAGTTGTAGTTGTAAAAGTTGTAGTTATAGTTGTTGGTGTAGTTGTAAGAGTTGTAGTTGTAACAGTAGTAGTTGTAGTTGTAAGCGTTGTAAGAGTTGTAGTTGTAGTTGTAAGAGTTGTAGTTGTAGTTGTAAGAGTTGTAGTTGTAAGAGTTGTAGTTGTAAGAGTTATAGTTGTAAGAGTTGTAGTTGTAAGAGTTGTAGTTCTAGTTGTAAGAGTTGTAGTTGTAGTTTTAAAAGTTGTAGTTCTAGTTGTAGCTGCAAGAGTTGTAGTTGTAAGAGTTGTAGTAATAGTTTTAAAAGTTGTAGTTGTAAGAGTTGTAGTTGTAAGAGTTGTAGTTGTAAGAATTGTAGTTGTAAGAGTTGTAGTTGTAAAAGTTGTAGTTGTAAGAGTTGTAGTTGTCAGAGTTGTAGTTGTAGTTCTAAGAGTTGTAGTTGTAAGAGTTGTAGTTCTATCTGCAGTTGTAAGAGTTGTAGTTATAGTTGTAAGAGTTGTAGTTGTAGTTGTAAGAGTTGTAGTTGTAGTTGTAAGAGTTGTAGTTGTAAGAGTTGTAGTTGTAAGAGTTGTAGTAATAGTTTTAAAAGTTGTAGTTGTAAGAGTTGTAGTTGTAAGAGTTGTAGTTGTAAGAGTTGTAGTTGTAGTTGTCAGAGTTGTAGTTGTAGTTCTAAGAGTTGTAGTTGTAAGAGTTGTAGTTCTATCTGTAGTTGTAACAGTTGTAGTTGTAGTTATAGTTTTAAGAGTTGTAGTTGTAGTTCTAAGAGTTGTAGTTGTAGTTCTAAAAGTTGTAGTTGTAGTTGTAAGAGTTGTAGTTATAAGAGTTTTAGTTGTAAGATGTGTAGTTGTAAGAGTTGTAGTTGTAGTTCTAAAAGTTGTAGTTGTAAGAGTTGAAGTTCTAGTTGTAGTTGTAAGAGTTGTAGTTGTAAGAGTTGTAGTTCTAGTTCTAAGAGTTGTAGTTGTAGTTCTAAAAGTTGTAGTTGTAAGAGTTGTAGTTGTAGTTGTAAGAGTTGTAGTTGTAGTTCTTAAAGTTGTATTTGTAAGAGTTGTAGTTGTAGTTGTAAGTGTTGTTGTTGTAGTTGTAAGAGTTGTAGTTGGTAGAGTTGTAGTTGTAAGAGTTGTAGTTTTAGTTGTAAGAGTTGTAGTTGTAAGAATTGTAGTTGTAGTTGTAAGAGTTGTAGTTGTAAGAGTTGGAGGTATAGTTGTAAGAGTTGTAGTTGTAAGAATTGTAGTTGTAAGAGTTGTAGTTGTAAGATTTGTAAGAGTTGTAGTTGTAAGAGTTGTAATTGCAGTTGTAAGAGTTGTAGTTTTAAGTTTAAGAGTTGTAGTTGTAGTTGTAAGAGTTGTAGTTGTAAAAGTTGTAGTTGTAAGAGTTGTAGTTGTAAGAGTTGTAGTTTTAGGTTTAAGAGTTGTAGTTGTAAGAGTTGTATTTGTAAGAGTTGTAGTTGTAAGAGTTGTAGTTGTAGTTGCTAGAGTTGTAATTGTAGTTGTAAGAATTGTAGTTGTAAGAGTTGTAGTTGTAGTTTCAAGAGTTGTAGTTGTAGTTGTAAAAGTTGTAGTTATAGTTGTAGGTGTAGTTGCAGTTGTAAGAGTTGTAGTTGTAACAGTTGTAGTTGTAGTTGTAAGCGTTGTAAGAGTTGTAGTTGTAGTTTTAAGAGTTGTAGTTGTAAGAGTTGTAGTTGTAAGAGTTGTAGTTGTAGTTGTAAGAGATGTAGTTGTAAGTGTTGCAGTTGTAAGAATTGGAGTTGTAGATGTAGCTGTAAGAGTTGTAGTTGTAGTTCTTAGAGTTGTAGTTGTAGTTCTAAAAGTTGTAGTTGTAGTTGTAAGAGTTGTATTTATAAGAGTTGTAGTTGTAAGATGTGTAGTTGTAAGAGTTGTAGTTGTAGTTCTAAAAGTTGTAGTTGTAAGAGTTGAAGTTCTAGTTGTAGTTGTAAGATTTGTAGTTGTAAGAGTTGTAGTTGTAGTTGTAAGAGTTGTAGTTGTAGTTCTTAAAGTTGTATTTGTAAGAGTTGTAGTTGTAGTTGTAAGAGTTGTTGTTGTAGTAGTAAGAGTTGTAGTTATTAGAGTTGTAGTTGTAAGAGTTGTAGTTTTAGTTGTAAGAGTTGTAGTTGTAAGAATTGTAGTTGTAGTTGTAAAAGTTGTAGTTGTAAGAGTTGTAGTTGTTAGAGTTGTAGTTGTAGTTGTAAGAGTTGGAGTTGTAAGAGTTGTAGTTGCAGTTGTAAGAGTTGTAGTTTTAGGTTTAAGAGTTGTAGTTGTAAGAGTTGTACTTGTAAGAGTTGTAGTTCTAAGAGTTGTAGTTCTAAGAGTTGTAGTTGTAGTTCTAAAAGTTGTATTTGTAAGAGTTGTAGTTGTAGTTGTAAGAGTTGTATGTTTAGTTCTAAGAGTTGTAGTTGTAGTTCTAAACGTTGTAGTTGTAAGAGTTGTAGATGTAGTTGTAAGAGTTGTAGTTGTAAGAATTGTAGTTGTAGTTGTAAGAATTGTAGTTCTAAGAGTTGTAGTTGTAAGAGTTGTAGTGCTATCTGTAGTTGTAAGAGTTGTAGTTGTAGTTATAGTTGTAAGAGTTGTAGTTGTAGTTCTAAGAGTTGTAGTTCTAAAACTTGTAGTTGTAGCTGTAAGAGTTGTAGTAATAAGAAATGTAGTTGTAAGATGTGTAGTTGTAAGAGTTGTAGTTGTAGTTCTAAAAGTTGTAGATGTAAGAGTTGTAGTTCTAGTTGTAGTTGTAAGAGTTGTAGTTGTAATAGTTGTAGTTGTAGTTCTAAAAGTTGTAGTTGTAGTTCTATAAGTTGTAGTTGTAAAAGTTGTAGTTGTAAGAGTTGTAATTGTAGTTCTAATAGTTGTATTTGTAAGAGTTGTAGTTGTAAGAGTTATAGTTGTAAGAGTTGTAGTTGTAGTTGTAAGAGTTGGAGGTATAGTTGTAAGAGTTGTAGTTGTATTTGTAAGAATTGTAGTTGTAAGAGTTGTAGTTGTAAGATTTGTAAGAGTTGTAGTTGTAAGAGTTGTAATTGCAGTTGTAAGAGTTGTAGTTTTAAGTTTAAGAGTTATAGTTGTAGTTGTAAGAGTTGTAGTTGTAAGAGTTGTAGTTGTAAAAGTTGTAGTTGTAAAAGTTGTAGTTGTAAGAGTTGTAGTTGTAGTTGTCAGAGTTGTAGTTCTAAGAGTTGTAGTTCTATCTGTAGGCTAAGAGTTGTAGTTGTAGTTATAGTTGTAAGAGTTGTAGTTGTAGTTCTAAGAGTTGTAGTTGTAGTTCTAAAAGTTGTAGTTGTAGTTGTAAGAGTTGTAGTTATAAGAGTTGTAGTTGTAAGATGTGTAGTTGTAAGAGTTGTAGATGTAGTTCTAAAAGTTGTAGTTGTAAGAGTTTAAGTTCTAGTTGTAGTTGTAAGAGTTGCAGTTATAAGAGTTGTAGTTCTAGTTCTAAGAGTTGTAGTTGTAATTCTAAAAGGTGTAGTTGTAAGAGTTGTAGCTGTAAGAGTTGTAGTTGTAGTTCTTAAAGTTGTATTTGTAAGAGTTGTAGTTGTAGTTGTAAGAGTTGTAGTTGTAGTTGTAAGAGTTGTAGTTGTAAGAGTTGTAGTTGTAAGAGTTGTAGTAATAGTTTTAAAAGTTGTAGTTGTAAGAGTTGTAGTTGTAAGAGTTGTAGTTGTAAGAGTTGTAGTTGTAAGAGTTGTAGTTGTAAAGGTTGTAGTTGTAGTTGTCAGAGTTGTAGTTGTAGTTCTAAGAGTTGTAGTTGTAAGAGTTGTAGTTCTATCTGTAGTTGTAACAGTTGTAGTTGTAGTTATAGTTGTAAGAGTTGTAGTTGTAGTTCTAAGAGTTGTAGTTGTAAGAGTTGTAGTTGTAAGAGTTGTAGTTGCTACAGTTGTAATTGTAGTTGTAAGAGTTGTAGTTGTAAGAGTTGTAGTTGTAAGAATTGTAGTTGTAGTTGTAAAAGTTGTAGTTATAGTTGTTGGTGTAGTTGTAAGAGTTGTAGTTGTAACAGTAGTAGTTGTAGTTGTAAGCGTTGTAAGAGTTGTAGTTGTAGTTGTAAGAGTTGTAGTTGTAGTTGTAAGAGTTGTAGTTGTAAGAGTTGTAGTTGTAAGAGTTATAGTTGTAAGAGTTGTAGTTGTAAGAGTTGTAGTTCTAGTTGTAAGAGTTGTAGTTGTAGTTTTAAAAGTTGTAGTTCTAGTTGTAGCTGCAAGAGTTGTAGTTGTAAGAGTTGTAGTAATAGTTTTAAAAGTTGTAGTTGTAAGAGTTGTAGTTGTAAGAGTTGTAGTTGTAAGAATTGTAGTTGTAAGAGTTGTAGTTGTAAAAGTTGTAGTTGTAAGAGTTGTAGTTGTCAGAGTTGTAGTTGTAGTTCTAAGAGTTGTAGTTGTAAGAGTTGTAGTTCTATCTGCAGTTGTAAGAGTTGTAGTTATAGTTGTAAGAGTTGTAGTTGTAGTTCTAAGAGTTGTAGTTGTAGTTCTAAAAGTTGTAGTTGTAAGAGTTGTAGTTATAAGAGTTGTAGTTGTAAGATGTGTAGTTGTAAGAGTTGTAGTTCTAAAAGTTGTAGTTGTAAGAGTTGAAGTTCTAGTTGTAGTTGTAAGAGTTGTAGTTGTAAGAGTTGTAGTTCTAGTTCTAAGAGTTGTAGTTGTAGTTCTAAAAGTTGTAGTTGTAAGAGTTGTAGTTGTAAGAGTTGTAGTTGTAGTTCTTAAAGTTGTATTTATAAGAGTTGTAGTTGTAGTTGTAAGAGTTGTTGTTGTAGTAGTAAGAGTTGTAGTTATTAGAGTTGTAGTTGTAAGAGTTGTAGTTTTAGTTGTAAGAGTTGTAGTTGTAAGAATTGTAGTTGTAGTTGTAAAAGTTGTAGTTGTAAGAGTTGTAGTTGTTAGAGTTGTAGTTGTAGTTGTAAGAGTTGGAGTTGTAAGATTTGTAAGAGTTGTAGTTGTAAGAGTTGTAGTTGCAGTTGTAAGAGTTGTAGTTTTAGGTTTAAGAGTTGTAGTTGTAGTTGTAAGAGTTGTAGTTGTAAGAGTTGTAGTTGTAGTTGTAAGAGTTGTACTTGTAAGAGTTGTAGTTGTAAGAGTTGTAGTTCTAAGAGTTGTAGTTGTAGTTCTAAAAGTTGTATTTGTAAGAGTTGTAGTTGTAGTTGTAAGAGTTGTATGTTTAGTTCTAAGAGTTGTAGTTGTAGTTCTAAACGTTGTAGTTGTAAGAGTTGTAGATGTAGTTGTAAGAGTTGTAGTTGTAAGAATTGTAGTTGTAGTTGTAAGAGTTGTAGTTCTAAGAGTTGTAGTTGTAAGAGTTGTAGTGCTATCTGTAGTTGTAAGAGTTGTAGTTGTAGTTATAGTTGTAAGAGTTGTAGTTGCAGTTCTAAGAGTTGTAGTTCTGAAACTTGTAGTTGTAGCTGTAAGAGTTGTAGTTATAAGAGTTGTAGTTGTAAGATGTGTAGTTGTAAGAGTTGTAGTTGTAGTTCTAAAAGTTGTAGTTGTAAGAGTTGTAGTTCTAGTTGTAGTTGTAAGAGTTGTAGTTGTAATAGTTGTAGTTGTAGTTCTAAAAGTTGTAGTTGTAGTTCTATAAGTTGTAGTTGTAAAAGTTGTAGTTGTAAGAGTTGTAATTGTAGTTCTAATAGTTGTATTTGTAAGAGTTGTAGTTGTAGTTGTAAGAGTTGTAGTTGTAGTTGTAAGAGTTGGAGGTATAGTTGTAAGAGTTGTAGTTGTATTTGTAAGAATTGTAGTTGTAAGAGTTGTAGTTGTAAGATTTGTAAGAGTTGTAGTTGTAAGAGTTGTAATTGCAGTTGTAAGAGTTGTAGTTTTAAGTTTAAGAGTTGTAGTTGTAGTTGTAAGAGTTGTAGTTGTAAGAGTTGTAGTTGTAAAAGTTGTAGTTGTAAAAGTTGTAGTTGTAAGAGTTGTAGTTGTAGTTGTCAGAGTTGTAGTTGTAGTTCTAAGAGTTTTAGTTCTATCTGTAGTTGTAAGAGTTGTAGTTGTAGTTATAGTTGTAAGAGTTGTAGTTGTAGTTCTAAGAGTTGTAGTTGTAGTTCTAAAAGTTGTAGTTGTAGTTGTAAGAGTTGTAGTTATAAGAGTTGTAGTTGTAAGATGTGTAGTTGTAAGAGTTGTAGTTGTAGTTCTAAAAGTTGTAGTTGTAAGAGTTAAAGTTCTAGTTGTAGTTGTAAGAGTTGTAGTTGTAAGAGTTGTAGTTCTAGTTCTAAGAGTTGTAGTTGTAGTTCTAAAAGTTGTAGTTGTAAGAGTTGTAGTTGTAAGAGTTGTAGTTGTAGTTCTTAAAGTTGTATTTGTAAGAGTTGTAGTTGTAGTTGTAAGAGTTGTAGTTGTAGTTGTAAGAGTTGTAGTTGTAAGAGTTGAAGTTGTAAGAGTTGTAGTAATAGTTTTAAAAGTTGTAGTTGTAAGAGTTGTAGTTGTAAGAGTTGTAGTTGTAAGAGTTGTAGTTGTAGTTGTCAGAGTTGTAGTTGTAGTTCTAAGAAATGTAGTTGTAAGAGTTGTAGTTCTATCTGTAGTTGTAACAGTTGTAGTTGTAGTTATAGTTTTAAGAGTTGTAGTTGTAGTTCTAAGAGTTGTAGTTGTAGTTCTAAAAGTTGTAGTTGTAGTTGTAAGAGTTGTAGTTATAAGAGTTTTAGTTGTAAGATGTGTAGTTGTAAGAGTTGTAGTTGTAGTTCTAAAAGTTGTAGTTGTAAGAGTTGAAGTTCTAGTTGTAGTTGTAAGAGTTGTAGTTGTAAGAGTTGTAGTTCTAGTTCTAAGAGTTGTAGTTCTAAAAGTTGTAGTTGTAAGAGTTGTAGTTGTAGTTGTAAGAGTTGTAGTTGTAGTTCTTAAAGTTGTATTTGTAAGAGTTGTAGTTGTAGTTGTAAGTGTTGTTGTTGTAGTTGTAAGAGTTGTAGTTGGTAGAGTTGTAGTTGTAAGAGTTGTAGTTTTAGTTGTAAGAGTTGTAGTTGTAAGAATTGTAGTTGTAGTTGTAAGAGTTGTAGTTGTAAGAGTTGTAGTTGTTAGAGTTGTAGTTGTAGTTGTAAGAGTTGGAGTTGTAAGATTTGTAAGAGTTGTAGTTGTAAGAGTTGTAGTTGCAGTTGTAAGAGTTGTAGTTTTAGGTTTAAGAGTTGTAGTTGTAAGAGTTGTAGTTGTAAGAGTTGTAGTTGTAAGAGTTGTACTTGTACGAGTTGTAGTTGTAAGAGTTGTAGTTCTAAGAGTTGTAGTTGTAGTTGTAAGAGTTGTAGTTGTAAGAATTGTAGTTGTAGTTGTAAGAGTTGTAGTTCTAAGAGTTGTAGTTGTAAGAGTTGTAGTTCTATCTGTAGTTGTAAGAGTTGTAGTTGTAGTTATAGTTGTAAGAGTTGTAGTTGTAGTTCTAAGAGTTGTAATTCTAAAACTTGTAGTTGTAGCTGTAAGAGTTGTAGTTATAAGAGTTGTAGTTGTAGTTGTAAGATGTGTATTTGTAAGAGTTGTAATTGTAGTTCTAAAAGTTGTAGTTGTAAGATTTGTAGTTCTAGTTGTAGTTGTAAGAGTTGTAGTTGTAATAGTTGTAGTTGTAGTTCTAAAAGTTGTAGTTGTAGTTCTATAAGTTGTAGTTGTAAAAGTTGTAGTTGTAAGAGTTGTAATTGTAGTTCTAATAGTTGTATTTGTAAGAGTTGTAGTTGTAAGAGTTGTAGTTGTAAGAGTTGTAGTTGTTAGAGTTGTAGTTGTAGTTGTAAGAGTTGTAGTTTTAGTTGTAAGAGTTGTAGTTGTAAGAATTGTAGTTGTAGTTGTAAGAGTTGTAGTTGTAAGAGTTGTAGTTGTTAGAGTTGTAGTTGTAAGAGTTGGAGGTATAGTTGTAAGAGTTGTAGTTGTAAGAATTGTAGTTGTAAGAGTTGTAGTTGTAAGATTTGTAAGAGTTGTAGTTGTAAGAGTTGTAATTGAAGTTGTAAGAGTTGTAGTTTTAAGTTTAAGAGTTGTAGTTGTAGTTGTAAGAGTTGTAGTTGTAAAAGTTGTATTTGTAAGAGTTGTAGTTGTAAGAATTGTAGTTGTAGTTGCTAGAGTTGTAATTGTAGTTGTAAGAATTGTAGTTGTAAGAGTTGTAGTTGTAGTTTCAAGAGTTGTAGTTGTAGTTGTAAAAGTTGTAGTTATAGTTGTAGGTGTAGTTGCAGTTGTAAGAGTTGTAGTTGTAACAGTTGTAGTTGTAGTTGTAAGCGTTGTAAGAGTTGTAGTTGTAGTTTTAAGAGTTGTAGTTGTAAGAGTTGTAGTTGTAAGAGTTGTAGTTGTAAGAGTTGTAGTTGTAGTTGTAAGAGATGTAGTTGTAAGTGTTGCAGTTGTAAGAATTGGAGTTGTAGATGTAGCTGTAAGAGTTGTAGTTGTAGTTGTAAGAGTTGTAGTTGTAAGAGTTGTAGTTGTAAGAGTTGTAGTTGTAAGAGTTGTAGTTGTAGTTGTAAGAGTTGTAGTTGTAAGAGTTGTAGTTGTAAGAGTTGTAGTTGTAAGAGTTGTAGTTGTAGTTGTAAGAGTTCTAGTTGTAAGAGTTCTAGTTGTAGTTTTAAAAGTTGTAGTTCTAGTTGTAGCTGTAAGAGTTGTAGTTGTAAGAGTTGCAGTTGTAGTTCTAGAAGTTGTATATGTAAGAGTTGTAGTTGTAAAAGTTGTAGTTGTAAGAGTTGTAGTAATAGTTTTAAAAGTTGTAGTTGTAAGAGTTGTAGTTGTAAGAGTTGTAGTTGTAAGAATTGTAGTTGTAAGAGTTGTAGTTGTAAAAGTTGTAGTTGTAAGAGTTGTAGTTGTCAGAGTTGTAGTTGTAGTTCTAAGAGTTGTAGTTGTAAGAGTTGCAGTTCTATCTGTAGTTGTAAGAGTTGTAGTTGTAGTTATAGTTGTAAGAGTTGTAGTTGTAGTTCTAAGAGTTGTAGTTGTAGTTCTAAAAGTTGTAGTTGTAGTTGTAAGAGTTGTAGTTATAAGAGTTGTAGTTGTAAGATGTGTAGTTGTAAGAGTTGTAGTTGTAGTTCTAAAAGTTGTAGTTGTAAGAGTTAAAGTTCTAGTTGTAGTTGTAAGAGTTGTAGTTGTAAGAGTTGTAGTTCTAGTTCTAAGAGTTGTAGTTGTAGTTCTAAAAGTTGTAGTTGTAAGAGTTGTAGTTGTAAGAGTTGTAGTTGTAGTTCTTAAAGTTGTATTTGTAAGAGTTGTAGTTGTAGTTGTAAGAGTTGTAGTTGTAGTTGTAAGAGTTGTAGTTGTAAGAGTTGTAGTTGTAAGAGTTGTAGTAATAGTTTTAAAAGTTGTAGTTGTAAGAGTTGTAGTTGTAAGAGTTGTAGTTGTAAGAGTTGTAGTTGTAGTTGTCAGAGTTGTAGTTGTAGTTCTAAGAGTTGTAGTTGTAGTTGTAAGAGTTGTAGTTCTATCTGTAGTTGTAACAGTTGTAGTTGTAGTTATAGTTTTAAGAGTTGTAGTTGTAGTTCTAAAAGTTGTAGTTGTAGTTGTAAGAGTTGTAGTTATAAGAGTTTTAGTTGTAAGATGTGTAGTTGTAAGAGTTGTAGTTGTAGTTCTAAAAGTTGTAGTTGTAAGAGTTGAAGTTCTAGTTGTAGTTGTAAGAGTTGTAGTTGTAAGAGTTGTAGTTCTAGTTCTAAGAGTTGTAGTTTAAGTTCTAAAAGTTGTAGTTGTAAGAGTTGTAGTTGTAGTTGTAAGAGTTGTAGTTGTAGTTCTTAAAGTTGTATTTGTAAGAGTTGTAGTTGTAGTTGTAAGAGTTGTAGTTGGTAGAGTTGTAGTTGTAAGAGTTGTAGTTTTAGTTGTAAGAGTTGTAGTTGTAAGAGTTGTAGTTGTAAGAGTTGTAGTTGTAAGAGTTGTAGTTGTTAGAGTTGTAGTTGTAGTTGTAAGAGTTGGAGTTGTAAGATTTGTAAGAGTTGTAATTGTAAGAGTTGTAGTTGCAGTTGTAAGAGTTGTAGTTTTAGGTTTAAGAGTTCTAGTTGTAAGAGTTGTAGTTGTAAGAGTTGTACTTGTAGGAGTTGTAGTTGTAAGAGTTGTAGTTCTAAGAGTTGTAGTTGTAAGAGTTGTAGTTGTAAGAATTGTAGTTGTAGTTGCAAGAGTTGTAGTTCTAAGAGGTGTAGTTGTAAAAGTTGTAGTTCTATCTGTAGTTGTAAGAGTTGTAGTTGTAGTTATAGTTGTAAGAGTTGTAGTTGTAGTTCTAAGAGTTGTTATTCTAAAACTTGTAGTTGTAGCTGTAAGAGTTGTAGTTATAAGAGTTGTAGTTGTAGTTGTAAGATGTGTAGTTGTAAGAGTTGTAGTTGTAGTTCTAAAAGTTGTAGTTGTAAGAGTTGTAGTTCTAGTTGTAGTTGTAAGAGTTGTAGTTGTAATAGTTGTAGTTGTAGTTCTAAAAGTTGTAGTTGTAGTTCTATAAGTTGTAGTTGTAAAAGTTGTAGTTGTAAGAGTTGTAATTGTAGTTCTAATAGTTGTATTTGTAAGAGTTGTAGTTGTAAGAGTTGTAGTTGTTAGAGTTGTAGTTGTAGTTGTAAGAGTTGTAGTTGTAAGAATTGTAGTTGTAATTGTAAGAGTTGTAGTTGTAAGAGTTGTAGTTGTTAGAGTTGTAGTTGTAAGAGTTGGAGGTATAGTTGTAAGAGTTGTAGTTGTAAGAATTGTAGTTGTAAGAGTTGTAGTTGTAAGATTTGTAAGAGTTGTAGTTGTAAGAGTTGTAATTGCAGTTGTAAGAGTTGTAGTTTTAAGTTTAAGAGTTGTAGTTGTAGTTGTAAGAGTTGTATTTGTAAAAGTTGTATTTGTAAGAGTTGTAGTTGTAAGAGTTGTAGTTGTAGTTGCTAGAGTTGTAATTGTAGTTGTAAGAATTGTAGTTGTAAGAGTTGTAGTTGTAGTTTCAAGAGTTGTAATTGTAGTTGTAAAAGTTGTAGTTATAGTTGTAGGTGTAGTTGCAGTTGTAAGAGTTGTAGTTGTAGTTGTAAGAGTTGTAGTTGTAAGAGTTGTAGTTGTAAGAGTTGTAGTAATAGTTTTAAAAGTTGTAGTTGTAAGAGTTGTAGTTGTAAGAGTTGTAGTTGTAAGAGTTGTAGTTGTAGTTGTCAGAGTTGTAGTTGTAGTTCTAAGAGTTGTAGTTGTAAGAGTTGTAGTTCTATCTGTAGTTGTAACAGTTGTAGTTGTAGTTATAGTTTTAAGAGTTGTAGTTGTAGTGTTAAGAGTTGTAGTTGTAGTTCTAAAAGTTGTAGTTGTAAGAGTTGTAGTTATAAGAGTTTTAGTTGTAAGATGTGTAGTTGTAAGAGTTGTAGTTGTAGTTCTAAAAGTTGTAGTTGTAAGAGTTGAAGTTCTAGTTGTAGTTGTAAGAGTTGTAGTTGTAAGAGTTGTAGTTCTAGTTCTAAGAGTTGTAGTTGTAGTTCTAAAAGTTGTAGTTGTAAGAGTTGTAGTTGTAGTTGTAAGAGTTGTAGTTGTAGTTCTTAAAGTTGTATTTGTAAGAGTTGTAGTTGTAGTTGTAAGTGTTGTTGTTGTAGTTGTAAGAGTTGTAGTTGGTAGAGTTGTAGTTGTAAGAGTTGTAGTTTTAGTTGTAAGAGTTGTAGTTGTAAGAATTGTAGTTGTAGTTGTAAGAGTTGTAGTTGTAAGAGTTGTAGTTGTTAGAGTTGTAGTTGTAGTTGTAAGAGTTGGAGTTGTAAGATTTGTAAGAGATGTAGTTGTAAGAGTTGTAGTTGCAGTTGTAAGAGTTGTAGTTTTAGGTTTAAGAGTTGTAGTTGTAAGAGTTGTAGTTGTAAGAGTTGTAGTTGTAAGAGTTGTACTTGTAAGAGTTGTAGTTGTAAGAGTTGTAGTTCTAAGAGTTGTAGTTGTAGTTGTAAGAGTTGTAGTTGTAAGAATTGTAGTTGTAGTTGTAAGAGTTGTATTTCTAAGAGTTGTAGTTGTAAGAGTTGTAGTTCTATCTGTAGTTGTAAGAGTTGTAGTTGTAGTTATAGTTGTAAGAGTTGTAGTTGTAGTTCTAAGAGTTGTAATTCTAAAACTTGTAGTTGTAGCTGTAAGAGTTGTAGTTATAAGAGTTGTAGTTGTAGTTGTAAGATGTGTAGTTGTAAGAGTTGTAGTTGTAGTTCTAAAAGTTGTAGTTGTAAGAGTTGTAGTTCTAGTTGTAGTTGTAAGAGTTTTAGTTGTAATAGTTGTAGTTGTAGTTCTAAAAGTTGTAGTTGTAGTTCTATAAGTTGTAGTTGTAAAAGTTGTAGTTGTAAGAGTTGTAATTGTAGTTCTAATAGTTGTATTTGTAAGAGTTGTAGTTGTAAGAGTTGTAGTTGTAAGAGTTGTAGTTGTTAGAGTTGTAGTTGTAAGAGTTGTAGTTTTAGTTGTAAGAGTTGTAGTTGTAAGAATTGTAGTTGTAGTTGTAAGAGTTGTAGTTGTAAGAGTTGTAGTTGTTAGAGTTGTAGTTGTAAGAGTTGGAGGTATAGTTGTAAGAGTTGTAGTTGTAAGAATTGTAGTTGTAAGAGTTGTAGTTGTAAGATTTGTAAGAGTTGTAGTTGTAAGAGTTGTAATTGCAGTTGTAAGAGTTGTAGTTTTAAGTTTAAGAGTTGTAGTTGTAGTTGTAAGAGTTGTAGTTGTAGTTGCTAGAGTTGTAATTGTAGTTGTAAGAATTGTAGTTGTAAGAGTTGTAGTTGTAGTTTCAAGAGTTGTAGTTGTAGTTCTAAAAGTTGTAGTTGTAAGAGTTTAAGTTCTAGTTGTAGTTGTAAGAGTTGTAGTTGTAAGAATTGAAGTTGTAGTTGTAAGAGTTGTAGTTGTAAGAGTTGTAGTTGTTAGAGTTGTAGTTGTAAGAGTTGGAGGTATAGTTGTAAGAGTTGTAGTTGTAAGAATTGTAGTTGTAAGAGTTGTAGTTGTAAGAGTTGTAATTGCAGTTGTAAGAGTTGTAGTTTTAAGTTTAAGAGTTGTAGTTGTAGTTGTAAGAGTTGTAGTTGTAAAAGTTGTAGTTGTAAGAGTTGTAGTTGTAAGAGTTGTAGTTTTAGGTTTAAGAGTTGTAGTTGTAAGAGTTGTATTTGTAAGAGTTGTAGTTGTAAGAGTTGTAGTTGTAGTTGCTAGAGTTGTAATTGTAGTTGTAAGAATTGTAGTTGTAAGAGTTGTAGTTGTAGTTTCAAGAGTTGTAGTTGTAGTTGTAAAAGTTGTAGTTATAGTTGTAGGTGTAGTTGCAGTTGTAAGAGTTGTAGTTGTAACAGTTGTAGTTGTAGTTGTAAGCGTTGTAAGAGTTGTAGTTGTAGTTTTAAGAGTTGTAGTTGTAAGAGTTGTAGTTGTAAGAGTTGTAGTTGTAGTTGTAAGAGATGTAGTTGTAAGTGTTGCAGTTGTAAGAATTGGAGTTGTAGATGTAGCTGTAAGAGTTGTAGTTGTAGTTCTTAGAGTTTTAGGTTTAGTTCTAAAAGTTGTAGTTGTAGTTGTAAGAGTTGTATTTATAAGAGTTGTAGTTGTAAGATGTGTAGTTGTAAGAGTTGTAGTTGTAGTTCTAAAAGTTGTAGTTGTAAGAGTTGAAGTTCTAGTTGTAGTTGTAAGATTTGTAGTTGTAAGAGTTGTAGTTCTAGTTCTAAGAGTTGTAGTTGTAGTTCTACAAGTTGTAGTTGTAAGAGTTGTAGTTGTAGTTGTAAGAGTTGTAGTTGTAGTTCTTAAAGTTGTATTTGTAAGAGTTGTAGTTGTAGTTGTAAGAGTTGTTGTTGTAGTAGTAAGAGTTGTAGTTATTAGAGTTGTAGTTGTAAGAGTTGTAGTTTTAGTTGTAAGAGTTGTAGTTGTAAGAATTGTAGTTGTAGTTGTAAAAGTTGTAGTTGTAAGAGTTGTAGTTGTTAGAGTTGTAGTTATAGTTGTAAGAGTTGGAGTTGTAAGAGTTGTAGTTGCAGTTGTAAGAGTTGTAGTTTTAGGTTTAAGAGTTGTAGTTGTAAGAGTTGTAGTTGTAAGAGTTGTACTTGTAAGAGTTGTAGTTCTAAGAGTTGTAGTTCTAAGAGTTGTAGTTGTAGTTCTAAAAGTTGTATTTGTAAGAGTTGTAGTTGTAGTTGTAAGAGTTGTATGTTTAGTTCTAAGAGTTGTAGTTGTAGTTCTAAACGTTGTAGTTGTAAGAGTTGTAGATGTAGTTGTAAGAGTTGTAGTTGTAAGAATTGTAGTTGTAGTTGTAAGAATTGTAGTTCTAAGAGTTGTAGTTGTAAGAGTTGTAGTGCTATCTGTAGTTGTAAGAGTTGTAGTTGTAGTTATAGTTGTAAGAGTTGTAGTTGTAGTTCTAAGAGTTGTAGTTGTAGTTGTAAGAGTTGTAGTTCTATCTGTAGTTGTAACAGTTGTAGTTGTAGTTATAGTTTTAAGAGTTGTAGTTGTAGTTCTAAAAGTTGTAGTTGTAGTTGTAAGAGTTGTAGTTATAAGAGTTTTAGTTGTAAGATGTGTAGTTGTAAGAGTTGTAGTTGTAGTTCTAAAAGTTGTAGTTGTAAGAGTTGAAGTTCTAGTTGTAGTTGTAAGAGTTGTAGTTGTAAGAGTTGTAGTTCTAGTTCTAAGAGTTGTAGTTTAAGTTCTAAAAGTTGTAGTTGTAAGAGTTGTAGTTGTAGTTGTAAGAGTTGTAGTTGTAGTTCTTAAAGTTGTATTTGTAAGAGTTGTAGTTGTAGTTGTAAGAGTTGTAGTTGGTAGAGTTGTAGTTGTAAGAGTTGTAGTTTTAGTTGTAAGAGTTGTAGTTGTAAGAGTTGTAGTTGTAAGAGTTGTAGTTGTAAGAGTTGTAGTTGTTAGAGTTGTAGTTGTAGTTGTAAGAGTTGGAGTTGTAAGATTTGTAAGAGTTGTAATTGTAAGAGTTGTAGTTGCAGTTGTAAGAGTTGTAGTTTTAGGTTTAAGAGTTCTAGTTGTAAGAGTTGTAGTTGTAAGAGTTGTACTTGTAGGAGTTGTAGTTGTAAGAGTTGTAGTTCTAAGAGTTGTAGTTGTAAGAGTTGTAGTTGTAAGAATTGTAGTTGTAGTTGCAAGAGTTGTAGTTCTAAGAGGTGTAGTTGTAAAAGTTGTAGTTCTATCTGTAGTTGTAAGAGTTGTAGTTGTAGTTATAGTTGTAAGAGTTGTAGTTGTAGTTCTAAGAGTTGTTATTCTAAAACTTGTAGTTGTAGCTGTAAGAGTTGTAGTTATAAGAGTTGTAGTTGTAGTTGTAAGATGTGTAGTTGTAAGAGTTGTAGTTGTAGTTCTAAAAGTTGTAGTTGTAAGAGTTGTAGTTCTAGTTGTAGTTGTAAGAGTTGTAGTTGTAATAGTTGTAGTTGTAGTTCTAAAAGTTGTAGTTGTAGTTCTATAAGTTGTAGTTGTAAAAGTTGTAGTTGTAAGAGTTGTAATTGTAGTTCTAATAGTTGTATTTGTAAGAGTTGTAGTTGTAAGAGTTGTAGTTGTTAGAGTTGTAGTTGTAGTTGTAAGAGTTGTAGTTGTAAGAATTGTAGTTGTAATTGTAAGAGTTGTAGTTGTAAGAGTTGTAGTTGTTAGAGTTGTAGTTGTAAGAGTTGGAGGTATAGTTGTAAGAGTTGTAGTTGTAAGAATTGTAGTTGTAAGAGTTGTAGTTGTAAGATTTGTAAGAGTTGTAGTTGTAAGAGTTGTAATTGCAGTTGTAAGAGTTGTAGTTTTAAGTTTAAGAGTTGTAGTTGTAGTTGTAAGAGTTGTAGTTGTAAAAGTTGTATTTGTAAGAGTTGTAGTTGTAAGAGTTGTAGTTGTAGTTGCTAGAGTTGTAATTGTAGTTGTAAGAATTGTAGTTGTAAGAGTTGTAGTTGTAGTTTCAAGAGTTGTAATTGTAGTTGTAAAAGTTGTAGTTATAGTTGTAGGTGTAGTTGCAGTTGTAAGAGTTGTAGTTGTAGTTGTAAGAGTTGTAGTTGTAAGAGTTGTAGTTGTAAGAGTTGTAGTAATAGTTTTAAAAGTTGTAGTTGTAAGAGTTGTAGTTGTAAGAGTTGTAGTTGTAAGAGTTGTAGTTGTAGTTGTCAGAGTTGTAGTTGTAGTTCTAAGAGTTGTAGTTGTAAGAGTTGTAGTTCTATCTGTAGTTGTAACAGTTGTAGTTGTAGTTATAGTTTTAAGAGTTGTAGTTGTAGTGTTAAGAGTTGTAGTTGTAGTTCTAAAAGTTGTAGTTGTAAGAGTTGTAGTTATAAGAGTTTTAGTTGTAAGATGTGTAGTTGTAAGAGTTGTAGTTGTAGTTCTAAAAGTTGTAGTTGTAAGAGTTGAAGTTCTAGTTGTAGTTGTAAGAGTTGTAGTTGTAAGAGTTGTAGTTCTAGTTCTAAGAGTTGTAGTTGTAGTTCTAAAAGTTGTAGTTGTAAGAGTTGTAGTTGTAGTTGTAAGAGTTGTAGTTGTAGTTCTTAAAGTTGTATTTGTAAGAGTTGTAGTTGTAGTTGTAAGTGTTGTTGTTGTAGTTGTAAGAGTTGTAGTTGGTAGAGTTGTAGTTGTAAGAGTTGTAGTTTTAGTTGTAAGAGTTGTAGTTGTAAGAATTGTAGTTGTAGTTGTAAGAGTTGTAGTTGTAAGAGTTGTAGTTGTTAGAGTTGTAGTTGTAGTTGTAAGAGTTGGAGTTGTAAGATTTGTAAGAGATGTAGTTGTAAGAGTTGTAGTTGCAGTTGTAAGAGTTGTAGTTTTAGGTTTAAGAGTTGTAGTTGTAAGAGTTGTAGTTGTAAGAGTTGTAGTTGTAAGAGTTGTACTTGTAAGAGTTGTAGTTGTAAGAGTTGTAGTTCTAAGAGTTGTAGTTGTAGTTGTAAGAGTTGTAGTTGTAAGAATTGTAGTTGTAGTTGTAAGAGTTGTATTTCTAAGAGTTGTAGTTGTAAGAGTTGTAGTTCTATCTGTAGTTGTAAGAGTTGTAGTTGTAGTTATAGTTGTAAGAGTTGTAGTTGTAGTTCTAAGAGTTGTAATTCTAAAACTTGTAGTTGTAGCTGTAAGAGTTGTAGTTATAAGAGTTGTAGTTGTAGTTGTAAGATGTGTAGTTGTAAGAGTTGTAGTTGTAGTTCTAAAAGTTGTAGTTGTAAGAGTTGTAGTTCTAGTTGTAGTTGTAAGAGTTTTAGTTGTAATAGTTGTAGTTGTAGTTCTAAAAGTTGTAGTTGTAGTTCTATAAGTTGTAGTTGTAAAAGTTGTAGTTGTAAGAGTTGTAATTGTAGTTCTAATAGTTGTATTTGTAAGAGTTGTAGTTGTAAGAGTTGTAGTTGTAAGAGTTGTAGTTGTTAGAGTTGTAGTTGTAAGAGTTGTAGTTTTAGTTGTAAGAGTTGTAGTTGTAAGAATTGTAGTTGTAGTTGTAAGAGTTGTAGTTGTAAGAGTTGTAGTTGTTAGAGTTGTAGTTGTAAGAGTTGGAGGTATAGTTGTAAGAGTTGTAGTTGTAAGAATTGTAGTTGTAAGAGTTGTAGTTGTAAGATTTGTAAGAGTTGTAGTTGTAAGAGTTGTAATTGCAGTTGTAAGAGTTGTAGTTTTAAGTTTAAGAGTTGTAGTTGTAGTTGTAAGAGTTGTAGTTGTAGTTGCTAGAGTTGTAATTGTAGTTGTAAGAATTGTAGTTGTAAGAGTTGTAGTTGTAGTTTCAAGAGTTGTAGTTGTAGTTCTAAAAGTTGTAGTTGTAAGAGTTTAAGTTCTAGTTGTAGTTGTAAGAGTTGTAGTTGTAAGAATTGAAGTTGTAGTTGTAAGAGTTGTAGTTGTAAGAGTTGTAGTTGTTAGAGTTGTAGTTGTAAGAGTTGGAGGTATAGTTGTAAGAGTTGTAGTTGTAAGAATTGTAGTTGTAAGAGTTGTAGTTGTAAGAGTTGTAATTGCAGTTGTAAGAGTTGTAGTTTTAAGTTTAAGAGTTGTAGTTGTAGTTGTAAGAGTTGTAGTTGTAAAAGTTGTAGTTGTAAGAGTTGTAGTTGTAAGAGTTGTAGTTTTAGGTTTAAGAGTTGTAGTTGTAAGAGTTGTATTTGTAAGAGTTGTAGTTGTAAGAGTTGTAGTTGTAGTTGCTAGAGTTGTAATTGTAGTTGTAAGAATTGTAGTTGTAAGAGTTGTAGTTGTAGTTTCAAGAGTTGTAGTTGTAGTTGTAAAAGTTGTAGTTATAGTTGTAGGTGTAGTTGCAGTTGTAAGAGTTGTAGTTGTAACAGTTGTAGTTGTAGTTGTAAGCGTTGTAAGAGTTGTAGTTGTAGTTTTAAGAGTTGTAGTTGTAAGAGTTGTAGTTGTAAGAGTTGTAGTTGTAGTTGTAAGAGATGTAGTTGTAAGTGTTGCAGTTGTAAGAATTGGAGTTGTAGATGTAGCTGTAAGAGTTGTAGTTGTAGTTCTTAGAGTTTTAGGTTTAGTTCTAAAAGTTGTAGTTGTAGTTGTAAGAGTTGTATTTATAAGAGTTGTAGTTGTAAGATGTGTAGTTGTAAGAGTTGTAGTTGTAGTTCTAAAAGTTGTAGTTGTAAGAGTTGAAGTTCTAGTTGTAGTTGTAAGATTTGTAGTTGTAAGAGTTGTAGTTCTAGTTCTAAGAGTTGTAGTTGTAGTTCTACAAGTTGTAGTTGTAAGAGTTGTAGTTGTAGTTGTAAGAGTTGTAGTTGTAGTTCTTAAAGTTGTATTTGTAAGAGTTGTAGTTGTAGTTGTAAGAGTTGTTGTTGTAGTAGTAAGAGTTGTAGTTATTAGAGTTGTAGTTGTAAGAGTTGTAGTTTTAGTTGTAAGAGTTGTAGTTGTAAGAATTGTAGTTGTAGTTGTAAAAGTTGTAGTTGTAAGAGTTGTAGTTGTTAGAGTTGTAGTTATAGTTGTAAGAGTTGGAGTTGTAAGAGTTGTAGTTGCAGTTGTAAGAGTTGTAGTTTTAGGTTTAAGAGTTGTAGTTGTAAGAGTTGTAGTTGTAAGAGTTGTACTTGTAAGAGTTGTAGTTCTAAGAGTTGTAGTTCTAAGAGTTGTAGTTGTAGTTCTAAAAGTTGTATTTGTAAGAGTTGTAGTTGTAGTTGTAAGAGTTGTATGTTTAGTTCTAAGAGTTGTAGTTGTAGTTCTAAACGTTGTAGTTGTAAGAGTTGTAGATGTAGTTGTAAGAGTTGTAGTTGTAAGAATTGTAGTTGTAGTTGTAAGAATTGTAGTTCTAAGAGTTGTAGTTGTAAGAGTTGTAGTGCTATCTGTAGTTGTAAGAGTTGTAGTTGTAGTTATAGTTGTAAGAGTTGTAGTTGTAGTTCTAAGAGTTGTAGTTCTAAAACTTGTAGTTGTAGCTGTAAGAGTTGTAGTAATAAGAAATGTAGTTGTAAGATGTGTAGTTGTAAGAGTTGTAGTTGTAGTTCTAAAAGTTGTAGATGTAAGAGTTGTAGTTCTAGTTGTAGTTGTAAGAGTTGTATTTGTAATAGTTGTAGTTGTAGTTCTAAAAGTTGTAGTTGTAGTTCTATAAGTTGTAGTTGTAAAAGTTGTAGTTGTAAGAGTTGTAATTGTAGTTCTAATAGTTGTATTTGTAAGAGTTGTAGTTGTAAGAGTTATAGTTGTAAGAGTTGTAGTTGTAGTTGTAAGAGTTGGAGGTATAGTTGTAAGAGTTGTAGTTGTATTTGTAAGAATTGTAGTTGTAAGAGTTGTAGTTGTAAGATTTGTAAGAGTTGTAGTTGTAAGAGTTGTAATTGCAGTTGTAAGAGTTGTAGTTTTAAGTTTAAGAGTTATAGTTGTAGTTGTAAGAGTTGTAGTTGTAAGAGTTGTAGTTGTAAAAGTTGTAGTTGTAAAAGTTGTAGTTGTAAGAGTTGTAGTTGTAGTTGTCAGAGTTGTAGTTCTAAGAGTTGTAGTTCTATCTGTAGGCTAAGAGTTGTAGTTGTAGTTATAGTTGTAAGAGTTGTAGTTGTAGTTCTAAGAGTTGTAGTTGTAGTTCTAAAAGTTGTAGTTGTAGTTGTAAGAGTTGTAGTTATAAGAGTTGTAGTTGTAAGATGTGTAGTTGTAAGAGTTGTAGTTGTAGTTCTAAAAGTTGTAGTTGTAAGAGTTTAAGTTCTAGTTGTAGTTGTAAGAGTTGTAGTTATAAGAGTTGTAGTTCTAGTTCTAAGAGTTGTAGTTGTAGTTCTAAAAGGTGTAGTTGTAAGAGTTGTAGCTGTAAGAGTTGTAGTTGTAGTTCTTAAAGTTGTATTTTTAAGAGTTGTAGTTGTAGTTGTAAGAGTTGTAGTTGTAGTTGTAAGAGTTGTAGTTGTAAGAGTTGTAGTTGTAAGAGTTGTAGTAATAGTTTTAAAAGTTGTAGTTGTAAGAGTTGTAGTTGTAAGAGTTGTAGTTGTAAGAGTTGTAGTTGTAAAAGTTGTAGTTGTAAGAGTTGTAGTTGTAGTTGTCAGAGTTGTAGTTGTAGTTCTAAGAGTTGTAGTTGTAAGAGTTGTAGTTCTATCTGTAGTTGTAACAGTTGTAGTTGTAGTTATAGTTGTAAGAGTTGTAGTTGTAGTTCTAAGAGTTGTAGTTGTAAGAGTTGTAGTTGTAAGAGTTGTAGTTGCTACAGTTGTAATTGTAGTTGTAAGAGTTGTAGTTGTAAGAGTTGTAGTTGTAAGAATTGTAGTTGTAGTTGTAAAAGTTGTAGTTATAGTTGTAGGTGTAGTTGTAAGAGTTGTAGTTGTAACAGTAGTAGTTGTAGTTGTAAGCGTTGTAAGAGTTGTAGTTGTAGTTGTAAGAGTTGTAGTTGTAGTTGTAAGAGTTGTAGTTGTAAGAGTTGTAGTTGTAAGAGTTATAGTTGTAAGAGTTGTATTTGTAAGAGTTGTAGTTCTAGTTGTAAGAGTTGTAGTTGTAGTTTTAAAAGTTGTAGTTCTAGTTGTAGCTGTAAGAGTTGTAGTTGTAAGAGTTGTAGTAATAGTTTTAAAAGTTGTAGTTGTAAGAGTTGTAGTTGTAAGAGTTGTAGTTGTAAGA
The DNA here is from genome assembly GCA_036924085.1 of Ariolimax columbianus. Lineage (NCBI taxonomy): Eukaryota > Metazoa > Mollusca > Gastropoda > Stylommatophora > Arionidae > Ariolimax > Ariolimax columbianus. Next base: position 41,887,539 of record JAVGWX010000005.1, on the reverse strand, counting down.
ATTGTAGTTGTAAGAGTTGTAGTTGTAAAAGTTGTAGTTGTAAGAGTTGTAGTTGTCAGAGTTGTAGTTGTAGTTCTAAGAGTTGTAGTTGTAAGAGTTGTAGTTCTATCTGCAGTTGTAAGAGTTGTAGTTATAGTTGTAAGAGTTGTAGTTGTAGTTCTAAGAGTTGTAGTTGTAGTTCTAAAAGTTGTAGTTGTAAGAGTTGTAGTTATAAGAGTTGTAGTTGTAAGATGTGTAGTTGTAAGAGTTGTAGTTCTAAAAGTTGTAGTTGTAAGAGTTGAAGTTCTAGTTGTAGTTGTAAGAGTTGTAGTTGTAAGAGTTGTAGTTCTAGTTCTAAGAGTTGTAGTTGTAGTTCTAAAAGTTGTAGTTGTAAGAGCTGTAGTTGTAAGAGTTGTAGTTGTAGTTCTTAAAGTTGTATTTATAAGAGTTGTAGTTGTAGTTGTAAGAGTTGTTGTTGTAGTAGTAAGAGTTGTAGTTATTAGAGTTGTAGTTGTAAGAGTTGTAATTTTAGTTGTAAGAGTTGTAGTTGTAAGAATTGTAGTTGTAGTTGTAAAAGTTGTAGTTGTAAGAGTTGTAGTTGTTAGAGTTGTAGTTGTAGTTGTAAGAGTTGGAGTTGTAAGATTTGTAAGAGTTGTAGTTGTAAGAGTTGTAGTTGCAGTTGTAAGAGTTGTAGTTTTAGGTTTAAGAGTTGTAGTTGTAGTTGTAAGAGTTGTAGTTGTAAGAGTTGTAGTTGTAGTTGTAAGAGTTGTACTTGTAAGAGTTGTAGTTGTAAGAGTTGTAGTTCTAAGAGTTGTAGTTGTAGTTCTAAAAGTTGTATTTGTAAGAGTTGTAGTTGTAAGAGTTGTATGTTTAGTTCTAAGAGTTGTAGTTGTAGTTCTAAACGTTGTAGTTGTAAGAGTTGTAGATGTAGTTGTAAGAGTTGTAGTTGTAAGAATTGTAGTTGTAGTTGTAAGAGTTGTAGTTCTAAGAGTTGTAGTTGTAAGAGTTGTAGTGCTATCTGTAGTTGTAAGAGTTGTAGTTGTAGTTATAGTTGTAAGAGTTGTAGTTGTAGTTCTAAGAGTTGTAGTTCTGAAACTTGTAGTTGTAGCTGTAAGAGTTGTAGTTATAAGAGTTGTAGTTGTAAGATGTGTAGTTGTAAGAGTTGTAGTTGTAGTTCTAAAAGTTGTAGTTGTAAGAGTTGTAGTTTTAGTTGTAGTTGTAAGAGTTGTAGTTGTAATAGTTGTAGTTGTAGTTCTAAAAGTTGTAGTTGTAGTTCTATAAGTTGTAGTTGTAAAAGTTGTAGTTGTAAGAGTTGTAATTGTAGTTCTAATAGTTGTATTTGTAAGAGTTGTAGTTGTAGTTGTAAGAGTTGTAGTTGTAGTTGTAAGAGTTGGAGGTATAGTTGTAAGAGTTGTAGTTGTATTTGTAAGAATTGTAGTTGTAAGAGTTGTAGTTGTAAGATTTGTAAGAGTTGTAGTTGTAAGAGTTGTAATTGCAGTTGTAAGAGTTGTAGTTTTAAGTTTAAGAGTTGTAGTTGTAGTTGTAAGAGTTGTAGTTGTAAGAGTTGTAGTTGTAAAAGTTGTAGTTGTAAAAGTTGTAGTTGTAAGAGTTGTAGTTGTAGTTGTCAGAGTTGTAGTTGTAGTTCTAAGAGTTTTAGTTCTATCTGTAGTTGTAAGAGTTGTAGTTGTAGTTATAGTTGTAAGAGTTGTAGTTGTAGTTCTAAGAGTTGTAGTTGTAGTTCTAAAAGTTGTAGTTGTAGTTGTAAGAGTTGTAGTTATAAGAGTTGTAGTTGTAAGATGTGTAGTTGTAAGAGTTGTAGTTGTAGTTCTAAAAGTTGTAGTTGTAAGAGTTAAAGTTCTAGTTGTAGTTGTAAGAGTTGTAGTTGTAAGAGGTGTAGTTCTAGTTCTAAGAGTTGTAGTTGTAGTTCTAAAAGTTGTAGTTGTAAGAGTTGTAGTTGTAAGAGTTGTAGTTGTAGTTCTTAAAGTTGTATTTGTAAGAGTTGTAGTTGTAGTTGTAAGAGTTGTAGTTGTAGTTGTAAGAGTTGTAGTTGTAAGAGTTGTAGTTGTAAGAGTTGTAGTAATAGTTTTAAAAGTTGTAGTTGTAAGAGTTGTAGTTGTAAGAGTTGTAGTTGTAAGAGTTGTAGTTGTAGTTGTCAGAGTTGTAGTTGTAGTTCTAAGAGTTGTAGTTGTAAGAGTTGTAGTTCTATCTGTAGTTGTAACAGTTGTAGTTGTAGTTATAGTTTTAAGAGTTGTAGTTGTAGTTCTAAGAGTTGTAGTTGTAGTTCTAAAAGTTGTAGTTGTAGTTGTAAGAGTTGTAGTTATAAGAGTTTTAGTTGTAAGATGTGTAGTTGTAAGAGTTGTAGTTGTAGTTCTAAAAGTTGTAGTTGTAAGAGTTGAAGTTCTAGTTGTAGTTGTAAGAGTTGTAGTTGTAAGAGTTGTAGTTCTAGTTCTAAGAGTTGTAGTTGTAGTTCTAAAAGTTGTAGTTGTAAGAGTTGTAGTTGTAGTTGTAAGAGTTGTAGTTGTAGTTCTTAAAGTTGTATTTGTAAGAGTTGTAGTTGTAGTTGTAAGTGTTGTTGTTGTAGTTGTAAGAGTTGTAGTTGGTAGAGTTGTAGTTGTAAGAGTTGTAGTTTTAGTTGTAAGAGTTGTAGTTGTAAGAATTGTAGTTGTAGTTGTAAGAGTTGTAGTTGTAAGAGTTGTAGTTGTTAGAGTTGTAGTTGTAGTTGTAAGAGTTGGAGTTGTAAGATTTGTAAGAGTTGTAGTTGTAAGAGTTGTAGTTGCAGTTGTAAGAGTTGTAGTTTTAGGTTTAAGAGTTGTAGTTGTAAGAGTTGTAGTTGTAAGAGTTGTAGTTGTAAGAGTTGTACTTGTACGAGTTGTAGTTGTAAGAGTTGTAGTTCTAAGAGTTGTAGTTGTAGTTGTAAGAGTTCTAGTTGTAAGAATTGTAGTTGTAGTTGTAAGAGTTGTAGTTCTAAGAGTTGTAGTTGTAAGAGTTGTAGTTCTATCTGTAGTTGTAAGAGTTGTAGTTGTAGTTATAGTTGTAAGAGTTGTAGTTGTAGTTCTAAGAGTTGTAATTCTAAAACTTGTAGTTGTAGCTGTAAGAGTTGTAGTTATAAGAGTTGTAGTTGTAGTTGTAAGATGTGTATTTGTAAGAGTTGTAGTTGTAGTTCTAAAAGTTGTAGTTGTAAGATTTGTAGTTCTAGTTGTAGTTGTAAGAGTTGTAGTTGTAATAGTTGTAGTTGTAGTTCTAAAAGTTGTAGTTGTAGTTCTATAAGTTGTAGTTGTAAAAGTTGTAGTTGTAAGAGTTGTAATTGTAGTTCTAATAGTTGTATTTGTAAGAGTTGTAGTTGTAAGAGTTGTAGTTGTAAGAGTTGTAGTTGTTAGAGTTGTAGTTGTAGTTGTAAGAGTTGTAGTTTTAGTTGTAAGAGTTGTAGTTGTAAGAATTGTAGTTGTAGTTGTAAGAGTTGTAGTTGTAAGAGTTGTAGTTGTTAGAGTTGTAGTTGTAAGAGTTGGAGGTATAGTTGTAAGAGTTGTAGTTGTAAGAATTGTAGTTGTAAGAGTTGTAGTTGTAAGATTTGTAAGAGTTGTAGTTGTAAGAGTTGTAATTGAAGTTGTAAGAGTTGTAGTTTTAAGTTTAAGAGTTGTAGTTGTAGTTGTAAGAGTTGTAGTTGTAAAAGTTGTATTTGTAAGAGTTGTAGTTGTAAGAATTGTAGTTGTAGTTGCTAGAGTTGTAATTGTAGTTGTACGAATTGTAGTTGTAAGAGTTGTAGTTGTAGTTTCAAGAGTTGTAGTTGTAGTTGTAAAAGTTGTAGTTATAGTTGTAGGTGTAGTTGCAGTTGTAAGAGTTGTAGTTGTAACAGTTGTAGTTGTAGTTGTAAGCGTTGTAAGAGTTGTAGTTGTAGTTTTAAGAGTTGTAGTTGTAAGAGTTGTAGTTGTAAAAGTTGTAGTTGTAGTTGTAAGAGATGTAGTTGTAAGTGTTGCAGTTGTAAGAATTGGAGTTGTAGATGTAGCTGTAAGAGTTGTAGTTGTAGTTGTAAGAGTTGTAGTTGTAAGAGTTGTAGTTGTAAGAGTTGTAGTTGTAAGAGTTGTAGTTGTAGTTGTAAGAGTTGTAGTTGTAAGAGTTGTAGTTGTAAGAGTTGTAGTTGTAAGAGTTGTAGTTGTAGTTGTAAGAGTTGTAGTTGTAAGAGTTCTAGTTGTAGTTTTAAAAGTTGTAGTTCTAGTTGTAGCTGTAAGAGTTGTAGTTGTAAGAGTTGCAGTTGTAGTTCTAGAAGTTGTAGTTGTAAGAGTTGTAGTTGTAAAAGTTGTAGTTGTAAGAGTTGTAGTAATAGTTTTAAAAGTTGTAGTTGTAAGAGTTGTAGTTGTAAGAGTTGTAGTTGTAAGAATTGTAGTTGTAAGAGTTGTAGTTGTAAAAGTTGTAGTTGTAAGAGTTGTAGTTGTCAGAGTTGTAGTTGTAGTTCTAAGAGTTGTAGTTGTAAGAGTTGCAGTTCTATCTGTAGTTGTAAGAGTTGTAGTTGTAGTTATAGTTGTAAGAGTTGTAGTTGTAGTTCTAAGAGTTGTAGTTGTAGTTCTAAAAGTTGTAGTTGTAAGAGTTGTAGTTGTAAGATGTGTAGTTGTAAGAGTTGTAGTTGTAGTTGTAAGAGTTGTAGTTGTAAGAGTTGTAGTTGTCAGAATTGTAGTTGTAGTTGTAAGAGTTGTAGTTGTAAGAGTTGTAGTTGTTAGAGTTGTAGTTGTAGTTGTAAGAGTTGGAGTTGTAAGATTTGTAAGAGTTGTAGTTGTAAGAGTTGTAGTTGTAAGAGTTGTACTTGTAAGAGTTGTAGTTGTAAGAGTTGTAGTTCTAAGAGTTGTAGTTGTAGTTCTAAAAGTTGTATTTGTAAGAGTTGTAGTTGTAGTTCTAAAGGTTGTAGTTGTAAGAGTTGTAGATGTAGTTGTAAGAGTTGTAGTTGTAAGAATTGTAGTTATAGTTGTAAAAATTGTAGTTCTAAGAGTTGTAGTTGTAAGAGTTGTAGTTCTATCTGTAGTTGTAAGAGTTGTAGTTGTAGTTATAGTTGTAAGAGTTGTAGTTGTAGTTCTAAGAGTTGTAGTTCTAAAACTTGTAGTTTTAGCTGTAAGAGTTGTAGTTATAAGAGTTGTAGTTGTAAGATGTGTAGTTGTAAGAGTTGTAGTTGTAGTTCTCAAAGTTGTAGTTGTAAGAGTTGTAGTTGTAAAAGTTGTAGTTGTGAGAGTTGTATTTGCAGTTGTTAGAATTGTAGTTGTAAGAGTTGTAGTTGTAAGAGTTTAAGTTGTAGTTCTAAGAGTTGTACTTGTAAGAGTTGTAGTTGTAAGAGTTGTAGTTCTAAGAGTTATAGTTGTAGTTCTAAAAGATGTAGTTGTAGGAGTTGTAGTTGTAATAGTTGTATGTTTAGTTCTAAGAATTGTAGTTGTAGTTCTAAAAGTTGTAGTTGTAAGAGTTGTAGTTGTAAAAGTTGTAGTTGTAAGAGTTGTAGTTGTAAGAGTTGTAGTTTTATGTTTAAGAGTTGTAGTTGTAAGAGTTGTAGTTGTAAGAGTTGTAGTTGTAAGAGTTGTAGTTGTAGTTGCTAGAGTTGTAATTGTAGTTGTAAGAGTTGTAGTTGAAAGAGTTGTAGTTGTAGTTGTAAGAGTTGTAGTTGTAGTTGTAAAAGTTGTAGTTATAGTTGTAGGTGTAGTTGTAGTTGTAAGAGTTGTAGTTGTAAGATTTGTAAGAGTTGTAGTTGTAAGAGTTGTAGTTGTAAGAGTTGTAGTTTTAAGAGTTGTAGTTGTAAGAGTTGTACTTGTAAGAGTTGTAGTTGTAAGAGTTGTAGTTCTAAGAGTTGTAGTTGTAGTTCTAAAAGTTGTAATTGTAAGAGTTGTAGTTGTAGTTCTAAAGGTTGTAGTTGTAAGAGTTGTAGATGTAGTTGTAAGAGTTGTAGTTGTAGTTCTAAGAGTTGTAGTTGTAGTTCTAAAAGTTGTAGTTGTAAGAGTTGTAGTTGTAAGATGTGTAGTTGTAAGAGTTGTAGTTGTAGTTCTAAAAGTTGTAGTTGTAAGAGTTAAAGTTCTAGTTGTAGTTGTAAGAGTTGTAGTTGTCAGAATTGTAGTTGTAGTTGTAAGAGTTGTAGTTGTAAGAGTTGTAGTTGTTAGAGTTGTAGTTGTAGTTGTAAGAGTTGGAGTTGTAAGATTTGTAAGAGTTGTAGTTGTAAGAGTTGTAGTTGTAAGAGTTGTACTTGTAAGAGTTGTAGTTGTAAGAGTTGTAGTTCTAAGAGTTGTAGTTGTAGTTCTAAAAGTTGTATTTGTAAGAGTTGTAGTTGTAGTTCTAAAGGTTGTAGTTGTAAGAGTTGTAGATGTAGTTGTAAGAGTTGTAGTTGTAAGAATTGTAGTTATAGTTGTAAAAATTGTAGTTCTAAGAGTTGTAGTTGTAAGAGTTGTAGTTCTATCTGTAGTTGTAAGAGTTGTAGTTGTAGTTATAGTTGTAAGAGTTGTAGTTGTAGTTCTAAGAGTTGTAGTTCTAAAACTTGTAGTTTTAGCTGTAAGAGTTGTAGTTATAAGAGTTGTAGTTGTAAGATGTGTAGTTGTAAGAGTTGTAGTTGTAGTTCTCAAAGTTGTAGTTGTAAGAGTTGTAGTTGTAAAAGTTGTAGTTGTGAGAGTTGTATTTGCAGTTGTTAGAATTGTAGATGTAAGAGTTGTAGTTGTAAGAGTTTAAGTTGTAGTTCTAAGAGTTGTACTTGTAAGAGTTGTAGTTGTAAGAGTTGTAGTTCTAAGAGTTATAGTTGTAGTTCTAAAAGATGTAGTTGTAGGAGTTGTAGTTGTAATAGTTGTATGTTTAGTTCTAAGAATTGTAGTTGTAGTTCTAAAAGTTGTAGTTGTAAGAGTTGTAGTTGTAAAAGTTGTAGTTGTAAGAGTTGTAGTTGTAAGAGTTGTAGTTTTATGTTTAAGAGTTGTAGTTGTAAGAGTTGTAGTTGTAAGAGTTGTAGTTGTAAGAGTTGTAGTTGTAGTTGCTAGAGTTGTAATTGTAGTTGTAAGAGTTGTAGTTGAAAGAGTTGTAGTTGTAGTTGTAAGAGTTGTAGTTGTAGTTGTAAAAGTTGTAGTTATAGTTGTAGGTGTAGTTGTAGTTGTAAGAGTTGTAGTTGTAAGATTTGTAAGAGTTGTAGTTGTAAGAGTTGTAGTTGTAAGAGTTGTAGTTTTAAGAGTTGTAGTTGTAAAAGTTGTAGTTGTAAGAGTTGTAGTTGTATGAGTTGTAGTTTTAGGTTTAAGAGTTGTAGTTGTAAGAGTTGTAGTTGTAAGAGTTGTAGTTGTAAGAATTGTAGTTGTAGTTGCTAGAGTTGTAATTGTAGTTGTAAGAGTTGTAGTTGTAAGAGTTGTAGTTGTAAGAGTTGTAGTTGTAGTTTTAAGAGTTGTAGTTGTAAGAGTTGTAGTTGTAAGAGTTGTAGTTGAAAGAGATGTAGTTGTAGTTGTAAGTGTTGCAGTTGTAAGAATTGGAGTTGTAGATGTAGCTGTAAGAGTTGTAGGGTTAGTTGTAAGAGTTGTAGTTGTAAGAGTTGTAGTTGTAGTTGTAAGAGTTGTAGTTGTAAGAGTTGTAGTTGTAGTTGTAAGAGTTGTAGTGGTAGTTGTAAGAGTTGTAGTTGTAAGAGTTGTAGTTGTAAGAGTTGTAGTTGTAGTTTTAAAAGTTGTAGTTCTAGTTGTAGCTGTAAGAGTTGTAGTTGTAAGAGTTGCAGTTGTAGTTCTAGAAGTTGTAGTTGTAAGAGTTGTAGTTGTAAGAGTTGTAAGAGTTGTAGTAATAGTTTTAAAAGTTGTAGTTGTAAGAGTTGTAGTTGTAAGAGTTGTAGTTGTAAGAGTTGTAGTTGTAAGATTTGTAAGAGTTGTAATTGCAGTTGTAAGAGTTGTAGTTTTAAGTTTAAGAGTTGTAGTTGTAGTTGTAAGAGTTGTAGTTGTAAAAGTTGTAGTTGTAGGAGTTGTAGTTGTAAGAGTTGTAGTTTTAGGTTTAAGAGTTGTAGTTGTAAGAGTTGTAGTTGTAAGAGTTGTAGTTGTAAGAGTTGTAGTTTTAGTTGTAAGAGTTGTAGTTGTAAGAATTGTAGTTGTAGTTGTAAGAGTTGTAGTTGTAAGAGTTGTAGTTGTAAGAGTTGTAGTAATAGTTTTAAAAGTTGTAGTTGTAAGAGTTGTAGTTGTAAGAGTTGTAGTTGTAAGAATTGTAGTTGTAAGAGTTGTAGTTGTAAAAGTTGTAATTGTAAGAGTTGTAGTTGTCAGAGTTGTAGTTGTAATTCTAAGAGTTGTAGTTGTAAGAGTTGTAGTTCTAGTTGTAGTTGTAATAGTTGTAGTTGTAGTTCTAAAAGTGGTAGTTGTAGTTTTATAAGTTGTAGTTGTAAAAGTTGTAGTTGTAAGAGTTGTAATTGTAGTTCTAATAGTTGTATTTGTTAGAGTTGTAGTTGTAAGAGTTGTAGTTGTAAGAGTTGTAGTTGTTAGAGTTCTAGTTGTAGTTGTAAGAGTTGTAGTTTTAGTTGTAAGAGTTGTAGTTGTAAGAATTGAAGTTGTAGTTGTAAGAGTTGTAGTTGTAAGAGTTGTAGTTGGTAGAGCTGTAGTTGTAAGAGTTGGAGGTATAGTTGTAAGAGTTGTAGTTGTAAGAATTGTAGTTGTAAGAGTTGTAGTTGTAAGATTTGTAAGAGTTGTAGTTGTAAGAGTTGTAATTGCAGTTGTAAGAGTTGTAGTTTTAAGTTTAAGAGTTGTAGTTGTAAGAGTTGTTGTTTTAGGTTTAAGAGTTGTAGTTGTAAGAGTTGTATTTGTAAGAGTTGTAGTTGTAAGAGTTGTAGTTGTAGTTGCTAGAGTTGTAATTGTAGTTGTAAGAATTGTAGTTGTAAGAGTTGTAGTTGTAGTTTCAAGAGTTGTTGTTGTAGTTGTAAAAGTTGTAGTTATAGTTGTAGGTGTAGTTGCAGTTGTAAGAGTTGTAGTTGTAACAGTTGTAGTTGTAGTTGTAAGCGTTGTAAGAGTTGTAGTTGTAGTTTTAAGAGTTGTAGTTGTAAGAGTTGTAGTTGTAGTTGTCAGAGTTGTAGTTGTAGTTGTAAGAGATGTAGTTGTAAGTGTTGCATTTGTAAGAATTGGAGTTGTAGATGTAGCTGTAAGAGTTGTAGTTGTAGTTGTAAGAGTTGTAGTAGTAAGAGTTGTAGTTGTAAGAGTTGTAGTTGTAAGAGTTGTAGTTGTAGTTCTAAGAGTTGTAGTTGTAAGAGTTCTAGTTGTAGTTTTAAAAGTTGTAGTTTTAGTTGTAGCTGTAAGAGTTGTAGTTGTAAGAGTTGCAGTTGTAGTTCTAGAAGTTGTAGTTGTAAGAGTTGTAGTTGTAAAAGTTGTAGTTGTAAGAGTTGTAGTAATAGTTTTAAAAGTTGTAGTTGAAAGAGTTGTAGTTGTAAGAGTTGTAGTTGTAAAAGTTGTAGTTGTAAGAGTTGTAGTTGTCAGAGTTGTAGTTGTAGTTCTAAGAGTTATAGTTGTAAGAGTTGTAGTTCTATCTGTAGTTGTAAGAGTTGTAGTTGTAGTTATAGTTGTAAGAGTTGTAGTTGTAGTTCTAAGAGTTGTAGTTGTAGTTCTAAAAGTTGTAGTTGTAAGAGTTGTAGTTGTAAGATGTGTAGTTGTAAGAGTTGTAGTTGTAGTTCTAAAAGTTGTAGTTGTAAGAGTTAAAGTTCTAGTTGTAGTTGTAAGAGTTGTAGTTGTAAGAGTTGTAGTTCTAGTTCTAAGAGTTGTAGTTGTAGTTCTAAAAGTTGTAGTTGTAAGAGTTGTAGTTGTAGTTGTAAGAGTTGTAGTTGTAGTTCTTAAAGTTGTATTTGTAAGAGTTGTAGTTGTAGTTGTAAGAGTTGTAGTTGTAAGAGTTGTAGTTGTTAGAGTTGTAGTTGAAGTTGTAGTTGTAAGAGTTGTAGTTGTCAGAATTGTAGTTGTAGTTGTAAGAGTTGTAGTTGTAAGAGTTGTAGTTGTTAGAGTTGTAGTTGTAGTTATAAGAGTTGGAGTTGTAAGATTTGTAAGAGTTGTAGTTGTAAGAGTTGTAGTTGTAGTTGTAAGAGTTGTACTCGTAAGAGTTGTAGTTGTAAGAGTTGTAGTTCTAAGAGTTGTAGTTCTAGTTCTAAAAGTTGTCTTTGTAAGAGTTGTAGTTGTAGTTCTAAAAGTTGTAGTTGTAAGAGTTGTAGATGTAGTTGTAAGAGTTGTAGTTGTAAGAATTGTATATGTAGTTGTAAAAATTGTAGTTCTAAGAGTTGTAGTTGTAAGAGTTGTAGTTGTAAGAATTGTAGTTGTAGTTGCTAGAGTTGTAATTGTAGTTGTACGAATTGTAGTTGTAAGAGTTGTAGTTGTAGTTTCAAGAGTTGTAGTTGTAGTTGTAAAAGTTGTAGTTATAGTTGTAGGTGTAGTTGCAGTTGTAAGAGTTGTAGTTGTAACAGTTGTAGTTGTAGTTGTAAGCGTTGTAAGAGTTGTAGTTGTAGTTTTAAGAGTTGTAGTTGTAAGAGTTGTAGTTGTAAAAGTTGTAGTTGTAGTTGTAAGAGATGTAGTTGTAAGTGTTGCAGTTGTAAGAATTGGAGTTGTAGATGTAGCTGTAAGAGTTGTAGTTGTAGTTGTAAGAGTTGTAGTTGTAAGAGTTGTAGTTGTAAGAGTTGTAGTTGTAAGAGTTGTAGTTGTAGTTGTAAGAGTTGTAGTTGTAAGAGTTGTAGTTGTAAGAGTTGTAGTTGTAAGAGTTGTAGTTGTAGTTGTAAGAGTTGTAGTTGTAAGAGTTCTAGTTGTAGTTTTAAAAGTTGTAGTTCTAGTTGTAGCTGTAAGAGTTGTAGTTGTAAGAGTTGCAGTTGTAGTTCTAGAAGTTGTAGTTGTAAGAGTTGTAGTTGTAAAAGTTGTAGTTGTAAGAGTTGTAGTAATAGTTTTAAAAGTTGTAGTTGTAAGAGTTGTAGTTGTAAGAGTTGTAGTTGTAAGAATTGTAGTTGTAAGAGTTGTAGTTGTAAAAGTTGTAGTTGTAAGAGTTGTAGTTGTCAGAGTTGTAGTTGTAGTTCTAAGAGTTGTAGTTGTAAGAGTTGCAGTTCTATCTGTAGTTGTAAGAGTTGTAGTTGTAGTTATAGTTGTAAGAGTTGTAGTTGTAGTTCTAAGAGTTGTAGTTGTAGTTCTAAAAGTTGTAGTTGTAAGAGTTGTAGTTGTAAGATGTGTAGTTGTAAGAGTTGTAGTTGTAGTTGTAAGAGTTGTAGTTGTAAGAGTTGTAGTTCTTAGAGTTGTAGTTGAAGTTGTAGTTGTAAGAGTTGTAGTTGTCAGAATTGTAGTTGTAGTTGTAAGAGTTGTAGTTGTAAGAGTTGTAGTTGTTAGAGTTGTAGTTGTAGTTGTAAGAGTTGGAGTTGTAAGATTTGTAAGAGTTGTAGTTGTAAGAGTTGTAGTTGTAAGAGTTGTACTTGTAAGAGTTGTAGTTGTAAGAGTTGTAGTTCTAAGAGTTGTAGTTGTAGTTCTAAAAGTTGTATTTGTAAGAGTTGTAGTTGTAGTTCTAAAGGTTGTAGTTGTAAGAGTTGTAGATGTAGTTGTAAGAGTTGTAGTTGTAAGAATTGTAGTTATAGTTGTAAAAATTGTAGTTCTAAGAGTTGTAGTTGTAAGAGTTGTAGTTCTATCTGTAGTTGTAAGAGTTGTAGTTGTAGTTATAGTTGTAAGAGTTGTAGTTGTAGTTCTAAGAGTTGTAGTTCTAAAACTTGTAGTTTTAGCTGTAAGAGTTGTAGTTATAAGAGTTGTAGTTGTAAGATGTGTAGTTGTAAGAGTTGTAGTTGTAGTTCTCAAAGTTGTAGTTGTAAGAGTTGTAGTTGTAAAAGTTGTAGTTGTGAGAGTTGTATTTGCAGTTGTTAGAATTGTAGTTGTAAGAGTTGTAGTTGTAAGAGTTTAAGTTGTAGTTCTAAGAGTTGTACTTGTAAGAGTTGTAGTTGTAAGAGTTGTAGTTCTAAGAGTTATAGTTGTAGTTCTAAAAGATGTAGTTGTAGGAGTTGTAGTTGTAATAGTTGTATGTTTAGTTCTAAGAATTGTAGTTGTAGTTCTAAAAGTTGTAGTTGTAAGAGTTGTAGTTGTAAAAGTTGTAGTTGTAAGAGTTGTAGTTGTAAGAGTTGTAGTTTTATGTTTAAGAGTTGTAGTTGTAAGAGTTGTAGTTGTAAGAGTTGTAGTTGTAAGAGTTGTAGTTGTAGTTGCTAGAGTTGTAATTGTAGTTGTAAGAGTTGTAGTTGAAAGAGTTGTAGTTGTAGTTGTAAGAGTTGTAGTTGTAGTTGTAAAAGTTGTAGTTATAGTTGTAGGTGTAGTTGTAGTTGTAAGAGTTGTAGTTGTAAGATTTGTAAGAGTTGTAGTTGTAAGAGTTGTAGTTGTAAGAGTTGTAGTTTTAAGAGTTGTAGTTGTAAAAGTTGTAGTTGTAAGAGTTGTAGTTGTATGAGTTGTAGTTTTAGGTTTAAGAGTTGTAGTTGTAAGAGTTGTAGTTGTAAGAGTTGTAGTTGTAAGAATTGTAGTTGTAGTTGCTAGAGTTGTAATTGTAGTTGTAAGAGTTGTAGTTGTAAGAGTTGTAGTTGTAAGAGTTGTAGTTGTAGTTTTAAGAGTTGTAGTTGTAAGAGTTGTAGTTGTAAGAGTTGTAGTTGAAAGAGATGTAGTTGTAGTTGTAAGTGTTGCAGTTGTAAGAATTGGAGTTGTAGATGTAGCTGTAAGAGTTGTAGGGTTAGTTGTAAGAGTTGTAGTTGTAAGAGTTGTAGTTGTAGTTGTAAGAGTTGTAGTTGTAAGAGTTGTAGTTGTAGTTGTAAGAGTTGTAGTGGTAGTTGTAAGAGTTGTAGTTGTAAGAGTTGTAGTTGTAAGAGTTGTAGTTGTAGTTTTAAAAGTTGTAGTTCTAGTTGTAGCTGTAAGAGTTGTAGTTGTAAGAGTTGCAGTTGTAGTTCTAGAAGTTGTAGTTGTAAGAGTTGTAGTTGTAAGAGTTGTAAGAGTTGTAGTAATAGTTTTAAAAGTTGTAGTTGTAAGAGTTGTAGTTGTAAGAGTTGTAGTTGTAAGAGTTGTAGTTGTAAGATTTGTAAGAGTTGTAATTGCAGTTGTAAGAGTTGTAGTTTTAAGTTTAAGAGTTGTAGTTGTAGTTGTAAGAGTTGTAGTTGTAAAAGTTGTAGTTGTAGGAGTTGTAGTTGTAAGAGTTGTAGTTTTAGGTTTAAGAGTTGTAGTTGTAAGAGTTGTAGTTGTAAGAGTTGTAGTTGTAAGAGTTGTAGTTTTAGTTGTAAGAGTTGTAGTTGTAAGAATTGTAGTTGTAGTTGTAAGAGTTGTAGTTGTAAGAGTTGTAGTTGTAAGAGTTGTAGTAATAGTTTTAAAAGTTGTAGTTGTAAGAGTTGTAGTTGTAAGAGTTGTAGTTGTAAGAATTGTAGTTGTAAGAGTTGTAGTTGTAAAAGTTGTAATTGTAAGAGTTGTAGTTGTCAGAGTTGTAGTTGTAATTCTAAGAGTTGTAGTTGTAAGAGTTGTAGTTCTAGTTGTAGTTGTAATAGTTGTAGTTGTAGTTCTAAAAGTGGTAGTTGTAGTTTTATAAGTTGTAGTTGTAAAAGTTGTAGTTGTAAGAGTTGTAATTGTAGTTCTAATAGTTGTATTTGTTAGAGTTGTAGTTGTAAGAGTTGTAGTTGTAAGAGTTGTAGTTGTTAGAGTTCTAGTTGTAGTTGTAAGAGTTGTAGTTTTAGTTGTAAGAGTTGTAGTTGTAAGAATTGAAGTTGTAGTTGTAAGAGTTGTAGTTGTAAGAGTTGTAGTTGTTAGAGCTGTAGTTGTAAGAGTTGGAGGTATAGTTGTAAGAGTTGTAGTTGTAAGAATTGTAGTTGTAAGAGTTGTAGTTGTAAGATTTGTAAGAGTTGTAGTTGTAAGAGTTGTAATTGCAGTTGTAAGAGTTGTAGTTTTAAGTTTAAGAGTTGTAGTTGTAGTTGTAAGAGTTGTAGTTGTAAGAGTTGTAGTTGTAAGAGTTGTTGTTTTAGGTTTAAGAGTTGTAGTTGTAAGAGTTGTATTTGTAAGAGTTGTAGTTGTAAGAGTTGTAGTTGTAATTGCTAGAGTTGTAATTGTAGTTGTAAGAATTGTAGTTGTAAGAGTTGTAGTTGTAGTTTCAAGAGTTGTAGTTGTAGTTGTAAAAGTTGTAGTTATAGTTGTAGGTGTAGTTGCAGTTGTAAGAGTTGTAGTTGTAACAGTTGTAGTTGTAGTTGTAAGCGTTGTAAGAGTTGTAGTTGTAGTTTTAAAAGTTGTAGTTGTAAGAGTTGTAGTTGTAGTTGTCAGAGTTGTAGTTGTAGTTGTAAGAGATGTAGTTGTAAGTGTTGCATTTGTAAGAATTGGAGTTGTAGATGTAGCTGTAAGAGTTGTAGTTGTAGTTGTAAGAGTTGTAGTAGTAAGAGTTGTAGTTGTAAGAGTTGTAGTTGTAAGAGTTGTAGTTGTAGTTCTAAGAGTTGTAGTTGTAAGAGTTCTAGTTGTAGTTTTAAAAGTTGTAGTTTTAGTTGTAGCTGTAAGAGTTGTAGTTGTAAGAGTTGCAGTTGTAGTTCTAGAAGTTGTAGTTGTAAGAGTTGTAGTTGTAAAAGTTGTAGTTGTAAGAGTTGTAGTAATAGTTTTAAAAGTTGTAGTTGAAAGAGTTGTAGTTGTAAGAGTTGTAGTTGTAAAAGTTGTAGTTGTAAGAGTTGTAGTTGTAAGAGTTGTAGTTGTAGTTCTAAGAGTTATAGTTGTAAGAGTTGTAGTTGTAGTTCTAAGAGTTGTAGTTGTAGTTCTAAAAGTTATAGTTGTAAGAGTTGTAGTTGTAAGATGTGTAGTTGTAAGAGTTGTAGTTGTAGTTCTAAAAGTTGTAGTTGTAAGAGTTAAAGTTCTAGTTGTAGTTGTAAGAGTTGTAGTTGTAAGAGTTGTAGTTCTAGTTCTAAGAGTTGTAGTTGTAGTTCTAAAAGTTGTAGTTGTAAGAGTTGTAGTTGTAGTTGTAAGAGTTGTAGTTGTAGTTCTTAAAGTTGTATTTGTAAGAGTTGTAGTTGTAGTTGTAAGAGTTGTAGTTGTAAGAGTTGTAGTTGTTAGAGTTGTAGTTGAAGTTGTAGTTGTAAGAGTTGTAGTTGTCAGAATTGTAGTTGTAGTTGTAAGAGTTGTAGTTGTAAGAGTTGTAGTTGTTAGAGTTGTAGTTGTAGTTATAAGAGTTGGAGTTGTAAGATTTGTAAGAGTTGTAGTTGTAAGAGTTGTAGTTGTAGTTGTAAGAGTTGTACTTGTAAGAGTTGTAGTTGTAAGAGTTGTAGTTCTAAGAGTTGTAGTTCTAGTTCTAAAAGTTGTCTTTGTAAGAGTTGTAGTTGTAGTTCTAAAAGTTGTAGTTGTAAGAGTTGTAGATGTAGTTGTAAGAGTTGTAGTTGTAAGAATTGTATATGTAGTTGTAAAAATTGTAGTTCTAAGAGTTGTAGTTGTAAGTGTTGTAGTTCTATCTGTAGTTGTAAGAGTTGTAGTTGTAGTTATAGTTGTAAGAGTTGTAGTTGTAGTTATAAGAGTTGTAGTTCTAAAACTTGTAGTTGTAGCTGTAAGAGTTGTAGTTATAAGAGTTGTAGCTGTAGTTGTAAGATGTGTAGTTGTAAGAGTTGTAGTTGTAGTTCTAAAAGTTGTAGTTGTAAGAGTTGTAGTTGTGAGAGTTGTATTTGCAGTTGTTAGAGTTGTAGTTGTAAGAGTTGTAGTTGTAAGAGTTTAAGTTGTAGTTCTAAGAGTTGTAGTTGTAAGAGATGTAGTTCTAAGAGTTATAGTTGTAGTTCTAAAAGATGTAGTTGTAGGAGTTGTAGTTGTAATAGTTGTATGTTTAGTTCTAAGAATTGTAGTTGTAGTTCTAAAAGTTGTAGTTGTAAGAGTTGTAGTTGTAAAAGTTGTAGTTGTAAGAGTTGTAGTTGTAAGAGTTGTAGTTTTATGTTTAGGAGTTGTAGTTGTAAGAGTTGTAGTTGTAAGTGTTGTAGTTGTAAGAGTTGTAGTTGTAGTTGCTAGAGTTGTAATTGTAGTTGTAAGAGTTGTAGTTGAAAGAGTTGTAGTTGTAAGAGTTGTAGTTGTAGTTGTAAAAGTTGTAGTTATAGTTGTAGGTGTAGTTGTAGTTGTAAGAGTTGTAGTTGTAAGATTTGTAAGAGTTGTAGTTGTAAGAGTTGTAATTGCAGTTGTAAGAGTTGTAGTTTTAAGTTTAAGAGTTGTAGTTGTAGTTGTAAGAGTTGTAGTTGTAAGAGTTGTAGTTGTAAAAGTTGTAGTTGTAAGAGTTGTAGTTGTAAGAGTTGTAGTTTTAGGTTTAAGAGTTGTAGTTGTAAGAGTTGTAGTTGTAAGAGTTGTAGTTGTAGTTGCTAGAGTTGTAATTGTAGTTGTAAGAGTTGTAGTTGTAAGAGTTGTAGTTGTAACAGTTGTAGTTGTAGTTGTAAGAGTTGTAGTTGTAGTTTTAAGAGTTGTAGTTGTAGTTGTAAGAGTTGTAGTTGTAAGAGTTGTAGTTGAAAGAGATGTAGTTGTAGTTGTAAGTGTTGCAGTTGTAAGAATTGGAGCTGTAGATGTAGCTGTAAGAGTTGTAGGGTTAGTTGTAAGAGTTGTAGTTGTAAGAGTTGTAGTTGTAGTTGTAAGTGTTGCAGTTGTAAGAATTGGAGTTGTAGATGTAGCTGTAAGAGTTGTAGGGTTAGTTGTAAGAGTTGTAGTTGTAAGAGTTGTAGTTGTAGTTGTAAGAGTTGTAGTTGTAAGAGTTGTAGTTGTAGTTGTAAGAGTTGTAGTGGTAGTTGTAAGAGTTGTAGTTGTAAGAGTTGTAGTTCTAGTTGTAAGAGTTGTAGTATTAAGAGTTGTAGTTGTAGTTTTAAAAGTTGTAGTTCTAGTTGTAGCTGTAAGAGTTGTAGTTGTAAGAGTTGCAGTTGTAGTTCTAGAAGTTGTAGTTGTAAGAGTTGTAGTTGTAAGAGTTGTAAGAGTTGTAGTAATAGTTTTAAAAGTTGTAGTTGTAAGAGTTGTAGTTGTAAGAGCTGTAGTTGTAAGAATTGTAGTTGTAAGAGTTGTAGTTGTAAGATTTGTAAGAGTTGTAATTGCAGTTGTAAGAGTTGTAGTTTTAAGTTTAAGAGTTGTAGTTGTAGTTGTAAGAGTTGTAGTTGTAAGAGTTGTAGTTGTAAAAGTTGTAGTTGTAAGAGTTGTAGTTTTAGTTTTAAGAGTTGTAGTTGTACGAGTTGTAGTTGTAAGAGTTGTAGTTGTAAGAGTTGTAGTTGTAGTTGCTAGAGTTGTAATTGTAGTTGTAAGAGTTGTAGTTGTAAGAGTTGTAGTTGTAGTTGTAAGAGTTGTAGTTGTAGTTGTAAAAGTTGTAGTTATAGGTGTAGTTGTAGTTGTTAGAGTTGTAGTTGTAACAGTTGTAGTTATAGTTGTAAGCGTTGTAAGAGTTGTAGTTGTAGTTTTAAGAGTTGTAGTTGTAAGAGTTGTAGTTGTAAGAGTTGTAGTTGTAAGAAATGTAGTTGTAGTTGTAAGTAATGCAGTTTTAAGAATTGGAGTTGTAGAAATAGCTGTAAGAGTTGTAGGGTTAGTTGTAAGAGTTGTAGTTGTAAGAGTTGTAGTTGTAGTTGCAAGAGTTGTAGTTGTAAGAGTTGTAGTTGTAGTTGTAAGAGTTGTAGTTGTAAGAGTTGTAGTTGTAAGAGTTGTAGTTCTAGTTGTAAGAGTGGTAGTTGTAAGAGTTGTAGTTGTAGTTTTAAAAGTTGTAGTTCTAGTTGTAGCTGTAAGAGTTGTAGTTGTAAGAGTTGCAGTTGTAGTTCTAGAAGTTGTAGTTGTAAGAGTTGTTGTAAGAGTTGTAGTTGTAAGAGTTGTAGTAATAGTTTAAAAGTTGTAGTTGTAAGAGTTGTAGTTGTAAATGTTGTAGTTGTAAGAGTTGTAGTTGTAGTTGTCAGAGTTGTAGTTGTAGTTCTAAGAGTTGTAGTTGTAAGAGTTGTAGTTCTTTCTGTAGTTGTAAGAGTTGTAGTTGTAGTTATAGTTGTAAGAGTTGTAGTTGTAGTTCTAAGAGTTGTAGTTGTAGTTGTAAGAGTTGTAGTTGTAAAAGTTGTAGTTGTAGGAGTTGTAGTTGTAAGAGTTGTAGTTTTAGGTTTAAGAGTTGTAGTTGTAAGAGTTGTAGTTGTAAGAGTTGTAGTTGTAAGAGTTGTAGTTGTAGTTGCTAGAGTTGTAATTGTAGTTGTAAGAATTGTAGTTGTAAGAGTTGTAGTTGTAGTTTCAAGAGTTGTAGTTGTAGTTGTAAAAGTTGTAGTTATAGTTGTAGGTGTAGTTGCAGTTGTAAGAGTTGTAGTTGTAACAGTTGTAGTTGTAGTTGTAAGCGTTGTAAGAGTTGTAGTTGTAATAGTTGTAGTTGTAGTTCTAAAAGTTGTAGTTGTAGTTCTATAAGTTGTAGTTGTAAAAGTTGTAGTTGTAAGAGTTGTAATTGTAGTTCTAATAGTTGTATTTGTAAGAGTTGTAGTTGTAAGAGTTGTAGTTGTAAGAGTTGTAGTTGTTAGAGTTGTAGTTGTAAGAGTTGTAGTTTTAGTTGTAAGAGTTGTAGTTGTAAGAATTGTAGTTGTAGTTGTAAGAGTTGTAGTTGTAAGAGTTGTAGTTGTAAGAGTTGTAGTAAAGGTTTAAAAGTTGTAGTTGTAAGAGTTGTAGTTGTAAGAGTTGTAGTTGTAAGAATTGTAGTTGTAAGAGTTGTAGTTGTAAAAGTTGTAATTGTAAGAGTTGTAGTTGTCAGAGTTGTAGTTGTAGTTCTAAGAGTTGTAGTTGTAAGAGTTGTAGTTCTAGTTGTAGTTGTAATAGTTGTAGTTGTAGTTCTAAAAGTTGTAGTTGTAGTTCTATAAGTTGTAGTTGTAAAAGTTGTAGTTGTAAGAGTTGTAGTTGTAAGAGTTGTAGTTGTTAGAGTTCTAGTTGTAGTTGTAAGAGTTGTAGTTTTAGTTGTAAGAGTTGTAGTTGTAAGAATTGAAGTTGTAGTTGTAAGAGTTGTAGTTGTAAGAGTTGTAGTTGTTAGAGTTGTAGTTGTAAGAGTTGTAATTGCAGTTGTAAGAGTTGTAGTTTTAAGTTTAAGAGTTGTAGTTGTAAGAGTTGTAGTTGTAAGAGTTGTAGTTGTAAGAGTTGTAGTTGTAGTTGCTAGAGTTGTAATTGTAGTTGTAAGAATTGTAGTTGTAAGAGTTGTAGTTGTAGTTTCAAGAGTTGTAGTTGTAGTTGTAAAAGTTGTAGTTATAGTTGTAGGTGTAGTTGCAGTTGTAAGAGTTGTAGTTGTAACAGGGATAGTTGTAGTTGTAAGCGTTGTAAGAGTTGTAGTTGTAGTTTTAAGAGTTGTAGTTGTAAGAGTTGTAGTTGTAGTTGTCAGAGTTGTAGTTGTAGTTGTAAGAGATGTAGTTGTAAGTGTTGCAGTTGTAAGAATTGGAGTTGTAGATGTAGCTGTAAGAGTTGTAGTTGTAGTTGTAAGAGTTGTAGTTGTAAGAGTTGTAGTTGTAAGAGTTGTAGTTGTAAGAGTTGTAGTTGTAAGAGTTCTAGTTGTAGTTTTAAAAGTTGTAGTTCTAGTTGTAGCTGTAAGAGTTGTAGTTGTAAGAGTTGCAGTTGTAGTTCTAGAAGTTGTAGTTGTAAGAGTTGTAGTTGTAAAAGTTGTAGTTGTAAGAGTTGTAGTAATAGTTTTAAAAGTTGTAGTTGTAAGAGTTGTAGTTGTAAGATTTGTAGTTGTAAAAGTTGTAGTTGTAAGAGTTGTAGTTGTCAGAGTTGTAGTTGTAGTTCTAAGAGTTGTAGTTGTAAGAGTTGTAGTTCTATCTGTAGTTGTAAGAGTTGTAGTTGTAGTTATAGTTGTAAGAGTTGTAGTTGTAGTTCTAAAAGTTGTAGTTGTAAGAGTTGTAGTTGTAAGATGTGTAGTTGTAAGAGTTGTAGTTGTAGTTCTAAAAGTTGTAGTTGTAAGAGTTAAAGTTCTAGTTGTAGTTGTAAGAGTTGTAGTTGTAAGAGTTAAAGTTCTAGTTGTAGTTGTAAGAGTTGTAGTTGTAAGAGTTGTAGTTCTAGTTCTAAGAGTTGTAGTTGTAGTTCTAAAAGTTGTAGTTGTAAGAGTTGTAGTTGTAGTTGTAAGAGTTGTAGTTGTAGTTCTTAAAGTTGTATTTGTAAGAGTTGTAGTTGTAGTTGTAAGAGTTGTAGTTGTAAGAGTTGTAGTTGTTAGAGTTGTAGTTGAAGTTGTAGTTGTAAGAGTTGTAGTTGTCAGAATTGTAGTTGTAGTTGTAAGAGTTGTAGTTGTAAGAGTTGTAGTTGTTAGAGTTGTAGTTGTAGTTGTAAGAGTTGGAGTTGTAAGATTTGTAAGAGTTGTAGTTGTAAGAGTTGTAGTTGTAGTTGTAAGAGTTGTACTTGTAAGAGTTGTAGTTGTTAGAGTTGTAGTTGAAGTTGTAGTTGTAAGAGTTGTAGTTGTCAGAATTGTAGTTGTAGTTGTAAGAGTTGTAGTTGTAAGAGTTGTAGTTGTTAGAGTTGTAGTTGTAGTTGTAAGAGTTGGAGTTGTAAGATTTGTAAGAGTTGTAGTTGTAAGAGTTGTAGTTGTAGTTGTAAGAGTTGTACTTGTAAGAGTTGTAGTTGTAAGAGTTGTAGTTCTAAGAGTTGTAGTTCTAGTTCTAAAAGTTGTAGTTGTAAGAGTTGTAGATGTAGTTGTAAGAGTTGTAGTTGTAAGAATTGTAGTTGTAGTTGTAAAAATTGTAGTTCTAAGAGTTGTAGTTGTAAGAGTTGTAGTTCTATCTGTAGTTGTAAGAGTTGTAGTTGTAGTTATAGTTGTAAGAGTTGTAGTTGTAGTTCTAAGAGTTGTAGTTCTAAAACTTGTAGTTGTAGCTGTAAGAGTTGTAGTTATAAGAGTTGTAGCTGTAGTTGTAAGATGTGTAGTTGTAAGAGTTGTAGTTGTAGTTTTTCTTCTTCTTCTTCTTCTTCTGCGTACACAGTCAGACAGTAACCATTATTTTTTCGAAAAAAGCAGCGGTCATCCTGAGACTCTCGCCACTACCATACAGCTTGTCTTGCAGTTCCACTGGCAATGGCCACATCTGCTCTCTCTGATCCTCGTATGTCGGGCAGTTCTGCAGCAGATGTTCAGTGGTCATTTTACCAGTACCGCATGGGCATTCGTCGGTACACCCTATCTTCAGTTTGTTGAATAGGTGGTACCTCAGTCTGTTGTGGCCAGTGCGAAGTCTGAAGACAACGACCTGCTCTCTTCGGTTCAACTGGTAATAGGCATCGTTTTTGGTGTAACCAGTATGTTCGGTTTCCCATTTGGACATGTATCTGGCTTTGATAAGCCGTTTTGACTCTTCGTTGTAGTTGTAGTTCTAAGAGTTGTAGTTGTAGTTCTAAAAGTTGTATTTGTAAGAGTTGTAGTTGTAGTTCTAAAAGTTGTAGTTGTAAGAGTTGTAGATGTAGTTGTAAGAGTTGTAGTTGTAAGAATTGTAGTTGTAGTTGTAAAAATTGTAGTTCTAAGAGTTGTAGTTGTAAGAGTTGTAGTTCTATCTGTAGTTGTAAGAGTTGTAGTTGTAGTTATAGTTGTAAGAGTTGTAGTTCTAAGAGTTGTAGTTCTAAAACTTTTAGTTGTAGCTGTAAGAGTTGTAGTTATAAGAGTTGTAGTTGTAGTTGTAAGATGTGTAGTTGTAAGAGTTGTAGTTGTAGTTCTAAAAGTTGTAGTTGTAAGAGTTGTAGTTGTAAAAGTTGTAGTTGTGAGAGTTGTATTTGCAGTTGTTAGAGTTGTAGTTGTAAGAGTTGTAGTTGTAAGAGTTTAAGTTGTAGTTCTAAGAGTTGTACTTGTAAGAGTTGTAGTTGTAAGAGTTGTAGTTCTAAGAGTTATAGTTGTAGTTCTAAAAGATGTAGTTGTAGGAGTTGTAGTTGTAGTTGTAATAGTTGTATGTTTAGTTCTAAGAATTTAAAATGTCTGCCCTATCAAATGTCGATGGTACGTGACATGCCTACCAAGGTTGTAACGGGTAACGGGGAATCAGGGTTCGATTCCGGAGAGGGAGCATGAGAAACGGCTACCACATCCAAGGAAGGCAGCAGGCGCGCAACTTACCTACTCCCGGCACGGGGAGGTAGTGACGAAAAATAACAATACGGGACTCTTTCGAGGCCCCGTAATTGGAATGAGTACACTTTAAACCCTTTAACGAGGATCTATTGGAGGGCAAGTCTGGTGCCAGCAGCCGCGGTAATTCCAGCTCCAATAGCGTATATTAAAGTTGTTGCAGTTAAAAAGCTCGTAGTTGGATCTCAGGCGCAGGCGGGCGGTCCGGCTCGCGCCGGTTCACTGCCCGTTGTCTCCTGCCCTACCGTCTGCCGGCTCTCTCCCACGGGTGCTCTTCGCTGAGCGTCCTGGGTGGCCGGCGCGTTTACTTTGAAAAAATTAGAGTGTTCAAAGCAGGCCTCGGCTGCCTGAATAATGGTGCATGGAATAATGGAATAGGACCTCGGTTCTATTTTGTTGGTTTTCGGAACTGGAGGTAATGATTAACAGGGACAAACGGGGGCATTCGTATTGCGGCGTTAGAGGTGAAATTCTTGGATCGCCGCAAGACGAGCTACTGCGAAAGCATTTGTCAAGAATGTTTTCATTAATCAAGAACGAAAGTCAGAGGCGCGAAGACGATCAGATACCGTCGTAGTTCTGACCATAAACGATGCCGACTAGCGATCCGCAGGAGTTGCTTCGATGACTCTGCGGGCAGCTTCCGGGAAACCAAAGTGTTTGGGTTCCGGGGGAAGTATGGTTGCAAAGCTGAAACTTAAAGGAATTGACGGAAGGGCACCACCAGGAGTGGAGCCTGCGGCTTAATTTGACTCAACACGGCCAACACTGAAATGACTGACATGCCGAGACCACTTCTCTGGGGTCTGATATGGAACTGGTGCTGGATTTAGACCCTCAGAAATCTGGGGTTATGCCCTCTGTGGCTCGGTTGGCCTGCATCCAGTGTTTGATAAAGGAATTGACGGAAGAGCACTATCAGGAGTGGAGCCTGAGGCTAAAATTGACTGAACACGCCAATAGTGTAGAATGACTGTCAAAAGAGAGCACCTTCGTGGGGTCTAATAGTGAACATGTGCTGGTATTAGACCCACGGAAGACAGGTCAGTCTCCAAACCCCCAAATGAAAGAGCGCCTGCTACGGTAATCTGGTCTTTACCCTGCAGAAATCGCAGGCTCCAGAAACTGGGCCATTGACAAACTAAAAGCCCTCTATTGATACGGTCTGGCTAATATTGAACGGGTGCTGGAAATAGACCCTCTGAAGACAGGTCAGCTTTACCCTACAAATGACAATGCTCTGCTACGGTAATCCTGCTACGCCCGAGAGGAGCCGCAGACATTTTGGTTCACGTACTAGGCGGATAAGCCAACGGTTCGAGGTGAGGGATTACGGCCGAACGCCTCTAAGCCAAAAATCCCGCCCAAAAGCAGCCCAGCACGAATGCAAAGGGAGGCTTCGACATGGTGGGGACCCCGGGGTCACGCTCCAGCCCCGCCCGGTCAAGCCGCAGAATGAGGTCTCTGCCGTCCGCTGATAAAAGCGGGCGGGAAGCTGCTCGATATTCACCCCATACGGCGATGAGGAATGCAATCATTTGTAGAAGACTTAGTTCTCGGTCGGGTTCCCTAAGCAGTAGATCAGCTACCTCACTGCGAACTGCTGAGACTCAACCCTTGACCATGTCCGCTCCCTAGGCGGACAACATCTCCGTGCAAGACTAGGCTTGTCACCTGGTCAAATGCACTATTTCGAGAGGAATCACAGGTCGCTGACATTTGGTCCACGTGCTTGGCTGATAAGCTACCATCTGAGGGATTACGGCCGAACGCCTCTAAGCCAGAATCCCACCCAAAATCTCAGCACCGCTAAGATGGGAGGCTACGACATGGCTGGGGCTGTGTCCCGGCCCGATCAAGCCGCAGGAATGCACCTGGTAAAATGCACTCCTTCCTCACTCTTTGCATCTGTCTGCTATCAGTCATTCCAATGGACGCAGAAGAGATGCAGTCCAGCGGACACTGGTGGCAAGCTCCCGGGTGGCGGGGAATGCTAGGCGTACCATCACTGCAGATGAGCCGAGAAAATAGAGCGAGCACAAAGATACCTCCCTCATATGCATATGCTACGTTTCTGGCAGGACGTGACGATCCTGGGAAAAAGTCACACTGGACTGCCTCTCTTCCGGGATAGTACAAACTAGTACATAGTCCATCATATCATTGCCAAACGCTATAGACACGAGTAGGGAAGACTCGATAGTCCTGCAAGACAACTTCCCAAGAGAGACAACTCTGACCAAAAACAACTGCTGCCTTGCAGTTAGGCTAGGGACAGCCAAAGGCTAAGGAGGGCAACCCTACAGAAACGCCTGTTGAAATCGGATGCACTGAGCCACTGGCTAACAAATTAAATCAGTGCAACGTAAATATCGCTGTAAACAGCGTACGAAGAAGAAGAAGAAGAAGTTCTAAGAATTGTAGTTGTAGTTCTAAAAGTTGTAGTTGTAAGAGTTGTAGTTGTAAAAGTTGTAGTTGTAGGAGTTGTAGTTGTAAGAGTTGTAGTTTTAGGTTTAAGAGTTGTAGTTGTAAGAGTTGTAGTTGTAGTTGCTAGAGTTGTAATTGTAGTTGTAAGAGTTATAGTTGTAAGAGTTGTAGTTGTAGTTGTAAGAGTTGTAGTTGTAGTTGTAAAAGTTGTAGTTATAGTTGTAGGTGTAATTGTAGTTGTAAGAGTTGTAGTTGTAAGATTTGTAAGAGTTGTAGTTGTAAGAGTTGTAATTGCAGTTGTAAGAGTTGTAGTTTTAAGTTTAAGAGTTGTAGTTGTAAGAGTTGTAGTTGTAAAAGTTGTAGTTGTAAAAGTTGTAGTTGTAAGAGTTGTAGTTGTAAGAGTTGTAGTTTTAGGTTTAAGAGTTGTAGTTGTAAGAGTTGTAGTTGTAAGAGTTGTAGTTGTAAGAGTTGTAGTTGTAGTTGCTAGAGTTGTAATTGTAGTTGTAAGAGTTGTAGTTGTAAGAGTTGTAGTTGTAAGAGTTGTAGTTGTAGTTGTAAAAGTTGTAGTTATAGTTGTAGTTATAGTTGTAAGAGTTGTAGTTGTAACAGTTGTAGTTGTAGTTGTAAGCGTTGTAAGAGTTGTAGTTGTAGTTTTAAGAGTTGTAGTTGTAGTTGTAAGAGTTGTAGTTGTAAGAGTTGTAGTTGTAAGAGATGTAGTTGTAGTTGTAAGTGTTGCAGTTGTAAGAATTGGAGTTGTAGATGTAGCTGTAAGAGTTGTAGGGTTAGTTGTAAGAGTTGTAGTTGTAAGAGTTGTAGTTGTAGTTGTAAGAGTTGTAGTTGTAAGAGTTGTAGTTGTAGTTGTAAGAGTTGTAGTGGTAGTTGTAAGAGTTGTAGTTGTAAGAGTTGTAGTTCTAGTTGTAAGAATTGTAGTTGTAAGAGTTGTAGTTGTAGTTGTAAGAGTTGTAGTGGTAGTTGTAAGAGTTGTAGTTGTAAGAGTTGTAGTTCTAGTTGTAAGAGTTGTAGTTGTAAGAGTTGTAGTTGTAGTTGTAGTTTTAAAAGTTGTAGTTCTAGTTGTAGCTGTAAGAGTTGTAGTTGTAAGAGTTGCAGTTGTAGTTCTAGAAGTTGTAGTTGTAAGAGTTGTAGTTGTAAGAGTTGTAAGAGTTGTAGTAATAGTTTTAAAAGTTGTAGTTGTAAGAGTTGTAGTTGTAAGAGGTATAGTTGTAAGAATTGTAGTTGTAAGAGTTGTAGTTGTAAAAGTTGTAGTTGTAAGAGTTGTAGTTGTAGTTGTCAGAGTTGTAGTTGTAGTACTAAGAGTTGTAGTTGTAAGAGTTGTAGTTCTATCTGTAGTTGTAAGAGTTGCAGTTGTAGTTATAGTTGCATGAGTTGTAGTTGTAGTTCTAAGAGTTGTAGTTGTAGTTCTAAAAGTTGTAGTTGTAGTTGTAAGAGTTGTAGTTGTAGTTCTAAAAGTTGTAGTTGTAAGAGTTGAAGTTCTAGTTGTAGTTGTAAGAGTTGTAGTTGTAAGAGTTGTAGTTCTAGTTCTAAGAGTTGTAGTTGTAGTTCTAAAAGTTTTAGTTGTAAGAGTTGTAGTTGTAAGATTTGCAGTTGTAGTTCTTAAAATTGTATTTGTAAGAGTTGTAGTTGTAGTTGTAAGAGCTGTAGTTGTAGTTGTAAGAGTTGTAGTTGTTAGAGTTGTAGTTGTAGTTGTAAGAGTTGTAGTTTTAGTTGTAAGAGTTGTAGTTGTATAAATTGTAGTTGTAGTTGTAAGAGTTGTAGTTGTAAGAGTTGTAGTTGTTAGAGTTGTAGTTGTAGTTGTAAGAGTTGGAGTTGTAAGATTTGTAAGAGTTGTAGTTGTAAGAGTTGTAGTTGCAGTTGTAAGAGTTGTAGTTTTAGGTTTAAGAGTTGTAGTTGTAGTTGTAAGAGTTGTAGTTGTAAGAGTTGTAGTTGTAGTTGTAAAAGTTGTACTTGTAAGAGTTGTAGTTCTACGAGTTGTAGTTCTAAGAGTTGTAGTTGTAGTTCTAAAAGATGTATTTGTAAGAGTTGTAGTTGTAGTTCTAAAAGTTGTAGTTGTAAGAGTTGTAGATGTAGTTGTAAGAGTTGTAGTTGTAAGAATTGTAGTTGTAGTTATAAAAATTGTAGTTCTAAGAGTTGTAGTTGTAAGAGTTGTAGTTCTATCTGTAATTGTAAGAGTTGTAGTTGTAGTTATAGTTGTAAGAGTTGTAGTTGTAGTTCTAAGAGTTGTAGTTCTAAAACTTGTAGTTGTAGCTGTAAGAGTTGTAGTTATAAGAGTTGTAGTTGTAGTTCTAAAAGTTGTAGTTGTAAGAGTTGTAGTTGTAAAAGTTGTAGTTGTGAGAGTTGTATTTGTAGTTGTTAGAGTTGTAGTTGTAAGAGTTGTAGTTGTAAGAGTTTAAGTTGTAGTTCTAAGAGTTGTACTTGTAAGAGTTGTAGTTGTAAGAGTTGTAGTTCTAAGAGTTATAGTTGTAGTTCTAAAAGATGTAGTTGTAGGAGTTGTAGTTGTAGTTGTAAAAGTTGTATGTTTAGTTCTAAGAATTGTAGTTGTAGTTCTAAAAGTTGTAGTTGTAAGAGTTGTAGTTTTGAGTTTAAGAGTTGTAGCTGTAGTTGTAAGAGTTGTAGTTTTAGGTTTAAGAGTTGTAGTTGTAAGAGTTGTAGTTCTTAGAGTTGTAGTTGTAAGAGTTGTAGTTGTAGTTGCTAGAGTTGTAATTGTAGTTGTAAGAGTTGTAGTTGTAAGAGTTGTAGTTGTAGTTGTAAGAGTTGTAGTTGTAGTTGTAAAAGTTGTAGTTATAGTTGTAGGTGTAGTTGTAGTTGTAAGAGTTGTAGTTGTAAGGGTTGTAGTTGTAAGATTTGTAAGAGTTGTAGTTGTAAGAGTTGTAATTGCAGTTGTAAGAGTTGTAGTTTTAAGTTTAAGAGTTGTAGTTGTAGTTGTAAGAGTTGTAGTTGTAAGAGTTGTAGTTGTAAAAGTTGTAGTTGTAAGAGTTGTAGTTGTAAGAGTTGTAGTTTTAGTTTTAAGAGTTGTAGTTGTAAGAGTTGTAGTTGTAAGAGTTGTAGTTGTAAGAGTTGTAGTTGTAAGAGTTGTAATTGTAGTTGTAAGAGTTGTAGTTGTAAGAGTTGTAGTTGTAGTTGTAAGAGTTGTAGTTGTAAAAGTTGTAGTTATAGTTGTAGGTGTAGTTGTAGTTGTAAGATTTGTAGTTGTAACAGTTGTAGTTGTAAGCGTTGTAAGAGTTGTAGTTTTAAGAGTTGTAGTTGTAGTTGTAAGAGTTGTAGTTGTAAGAGTTGTAGTTGTAAGAGATGTAGTTGTAGTTGTAAGTGTTACAGTTGTAAGAATTGGAGTTGTAGATGTAGCTGTAAGAGTTGTAGGGTTAGTTGTAAGAGTTGTAGTTGTAAGAGTTGTAGTTGTAGTTGTAAGAGTTGTAGTTGTAAGAGTTGTAGTTGTAGTTGTAAGAGTTGTAGTTGTAGTTGTAAGAGTTGTAGTTCTAGTTGTAAGAGTTGTAGTTGTAAAAGTTGTAGTTGTAGTTTTAAAAGTTGTAGTTCTAGTTGTAGCTGTATAAGTTGTAGTTGTAAGAGTTGCAGTTGTAGTTCTAGAAGTTGTAGTTGTAAGAGTTGTTGTAAGAGTTGCAGTTGTAAGAGTTGTAGTAATAGTTTAAAAGTTGTAGTTGTAAGAGTTGTAGTTGTAAGAGTTGTAGTTGTAAGAATTGTAGTTGTAAGAGTTGTAGTTGTAAAAGTTGTAGTTGTAAGAGTTGTAGTTCTATCTGTAGTTGTAAGAGTTGTAGTTATAGTTATAGTTGTAAGAGTTGTAGTTGTAAGAGTTGTAGTTGTAAGATGTGTAGTTGTAAGAGTTGTAGTTGTAGTTCTAAAAGTTGTAGTTGTAAGAGTTAAAGTTCTAGTTGTAGTTGTAAGAGTTGTAGTTGTAAGAGTTGTAGTTCTAGTTCTAAGAGTTGTAGTTGTAGTTCTAAAAGTTGTAGTTGTAAGAGTTGTAGTTGTAGTTGTAAGAGTTCTAGTTGTAGTTCTTAAAGTTGTATTTGTAAGAGTTGTAGTTGTAGTTGTAAGAGTTGTAGTTGTAGTTGTAAGAGTTGTAGTTGTTAGAGTTGTAGTTGAAGTTGTAGTTGTAAGAGTTGTAGTTGTAAGAATTGTAGTTGTAGTTGTAAGAGTTGTAGTTGTAAGAGTTCTAGTTGTTAGAGTTGTAGTTGTAGTTGTAAGAGTTGGAGTTGTAAGAGTTGTATTTGCAGTTGTAAGAGTTGTAGTTTTAGGTTGAAGAGTTGTAATTGTAAGAGTTGTAGTTGTAAGAGTTGTAGTTGTAGTTGTAAGAGTTGTACTTGTAAGAGTTGTAGTTGTAAGAGTTGTAGTTCTAAGAGTTGTAGTTGTAGTTCTAAAAGTTGTATTTGTAAGAGTTGTAGTTGTAGTTCTAAAAGTTGTAGTTGTAAGAGTTGTAGATGTAGTTGAAAGAGTTGTAGTTGTAAGAATTGTAGTTGTAGTTGTAAAAATTGTAGTTCTAAGAGTTGTAGTTGTAAGAGTTGTAGTTCTATCTGTAGTTGTAAGAGTTGTAGTTGTAGTTATAGTTGTAAGAGTTGTAGTTGTAGTTCTAAGAGTTGTAGTTCTAAAACTTGTAGTTGTAGCTGTAATAGTTGTAGTTATAAGAGTTGTAGTTCTAGTTGTAAGATGTGTAGTTGTAAGAGTTGTAGTTGTAGTTCTAAAAGTTGTAGTTGTAAGAGTTATAGTTGTAAAAGTTGTAGTTGTGAGAGTTTTATTTGTAGTTGTTAGAGTTGTAGTTGTAAGAGTTGTAGTTCTAAGAGTTATAGTTGTAGTTCTAAAAGATGTAGTTGTAGGAGTTGTAGTTGTAGTTGTAATAGTTGAATGTTTAGTTCTAAGAATTGTAGTTGTAGTTCTAAAAGTTGTAGTTGTAAGAGTTGTAGTTGTAAAAGTTGTAGTTGTAAGAGTTGTAGTTGTAAGAGTTGTAGTTTTAAGTTTAAGAGTTGTAGTTGTAAAAGTTGAAGTTGTAAGAGTTGTAGTTGTAAGAGTTGTAGTTTTAAGTTTAAGAGTTGTAATTGTAGTTGTAAGAGTTGTAGTTGTAAGAGTTGTAGTTGTAAGAGTTGTAATTTTAGGTTTAAGAGTTGTAGTTGTAAGAGTTATATTTGTAAGAGTTGTAGTTGTAAGAGTTGTAGTTGTAGTTGCTAGAGTTGTAATTGTAGTTGTAAGAATTGTAGTTGTAAGAGTTGTAGTTGTAGTTGTAAGAGTTGTAGTTGTAGTTCTTAAAGTTGTATTTGTAAGAGTTGTAGTTGTAGTTGTAAAAGTTGTAGTTGTAGTTGTAAGAGTTGTAGTTGTTAGAGTTGTAGTTGAAGTTGTAGTTGTAAGAGTTGTAGTTGTAAGAATTGTAGTTGTAGTTGTAAGAGTTGTAGTTGTAAGAGTTGTAGTTGTTAGAGTTGTAGTTGTAGTTGTAAGAGTTGGAGTTGTAAGATTTGTAAGAGTTGTAGTTGTAAGAGTTGTAGTTGCAGTTGTAAGAGTTGTAGTTTTAGGTTTAAGAGTTGTAGTTGTAGTTATAAGAGTTGTAGTTGTAAGAGTTGTAGTTGTAGTTCTAAAAGATGTATTTGTAAGAGTTGTAGTTGTAGTTCTAAAAGTTGTAGTTGTAAGAGTTGTAGATGTAGTTGTAAGAGTTGTAGTTGTAAGAATTGTAGTTGTAGTTGTAAAAATTGTAGTTCTAAGAGTTGTAGTTGTAAGAGTTGTAGTTCTATCTGTAATTGTAAGAGTTGTAGTTGTAGTTATAGTTGTAAGAGTTGTACTTGTAGTTCTAAGAGTTGTAGTTCTAAAACTTGTAGTTGTAGCTGTAAGAGTTGTAGTTATAAGAGTTGTAGTTGTAGTTGTAAGATGTGTAGTTGTAAGAGTTGTAGTTGTAGTTCTAAAAGTTGTAGTTGTAAGAGTTGTAGTTGTAAAAGTTGTAGTTGTGAGAGTTGTATTTGTAGTTGTTAGAGTTGTAGTTGTAAGAGTTGTAGTTGTAAGAGTTTAAGTTGTAGTTCTAAGAGTTGTACTTGTAAGAGTTGTAGTTGTAAGAGTTGTAGTTCTAAGAGTTATAGTTGTAGTTCTAAAAGATGTAGTTGTAGGAGATGTAGTTGTAGTTGTAAAAGTTGTATGTTTAGTTCTAAGAATTGTAGTTGTAGTTCTAAAAGTTGTAGTTGTAAGAGTTGTAGTTTTGAGTTTAAGAGTTGTAGTTGTAGTTGTAAGAGTTGTAGTTTTAGGTTTAAGAGTTGTAGTTGTAAGAGTTGTAGTTCTTAGAGTTGTAGTTATAAGAGTTGTACTTGTAGTTGCTAGAGTTGTAATTGTAGTTGTAAGAGTTGTAGTTGTAAGAGTTGTAGTTGTAGTTGTAAGAGTTGTAGTTGTAGTTGTAAAAGTTGTAGTTATAGTTGTAGGTGTAGTTGTAGTTGTAAGAGTTGTAGTTGTAAGAGTTGTAGTTGTAAGATTTGTAAGAGTTGTAGTTGTAAGAGTTGTAATTGCAGTTGTAAGAGTTGTAGTTTTAAGTTTAAGAGTTGTAGTTTTAGTTTTAAGAGTTGTAGTTGTAAGAGTTGTAGTTGTAAGAGTTGTAGTTGTAAGAGTTGTAGTTGTAGTTGTTAGAGTTGTAATTGTAGTTGTAAGAGTTGTAGTTGTAAGAGTTGTAGTTGTAGTTGTAAGAGTTGTAGTTGTAGTTGTAAAAGTTGTAGTTATAGTTGTAGGTGTAGTTGTAGTTGTAAGAGTTGTAGTTGTAACAGTTGTAGTTGTAGTTGTAAGCGTTGTAAGAGTTGTAGTTGTAGTTTTAAGAGTTATAGTTGTAGTTGTAAGAGTTGTAGTTGTAAGAGTTGTAGTTGTAAGAGTTGTAGTTGTAGTTGTAAGAGTTGTAGTTGTAATAGTTGTAGTTGTAGTTGTAAGAGTTGTATTTGTAAGAGTTGTAGTTCTAGTTGTAAGAGTGGTAGTTGTAAGAGTTGTAGTTGTAGTTTTAAAAGTTGTAGTTCTAGTTGTAGCTGTAAGAGTTGTAAATGTAAGAGTTGCAGTTGTAGTTCTAGAAGTTGTAGTTGTAAGAGTTGTTGTAAGAGTTGTAGTTGGAATAGTTGTAGTAATAGTTTAAAAGTTGTAGTTGTAAGAGTTGTAGTTGTAAGAGTTGTAGTTGTAAGATGTGTAGTTGTAAGAGTTGTAGTTGTAGTTCTAAAAGTTGTAGTTGTAAGAGTTAAAGTTCTAGTTGTAGTTGTAAGAGTTGTAGTTGTAAGAGTTGTAGTTCTAGTTCTAAGAGTTGTAGTTGTAGTTCTAAAAGTTGTAGTTGTAAGAGTTGTAGTTGTAGTTGTAAGAGTTCTAGTTGTAGTTCTTAAAGTTGTATTTGTAAGAGTTGTAGTTGTAGTTGTAAGAGTTGTAGTTGTAGTTGTAAGAGTTGTAGTTGTTAGAGTTGTAGTTGAAGTTGTAGTTGTAAGAGTTGTAGTTGTAAGAATTGTAGTTGTAGTTGTAAGAGTTGTAGTTGTAAGAGTTCTAGTTGTTAGAGTTGTAGTTGTAGTTGTAAGAGTTGGAGTTGTAAGAGTTGTATTTGCAGTTGTAAGAGTTGTAGTTTTAGGTTGAAGAGTTGTAATTGTAAGAGTTGTAGTTGTAAGAGTTGTAGTTGTAGTTGTAAGAGTTGTACTTGTAAGAGTTGTAGTTGTAAGAGTTGTAGTTCTAAGAGTTGTAGTTGTAGTTCTAAAAGTTGTATTTGTAAGAGTTGTAGTTGTAGTTCTAAAAGTTGTAGTTGTAAGAGTTGTAGATGTAGTTGAAAGAGTTGTAGTTGTAAGAATTGTAGTTGTAGTTGTAAAAATTGTAGTTCTAAGAGTTGTAGTTGTAAGAGTTGTAGTTCTATCTGTAGTTGTAAGAGTTGTAGTTGTAGTTATAGTTGTAAGAGTTGTAGTTGTAGTTCTAAGAGTTGTAGTTCTAAAACTTGTAGTTGTAGCTGTAATAGTTGTAGTTATAAGAGTTGTAGTTCTAGTTGTAAGAGTTGTAGTTGTAAGAGTTGTAGTTGTAAGAGTTGTAGTTGTAGTTGCTAGAGTTGTAATTGTAGTTGTAAGAATTGTAGTTGTAAGAGTTGTAGTTGTAGTTTCAAGAGTTGTAGTTGTAGTTGTAAAAGTTGTAGTTATAGTTGTAGGTGTAGTTGCAGTTGTAAGAGTTGTAGTTGTAACAGTTGTAGTTGTAGTTGTAAGCGTTGTAAGAGTTGTAGTTGTAATAGTTGTAGTTGTAGTTCTAAAAGTTGTAGTTGTAGTTCTATAAGTTGTAGTTGTAAAAGTTGTAGTTGTAAGAGTTGTAATTGTAGTTCTAATAGTTGTATTTGTAAGAGTTGTAGTTGTAAGAGTTGTAGTTGTAAGAGTTGTAGTTGTTAGAGTTGTAGTTGTAAGAGTTGTAGTTTTAGTTGTAAGAGTTGTAGTTGTAAGAATTGTAGTTGTAGTTGTAAGAGTTGTAGTTGTAAGAGTTGTAGTTGTAAGAGTTGTAGTAAAGGTTTAAAAGTTGTAGTTGTAAGAGTTGTAGTTGTAAGAGTTGTAGTTGTAAGAATTGTAGTTGTAAGAGTTGTAGTTGTAAAAGTTGTAATTGTAAGAGTTGTAGTTGTCAGAGTTGTAGTTGTAGTTCTAAGAGTTGTAGTTGTAAGAGTTGTAGTTCTAGTTGTAGTTGTAATAGTTGTAGTTGTAGTTCTAAAAGTTGTAGTTGTAGTTCTATAAGTTGTAGTTGTAAAAGTTGTAGTTGTAAGAGTTGTAGTTGTAAGAGTTGTAGTTGTTAGAGTTCTAGTTGTAGTTGTAAGAGTTGTAGTTTTAGTTGTAAGAGTTGTAGTTGTAAGAATTGAAGTTGTAGTTGTAAGAGTTGTAGTTGTAAGAGTTGTAGTTGTTAGAGTTGTAGTTGTAAGAGTTGTAATTGCAGTTGTAAGAGTTGTAGTTTTAAGTTTAAGAGATGTAGTTGTAAGAGTTGTAGTTGTAAGAGTTGTAGTTGTAAGAGTTGTAGTTGTAGTTGCTAGAGTTGTAATTGTAGTTGTAAGAATTGTAGTTGTAAGAGTTGTAGTTGTAGTTTCAAGAGTTGTAGTTGTAGTTGTAAAAGTTGTAGTTATAGTTGTAGGTGTAGTTGCAGTTGTAAGAGTTGTAGTTGTAACAGGGATAGTTGTAGTTGTAAGCGTTGTAAGAGTTGTAGTTGTAGTTTTAAGAGTTGTAGTTGTAAGAGTTGTAGTTGTAGTTGTCAGAGTTGTAGTTGTAGTTGTAAGAGATGTAGTTGTAAGTGTTGCAGTTGTAAGAATTGGAGTTGTAGATGTAGCTGTAAGAGTTGTAGTTGTAGTTGTAAGAGTTGTAGTTGTAAGAGTTGTAGTTGTAAGAGTTGTAGTTGTAAGAGTTGTAGTTGTAAGAGTTCTAGTTGTAGTTTTAAAAGTTGTAGTTCTAGTTGTAGCTGTAAGAGTTGTAGTTGTAAGAGTTGCAGTTGTAGTTCTAGAAGTTGTAGTTGTAAGAGTTGTAGTTGTAAAAGTTGTAGTTGTAAGAGTTGTAGTAATAGTTTTAAAAGTTGTAGTTGTAAGAGTTGTAGTTGTAAGATTTGTAGTTGTAAAAGTTGTAGTTGTAAGAGTTGTAGTTGTCAGAGTTGTAGTTGTAGTTCTAAGAGTTGTAGTTGTAAGAGTTGTAGTTCTATCTGTAGTTGTAAGAGTTGTAGTTGTAGTTATAGTTGTAAGAGTTGTAGTTGTAGTTCTAAAAGTTGTAGTTGTAAGAGTTGTAGTTGTAAGATGTGTAGTTGTAAGAGTTGTAGTTGTAGTTCTAAAAGTTGTAGTTGTAAGAGTTAAAGTTCTAGTTGTAGTTGTAAGAGTTGTAGTTGTAAGAGTTAAAGTTCTAGTTGTAGTTGTAAGAGTTGTAGTTGTAAGAGTTGTAGTTCTAGTTCTAAGAGTTGTAGTTGTAGTTCTAAAAGTTGTAGTTGTAAGAGTTGTAGTTGTAGTTGTAAGAGTTGTAGTTGTAGTTCTTAAAGTTGTATTTGTAAGAGTTGTAGTTGTAGTTGTAAGAGTTGTAGTTGTAAGAGTTGTAGTTGTTAGAGTTGTAGTTGAAGTTGTAGTTGTAAGAGTTGTAGTTGTCAGAATTGTAGTTGTAGTTGTAAGAGTTGTAGTTGTAAGAGTTGTAGTTGTTAGAGTTGTAGTTGTAGTTGTAAGAGTTGGAGTTGTAAGATTTGTAAGAGTTGTAGTTGTAAGAGTTGTAGTTGTAGTTGTAAGAGTTGTACTTGTAAGAGTTGTAGTTGTTAGAGTTGTAGTTGAAGTTGTAGTTGTAAGAGTTGTAGTTGTCAGAATTGTAGTTGTAGTTGTAAGAGTTGTAGTTGTAAGAGTTGTAGTTGTTAGAGTTGTAGTTGTAGTTGTAAGAGTTGGAGTTGTAAGATTTGTAAGAGTTGTAGTTGTAAGAGTTGTAGTTGTAGTTGTAAGAGTTGTACTTGTAAGAGTTGTAGTTGTAAGAGTTGTAGTTCTAAGAGTTGTAGTTCTAGTTCTAAAAGTTGTAGTTGTAAGAGTTGTAGATGTAGTTGTAAGAGTTGTAGTTGTAAGAATTGTAGTTGTAGTTGTAAAAATTGTAGTTCTAAGAGTTGTAGTTGTAAGAGTTGTAGTTCTATCTGTAGTTGTAAGAGTTGTAGTTGTAGTTATAGTTGTAAGAGTTGTAGTTGTAGTTCTAAGAGTTGTAGTTCTAAAACTTGTAGTTGTAGCTGTAAGAGTTGTAGTTATAAGAGTTGTAGCTGTAGTTGTAAGATGTGTAGTTGTAAGAGTTGTAGTTGTAGTTTTTCTTCTTCTTCTTCTTCTTCTGCGTACACAGTCAGACAGTAACCATTATTTTTTCGAAAAAAGCAGCGGTCATCCTGAGACTCTCGCCACTACCATACAGCTTGTCTTGCAGTTCCACTGGCAATGGCCACATCTGCTCTCTCTGATCCTCGTATGTCGGGCAGTTCTGCAGCAGATGTTCAGTGGTCATTTTACCAGTACCGCATGGGCATTCGTCGGTACACCCTATCTTCAGTTTGTTGAATAGGTGGTACCTCAGTCTGTTGTGGCCAGTGCGAAGTCTGAAGACAACGACCTGCTCTCTTCGGTTCAACTGGTAATAGGCATCGTTTTTGGTGTAACCAGTATGTTCGGTTTCCCATTTGGACATGTATCTGGCTTTGATAAGCCGTTTTGACTCTTCGTTGTAGTTGTAGTTCTAAGAGTTGTAGTTGTAGTTCTAAAAGTTGTATTTGTAAGAGTTGTAGTTGTAGTTCTAAAAGTTGTAGTTGTAAGAGTTGTAGATGTAGTTGTAAGAGTTGTAGTTGTAAGAATTGTAGTTGTAGTTGTAAAAATTGTAGTTCTAAGAGTTGTAGTTGTAAGAGTTGTAGTTCTATCTGTAGTTGTAAGAGTTGTAGTTGTAGTTATAGTTGTAAGAGTTGTAGTTCTAAGAGTTGTAGTTCTAAAACTTTTAGTTGTAGCTGTAAGAGTTGTAGTTATAAGAGTTGTAGTTGTAGTTGTAAGATGTGTAGTTGTAAGAGTTGTAGTTGTAGTTCTAAAAGTTGTAGTTGTAAGAGTTGTAGTTGTAAAAGTTGTAGTTGTGAGAGTTGTATTTGCAGTTGTTAGAGTTGTAGTTGTAAGAGTTGTAGTTGTAAGAGTTTAAGTTGTAGTTCTAAGAGTTGTACTTGTAAGAGTTGTAGTTGTAAGAGTTGTAGTTCTAAGAGTTATAGTTGTAGTTCTAAAAGATGTAGTTGTAGGAGTTGTAGTTGTAGTTGTAATAGTTGTATGTTTAGTTCTAAGAATTTAAAATGTCTGCCCTATCAAATGTCGATGGTACGTGACATGCCTACCAAGGTTGTAACGGGTAACGGGGAATCAGGGTTCGATTCCGGAGAGGGAGCATGAGAAACGGCTACCACATCCAAGGAAGGCAGCAGGCGCGCAACTTACCTACTCCCGGCACGGGGAGGTAGTGACGAAAAATAACAATACGGGACTCTTTCGAGGCCCCGTAATTGGAATGAGTACACTTTAAACCCTTTAACGAGGATCTATTGGAGGGCAAGTCTGGTGCCAGCAGCCGCGGTAATTCCAGCTCCAATAGCGTATATTAAAGTTGTTGCAGTTAAAAAGCTCGTAGTTGGATCTCAGGCGCAGGCGGGCGGTCCGGCTCGCGCCGGTTCACTGCCCGTTGTCTCCTGCCCTACCGTCTGCCGGCTCTCTCCCACGGGTGCTCTTCGCTGAGCGTCCTGGGTGGCCGGCGCGTTTACTTTGAAAAAATTAGAGTGTTCAAAGCAGGCCTCGGCTGCCTGAATAATGGTGCATGGAATAATGGAATAGGACCTCGGTTCTATTTTGTTGGTTTTCGGAACTGGAGGTAATGATTAACAGGGACAAACGGGGGCATTCGTATTGCGGCGTTAGAGGTGAAATTCTTGGATCGCCGCAAGACGAGCTACTGCGAAAGCATTTGTCAAGAATGTTTTCATTAATCAAGAACGAAAGTCAGAGGCGCGAAGACGATCAGATACCGTCGTAGTTCTGACCATAAACGATGCCGACTAGCGATCCGCAGGAGTTGCTTCGATGACTCTGCGGGCAGCTTCCGGGAAACCAAAGTGTTTGGGTTCCGGGGGAAGTATGGTTGCAAAGCTGAAACTTAAAGGAATTGACGGAAGGGCACCACCAGGAGTGGAGCCTGCGGCTTAATTTGACTCAACCACGGCTCTGGGAAGGACGGACTGAAATGACTGGAGCCTCTGGGCGGTGGCCTGCTGCACTGTGATCAGA
Organism: Ariolimax columbianus; assembly: GCA_036924085.1. Taxonomy (NCBI): domain Eukaryota; kingdom Metazoa; phylum Mollusca; class Gastropoda; order Stylommatophora; family Arionidae; genus Ariolimax; species Ariolimax columbianus. The sequence goes on along the minus strand of JAVGWX010000005.1, from coordinate 41,850,419 downwards.
ATTGGGAGCCTAAGGCTGTGGCTGCAGGCGATAGATGCCTGAACACGCCATTAGTAAGAGCGGTTGGAGTGGATCCTGTGTTTTATAAATGACTTTACTAAGTCAAGCTATATCTCTTAGTTTCTATATCCATATGTCTTATATCTAATTGACTTAACTCTGCCAATATTGTAGAATGACTGTCAAAAGAGAGCACCTTCGTGGGGTCTAATAGTGAACATGTGCTGGTATTAGACCCACGGAAGACAGGTCAGTCTCCAAACCCCCAAATGAAAGAGCGCCTGCTACGGTAATCTGGTCTTTACCCTGCAGAAATCGCAGGCTCCAGAAACTGGGCCATTGACAAACTAAAAGCCCTCTATTGATACGGTCTGGCTAATATTGAACGGGTGCTGGAAATAGACCCTCTGAAGACAGGTCAGCTTTACCCTACAAATGACAATGCTCTGCTACGGTAATCCTGCTACGCCCGAGAGGAGCCGCAGACATTTTGGTTCACGTACTAGGCGGATAAGCCAACGGTTCGAGGTGAGGGATTACGGCCGAACGCCTCTAAGCCAAAAATCCCGCCCAAAAGCAGCCCAGCACGAATGCAAAGGGAGGCTTCGACATGGTGGGGACCCCGGGGTCACGCTCCAGCCCCGCCCGGTCAAGCCGCAGAATGAGGTCTCTGCCGTCCGCTGATAAAAGCGGGCGGGAAGCTGCTCGATATTCACCCCATACGGCGATGAGGAATGCAATCATTTGTAGAAGACTTAGTTCTCGGTCGGGTTCCCTAAGCAGTAGATCAGCTACCTCACTGCGAACTGCTGAGACTCAACCCTTGACCATGTCCGCTCCCTAGGCGGACAACATCTCCGTGCAAGACTAGGCTTGTCACCTGGTCAAATGCACTATTTCGAGAGGAATCACAGGTCGCTGACATTTGGTCCACGTGCTTGGCTGATAAGCTACCATCTGAGGGATTACGGCCGAACGCCTCTAAGCCAGAATCCCACCCAAAATCTCAGCACCGCTAAGATGGGAGGCTACGACATGGCTGGGGCTGTGTCCCGGCCCGATCAAGCCGCAGGAATGCACCTGGTAAAATGCACTCCTTCCTCACTCTTTGCATCTGTCTGCTATCAGTCATTCCAATGGACGCAGAAGAGATGCAGTCCAGCGGACACTGGTGGCAAGCTCCCGGGTGGCGGGGAATGCTAGGCGTACCATCACTGCAGATGAGCCGAGAAAATAGAGCGAGCACAAAGATACCTCCCTCATATGCATATGCTACGTTTCTGGCAGGACGTGACGATCCTGGGAAAAAGTCACACTGGACTGCCTCTCTTCCGGGATAGTACAAACTAGTACATAGTCCATCATATCATTGCCAAACGCTATAGACACGAGTAGGGAAGACTCGATAGTCCTGCAAGACAACTTCCCAAGAGAGACAACTCTGACCAAAAACAACTGCTGCCTTGCAGTTAGGCTAGGGACAGCCAAAGGCTAAGGAGGGCAACCCTACAGAAACGCCTGTTGAAATCGGATGCACTGAGCCACTGGCTAACAAATTAAATCAGTGCAACGTAAATATCGCTGTAAACAGCGTACGAAGAAGAAGAAGAAGAAGTTCTAAGAATTGTAGTTGTAGTTCTAAAAGTTGTAGTTGTAAGAGTTGTAGTTGTAAAAGTTGTAGTTGTAGGAGTTGTAGTTGTAAGAGTTGTAGTTTTAGGTTTAAGAGTTGTAGTTGTAAGAGTTGTAGTTGTAGTTGCTAGAGTTGTAATTGTAGTTGTAAGAGTTATAGTTGTAAGAGTTGTAGTTGTAGTTGTAAGAGTTGTAGTTGTAGTTGTAAAAGTTGTAGTTATAGTTGTAGGTGTAATTGTAGTTGTAAGAGTTGTAGTTGTAAGATTTGTAAGAGTTGTAGTTGTAAGAGTTGTAATTGCAGTTGTAAGAGTTGTAGTTTTAAGTTTAAGAGTTGTAGTTGTAAGAGTTGTAGTTGTAAAAGTTGTAGTTGTAAAAGTTGTAGTTGTAAGAGTTGTAGTTGTAAGAGTTGTAGTTTTAGGTTTAAGAGTTGTAGTTGTAAGAGTTGTAGTTGTGAGAGTTGTAGTTGTAAGAGTTGTAGTTGTAGTTGCTAGAGTTGTAATTGTAGTTGTAAGAGTTGTAGTTGTAAGAGTTGTAGTTGTAAGAGTTGTAGTTGTAGTTGTAAAAGTTGTAGTTATAGTTGTAGTTATAGTTGTAAGAGTTGTAGTTGTAACAGTTGTAGTTGTAGTTGTAAGCGTTGTAAGAGTTGTAGTTGTAGTTTTAAGAGTTGTAGTTGTAGTTGTAAGAGTTGTAGTTGTAAGAGTTGTAGTTGTAAGAGATGTAGTTGTAGTTGTAAGTGTTGCAGTTGTAAGAATTGGAGTTGTAGATGTAGCTGTAAGAGTTGTAGGGTTAGTTGTAAGAGTTGTAGTTGTAAGAGTTGTAGTTGTAGTTGTAAGAGTTGTAGTTGTAAGAGTTGTAGTTGTAGTTGTAAGAGTTGTAGTGGTAGTTGTAAGAGTTGTAGTTGTAAGAGTTGTAGTTCTAGTTGTAAGAATTGTAGTTGTAAGAGTTGTAGTTGTAGTTGTAAGAGTTGTAGTGGTAGTTGTAAGAGTTGTAGTTGTAAGAGTTGTAGTTCTAGTTGTAAGAGTTGTAGTTGTAGTTGTAGTTTTAAAAGTTGTAGTTCTAGTTGTAGCTGTAAGAGTTGTAGTTGTAAGAGTTGCAGTTGTAGTTCTAGAAGTTGTAGTTGTAAGAGTTGTAGTTGTAAGAGTTGTAAGAGTTGTAGTAATAGTTTTAAAAGTTGTAGTTGTAAGAGTTGTAGTTGTAAGAGGTATAGTTGTAAGAATTGTAGTTGTAAGAGTTGTAGTTGTAAAAGTTGTAGTTGTAAGAGTTGTAGTTGTAGTTGTCAGAGTTGTAGTTGTAGTACTAAGAGTTGTAGTTGTAAGAGTTGTAGTTCTATCTGTAGTTGTAAGAGTTGCAGTTGTAGTTATAGTTGCATGAGTTGTAGTTGTAGTTCTAAGAGTTGTAGTTGTAGTTCTAAAAGTTGTAGTTGTAGTTGTAAGAGTTGTAGTTGTAGTTCTAAAAGTTGTAGTTGTAAGAGTTGAAGTTCTAGTTGTAGTTGTAAGAGTTGTAGTTGTAAGAGTTGTAGTTCTAGTTCTAAGAGTTGTAGTTGTAGTTCTAAAAGTTTTAGTTGTAAGAGTTGTAGTTGTAAGATTTGCAGTTGTAGTTCTTAAAATTGTATTTGTAAGAGTTGTAGTTGTAGTTGTAAGAGCTGTAGTTGTAGTTGTAAGAGTTGTAGTTGTTAGAGTTGTAGTTGTAGTTGTAAGAGTTGTAGTTTTAGTTGTAAGAGTTGTAGTTGTATAAATTGTAGTTGTAGTTGTAAGAGTTGTAGTTGTAAGAGTTGTATTTGTTAGAGTTGTAGTTGTAGTTGTAAGAGTTGGAGTTGTAAGATTTGTAAGAGTTGTAGTTGTAAGAGTTGTAGTTGCAGTTGTAAGAGTTGTAGTTTTAGGTTTAAGAGTTGTAGTTGTAGTTGTAAGAGTTGTAGTTGTAAGAGTTGTAGTTGTAGTTGTAAGAGTTGTACTTGTAAGAGTTGTAGTTCTACGAGTTGTAGTTCTAAGAGTTGTAGTTGTAGTTCTAAAAGAT